>CM046658.1:36393446-37593446 GCA_025594165.1 Tamias sibiricus
AGATGTCATTCTTTCTGTAAGCCCCACATACTGTGAAGACCTTCTGCTTGCAGCCAGAGTCCAGTTGCGTGTCCCTACCCCTGCTTGCTGATAGCCTGCACCCTGGCCTGTCATTTCTGGAGCGGTTCCAGCCTGGCTAACCAGTAAATTCCTCTGCAATTCAATGCTTGAATCATACCTACTCTAATGAGGTCTAACCCCTCCTAAGTTTGCCCTTCCTCAGTCCCTATACTCTTGTCCCTTGGATACCACTCATTCATTGTTAATACTTGTTTATGTCACATTTTCCTTATTTCGCCTACTGGGTGGTTTCTGTCTTCTGATTGGACTCAAAGGGATGCAGTTTCTGTAATTTTTTTTCTTTTAATATTTATTTATTTGCTTTAGTTGTACACAATGCCTTTATTTTTACGTGGTGCTGAGGATTGAACCCGGGCCACACATGTGCTAGGCGAGCACTCTACCACTGAGCCACAATCCCAGCCCCTTCTGTAATGTTTCAAAGTATCTCTGTTTTACTGAAAACCCAGAAACCCAGAAAACAAATGCTCACAGTAGTTAGAGGTCTTATTCAAAGTCCTCCAGCCAGTACACAAGGGAGCTGGGGCTCCCATCCTGTTACCTCTGCTCCATCTCTTACCATTATCCCCCAACATGTCCACGACAGGGCTGCATCCCATATATTCTTTCACAAGTTGAGCTTAGTCTCCTTTTCTTGAAGGTTCTCTGTGAAATCCCTTTCTCTAAAATTAAGGCACATTCAAAACTTCTCCACTGAAGGTTTCCTTTGTCTCTTCACCAAAATCTGAATTTCCCCCAGGAGCAGCATCCCTGAATGGCCCTCTTCTTAATGACTCAGAACACTTCCTGCTCTTAAGTCTAAATTGCCTGTATCTCACTTTCTTCTTGCAACTCTCTCAGTTCCCTTTCATCCTTAACTCCCACTGTATCTGTTCTCTGGCTTCATTACATACCTTTTTCTTACCATCTCTTCCTAATGTACCATGTGATCTAATCTTGATGTAGTCAGGATAGCATACTAACCCTTATAATATTTCCACTACTCTTTCTCTTAGGACTTGGGGGCTTGTTGCATTAAACAGTCTTTCAACATAGTTCCTGCCAGATCTCTTATTGCCCCTAGCATCTCCCTTCAGGCCCTCTTCCTTGCTACTTCCCCAAATGTGCTCAGAAAATGCTCTATACCTAGCTGTGAAATGCAAAGCCAAATATTAATCTCATACCAAGAATAACCATTGTAACGCTCACCAACATCACAATCATAATTACTTCTCTTACTGAGTTCAAACTACCTTCACTGAGATCTTCTTGTACTGAATCTTTATCACCTTCATTGGAACCATCACAGTTTTATTGAAGATTGAAGACTGTTGGTCTATAAATGTTCAATACTTCTGACCTCAAAGAGGTCAACTATGAATAGGTTTTACATTTTCTTTGTGTTCAAAGCAAGAGTCTGAGAGTTTCACCATGGCAGCATTTCCTTGAATGACCTGTCATTTGTGTCCATTGGGTCATCTGAACTTTGAAAAATCAAAACCAAGTTTAGAGCAGGAAATTTCTGGGCTAGTCCTAAGGACTATGGGATGTGGGAAAATCAACTAGGATTAGCTAGAACTTATGACTCTTTTCCTTTTTCCCTTGAGCAATAGAAAAACTATTAAAAATATTACAACAGGCCCACAAGATATTGCATGAAGGGGTCTTGATGACAACCAGCCAGCACCCTCAGAGATATCATCATTAACATTCCACATTAAAGCTTTTAATAAACTTTTGTTCAAATCTGAACAGTATAATTGTGTGAGGGTAAAATTTGGAGGAGATTCTATAAAGGTGGGGAGATCCCCTTGAGAAAGCTTCTCTTTTCAAGTTAATCTTTTTTTTTTTTTTTAAATTTATTTATATGCTTTAGTTGTACACAATGCATTTACGTGGTGCAAGTGAGGACCACAACAAACCCAGGCCGCGCAAGTGCTAGGCGAGTGCTCTACCACTGAGCCACAACCCCAGCCCCCAAGTTAATCTTCACTAGAGTGTTGCCTGCCATTCTGGGAATGATAGATTGTGCAGTCAGTAAAATTTCCCGAGATTCTATGGGTAACTTGTCTGTGCCTTGTCCAAGGTGCAAGGGACCCTAAGGGCTGAAGGGACCCTAAGGGTGAATGGTTCTGGCATTGGTAAGGGAAGCCACCACCATTATGACCACCACCAGCTACCATTCCTCTCAGCAAGCTCTTGACTCAAGTACTCCAAATGATTACACAGTTCAGATTTGAATAAATGTTTATGAAAAACTTTAATGTGGAATGATGATATCTCTGAGGGTGCTGGCTGGTTGTCATGAAGACCTCTTCATGCAACATCTTGAGGGCCTGGTGAATTTTTTTTTATAGTTTTGCTGACTGAGTTCATGAGCTTTTTAGGGGACAGACCCAAGCTAACTAAATCCACAGCAGACTGAACTGTAAACAAATGCCAGCTCTTTTATTTATAATGTTAGCTATCCCTTCCCCAAGAGTAGAATAGCCATTTACTCTCAGCTGAAAGGGTCTCAGATGTCTGCTTGGTAACTGTGGTGTTAGGAAAGGAAAGTAGAATAGAGAGAATTGCTGTGTTTACATGGAGCATTCAATGTGTCCAGCACTGGTCTAAGAACTTTGCCTATCCCTACAATCCTATAAGGTGGTAGTCTGCTATTGTTATCATCATCCCCACTTCACAGATAGCAAATAGTCTGGCTCTTAGACACTATGATATAGTTTGGGTAATGTTTCATCTGTGTACTGAGAGAACCCTCAAAATATCTCTTCCCCACAGCAGTGGCTCACCTCCCCAGGGACAGATGAATCCTGTATCGTGGGGCCCACACTCCCTTAGACAGTGCTGAATGACAGTGACCAACCCGTGAACCCTATTCCTAAGGTTGATTTTCCTTTCTCCTATGACTGTGTTCCTTTAGATCTAGGCTTTCTCCTGACTGAGAAAGAAAGTTACTGGTCTGGGGTCCTCTGAGTCATCTTGTCTCAGCCATCCTGATTTGACTTAAAATGTCCATTTCTTTAATCAATCACTCAAATCACAAATATTAATGATGCTTCCTTTGTGCCAGGCCCTTTGATGATCCCAGGGAAACAGAAAAGAATCAGTCACAGGTCATGCTTGGCAATCTGTCTAGAGTTGTGTCCTTTGGTGTTTGAGTATGACCTAGCCTCTGGAGCCATCATCAGTGGGTCCATACCAGGTACCTACCTCTGCACCTCAATTTTCTTAACCACCAGTGAATGATCCTTGCCTGTCTGCTATTTGGACAGGGTGGAAGGGCCACAGACCCTCTTCTTTTCAGGCCTGGTTGTGGCCGTCTGTGTTCCAGTGGCCTTACCCACGGACCCTGCCCCAGCCTGTGACTTTGAGGAAAGCCCTCTTCACATCTTTGTTTCTGAGGCTGTAGATGATGGGGTTGAGAAAGGCAGAGATGACATTGTAGAACAGAGCCAGTTTCTTGTCCCGCTCTGGGGAAGCGTTGGCCCCAGGGTTCATGTACATAAACATGGCTGGTCCACAGAACAAGGTGACCACAGTGATGTGGGATGCACAGGTGGAAAAGGCCTTGATCCGCCCTTGGGTGGAACGAATCCTTAGAATAGCAATGAAGATACGGAGATATGAGGCCAGAATGAAGGAAAGTGGTATCAGGAGAAGGATGAAGCCCAGGATGAAATCCACTCTGTCATTGAGGGATGTGTCTGCACAGGCCAACTTGAGAACAGCAGGGACCTCGCAGAAGAAGTGGTTGATCTCATTGGGGCCACAGTAGGGCAGGCGCATGGTAAAGATGGTGTAGACTAGGGAACAGCTGACACCCCAGAGTCCACAAAAGATGACCATTGCCCCACAGAGCCATGGGCTCATGATAACCTTGTACCTGAGTGGATTGCAGATGGCCATGTACCTATCATAGGCCATGACAGAGAACAGCCATCCCTCAGTGATGCCCAACACCAGAAAGATGTACATCTGGGCCACACACCCAACATAGGAAATGGTTTTCTTCTGGCAGACCAGATGCACCAACATCTGGGGCACAGTGGTGGTGACATAACTCATGTCCAGCATGGAAAGGACACTGAGGAAGAAGTACATGGGCGTGTGGAGGCGGGAGTCCAGGTGGATCAAGGTGACAATGAGTCCATTGCCCACGAGTGTGGACAGGTAGAGGAAGAGGAAGAGACTGAAGAGGATTGCATTAATTTGGGAATCCCTGGAGAAGCCCAGAAGGATAAACTCAGACACAGAGCTGCGGTTCTCCCAGGGAAACGTCTGCATTATTCTTCAGCTGTAGAAAGAGAAATGGACCTACTGGCCCAGTTTTGAAGGCATATTCAGGTGCCATGGCCATTCCATTGCTGCAAAGATTAGTAGCCATTTGGTCCTAGCTGGGATTAATGTCAGTTCAGAGACTGAGGTCTACCTGGGATAGGTTACTTTGGGGTAAGAAAGGGAAATTGTCAATATTTAACTTCTCTGGCCAAAATCTTTTCTGAGAAACCGCATGGTCCCATTTGCTTACCTCCTCCCAGCCCCAGAAAGGATACCTCTTTTCTCTCCTTCAGGAGATACCAGTATATAGTGCATTGCTTGGGGGCTCTTCTCCCTAGTCCTGGCTGCAGAGTGAGATGATGAAGATTTCAAACTCTCTTTCTCCCCTTGTCTCAAAATACATATTCAGAACTCTTTCTATTTGGTGCCTCCAACTTTTTTTTTTGTTTTGAACTAGGGAGCAATTCCAAGGGGTGCTTAACCACTGATCCACATCCCCAGCCCTTTTTCTCTATTTTATTTAGAGACAGAGTCTCACTGAGTTGTATAGGGCCTTGCTAAGTTGCTGAGGTTGGCTTTGAACTCATGATCCTCCTGCCTCAGCCTCCTATGCCGCTGGGATTATAGGCGTGCTCCACCATGCCTGGCTTAACTTTTGATCACTATTGAAAAGAAAAGAAGGGAATCAGAAATGTGGGTGAAGATGTGTGGCTCCACAAACACGAAAAATTCCTTGGTAATTTATATTGGGCCTGTGTTTCTTGATTCTTTTGAGTCTCTGGAAGCTTTCATATTTGTTTAGATGGGGTTACTCAGCAATTCTGCTTCCTCGTATCCTCACCTAATTCTGAAGGGAAGGGTCTTCCTACTTGACTCTAAAACTTGACTAGACTTGAGGCATAATAATAGCTATCTTCTTTGCTTAAAGATAGCTTTCAAGGGGCTGGGTTTGTAGCTCAGTGGTAGAGCGCTTGCTCATATGGGTGAGGCACTGGGTTCAATCCTCAGCACAACATTAAAAACGTAAGAGATAAGATGAAGATATAAAAAAAAAAAAGATTGCTTTGGTGCTGGGGATGTAGCTCATTGGCAGAGAACTTGCCTAGGATGTACAAGGCCTTGCTTCATACCCCAGTACTGGAAAAAAAAAAAAAAAAAGGCAGTTTGGCATCTCTCAAGCTTTCCATCTTGGTGGGGATATCCCTACCAATTACAATAAACCCTTTAGAATCCCTTTCTCCCCTTGATATTGATGATGGGCTGGTACCTTGGGATAAAGACTGGGTTTGGGTTTAGTTTATACCTTTAGAGATTAGAGATGTTTCTCATGTTCATGGTGCCATAGGAGGTGGAATTTTCTCTTGGAGAAAGGGATTTGGAATGGAATACTTGATTTCAAGTCTTGATGCTTTTACTGTGGCCTTGTACATGTAATATAATCTTCTTGAGCCTCAATTTTCTTCCTGTGGAATGGACACAACACCTACCAGGAAGATACCCTATGAGTCGTGGTAGGTTATACATGAGGCAACTAGCACTGTGACTGCCACAGAGAGGGAACTCAACAATGCCAGCTCCCATCAAGTGCTCCTGCTCAGGGTGTCATTCATTGAATGGTCATATGCTGGCATAGGAGCTGGAAAGACAAGGACAAGGTATATTCCTAATCCTAAGGAGCTGACAGTCTAGTTGGGGAAATAGAGGAATAAATATACAAATCATTTCCCAATGTGTTTAGCACCATGATGGAAATGCATCCTGTCAGCCATGGCTCTGTGCTAAGCACTAAGGGTGGATAAGTAAAAACCTCTGCTCTCGAAGAGCACACAGTGAAGAGTCAGGCAAATGATGAACAGCCACCAAGTGATGAGTGCTGAGCTGGAGAACAGAACACCGGATACGAATCTTAGAGGATGAGCAGGGATTTGCCAAGCAAAGAATTCAAAGAAGAGTTTTGCAAACAGATGGAGCAGCAGCTGCCAAGGGCCTGAGGGAGAGAGCTTTGTGCAAACAGGGAGCTCAGGGATGAAGTCTGCACAGGGGTATTAGGAAAGGGGATTCCTGGAAGATGGGCCTGAAATTAAGAAGGAAACTGGGTATAAATGGTCTTGTGTGCCCTGCTAAGAAGCAGGGACTTAATCCTTTAGGTTGTGGTGAGTCACTGATGGGTTTCAAGCAGAGAAATAATTTGTTTGGGCTTCAGGTTTAGAAACATGTTACATGGGTGGAAGTTAAGAGAAGGCATTGGAAGAAGACCAGTTGAGAGGTAAAGGAAAAAGACACAAGAAGGCTAGTGTTCCATACCAGGAAGAGGAGCGAGAATAGAAGAGGAGTATGGAAGTGAACCAACAGTGCATGGCAACCGAGGGCTGTAGAAAGTGAGAAAGGGAGGAAGTGGGATGAGCTCAAGGTTTCAGAATTGGGAACATAAATTGTCATTAGCACCATCAACAGCATAGGAATGAGATGGATATAAAGGAGGAGAGATGGGGTGGGGCAGGAAAAGGCAGAGAGATAATTAATTCTCTTACAGACTACAGAGTTTGAAACACATGTTCGAGGATCTGGAGATCAGAGACTGAGATGTGCAGCCTGAGGGTTCAGGAAGGAGATCTAAGTGGAAGATCCAAACCTCCCCTGGGCCAGCATTTGGAGGGTGATAAGGGCAGAGAGTGATGAGAATCCTCAGCGAGAGCAGAGGGTCCAGAGATGGAACCTAGGAGCACAGGAGAGGAACACTGGAGAGATTGGCAGAGGAAGAGACAGGCTTGGGAAGCAGCATCCAGGGAGGCAGGAGGACTTGGTGCAGGAACCCAGGGAGCTCAGGTGTGGGTGGTGTCAAAGTCAAAGACAAAGAGAACTCCTGGATCCATATATATATATATATACATACTGAGGATTGAACCCAGAGGCTCTTAACTATTGAGCCACATCTTGAGCCCTTTAAATATTTTATTTAGAGATAATATTCTTGCTAAGTTGCTTAGGGCCTTGCTAAGCTGCTGAGGCTGGCTTTGAACTTATGATCCTCCTTCCTCAGCCTCCTGAGCCACTGTAGCCACCTCCTGGGCCATATTTTTAGCAGCATGTGGACAAGTTGAAACAGGCTAAAGAGAAAGGTCTGCAAACCACATTGTGTGAAAAAGAGTTAAAGCAATTGGGGTGTGTCTATAGATCTGAAAAATGAGAGACATGCTGGAGCTGAGGACAACTCTTTGCCAGTCACACAGAGATATAAATGAGCCCTCTGATTTGGAGGACAGATGAGTCTTGTTCTGGGTAGTCCCCAAAAGGGTTTCAGTTTAATTTGACCAACTTCTATTAGTGATATTATATTAAATTATATTAACTATAGTTTGAATCTAGAATGTTCTCCAGAAGCCCATGTGTTAAAAGGCTTGGTCCTAAGTCTATGATACACTTGGAAGGTGGTGGAACCTTTAGGAAGTGGGGCATAGTGTGAGGATGTTAGGTCACTGGGAGGGGGGTGTCCTTGTAGACAATATTGGAACCTGGAAACTTTCTCTTTCTTTCTTTTGCTTCCTGGCCACCATGAAGTGTAAAGTTCTCCTCCGCCATGAACTCTTGCCACGACGAATATAGGCCCAAAGCTATAGGGTTAATGGACTAAAACCTCTGAAACTGTGAGCTAAAATAAACTCTTCCTCATTTTTAAGTTGGTTGTCTCTGGTATTTTGTCACAATGATGGAAAGCTGACTAACACTTGGAAACAGTCCAGACAGAGTCAACCGTCCTGGAAGGTACGGAGCTTCTAGATCCCAGGAAAGGTTCAACAAAACATAACTGACCATGCATTGTGACCAGTCCTGCACACAGTGGTGCAGGAGGGTCTCTGGTACACTCCAGCTGAACAGCTGAAAAAGTTGAGGACTTTGCCATACTTCTCTTCTTTCACCTGCCATTTTCACCTGGACCATTGGCCTGGGCTATTGCAGTAGTCTCTCAACAGGCCTCCCACTCCCAGTCTCTGCTACAAACTGACCAGAAAAGGATGCAAAATGGAGAAAATTAGGAGAGGAGAATGTGGAAAAGAGAGAGCAATAAAAGGTGTGTGTGGGAGGTGGGTCCTAACACCTTTATGACTTCCATCCAGGAGAAAGAAATGCCAGGATAGCAATATTGGTTTGTTACTTCCTTTCCCTTCTCCAGTGTGAGTATCATAGTTCTTTCCCATCTCAGCATCTCCCCCCAGCTCCTTGACTCTCCTGAAGCCTCAAATAGTCCTTTCTGCAACCCCTGTAACTAGCTACCCTCACCTCTACCTCACTTACCAGTCTCTTGTCCTGCACCCTCAATCCAAGGATCCCAAACCTCTGGCTGGGATGCAGAGGAGAGCCAATGGCCTTAGCGCCACCATCTTCACATCCTTCCTCTTTTCTTCCTCAGAACACACCCAAAACCAAATTGAGAGAACGTCAAAGCCATAAGTAGACAGTGGTGCAGAAGGAAATCAATGAACAGAGCAGTGCAGAGGTTGGGAAAGAGCAGGTGCCAGGCCTGAAGGGTCAGAAGAAAATGGAAAGGAGGTAGAGGCAGGCAGGTGCCCAGTCAGACAGGGACAAAGACAGGTGGGAGCACCAGGATGGGTTGGCCCAGGTGTGAGGACTCCGTGCCTCAGGTCCCCACCTCCGCCCCTCCCTCCCTACCTGGCTCTGTGTGAAGGATGAGTCAGGAGCCTGCTGGGTCTTCTTAACATTCTGCTCCTGATCCTCAGGGAGGACAAGTCAGGCAGCTTCTTAATGATCTCCTTCTGTGCCTTTGGGATACTCCAGGCCCCACTGCGGACCTCCAAGGCCCTGAGCACACATTTATCCCCCTCAGCCTGGCACCAAGGTCTCTGCACCAGCCCCCTAATTCCCCCTGCTCCCCACAGGCTCTCCGTGTTCTGCCTGACAGGACAGTGGGAACAGATGTATGCGTGTCCACTGGATAAGGGCATGACTTGGGAAGTGCAGGGGGCGAGGGCTGGGCAGGATGTGAGGAAAGCCTTCCATGGGCCCTGAAGAATGAATAGGGGTTCCCCATGGGCTGGGGGTCAAGGTTGGGCTCCTGGCTGTTCTCAGCCCCCACAGAGGGCCCCACTCCACCCTCCCTACCACGCTTGGCTGAGCACCAGCTGCATTGTGTCCTGATATAGTGTGGCCCCAAAGACTGCAACTTCCTGCAGGGAAAGGAATGTGCCCCAAGCAACTGTGGGAACCTTCCCGGAACCTGATCAAGATGAAGCTAGTGACAAATATTCTTCGTGGGAGCCAAACCCTGGACAGTCAGCAGACTTGGGAACAAATCCTAGCTCTGCCATTTACTAATGGTGTAATTCTGGACAAGATGCCAAACTCTCCTCAGTTTCCTCATGAGCAAACTGACAGAATTGGGTAGTGATGGGGGTTAAATATGGTCAGGCATGAAGCAGAGTAAGCTATGCATACTCGGCCTGACTCCCCAGTGTACGTCAGGTGGTGGATCTCCTGCTTGTCCTACAAATGTATGTTTTCATAATTAGATTCAGAGTGATGAGGGGCTACAACTTTTCTCTCTCAGCCACCCCCTTCTACTTCTTAAATGGGTCAAGGCATATAACAGGCATATGATCATAATTGTGATCAGTTAGAATCAATCCCAGCATCGGTGGGGAGATAGCCCTTTGGGGGACATAATGTGACAAGTCTGATGTAGGCTTATATTTGAAATCAACAGAATCAAATATTAGGGCATGTGCAGGGCTCTATGTTTAATTGCCATCACCACCAAAGACCAAGAAGGTGATTAGGCCATGAGAGTGGTTCTCATGAATGGACTAATGATGCTGTTTTATGGGGGGGGGGGTATTCAGTATTGTAGGAGTGGATTCTTCATGAAAGTATGGGTTTGTTCCCTTTTGCTTCTCCCTCTGCTTTCTTGCCCTTCTTCAGTCTGCTATGAGATAACAGCAAGAAGGTCCTCACCAGATATTGGCACCTGAAATTGGATTTCTCAGACTCCAGAACCACAAGGCAATAAATATTTGTTTATTATAAATTACTCAGTCTATGGTATTGTCAGAGACACACAAAACAGACGAAGACAACAAATCAATATCTGAGAAGTGGGGCTGTTGTTATAACAAATATTTGAAAACTTTAGAACTGGCAATGAACAGGGGCTGGAAGAGTTCAAAGAAGCAGTCTAGAAGAAGCCTGTTTTCTTTTTTGAATATAAACAATTTACTTGATAAATCAATGCCTTTCAAAATACAGCACCAGCACATTATGCAGTTGAACATGCTAATCATGTTCGTAATGAAGCACCTGTGCTCATATTAGATTGGGGGCCCCACTACTGCTGGGGGTTCCTGGAACCAATGCCAGAGCAGTGCTAGTTATTTGCTGTTCTGCACAGGTAGTGAAGAAATTTCCTGCACAGTGAACTTTCTGATCCTATCTCCCACAACACACATATCATTTTTTAAAAATGTGACAACTAACCTACACCTATACACAGTCACTCTTCAGTAGTGCTTGTTATTAAATGAAGACAAATGACCTGTTTAACCCATTCTCAATCCTTAAAACAGAGAACTACATCAGCAGCAGGTAGTTATATGTGTGAGCCAATGTTAATGTAATACCTAAAGTGGAGCCAACTCCACACAGACCCACACAACAAGGGGCTGGCAATTCATATTGCAAGCCGGGCAACTTAAGTCCATACCTGGTAAATGACCTGCTGAATGGTCAAGTGTTAGGTTAGTGGAAAGTGCAACCCTCTAATATAGAGATTCTGTGCCTGAAAGGCACAGACAAAGCCAGCTGGCCTCATGGTTATTTCTACCCATGAACCAGACCTTGGAAAATGAGAGTATATGAAGTTCAGTGTCATCACATAAATGCAGGCGTGAACCACAACTGCTGTTCTATACTGTCAAGCAAAGGCGAGGGGCTTACCATCATCCACTCAGCCTTCTCAGTGTCCTGTCTTCCTGTGGTCCTCCTATTAAGCTCTCCACCTACATGGTCTCCTCCAGTTGCAAAGATACAGCATTCACAGCAAACCAAAGATGGCTTTATGCCAACAAAGAGCACGAAGGTCCTTGGAAACCAGGACCTGTGAATACAACCAATAGAAGAAATTCACAGTTCTGAAGGCAGTCTGAAGTTTGCTTGTTTTTCTGTGATTTGTTTTTTTTTGTGTGTGTTTTGTGGGGGGAAATCAATCTCCTGCTAGGTAGACCTCATTAGCAGGGGTTACAACTGTCCCAACCATATGCAAATCAGCTGGGGCTCATGGTTTCAGAGGTATCAGTTCAGAGACGGCCGACTCAATTGCTCTGGGCCTGAGGTGAAGCAGGACATCATGATGGAAGAGTGTGGTGGAGGAAAGCAGCTCAGGACTTGGAGCCAGAAAAGGGGGTGTGGGCAGCAGGGGCGGAGGGAGGGGGATGGAGGGAGATGTGAGGGAGGGAAAGAGCTTCCCTCACAATAGGCAAAATATAAATCCCAAAGGCACACCCCCAGGAATCTACCTCCTCCAGCCACACCTTACCTGCCTACAGCTATCACCAAGTTAATCCCTATCAGCAGATTAATTCACTGACTAGATTAAGGGTCTCCTAACACAATCATTTTGCCTCTAATTTTTTGCATTTTCTCACCCATGAGTTTTGGGGGGCACCTCATATCTAAATCATAACAGTGTATAAAAGATTAATCTGGCATTGTATTCTCTCATGATGTCTTTGTTTGGTATGAAAGGTATACTGGCCTTGTAGAATGTATTGGGAAGTCCTACCTTTTTATTCTTCTTTTTAAAAAGAATTTGAAAGCCTTATTATTGAGTCTCTATATGTTTGACAAAATTCACCAGTGAAGTCATTTGGTCCTGGATGTTTCTTTTGAGGAATTTATAAATTAATAATTAAATCATTTAATCTGCCATAGGTCTTTGTAGATTTTGTTTCCTTTTGAGTTAATTCTAACAGTTTATATCTTTCTACATATAAGTGTAAGCTGCCTGTTGTGGCCAGCCACGGTGCCGCGGGAAAATTCTCGGAGGCAGAGTTAAGCTTTTACTACTTTTACTTCTACTTTCTTAGAGCTTAGAGAGGGAAAGAAAGATTTTTAGAGAGAAAGATTAAAGCGAGCTTTTCTTCTTGTCTTCTTAGCTTAGAGTTAGAGTTAGAAAGATAGAGCTTAGCTTAGAGCTTAGAGTTAGAGTTAGAAAGATAGAGCTAGAAAGATAGAGCTTAGCTTAGAGCTTCTTGTCTTCTTAGCTTAGAGTTAGAGTTAGAAAGATAGAGCTTAGCTTAGAGCTTAGAGTTAGAGTTAGAAAGATAGGGCTAGAAAGATAGAGCTTAGCTTAGAGCTTAGAGTTAGAGCTTCTTTCTTCTCTCTTCTTTCTTCCTTCTTCTGTCTTCTGTCTTCCTCAGGAGTCTCGGCCTAACTCTGACCAGTCATTACTTCTTCTATCTGGTTTCTCTTCTGTAACCGCTCTGCCTACGTTCTGGCCGCTCTGATTCTTCTGACCGACCGAGTGACTGCCCGGCTGACTGAATTCTCCGTTCTCCTAACTCGGACCGCTTTCACCCGGTTATATACCTTCAGGTTTGCGGGTGCCTACAGGTGCGTCACATACATATCAGGTGGAACCCATGGCTTCCAGCTAGCTGCAACAGCCCTTCCTAATTAGGGCTCCTTCATATAAGCCCATATTTTATAGGTTATTTAATTTGTTGGCATACAACTGTTTATAGTATTTTCTTTCTTTCTTATTTTTTTGTAAGAATGTCCTCTCTTTTACTCCCAATTTCGTAATTTATGTCCTTTCCCTTTTTTCTCCTTGATCAGTCTAGGTAAAAGTTTGTAATTTTCGAATCTTTTAAAGAAAGCAATTTTTGGTTTCATTCATTTTCTCATTTTTTTTCTATTTCCTATTTTATCTCTATTCAAATCTTTGTTTCCTTCCTTCTTGTTTCTTTCAGTTTAGTTGAGTGAGTTGAGGTCTTTCTTCTTTTCTTAAATATAGGCATTCACAACTACAAATTTCCCTCTAAGCATTGTTTTTTTTTTAAATTTTTTTATTATTTATTTACTTATTCATCATGCACAAGTATAGTATCTTTTTACATACAACTGCTTGTATACAAAGTATATAAGTACCATTCAGATCTTCAATCATGCATTTAGGATAATGATATCCATCTCGTTCAACCACCAATTTTTTTTTCCAACCCCCCCCCTTACTCCCTCCCTCCCCTCCCTTTCCGTTGACCATTCTAGTGTTCCTCTGATCCTATGTACCCCCTTCCAACAACTCTGTGAACCAGCGTCCTTATATCAGAGAAAACATTCGGTACTTGGATTTTTGAGATTGACTAATTTCACTTAGCATTATATTCTCCAACTTCATCCATTTACCTGCAAATGCCATTATTTTATTCTCTCTTATTGCTGAGTAAAATTCCATTTTGTATATATACCATATTTTCTTTATCCACTCATCTACTGAGGGGCATCTAGGTTGGTTCCATAACCTAGCTATTGTGAATTGTGCTGCTATAAACATTGATGTGGCTGTGTCCCTGTAGTATGCTGTTTTTTAAGTCTTTTGGGAATAGACCCAGGAGTGGGATGGCTGGGTCATAGGGTGGTTACATTCCCATTTTCCCAAGAAATCTCCATACTGCTTTCCATAGCGGTTCTTGGGTTCAACGTTTTTGTTTTTATTTGCTTGTTTGTTTGTTTTGTTGTTTCTTGGGAGTTTTTTGTTTGTTTTTGTTTTGATTGACAGTGTGTTTGTGTGCTTCTAAGCATTGTTTTTGCTATATTTCATGAAATTTTTTTCCTTTTCTTTTTACAGTACTAGGGATTGAGCCCAGGGATGTCCTACCACCAAGCTACTTCCCAAGCCCTTTTATTTTTTTACTGCATGACAGGGTGTCCCTAAATTGCCCAGAGTGGTGTTAAAATTTGTGATCCTCCTGCCTCAACTTCCCAACTTGCTGGGATTACAGGTGTATGCCATCGCCTCTGGCTTGCATTCCATAAATTTTGTTGGTATCATGCAACATTCCTACATTTACCAATTCTAGAATTTTTTATGTAGAATCCTTGTGAGTTTGTTTTTGTTTTAGTTTTACATAGACAATTAGGTATCAGCAAATGGAGACAGTTTTATTCTTTCTATTCTCCTTTCTTGCCTTCTTGTACTTGCTAGGACTTCCAGTACTGCTTTGAACATGGGTAGTGAGGGTGAACTTCCTGTCTTAGTGCTGATTTTAGTGGGAAAGCACTTAGGCTTTCGTCATTATGTGTGATGTTAGCTGTAGGTTTTCATGGATGTCTTTTATTGGAGTGAGGAAATTTCCTTCTGCTCCCATTTTTTGCTGAGTTCCCAAGGGCATTTGTTTCTGTTTTTACTACAAATGGGAAAAAGGAGAGTCCAAACCATTTGCATTTAAAATAGCTTTATGCAAATACATTTGAATACATGTTAACAGTTGTTTTGTTAAAGGAATTGAAGGCCAAGATGGATCTCACCCAGCTTGCTACTCTGCTTCTGAGGTCAGAGTGGAGTGCTTCCTTGGTGGTGCTAGTTCATGAGGAAGTAAAAACTTCCACCTTTGGTGAAGTAGCTCCTCCCTTGCTGAAGAAGAGACCTGTGGGAATGAGAGGAGGCACTGGGAAAGCCAGAGAAGAGGGTGTTCTAAGTGGAACAGCCTATGCAAACACCTAGAAGTCAGGACTGGCTGAAGTAGAGGCAGGGACCTTGGGTGGCCTGCTGTGGGTTTTTACTGCTCTGAGAGCACTCAGAAGAGAGCCCCTTTAGTTCTGGCCCCTGATCCTCAACCCCCCTCTAATGGTCCCAGAGCAATTTTCTTAACAAGTCCCCAAGAAACCCATTTGGTATGTGTTTCTAACAATTATTTTTCTGCCTTTTCCTCTTTCCCCAGGGCTTGCATCCTTTGAGTCTGTGATCTTCAGCAATAACCCTGGCACTGGGGACTTTTCTCCTCTTGCAGTTCTACATCATTCTTTTTTTTTTTTTTTTTCTTGGTACCAGGGATTGAACTCAGGGGTGCTCAAACACTGAGCCATACCCCCCAACCTTTTTTTATTTTTTATTTTGAGACAAGTTCTCACTAAGTTACTTAGGGACTTGCTAGGTTGCCAAGGCTGGCTTTCAACTTGTGATCCTTCTACCTCAGCCTCCAGAGCCACTGGGATTATAGGTTGTGTACCACTGCGCCCAGGTCCACATCATCCTTAGCATTTGCATTTCTTTAATGCTCAGGGAATGAATGCTAAGAATACTCTAGACTTGGAAATTCCCCTAAGTTTATCTTCTGGACAAAGTTACTAATGAGCAAAGCATACTCTTAGCATTTATTGGTCTTTTGGGTTTTTTAACATTTAGATGAATCTTGGTTTACAGATAAAACTTCTTTCAAAGTAATTAGGAGGGTTTGGAATGTTTTAATAATTGAATCTTACCAGAAAAAAAAAAACATGTAAAGAGTACCTGATTTAAAAGATTTCATCGTATGTTACCATTTGCAAAGCAACTCAATATTTGTCTGTAACTGGAGTGATCAAAAAATTGATTTGCTTTGATAATGCTAGAATAGTTTGGTTCCTGGCTTATGTGACAGCTGATGTTGTGATTGTTTCCCACTAATTTTGTGGTGTGTGTGTTTATGCGTTTGTGTCCTTGCACACATGTGTGTGAGACATGGCTCTGCATATAGTTAATTGGCTCCATAAGTATCCAACCCATACTTCCTGACTTCACAATAAGCCTGATCTTAACATTTGAAGTTGACAAACAAAACTACTACTAATATTATATCTACTTTCTTAAGGTGACTGAGTTGAGATTTTCTTTTTAAAATATAAACATTTATGGCTATAAATTTTCCTGTAAGCACTGCTTTTGCTGCATTCCACAAGTTTTTTTTTTTTTCCTTTTGCACTACTGGGGCTTGAACCCAGGGGCTTTCTACCACTGAGCTGCATCCTAAGCCCCTTTATTTTTTATTGTGAGGTGGGATCTCACTGAGTTGACCAGGCTGGCCTTGAATTTAATAAACATTTTCTAAGATATTTAGTCTTTAGGCAATGACTCTAATGGCAATATATACAACTACTTAACTTTTAAGTCCTGTTTTTCTTTAAGTTCAAAATATTTCTATGAGACAGTCAGTCACATGTGGTTCTTATCCCCATTTTATGTACAAGAGGACCGAACTCCAGATATATGTAGTGGTTTTACTAAGATCTCAAGAAATTAAGTGAACGCTGAAACCCAGTCCTATTCCTTCTATCCCCGTGGTCTCTCTGGTGGCAGAGAAAATTTAAGGGTAAGTTAGTTGTGGAAACCAAGATACTCTACTTGTAAATACTAGTCTGGACACCTGAAAGCCACAGTTGGGGTAGATATGAATGGAAATAGGAAAGAGGCCCATGAAAGTAAAGAGGATCTGAAAGAAGAGTTGGGAAATTTTAGATCAAAGATGAAGGTGGAGATAAAATCACTCAAAAAGCATTTATTGAGAAGTTACTATTGCATTGTGCAATGTTGTTTAGTTAGGCTACAGAATGCTGGTGAGGAAGATCAAAAGCACCTCCCACAACTCTAGACTTCAAGGATATGACCTTGTAATTGTGACTTCAAATAATAATTCTAAATTTTTTCAACTTTACTCAATAATATACCATTCATTATCTCTGCTAAGCCTCAAAACTATTGGATATTTCAGAGTTGTATGGTATAATAAAAACAGATAAGAGCCTGGGTTATGGAATGTGCTTTATAGGTCCAAATCTTAGCTGTGTTATTTTCTAATTTGGTGACATTGGCAATTTATTTAATCTTCTTGTGTCTCAGTTTTTTAATCTGAGTAAAGGAGATAATACCTACCATTAGAGTTATTTATAAGAATTACAATAGTAAGTTCATGTAGAAACTTAGTAACTGCCATACAGAAAGTGCCCAGTAGAGTTAACTACTATTATTTAGGCATAATGAATATCACGAAGCACATTTGACCAATATGAAATTAAATCTCAGAGAAGTTAGGTGACTTTTTCAAAGCCATGAAATGTCAATGACACATTTGATCCTTGAACACAATTTTCTCTGAATTCTTTCCTCATGTTTCTATTTTCTTCTTCTTCTTTTTTTAATTTATTGGTTCTTTTTAGTTACACATGACAGTACAATCCATTTCCGAATTAATGTGTAAGTGGTTTTGTTTCTAGATCTCTCCCTCATCTGGAAAGTCCTTGTTCACGCCAATGACATCCGTGAAATTGTGGATGGTGTATGTGAGAGACCAGAGGAACTGCAGACAGTCGTGGGCCATTGCCTATTGAGCGTCCTCACTCATTCTAAATAACCCGAGGAAAGCCCTCTTCACATCCTTGTTCCGGAGGCTGTAAATAATGGGATTGAGAAAGGCTGAAATGACATTGTAGAACAAGGCCAACTTCTTGTCATCATCTGGGGAGGCTTCAGAGCCAGGCCTCATATACATGATCATGCATGGTACGCAGAACATGGTGACCACAGTGATGTGGGATGCACAGGTGGAGAAGGCCTTGATCCGCCCTTGGGTGGAACGAATCTTTAGAATAGCAGTGAAGATACGAATATATGAGGCCAGGATCAGGGATAGCGGGATCAGAAGCAGGATGAAACCCAAGATAAAGTCCACTTGGTCATTGAGGGATGTGTCTGCACAGGCCAACTTCAAAACGGCAGGAATTTCACAAAAGAAGTGGTTGATTTCATTAGGGCCACAGTAAGGAAGGTTCATTGCAAAGACTGTGTAGACAAGGGCACAGATAAGACCACAAAGAGCAGAGCTGACTGCCAGGAGTATACACAGAGTTTGGCTCATCTGGACCCCATAGTGGAGTGGATGACATATAGCAACATATCTGTCATAGGCCATTGCTGCAAAAATCCAGGTCTCAGTGATGCCTAGGGTCAGGAAAATGTACATCTGGACCACACACCCAGCATAAGAGATGGTTTTATTTTTGCTTATTAGGTGGACCAACATCTGGGGCACTGTAGTGGTGGCATAGCTGAGATCCAGCAGAGAGAGGATACTGAGGAAGAAGTACATGGGTGTGTGGAGACGTGTATCTACTCTGATTAGGGTAACAATGAGCCCATTGCCCAAGACTGTGAATAAATAAAGGAAGAGGAAGAGGAAGAAAAGGATCCAATTGGTCCTGGGATTTCTGGAGAAGCCCAAGAGGATAAACTCAGTTACGAAGCTGTGATTTCTTGAGCCTTGACTGTGCATGGCCCTCCTTCTGAAGAAAGAAGAGGATATAGTCCAGACTCTTTTGCAGCCTCAGAGAATGCTATTATGAGATCCACGGGCACAGGACTGAAGCCAAAATACCCACTTTCACACCCAGGAAATGTTCTATCCAATTGGCCTAGCATAGCTCTAGATACTTAGTAGGGATTCTAATAAACACTTGTTGGTTTGTCTAGTTAACTAGCCATAATAAAATTCCAAGGTTCCTATGATGAAAAAATTTCAAGCAGAAGTCTTATTTTGAAGACTCCCCACCAACACACACACACACACACACACACACACACACACAGAGAGAGAGAGAGAGAGAGAGAGAGAGAGAGAGAGAGAGAGAGAGAGAGCATAAACCAGTCACCGTGAGATTAGGGAAATACAAAATATTTTGAAGAAAACCAAAAAAGGTCTAGACCTTTCTGTAGTTTCTAAAGTCATTATTTTACATAGTAAAACTAATAGGTGCTACAAAGGACAGTGTAAATGTAAAACAAGCAGAACAACCCAATTTCTTTTCTTTGCATCCTTCTGTTCTGGTGATATACCTTTGAAAACCCACAAGCCATACATTTGCAGGAAAGAGGAGAATTAAATTTTTTTTTTTTTTGTAACAAAAGAGACTCTTTTCCCTGGAACATCCCACCTGCCCAGCCCTCCCTGCAGTGCTTACAACTGTGGAGAATAAATTGATATGTAAAAATGGCAACAGGAGATGGATGTGGTGGCACATGCCTATCTTCCCAGTGACTAGGGAGGTTGAGATATCACAAGTTTGAGGCCATCCTGGGCAGTTTAGCAAGACCCTTTCTTGGAACAACAACAACAACAACAAACAAAAAGACTGGGGATATAGCTCAGGGTAAAGCACTCTTGGGCTCGATTTTCAGTACTACTATTACTACGATGACTACTACTACTAATAATATAAAAATGGCTACAAGGACACAAGACTTGAAACCCGGAGAAAACTTCTGTGTTCCTGGCATTTCTTAAAAAGATGAAGCATGTTTACCTGGGAATGAAGCGTCTGTGTGTCTTGGAAGCTTTCCTTAAGAACCGGTAAGGAGTCCCCCACAGCGGTGCTGCTCACGGGGGTGGGGAGACCGGAGTCAAGGGGTGGGCGGGGATGGATCCTCACTTTGGTCTGGACTCAATCCTCCACCCTAAGTTGGGAGCCTGGATAACAGAACACATTACTGACCATTACTTTTCTCTTTATCCTCTTCCTGATCCCTAAATGGCTACTCAAAAGTACTATCAGACGGATGTAATAGAATGTTAAACTATATTAATTTATGTTGCTTAATATTAAAAATTAATGTCCATTACTAATGTCCATTGTGAGTTGACGTGATGCTGTGAAACGACATGGTATGATGGAATAAACCCTGAAAAAGAAACTTTTAGTACAAAAGCAAAACAAACAAACGAAAAAACCCAATGCTATCACCTGGATATATCATCTTTTACAGACTCCAAAAGGTAGAAATGTTCATTTATAAAATGGCACTGTGTATAATATTTTAATAAATGTGACCCCATTATGTTATGACCATAAATCCATTGAAGTCAACAGCATTATTTTTCTTTTCATAAAATCAGTCATCCAAGCTGGGCGCGGTGGCGCACGCCTGTAATCCCAGCACTTGGGAGGCTGAGGCAGGAGGATCGCGAGTTCAAAGCCAGCCTCAGCAATAGCGAGGCACTTAGCAACTCAGTGAGACTCTGTCTCTAATAAAATACAAAAAAGGGCTGGGGATGTGGCCCAGTGGTCAAGTGCCCCTGAGTTCAATCCCCAGTACAAAAAAAAAAAAAAAAAAAAAATCAGTCATCTGAAGTTGAAAACCTGTTCTAGAGCTCAGACTCCAACTCTAAGTCCCATGTTCTTACCATGTTGAAGTAGAATTATCTCTTACACCATCAAATTTCATGAAGGGTTTAACAAGCCACCCAATAAAATGTAGGCCTATTTTGGGTGATATTATGTGAGAAAGCTAACCTTGTGAACTCATAATTTTACAGGGCTGGAAGTACGTTATTTCATAACATTGAAAATTGTTGGGTTTGTTTCACAGAAAAATCCCCAAACCTTGGATCAGGATTGCACTTATTGAAGATATCAGACAGGAAGTTAAAGGGCGATACCTGTCAACTTAAGTTAAAATAATATATGATAAATCTATGAACAGGATTCAGGTTTGGATGGATGAGAAAAATGATAATGTTCATGTTAGAGGCAGTATACAATGGCATAGGAGTTAGCAGCTTCTGAATGAATCCTCACTCTAATTGTGAATACAACCTAAGCTTTAGACGCTGGCTCTATGCCGACAAATCTTAAATAGAATTTCATCCTAGATCTCTTAAATTCACCAGCCCATCTGCCTACTTGACATCTGTCTCCAAGGGAATATCTAGTAGGCAAATATATCATTCCTAAAGAAAAAGGAGAGAATAAATGTTCCCGTTCTTTTCCCCCAAAACCTAGCAAAATTAAGGGGAAAATGAGAGCAAGCCTGGGCCAGAAATGTCCACATACATATCAACTTGAAGAACGTCAGTTTTCTCTTATGCACACTGGGAAACAGAGTGAGTTAGTGTCAACTGTAGAAAGCTACTTTCTTGCATATACCAGGACAGTTGCTCATTGGGAGCTGACCAGACAAGCAAACTAAGCAACGTAATGCTGATGATGTCACTGCTTCTTCAGTCTAAGATATAAAACTTCTCACTCCATGGGGGAGGGTCATGGAACTGAGGACACAGTAGGAAGAATATGTGTCACTCACCCAGCTGGCCACTACTGGGCAAAATGCTACGGGGAAGAGGAGGCACTACTTGGTGAAGCACCTTGGATGGAGGTGACGTCTGTTCAACCAATTGCTGCTGAACTCTTCTTGGAGCAGTCACTGATCTCTAGTCTGCCTTCCCCAGTAAATGGAATTTCTCCCATGCTGTCTCTAGGCACTTTCTTTGGGTTTCCTGCAACCTACCCCATTGCCCTGCCACAGCTGGGCTACACGCATAAGAGCAAATTATACTTAACATTTACTAAAATCAAACTTCCAGTCTTCCCCTATAAATTTGCTCCTCCCATGGTCTTCTTCAGCTCAGTTAATGGCAGTTTCATCCACTAAGATGACTAGAGTCAAAAAAGAAGCTCAGAGTCCTTCAAAGTTTTTTTTTCTTGCTTATACACCCACATGGAAGACATCTGTAAATATTGTTGATTTTATTTAGAAGATAAATACCAAGCCAGGTGCAGTGGCGTAGGCCTGAAATCCCAGCAGCACAGGAAGCCGAGGCAGGAGGATTGTGAGTTCAAAGCCAGCCTCAGCAAAAAGCGAGTTGCTAAGCAACTCAGTCAGACCCTGACTCTAAATAAAATACGAAATAGGGCTGGGGATGTGATCGAGTACCTGAGTTCAATCCCCATACCACCCCTTCCCCAAAAGAGATAAGATAAGATAAAGATCATGTCTCACCATCTCCACCATTGCCATAATCCAAATCATTGTCTTCTCACAAGGAATATGGCAAGATCCTCTCAATAGTTCATGGTTTCCTTTCTGTTCTCCCACAGTCTTGTCTTAGCACAGTTACTAGAATGATTCTGTTAGAATGTAGCCCAGCTCATGTAAATTATCTTTATCAAAACCTTCAAGGAGCTTCTTGTATCATTCAAAGGAGAAGCCAAAGACCTGATAGGACCTCAAGGTCCCTTATCACCTAGGTGTCCTTACCTCCTACCTCTCCATGGTCGCTCTGTCTGCTCCTATTTCAGAAGCTTTTGAACTTCCTGTTCCCACAGCTGGAAATTCTTTCTCCAGTTTCTTTATGGTTCATGCCCCCTCCTTCTTCAAGTATTTGCTCAAATGTCATCTTCTCAGGGAAGACTTGAAAAAGTCTTTCCTGACTATCCTGTTTAAAATAAAAGCATCCCAATTTCCTTATCCATATCTCCCGTCTTATCTTCATAACATCTTGTAATATATATAATTTTCAGTGTTCCACCCAAGAATGCAGGAAGATTCTAGAACAGTGTATGGTATACAATAGGTACTTTTCAATGTTAGATAAATGGGTTAAGTCTGAGCTGGGGCCAGGGATGGGGTGGTGATTACTTATGGTGGAGCTGTCCTTGGTGCTGAGCTTTGCTTCCCATGGAGCTAGCCATCATGCTGACCTTTTTCTGGGGCATTCCTTTGGATTTATATATTGCTTAACAATCACTGAGCAACACCCCCAAACATTTCTAGCACTTTTTATTTATTTACAATTTTGAGGCATGGTCTCACTAAGTTGCCTATGCTGGTCTAGAACTTGTGATCCTCTGCTTCAGCCTCCCAAGTTGCTGGGATTATAGGTGTGTGCCACCATTGCTTGATAAAACTGGTCCTGATCATTTATATACCTTCTCCATAGTCATCCCAAGATGGTGAAAAGTCAACACATACCATTAAGTGCACTTAAAACCAAGGAAACATTTATCAGACTTAAGCAAAGAGTCCAGTGGCTGACCAGAAAATATTTTCAATACTTGGATCTATAATGTAAAATGAAAAATGAAAAAACTAGCACTTTATGTGGAGAAGAGGGTTTATCAACAAAGAACCAATGGAATCATGCTACATAAGAAAAGTGAAAAATGCTAACAAAATTTAGTTTAGGGACTTATGAGAGATTTCAAATAGTTCTAAGGTTGCCATGCAGGAAAAGGTAGAAATGTGTAAGGAATGTTTCCAGAAGGAAAAATTAGAAATTATTGGTGAAAGTTACAGGGGATGGGGAGGCACCTTAGCTTAATTTATTAAAAAAATATAAAATACATCTTGTGATTCACATCTTCCAATAATGGAACATGCTGCTGTTGGGAAGAGACTGGAATAGTAAGCTCTCCACTTTCACAAGTGTTCACACACAGGCTACAAGCCAATCTCACTCAGGGATACTATTGCTGGTTTGGGTGGGGTTTAACTAGATGACTTTAAATTACCTTTTGCCACAAACATCCTAAGATTATAAAGCTCAATGACATCAAGATTCAGAGAATCTATAATTTTAGGGGATGACTTCTCAATACGTGCTCAACCATAAAGCAGGGTCAAAGCAAAGATATACGGTAATAAAAGGAAGCAGGGAAACCTGAAAGTGGGAATAAAAAATTTGGTCAACTGCAGTGTGAGGTTTAAAAAGATAATTTAAAGTTTATACTGTCTCATTTTTTCAAATATAGAAATCTCTTGGGGGCTATGTTGGAACCCAAGAAGGGCTACTTCCCTACCCTCTGAACAGGCCCCATACCAGCTGCTTCCCAGAAGAAGAGAGAGCTGAGAAAAGGGGTGGGTTAGGGGCCACAAAGAACTGTTGTAAAGTCTGTTTTAAATCTTTGTTATGTTTTTCTACCTAAAATCTTCTATTCTTTTCTCCCTTGAAAGGATGTTCTAAGAACCAAGCTATGAAATTATAGTTGTGAAGTAGCAGCTGTATTTAGATCACAGGAGCACTCTAAAAAATGCAAGGTAGAGCAAGGACAAAATAATTTTCTACTAAACTATAACAAGAGCTTCTCCCTGGTATCTCCTGTCCTAATCTCTCTTCCATCCAAATCTACCCTACACACTGCCAGAGTGACCATTCAAAAAGCAGTACTGAGTATGACATTTTCCCAATTGAAAATCCTTAGAGCTTTGGAATCTGATTCTAACCTACATGTCATTCTACCACCTCCGACCCCCATATTCAGGACAGTCCTTTTCATATGTCTTGCTAGACATTTTAATATCGTTGAAAATTATTCATCTATGTCTATGGCTGCTTTTATCCTCCAAAAAGAATTGAAAACTTCTACAGAAATCATGTGTCCTGCAAAAGTCTAAGATATTTACTATCTGGTCCTTTATGGGAAAAGTTTTCTGATGGCAGCTCAAGACAGACCAGCTTGTTCACCATTCTCCAAAAACTGCAGGGTACTTTCACAAGTCTGTGGTCTACGAGGCAGTATATATATCAGGAAGGCAGTAAGAGACTCTGAGGTCAAAGAAAATGTTTGGGTTTAGTTTTGCCATTTACCAACAGCACAAACTAGGGAAAGTCACTAATCTCACTAAACCTTTGTTAGTTGGCTTTTCATCACTGTGACCAAAATACCTAACAACTTAGAGGAAGAAAAGTTTATTTTGGGCTCATGGTTTCAGAGGCTCAGTCCATGGTTAGATGACTCCGGTGCTCTGGGCCTGAGGTGAGGCAGAACATCATGACAGAAGGGCATGGAGGAGGAAGTATCGGTTCATGGCAGCCAGGAAGCAGAGAGAAAGAGAGAGGAAGGGGCCAGGGACAGATAAAGTCCCCGGTCACACCCCCAGTGATCTACTTCCTTCAGCCACACCCCACCTGTCAAGCTTACATAGAAAGCCAGAGAAATAAAATTAAGAACACATGGACAGTCCTTGCTTTCCTCAAATAAGCTTCCCTTTCAGTCTTAGTCTATGTCACTTGAGATGACATGAAGGGGTGGGTGGGACAGGGATGGAACCCATTTTCATTGAGCACTAACCATGAGCCAGTTACTTTACATCAAAGATTGGATAATGGTTAGCAAGATGGGCATTAGAATCAGACCTGGGTCACTAGTCCTGACTCCATCGCTAATTAGCAGAGTGACCTTGAGTAAGTTATCCAAATTCTGTGTGTCTAATTCTGTTCTGGAAACCACTGATAATAATGGACTTATTGCAAAGGGTGGTTTTAAAGATTAACTGAAATATTATACGTAAAAAGTTGCTTAATGCTGTAACTGCAGTGTAGTTAGTGTTAAAAAAAATAGTTATTACTGCTATAATATTTTACCCTCAGAGCATGTCCTTGTAAAAATTCTGAGTTTTTAGAAAAAAGAGAATTGAAAGAGAGAGACTGACACTTCTGATGCCAAACAGCTATTTAAAAAGACATAATCCAGATCTGTCTTTCTCCAGAAAGACTGGACTCTGCTGTTCCTACACCATCCACAGGCAACACTGAGCCAGAGCTACAGCTGGCAGTGAACTGGTGAGAATAACCCTTCAGGTAGCTGGTCTTGTTCTTCAAGCACCTTACCTCTCCTTCCACCCTGATTCCAGGTCTAGTACATACCCCTTCTCCATCCCCATGTCCTGCAACTGCCTTGAGCAGTTCCAGCATCCATATACTGGGCTGCAAGGTGGCCTTACTTCAGCCACTCTCCAGAAGATGCTGCATCTCAGAGGCTCCCTGGGAGATGCCCTGGTTGGTGTAGTAATGAAGCTTATGGGTGTCAGGGACCAAAGCGTCCCTAAGGGTGCAGCCAGATAGGACTCCAGTGTCACTTCAGGAGCATTCCAGTCCTGAGGGATTCCATTACTCAAGAGAAGCTTCAGCAATGAGGGAGTAATCATGATCGAGAGAAGGGCTTCGTGTGCCCCAAGAGAAATCCAATATTTGGGAGGGAACTAGAGATCTAGGAGGGATGTGGAACTTGGTCCTTAGCTCAGACCTCCATTTTGGCACCTGGAAGCAAGTGTAGCAAGGAGGCAAATACAAGGACTCTAGTTTTTGCAGGTCTCCTGGTCTTGCTTAAACATTATCTAGGTCCTCCATAGAAAAAGAACATCAGGAATGGAAATAACTTTCCCAAATCACATTTAGAGGTCAGGAAACTGAGGCTCAGTGTCCAGAAACCATTGTGGAAAGTCACAGAATCCGAGCTAGGCTTCATAGCTGGATATCCTGATGCCGTGATGTAGTGTTTCTCATTTCTCCAATTATTGGTCTATCCCCCTGAGGATGAAGATGGTTTCAAAACTGCCCTTGTCTTTTCCATTTCTATACCCTTTCTACCCACTTCTAGTTCTCTTTTATGGATCTTGGGAAAATCTCTTCCCATCTTTGTTCCCACTAACTAAAGCACTTTTTTTTTTTTTTTTTTTTTTTTGCCTGAGGGGAAAGGTAGGTGTTAGGTAGGAGTGAGGTCAGCAAATGATGGGAGATGAGGCTGGAGAGGTTATCAGGACCAGATTATGGGGGATCCTGTAGGCCAGTCTGAAGAGTCTATATTATACACTGAGGACATCAAGGAACTTTATTGTTCAAGAGAGTGATATAAGCTGGGCGTGTGGCGCACGCCTGTAATCCCAGCACTTGGGAGGCTGAGGCAGGAGGATCACGAGTTCAAAGCCAGCCTCAGCAATGGTGAGACACTTAGCAACTCAGTGAGACCCTGTCTCTAATAAAATACAAAATGGGGCTGGGGATGTGGCCCAGTGGTTGAGTGCTCCTGAGTTCAATCCCCAGTACCAAAAAAAAAAAAAAAAAAAGAGAGAGAGTGATATGGCTCACAAGCATTTTGGAGCTAGTTCAAAGTGGTTCATGACAGTCAAGGTGCTCATTTCTTTCCAACTCTGTGTTCCACGGCACCACATTGGTAACTTGAAATTGGCCATGGTGGGAATATTTACACCAAAAAAATTGGCAAGTCAGGGATTTTTATTTTCCTTGAGGAGATTGTTCTTAAATATTTACACCACTGAATAATCTTATGAGTGTTTTAAAAAGTTTGGCAGCCAGTTTGACTAAAAATACTGTGATGAGGAAGGCCAGTTAGAGGCTATTAAAATAGTCCAAATAAGAGATTGTTAGGTTTTATTATCCAGGTATAAGTTGGAAAGAACTAAAGGAGTTGAATAGTAACTATTGGATGTAGGGCATTAGATGTTTTGCAATACAGGTGGATGATGGTGCCATTAATTGAAGTGGGAAACTTATGAAAAGAGTAGATTTGAAATGAATGCTGATGAATTTCCTTGAGGACATGTTGTGTCTGAGCTGTGTCTGAGACATAAAGGTTGAGATGCCAAACAGCTAGACACAGATGTATGCTTATCAATTCTTACATTATACTAAGATTTACTGTACTAAATTCCAATAATCAGATGGAATTGAAATTAACTTTGTTTAGCTACAGAAGGCTTTGGAATTTCCTTCCATCTTATCCCCACTCCCTACCACACACATTCTTTCTCTAATATTGAACATCAATCTGGAAACCCCCATTTGGATTCCAAGGGCTTCAGTTGCTCAGTAGAAATTTTAAATTATACCTAGGCATAAGAGTGAGCAGCTTTGTACTTTCAAACAATCCATCATCCAGAGCTGTTTACACCTTCTGTCCTTCTCTCCAAGAAAAAACCTTCAGGTCACATTGCCAGGCTTATGACGACTTCTACTAAGGAACCTGGGTGGTTACAGTGTGGGAAAACCTTCATGCAGCCGGAAAGATCTAGTTACATAACACCATGCAGGAAGTCAAGAAGGAAACAAAACTCAGTAAGAGGCAACACACAGAGCTCAATATTAGAGAGAAGATCATGTAAAGACTTTTAAGCCAGGGCAGATCATGCCACATCAGAAAGTAAAGCTTTACATCAATTGAAGATACCTGATGTTGTATGTACCAACTCACATCAATGCAATCATTCTTAGTTCTTGATATTCATTCTTTAAGGGGCTGGAGGAAATCTCAAAAAACTAATTGAAGTAGGTTATGGACAATGTAATTTATATTTCAGTCTGCTCCAAAATTATTTTTTATTTTTATATTTATTTTTTAAGTACCACCATTTTGTGCCCTGAGTTCCATTCAACTTGTTTAAAATATTATTAGTGAGATAAAGTTTTCATGTGGTGCAATTCACAAGTCTTAAATGTACAGTCACAGATGTCCACATGCCTTATTAGGTAAAGTAAAAAAGTAAAAACTGACAATGTGAAAATGGGGCAAATTCATGATTATAGTGGCAATTATAAAACTAATCACTCAGTTATTGACTGAATAAATGGAAAATCTGTACATTAGTCATTATTTTTTAACAACATTTGTTCAAGTGCACACGGAATGCTCATCAATATAGACCAATATTTCACCAGAAAATTTCAAAAGCTTGAAATATTATAAAGTATGTATTTAAATACATACTTTCAATAGAGATCAAACAAAGAAGATATGTAATAAAGCCCCAAATATTGGAAGTTAAACAGCATTTTTCTAAATAACTCCTGTATCAAAGAAAAAAAATCACAAAGAAATTAGAAAATATTTTGAATTGACTGATAGTAAAAAGATGACATTAAAATTATGGATGCAGCTAAAACAGTTCTTGAAAAAAATTTTATAGATTTAAGTACTTATGTTAGAAAAAATTAAGGCCTTCAAAAAATTAACTTTCCTGTAAATAAACTAAAAAAACAATTTATCAAGAAGTCAATCTACTAGCAGCAAATTGTTAGAGATTTTCATTTTAAAAGTATATAAGGACCTTAGAATGATCTAACTCCAGTCACTCCCTTCTCTTTCATGTTGCTATTGTCCACCACTGTTTTTCCTATGCCCACATTATTTTAGTCACACAAGTGATTACTTAGATTTACCTGTGTTTACCTGTGGCTTTGCCCATTGTCGTGCCAGCTACTAATTTATTACCTTTCTGCTTCAAATCCAATTTTCGTTGCCTTGTTTTCTGACACTAGAGCTATATTTTGTAAGTAGTTCTCCCTCACCATTTGACACAGTGTGAACCCACGTCAGTGGAGAGCACCAGAGGTTCACTGCAGGAGGAAGGGGCTCCCCTTCCTGGATCCAGTGGGCCTCTATTCTTGTCTTTCACTCCTGCAGTATGGAGACTGCTGGCAGTGACAAGTTTTGCTGTCATTCAGGAGGGAGTCTTCCTACTTACCAGTGTTAGCTCTTGGTTCCTTCTCCACAGCCTAGCTGCTTGCATTTCCTTCTTCCTGGGATCAAGTTTCTTCTTTTCATCCTTGTTTTATTTCTTTAATGATGGCTTACTGGTGGTGAACTTTCTGTCTTTATTTAGCATTTAGTCTTTAATAATGAACATATCTTTATTTAGAATTTTATTTTTAAAACTGATTTACTTTTAGTTGGCATATAATAATTATCCACATTTCTGGGGTATAGTGTGATAATTCAATATACATAAACAATGAGTTATGATCAAATCAGGGTAATTAGCATTTGCATCTTCATAAATACTTACCAATACTTTGTGTTGGGAACCTTCAAAATTCTCTCTTCTAATGCTTTATAAATTTTATAATATTGTTAAAACTCAAGCCGGGCACAGTGGCGCATGCTTGTAATCCCAGCACTTGGGAGGCTGAGGCAGGAGGATCATGAGTTCCAAGCCAGCCTCAGCAATGGTGAGGCACTTAGCAACTCAGTGAGACCCTGTCTCTAATAAAATACAAAAAAGGGCTGGGGATGTGGCCCGGTGGTCAAGTGCCCCTGAGTTCAATCTCCGGTACCCCCCCCCAAAAAGAAAATCATAGTCACCCTACTGTGCTGTAGAACACTAGAACTTAACTGTAATCTCTCAATTTTAAATGATAAAATGGTTGGGGATGAAATTCTGGGTTAATAGTTATTTACTCTCAGTATTTACAAAATAACATTCTATTATGGGGGAAATGCAAATCAAAACTTCACTGAGATTTGTTCTCACTCAGTTATAATGCCAATCATCAAGAATAAAAACAGTAATAAATGCTGATGAGGATGTAGGGGAAAAGGAGCACTTTTACACTGTCATTGGGATTGTATATTAGTACAACTGCTATGAAAATTAGTATGGAGTTTCCTCAAAAAACTAGGAATGAAACCACCATATGACCCAGCTAGACCACCCATTGGTTTTTGTCTAAAAGAATTGATGTTAGCATACTCTACCCATGTTTATAGCGACACAATTCACAGTAGCCAGGTTATGTAACCAGCTAGGTGTCCATCAACAGATAAATGGATAAATAAAATGTGGTATATTCACACAGTGGAGTTTTACTCAGTCATAAAGAAGAATAAAATTATGTTGGTGGAAGTAGAGCATATCAAGTCAAATAAGCCAGACTTAGAAAGTGAAATGTTGTTTATTTTCTCTCATATGTGGAAATTAGAGGGGAAAAGGGGATCTCATGAAAACAGAAGGGAGACCAGTAGAGTAGTGGAAAGTAATCAGGGAGAGGGAGATTAGAGTACAAGGGACAGTACTGGGGAAGAAAATTGACCAAATTACATTATATGCATATATGAATATATCACAATGAATTAATTGTGTATAATTATAATGCATCAATAAAAACTGAAAAATTAAATTAAAACACATGCTAACGAATTCTTAGATTTGTTAGAAGCTATCTGGAAGCCAAAAGAACTGTATGCTATTTATTGTCCACCACATCAGAAACCAGTCTGACTGCTCAAAAGATAATCAAGCAGATCAGGCTGTGAAACAGAAACACATAGACCAACAATGACACTGAGTCCTGAAGTTGATTTGACTAAGTATCAAATCAACTGAGGTATTTCCCTGATGACTTAAAAAGGGCCAATGAATAGGAATTTGAGTATGGTTCTGGCCACTCCCAGGTTGTTGATTACAGATATACCAAGGATTGATGGATTTATTACAGGCAAGGTAAAATCTTTGTCCCTGAACATTTAATGGAAGCTCTAACAAGTCAAATATGCCAGAGTACCCATTTGGGGAGGGTATCCACCCTCCAGTGGATAAAAGAAATTCAATATATGAACTCATATGCAAAGGACTTATCTAAAGGTGACTCAAAGATACATGGTAAATGCCAAAAATGCCCCCAAATAAGTCCTCACACCCATAATAAAAGAACCTTACCCAAAAGCCCTAGAACCAGGAATTATTGGGAAGTACCTTTGGCTGGAGGCTACGTTGGACAGATTAGATTGATGCATTCTGGAGCTGGGCCAATGCTGTTCTTTCCTGTGCAGCTGGGTCTTGGGAATCTCCCCAAGAATCATACTAGGAGGGTGGGGCAACCAACTGTACTGGGTGGAGTGGCACAGTAGGTCTCATGTACTCTACCACCCACAATGATGGCCTTCATACAAATCTGGTCAAATACCTGACCCCAACCATCTCGTTGTCCATGTCACCAAAGGGAATGTGAGCTGCACTCCCTCCGCTATCTCTGATCTGAATCTCACTGCATATGATCTTTCTGCACCTGCCTCAGTGGCATTCCACAAGGGCCATGCTAGGCCACAAAATAGATGGAGCTGGGACAGAGTGGCAATATTTGCTGCAGTCTCTGGGGTTCCTAAAGCAGCAAGCTCAGGTGTGACCTCCACAGATGGCTCCTTGCCACAGCTTTTTGTTTATGAGAAATATGGAGCACTTCTCCAGTGCCAGCCTGCTGTGCTGCTCCAGGATCAGCCAAGATCAGACTGCCTTTCTGTCCTATAGCTATTCCGTGCTTAATTTGTCCACTACCTCTGTGTAACCCTGAAGGAGCCCTAATTAGGAAGGGCTGTTGTAGCTAGCTGGAAGCCATGGGTTCCACCTGATATGTATGTGACGCACCTGTAGGCACCCGCAAACCTGAAGGTATATAACCGAGTGAAAGCGGTCCGAGTTAGGAGAACGAATTCATTCGGTCAGTCGGGCAGCCACTCGGTCGGTCAGAAGAATCAGAGCGGCCAGAACGTAGGCAGAGCGGTTACAGAAGAGAAACCAGATAGAAGAAGTAATGACTGGCCAGAGTTAGGCCGAGGCTCCAGAGGACTGGTCAGAGTAAGGCCGAGGCTCCCGAGGAAGACAGAAGACAGAAGACAGAAGAAGGAAGAAAGAAGAGAGAAGAAAGAAGCTCTAGTCTTTCTCTAAGCTAAGCTCTATCTTTCTTTACTCTAACTCTAAGCTAAGAAGACAAGAAGAAAAGCTTGCTTTAATCTTTCTCTCTAAAAATCTTTCTTTCCCTCTCTAAGCTCTAAGAAAGTAGAAGTAAAAGTAGTAAAAGCTATACTCTGCCTCCGAGAATTTTCCTCCCGTGGCGGCGCCGTGGCTGGCCGTGACAGGCAGCTTACATAACCCCCTTCCCTCTGCCATGTTTAGCACAACTGCAGCAGGTTCCACACTGATGCTCTTGCTCACTCTCTGTTCCAAAGACCAGAATCTCTGGGTCTCTCCAAGTCTCTGAATGGCCAGTATTGAACTTGAGTGAATTCTCTCAGTCACCCGTCTTGCTGAGGAGCTGCTTTCCAGCTACTTCAATCCTGAGCTGCAAAGAAGCCAGACGGTGCCGCTTGCCTCTACTCCACCATCTTGGATTCTCAATCTGTTTTATTGATCCTGGTTTCAAAAAATTACCAATTCACTGTCAACCAATGAGCCTTTAAGCTTCAATAATACATCTGGCTAATCATGTTCCTCTGGGTACCTGCAGAGGTAACTAAAGAGAGAACAGAATAAAAAGATCACCCCAGGATTACAAATGCCTTTTAGGATACCTGACTACAACCATCACTGTTTTCAACACATTACCCCAGCTTCTCTTCAACATCATACTCTCTAAAAAAAAATTTTTTTTATCATGAATGACTACCCGACAACCACTCCAGACTGTGAAGATGACCACTGTGGGCCTTCCTGAGGATGTGATTTACCAGAAGCTGATCCCAGTGGTTGGATCAAACAGTAGATGGATATGGGCCTCCATGACAGAAAGTGGGGTTAAGCTACTAAAATGTGCCCTTGGCTTCCATCCTTAGTAAAACCTACTACATATTGGTGGGTCCATGGCCTGTGTTCTCAAAACTAATGATTAAAACAAACATCAAGATCCAAGGACAAAATATGCATAATTCTTTTTTTTTTTACTTTTTATTTATTTACTTTTTAAATTTATAATAGTAGTATGTATTACAATCCATAGTGCACATATATAGCATCTTTTTACATACAACTGCTTGTATACAAAGTATAGAAAATATACATAATTCTATTTGAATAATGAGCAATGTTTTCTTCTGGTTAGATGCATCCCCTTCACTCTGGAATAAGAGATCTTCAACAGTCTGTCTTTATCCAACCATGTCAAAGGAAAAGCCATATTGATGAGTATGTTTCAAAGTTGAGAAATTAACTTTCCATATTTTCCAGTTTAACAAAAGGCTAAAATGCTCATTTTCTAGTTTAAATTTACAATACTCAATAAGTAGGAAAACATCTGGAAATTCTAATAATGTATCACTCTAAAATGTTTCTAATGCAATAAGTCAGCGGAGTAGAGCTAATCATCAAAGTGTCCTAGGTTAGGGGCTGGGGCTGGGGCTGGGGCTCAGTGTTAGAGTGCTCATCTCATTTCACATGTGTGAAGCCCTGGCTTCGATCCTTAGCTCCTCATAAATAAAATAAAGGTATTGTGTCCACCTACAACTAAAAAAAATAATAAAAAAATAAAAAGAAAATTTTGTAGATTATTTTTTCCAATGAGGACAGTTACTTTGTTTTAACTCTGGTGATGTTTAATACCTGACTGGGACATTTATTTTTCCTTGGGAAAGGAGACTGTTTTTCAAATGAGAGTTAAGCTTGCCATCCAGATTTGGCCAATGTTATTGATAAGATCCATAGCCTTAGGTTCATCTGAGAATTCTGCATGTTTACTAGAGTCTGAGCACAGATTGCAAGTTCACCATTACTTCTAGGTCCTGCTCTGCTGTGGGAACTTCCTTCTTCAGAATTTCACTGAGTTGAGGCATTTCTGCTAATCCAGGCCATTCCTCCCCACTCCCTTGTTACCCACAGTCCTCGAGGAAGACCAGCCAGGGCAGCTCCCCATCTGCCTTCCTATCCCCTTGGGCCCTCTCTGGTGACTCCAGAGGACTTGCCACTCTGGCCTTTCCTTAACCTGCTCTTCCTTACTTTGTGCTCCTCCTTTTCACAGCTATCTGCAGTCCTCTCAGCCTGCGGTTGAGCTTCTCTCTTCATCTTACTGGTTTCCTCCTCAGGGTGCAGTCACAGTCTTGCTGCATGGTACCCACTATGTAAGGCTGAGCTGGATCTGGGGCTCTAGTGCACCCTTGGATGGCAGCATTGGCTGCTGCAGATGTGCAGAGACAACACTCCTGGTGCACACAGGGACCAACTAAGGGTCTGTTGCCGCCTGAAGCGATGGCCGCTTGGAGCAATGAAGCCGCGGGAAGAAGTTCAGAGGCGAACTGGAAACAAACAGCTTTTTATTCTGATAACTTTTCTCTCTGGCTCTAACAACGACTAACACGCACCACACACACACCACCAAAAATGGCGCAGACCCGATCAGCAATCTCGGCTCAAGTCACTCGAGATCCCGGGCCAAGTCCCGCGAGATCCTGGGCCAAGTCCCATGAGACTACGGAAGGCGGCAATGCCCAAATCTCCATGGCCCATAGTCAACCGCAATTTAAGCCATCTCCCCAAACAGGGCTCCTACAAGGGTCTACTTGATAGTAGCTGGGAACAAGTCATTAACTTCCTGGATCTCATGCCCATCAGTTGGTGCTTCAGTGGCACCAAGCTTATTTCATTTGCCTATTCTGCTCTCTCTTTAGTTACCTCTGCAGTTTATTTCTCCTTTTGAGTCCAGGTGTCTGGCTCGTGACATCTTCACGATTGATTCCCAGGTCACCGGCTCTTGTGTCTGTAAGGACCTCTCTTACTTCTCCCCTAGTTGGCTCCCCACCCGTCACTGGCATTTCTATCCAAGCTCTGTAGGGGCAGGTGGGACTGCATCTTTCATGCCTCCCAGCCTTTCCTCAAGGACATGCAGTGACTTGGGGTGCAGTAGGCCAGATTCCAGCTCACACAGCCCCACCTTTGCTCACCCTGCAGAGGTCTGTGGCACAGGTGGCAGTGCAGCAGGTGGTGCTGGCTGCAAAGACTGCCCAGATGCTGAGTTGGCAGCAGCCTAAGCCAGGGGTGGCTCAGCAGGACGAGGTTCAGGAGCAATGCTTGGTGGTATGTGGGGAAATGACTTGTCCACTCTTTCCTTAGAGGACCCTCAAATGGTCCTATGTGGGAGTCTTTTTCTGACAGCTGTTTCATTTTTGCAAAGATGAACCTCAGCTTCAAACCTAGGGTAAAAATGCAGTGTGTGTTGGTAGCACGTGGGTGAGAGGCTCCAACTTTGCTTTGCAAATTTATATCGATAGTTTTCAGCCCCCACCTCACTCCTGTGTTTTAGTGTCCTGAGCTCTATGATTCTCCCACTTTCCCAGGAATAAACCACCATCACCATCCCACACCATGTGGGAAAGATGTTATAAACCTGGCTGCACTTGTATGTGGAGGGCATCACCTTCAGACCCCTTGTCAGTGCCCACACCCTGCTATCTGAGTTGTGAGTCAATTTCCTGAGTCTGGGAGGCCTGACTCCGTGTTTGGGCTTCCCATTTGAACTGCATTTGTGGTTGCTTCCTCCTCCACCAGCTTTCCGGCCTCTAAATAGGTCTTTAGTTTTCTTGACTCCTAATATTTCTCTATTCTCTCTGTTGTGGGGCTTTATACCTAATCTTGGGATCCCTTTATTATTGGTGTCTGGGAAGGCAGAGGAGCTCATTACATGCACTCAGTCTGCAGTCTTCTCCTGGAATTCACACACTGGGCTATATGATAAAGGTTTGACCAGTGGACTTGGGCAGAAATGAGAAAAGTGTGATTCAGGATAGGAAAAGTCAGAATTGGGCTTAAATGTGTTAAACTTGGTCTAAAGTTAACCCCATACATTTTATGTTTGGTGCAAAGGTGTCTCCACATGCAAAGAGCAGGACTTAGCCTGATGTGCAAACACTGTAACCTTCCTAGTAGAAAGTAGCTGAGACTCAGACAATCAGAAGAGGCCAACTGTTCAAACCACATTCAATTAAGTGCTAACCAGCTGGGCTTTCTCTGTCTTCCAGTTCCCTTTTCTGTATTTACCTCCTTTTCCCTGGCTATAAAAACACCCAAGTGATGGAACAGAGCATTCTGATCTATTTTTTGGTCTGAATGGGTGCCCTATTCTAGAAGTGTCAATAAAGTCACTATTTGCCTGTAAAATAAATATTGCTGAAATTTTACTTTTTAGCAAAATAAAAATTTATTTTCAGGACAGTATACATTTGGGTATTCAATACAGTGCCTGTCCCCCACCACTGGAATCCTGCTGTGATCATCTCCCAGGTTCCACGTCGTAGCCTTGGAGAGAGTGAGGTCACTGTAGACCATGAAGTGGTTCAGCCTGTGGTCGTGGCATTCTGGGTGGATCTAGAGGGGAGGCTGCCAGATCTGAAAGACCCCTGTGGGGATGCAAGAGGTCCTGGGATTGAGGCAGGTGCATCTGGCCTGAAATCAGTTCCCTCTTTCCTTTTGTGTGGCCACAGGTGCTTTTCCTTGCTCAACCTGCTTGTGGAATGGAGACACCAACATTAACAGCCTGGGTTGTGAGGTTGAAGGAGAACAGTCTGTGCAAGGCTGAGGTCTACATTGGAGCCTTCTCTGTGGACCCCCCACCCTCCCACCACTAGAAAGCCAGCCCAGATTGGGCCTGCAGTATCTGTCTTAGGGTAGCCCAGGTCCTAAGTCAGCATCCAGCACAGGCTAGCTATGTGTAACGTCTGTAGGATCAGAGGATGAGTTTGTTGAAGGAGTCACACAAAGAACTGAGTAAAAGTGAGCCCTCTGATACACAAATCTTTAAAAAGCTGCACTGTGCAATTAACTTAAGGGGTGTAATTTCAGCAAATATTCCCAGGAGACATAAAACCAAGAGGTGCTCAATGTTGGGTCGGCAGCCCTCCCTTCCTCCTTCCCTTCCATAGCGGCTATGGTCAAGGACTTCCCACTTGGCTGAGGGGACCTGAAATAGCCAACCAAAGGTGACATGACAGCAGACCTCAACGACCAAGGGACCTTCTGTTGGCAGATTCCACCACCCTGCCAGCTCACATCAGCCCAGACCAATCAGCGATAGATATGGTGCCCCTAACTCAGTTCAACCAGCACACTGCCGGTTTAGATGGACTAGGCCCTCCTACCTCTTGCTGCCCTTATAAGCATTGTACTTGTCTTTCACACGCGACTTCTCCAGCCCTCACTTTTTCACAGAGTTACCCGCCCCTCCATAAATCTTATTATGGTGCCTCATTCTTGGCCCGTCGTTCCTGGTCTCGCTCACATTTTCTGCTTTACACTCATCATATGTGACTTCCCTAGTGTCCCAATATGGAGTTTGGGGTAATCTGCTAGATGGGTTGTGGTCCTACCAGTGTTGGGGCCTATCAAGTCTCTTCTGCCCCCAAAGACATCACTCTAAAACTCCAGCTGAGGGCTGGGGATATAGCTCAGTTCGTAGATTGCTTGTCTCCTATGCACAGGCCCTGGATTCAATCCCCAGCACCACAATAAAACAAAAACAAACAAACAAACAAACAAACAAAACTCCAACTAAAAATTTTACCTTTGTGGTTCCACAACACCTGGATTTAACATTGTTTGTGGTACATTTTCTTCCTCTGCCACTTATACTATCACCACCAATGTCCCCAGGGTTATAATGACGAGCAGTATTTGGAGACTCCTTGCAACACAGACAAAAGCAGTCTCATCTGCAAGGCCCAGGAGTCTGAGCAGAGCCGCCCTAGTTGGCCAGCCTCACTTGTCCTTCATGCACACCAAGCTTGTCAGGAAGTGTCCTGGAAAGTCATCGATGCGACATTTCCACGTGCACTCTGCGCCAGGAGAGCCAGGCCTTTACGCTAAGACAGAGGAGGGATGTTAAGTAATGTGTGCTCTGAAATATTTTTAAGGTTCCCAATTATCCAACCTCGTGATTTCTATTTTCCCCAGCCTCCTCTCACTCAACAAAGACTCTTTCATTGACCAAAGTCTGCTCAGCCTGCCCTCAGCTTGTCCTGTCTCTCTGTTCAAGTAGGCCTGATGAGACTTCCATGTTCATCTCCTCATTGTCTGCTTTTACAAAAACCCTACTAAGCCAGTTTAACCGGAAAGTCCCACCCTTGATATCTGATCACCCTTGGCATTTGGCTCCTTGTTTTCCACCACCCCACAGATGGAGTCGGATCTCCCTGGCTGCCTTCAACAAGAGTCTTGTTAGGTGGTTCAGCCACATTTCCCCTGTGCCCCCGATGCTTCCTCTTAGTGATTTCTCATCTTTGGGCCTCACAGCTTGAGCCTTAGCCGCAAACTCCCACTTGTCCATGCTGTTTTCAGAGTTGGACCCCAAGTTTCTTCTCCTGTGAAAAACCCCATCTGGTGCCCACATCTATGGCAATGGTTCTCCCCCTTGACTGGTTCTCCTTCCTTGTGTTCTTGGACAATCACTCAATAATTGATTCATTATGCACACTCAACTAATATCTGAATAATTTCTTACTCTTTACCTCCTCCTCCCTGTTCCACAATCCTCCTCATCCTTCTTTTTTTACTGGGGATTGAACCCTAAACCAGGGAGCCCATGTTGGGACCAATCAAGTCTCTTCTGGCCCCAAACACATCACTCTGACACTCTAGCTGTAATTGGAGTGCTTTACCACTGAGCTACATCCCCAGCCCTTCTCATTTTTTATTTTGTTGGGACAGGGTCTTGCGAAGTTGCTGAGCCTTGAACTTGGAATCCTACTGCCTCAGCTTCCTCAGTCTCTGGGATTACCAGCCTGTGACATTATGCCCAGTCCAGAATAATTTCTTCTTTAATTCCTCCCTGATTCACCAAAAGTTAGACCACCCACCTCTCTCCTTCTCCTTTGACTGTCCATCTCTTCTCCAGCTCTCTAGCTATAGCTTTCCCTTCTATATTCACTCCTTCTTTGTGTAAGTGGTGGGGGCTCCCGCAGGAACCTTCTGCCTGAGTCCTGCAGTTTCCTGTCTCAAAGGCGATGCCCATGTCTGAAGAGGAGCTGATGCAAATGAGCAGCTCTTTTACTCCCCTGCTCAGTGGTACAACCTGGACTAAAGGAGCCTTTAATTCAAATCTCCATGAAGCAGCCTGTTGCAGCGCCACATGCCAAGGCCAGAGGTGAGTAAGGGAAGACCAGGCCCCTGGAGCAGGAGCGGGAGAACTGCAGGGTGCAGAGAGCTCCTGGGAAGGAAGCACACCCCAACATCACGCAGTGGATAAAGATACCTGGGATGAAGCCAAGGAGCCAGGAGCAGCATCTGACTGGTCTGAGGTCGGCCTCTTAGTCTCCTTTCTGTTCTTCCTGGTCTGCATCAGAGTAGCCTGCCCATGTGTATTGGGCATGGATGGACCAGGCCTGGTTCTGGGCCCATCAAGACCACCACCTCCTTTACTTCTTATATAACCCCATAAGAGAGGTGCTGTAATGTCTCCATTTCATGACTGGGGAACCGAGTTTAAAAGTGACATATAACTTACCTAAGGTCACACACCTGTTAAGCAGAACCCAGGCCACTTGGCTCCCTACTCTGCCCTCTTAGCTACCACCTCTGTTGCCATGGTGCTTCCTGGTGTTTATCAAGTGCAGGAGCCATGCTCATCAGCGCCTCTGCATCCCCTCCATTTCTTGACTTTCACCCCGTCTCTCTGGGTGTCTCTTCCTTGGTCCTGGAGCAGCATGAAGAGTGAGATTCAGAAACCTGGCAGGAGATGCAGCCTGAGTTAGGCAGGAGTCAGGATTTGGCACCAGCTCTTGTGCCTGTGCTCCAAAGCCCCTGTTTTCTATGCTGCTGTCACACCAATCCCATTCCCTGTTCACTTGTCTGTGTCCTCCCAAGTCTACTTGTTTGTCTCTCATGCTGTGAGGTCCCACCATACCCAGCCCCATCATGGTGACTACCACATGGTAATAGTACCAACAATAGTAACAACTACCATTTCAGGAGCCGTTGTACCAGATCCTGTCCTGAACACTTGTATTATTTTACTTAACCCTCCTAGCAACCCTAGGGAGCAGGCTCAGAGAGGGTAAAATCCCTGAACAAAGTCACACAATGAATGAGTGGCAGAACCAGGATGTGCACTCAGTATGACCCCAGACCATCTGCTTGTACCATCTAAATGTCTGAAGAATGAATGAATGCAATGTCAAGGCCACTGGGAACACTTTGGTTGGCTTGACAATTAAGATAATGGCATGTGGTTGAGAGTTTCAGTCTCTGAGCTTGGTGAGTGGGAACCCAGTTTCTAGCTTCAAAGGAGAGGACTGGGAGGCCTGGCTCAAGTTAACAGTACCCTGAGAGATCTCTCCAGCCATATGCTGTCTGTGTCATGGTATTCTCAAGAACTTACCATCTATAGGTTCCTCCATGTTAGAGTGCCAAGACTTGGGCTTTCTAGTGCCTGTGTGAGCTGGAGACAAAAAGTGTAATTCCTTGCCTGCTTAAGACTCACTGTAGACCAGGCACCCCCAGCACTTATCAGTGGTCTGGCATGTGCCAGGAGCTGTGCTGGGTGCTAGAGAACACAACTGAATGCGACCCTCAAGGACTTCACAGACCCCAATGACACAGTCTGGTACTGTGTCCTCCAGCCCCTTGTGGCAACCTGAATTAAAATAACTAAAATGAAACTCCCATCTCCCATTCTTATTTCCTCTTTATTCTTTTTTTAAATTCTATATAATGAATTCTATTTTCTCACATTAAAAAGGGAAATGAGAGTAAAACTGAATTACTGGTTAAATGTCTGTTTATCTAAGAATACATTAATCTTAAAATATTCATTTGTGTTATAGGGATAGAAATCTTGCTTTGAATTACTACTTTGATTTACTTTTGCAATGAGTAGATTTTTTCCTTTGTTAGTATCTCAACTGTTCAATAATAAGTGATATTTTTATCTTATATATTCACATCACTTTCACCTGACTTAGAAATTTTCCTTGCTTATAACATTTTCCCCCCTGAAAAAAATTGAGGGTTTTTTATAATCCTTTTTTTAAATTCTAATTTGTTATATATGACAGCAGATTGCATTACAATTCATATTACACATATAGAGCACAATTTTTCATATCTATGGTTGTATACAAAGTATATTCACACCATTCATGTCTTCATACATGTATACTTAGGGTAATGATGTCCATATCATTCCACCATCTTTTCTACCCCCATACCCCTTGATATACGCTCTGGACTTATTTCAGCCTAGCTCATGCCAGCCTAGTGACACTGTGGGGCTGGTTTCTTACTGCTGGGTCCATCCAGAACATTAGGAGTGACTTTAAAATCTATTATTATTTAAGGAAGAAAGAATTTGCTCATGCTTAGAGGCTATCCATTGAGTAAGAGTAGGGAATGGAGAAGCATACTGGCCCTAGCCTCTATCTTCTTACCCAGAGCTCTTAGAGGACGAGTTTCTCTTAAAATCTCTTGGATCCTTCTCAACTGGGACCAGATTCAGAGACCCAGTCAAGAGGGAAATCAACTTGTAGATCTAATACAAAAGAAGATACAATTTGTCTTAGCAACAAGCTCTATTATCTGGGAATTAGACTCAGAAGGAATGTGCATATCCACATATGTGTAGTCTCTTTCTGGACTCATTTCTAAACCAGTTGTCTGTTTACCCACCAGTACTACTGCACAATCATCATAATGATTAATTTATAAAGTGTGTATTATGTCCTGATATCTGGTAGGGAGGATGTCTTCTAAAGAGAGTCTTGACTGACATCAATGTTCATAGCACCACAATTCACAATAGCTAGATTGTGGAAACAACCCCGATGCCCATCAACAGATGAATGGATAGAGAAACTTTGGTATATATACACAGTGGAACACTACTCAGCACTAAAAGAGATTAAAATCATGGCATTTGCAGGTAAATGGATGGAGTTGGAGAAAATAATGCTAAGTGAAGTCAGCCAATCCCAGAAAACCAAAGGTCGATTAATTCCTTTGCTATGATGATACTGAATTATAATGGCAAGGGGGGGGATGAGAGGAATGAAGGAATGTTAAATAGAAAAAGGGGGGTAGGGAGGGAAAGGGGCAAGGGGATAGAAACAATGGCAGAGGAGTTTGACATTAATATACTAAGTGCATGTATTTTTATATTTTAAACTCAAATGGTATGAAAATACTTTGTGTAAAACCAATGACTTGGAAAATTGTGCTCTTTATATGTAATATGAAAGGAATTGCACTCTAAAAGCATGTATAACAAATTAAATTAAATAAATTAAAAATAAAAGGGAGAGAGAGTCTTGGCTGTTCTTAGTCCTTTGTATTTCTGTATGAGGTGTGCAGCATCATAATGGGCATGCAGTCTTGTGATGTGGGCCCTCATTGTGACATAATTGCTGGAGAGGTTTCTTGCCCTCACTTTACATTAGGGCATATCACAGGACTTAAGCTTCTAGAGCCCCTTCTAAACTCCCTGCTATGCTGTGTGGTTATAGCCCTAGTTCCACAGAGAAGCCAGGCACAAATGCAGAGCCTCCTGCAGGGGGCTGAGCAGACAGGAGAGGAGTAGAACTGACTCTCTGGGAACAGGAAATTGTTAAAGGTATCTCTAACTTCCAAAGAGGGTTACCATGATAGCAGGAAAGGAGGACAGAGAGAGTAAGTAGTAAGATAACCAGGGTCTGGACACAGCAAAGGGTCTTGTAACTCACCAGAGAGATGCTCCAGGCTGAAGCTTGGCTTGCCCTTTCCCTGAATTCCTTGGCTTCACCAGGTCAGGCTGCTGGGAATCCACATCCTGGCCATTCTGAACTGCATGGGGAGTAGGGACACCATCTCCCAGAATAAGAGTCATCAATGGCTCAGTCTGGTTTTGGATGACTGGATTGTCAGCGGGGACAAGAGAACAGGGAACTAGAAACTCAACTCAAAGTGAATCAAGTACCCTAGGAATTAGACCAGAGACCTTGTGAGAAATAGAGGAAAAAGTAGGCCCAAATCTTCATCACATTGGATTACACCTCTACTTCCTTAAAAAGACTCCTAAAGCGCAAAAAATAAAATCAAGAATTAATAAATGGGATTAATATTTAATTGAATTAAATCTGTATAGTGTTTTTGGTAGTATGGTAATTTTGACAATATTAATTCTGCCTATCCAAGTACAAGGGAGATCTTTCTGTCTTCTAAGGTCTTTAAGTTTTTTCTTTAGTGTTCTGTAGTTTTCATCACAGAAGTCTTTCACCTCTTACATTAAGTTGATTCCCAAGTATTTTTTTTTTAATTTTGTAGTTGTAGATGAACAGAATGCTTTTATTTTTTAATTTTTTTTGGTACCAGGGATTGAACTCAGGGGCACTCGACCACTGGGCCACATTCCCAGCCCCCCCCCTTTTTTTGTATTAGAGACAGGGTCTCACTGAGTTGCTAAGTGCCTCGCCATTGCTGAGGCTGGCTTTGAACTTGTGATCCTCCTGCCTCAGCCTCCCAAGTGCTGGGATTACAGGTGTGTGCCACCGTGCCCAGCTACAATTTGTTTATTTTTATATGGTGCGAAGGATTGAACCCAGTGCCTCACACATGCAAGGAAAGTGCTCTTCCACTGAGCTACAGCCCCAGCCTCCAATTTTTTTTTTTGAGGCTATTGTAAATGGGGTACTTTCCCTAATTTCTCTTTCAGAGGATTTGTCACTGATGTATAGAAATGCCTTTGATTTATGGGTGTTGATTTTATATTCTGCTACTTAGCTGAATTCATCTGTTAGTTCTAAAAGTTTTCTGGTGGAATTTTTTGGATCCTCTAGGTATAGAATCAAGTCATTTGCAAATAGTGATAATTTGAGTTGTTCTTTTCCTATCGGTATCCCTTTAATTTCTTTTGACTAATTGCTCTGGCTAGAACTATGTTAAATAGAAGTGATGAAAGAGGGAATCCCTGTCTTGTTCCAATTTTTAGAGGGAATGCTTTCAAATTCTTTTACATTTAGAATGATGTTGGCCTGGGGCTTAGCACAGATAGCTTTTACAATGTTGAGATACGTTCCTCTTATCCCTAGTTTTTCTAGCATTTTGAATATGAAGGGGTGCTGTATTTTATTGAATGCTCTTTCTGCATCTATTGAGATGATCATATGATTCTTTAAGTCTATTATGTTGAGCCAAACTTGCATCCCTGGGATGAACCCTATTTGATTGTGGTACACTATCTTTTTGATATGTTTTTGTAGTCAATTTGCCAGAATTTTATTGAGAATTTTTGCATCTATATTCATTAGAGAAATTGGCCTGAAGTTCTCTCTCCTTGATGTGTCTTTGGTTTTGGAATTAGGGTGTCAATGGCCTCATAGAATGAGTTTGGAAGTGGCCTGCTGCTTGCAGGGCCAGACCTGGGGAAGGGCTTCCTCCATTCCTGGGAAGAGTGTGACTTGCCCAGCTGCAACCAGAACAAGAGGTAGGCACCCGCCCGCCAGAAGGAGAGACCCAGCCACCAGTTTGCCTGGTCTTCAGGGCCCAGAGTAGCATCTCCCTGCTGCTGCACTCAGGGCCAGACCTGGGGAAGGGCTTCCTCCACTCCCGGGGGGAGTGCGACTTGCCCAGCTGTGACCAGAGCAAGAGGTAGGCACCTGCCAGCCCGCTGGAAGGAGAGACCCAGCCGCCAGTTTGCCTGGTCTTCAGGGCCTAGAGTAGCATCTCCCTGCTGCTGCACGCAGGGCCAGACCTGGGGAAGGGCTTCCTCCACTCCCGGGGGGAGTGCGACTTGCCCAGCTGTGACCAGAGCAAGAGGTAGGCACCTGCCAGCCCGCTGGAAGGAGAGACCCAGCCGCCAGTTTGCCTGACCTCCAGGGCCCATAGTAACATCTCCCTGCTGCTGTAAGCAGGGCCCAGCCTGAGGATAATCCCCTTCCACTATTCCACTGTGCCATTCTGCAACTGACCAAAGGTGCAGCCTTGACTCCACTAACATGGTTGCTGACTGGACATGATCCGGGTCAACTGGCTTAAACTGGAAGGGAAAAAAGAAGGGCTTCCAAGGGTCCATTTTGTTTGAGACTTGTTCTTGGGTTCAACGTTTTTGTTTTTGCTTGCTTGTTTGTTTGTTTTGTTGTTTCTTGGGGTTTTGTTTGTTTGTTTGTTTTTGCTTTGTTTTTGTTTTGATTGATAGTGTGTTTGTGTGCTTCTGCTCCTCTTTTCTTTCTTTTCTTCCTTCTCACTTTTATATTTTTTCTTCTTCCTTCATCTTCCCTATTTACACCCTGCCATTGCATTCTCAACAGAGGCAAAAACAAGTTATACGCAGAAATTGGGATTTCTAGAACAGGTACAATTGAAATACATAGCAAAGTGGTGTTATGTATAGTTTATTCTCTATTTTCTAGACTCATTCTCTCTCTTACACTAATTTCTACTCCTTGGTCATTCTTTTTTCTCTTCTTTTTTTTCTTTTCCATCTTCTTTATTTCTTCTCTCAACTGCTGCATAAGTTAGGTTTATATATAAATCAGTCTTTCCACCTAATCATTCATTCCATTCTCTTTCCTCTCTCGTCGGCTGATACTAAACCACTTCCATAGAACTCTCTTTTCATACTTTCTAAGAAAGAACAAGTCAATACACTCACTTCCTTCTTCCTAAATATATCACTTCTGCGTCCACTACTTGAAACTATAAAACCCCATCAGAAGCGTACAGAGTAAATTGGAAACAATATCTGGGTTAACTAAATCTGTACATTGTGATCAAACTGGGATTCTCTGAATAAAAAGTGTTTGATTTTAAAGTGTAAAGGAAATATAAGGGGATCTGATAGCATTGTACTACAGAAGCAACGTAAGGTTTTAAGGTAAAATCAAAATAGACAAGGTCCCACAGTGCAGGAAGAATAGACGCACAAGCAATATGAAGAAACAAGGGAAGAAAGTGACACAAACAAATCAATATACCTCCTCAGTACATTCCATGGCATGCACAGTTGGTGAAATGCCAGAGATGGAATTTAGAAATTACATATTCCAATACTTTGTATACAAACAGTTGTATGTAAAAAGATACTAAATATATGCACTATGAGTTGTACATATTAAAAATTATAAAAATAAAATAAAAAAAAAGAAATTACATATTCCAAATGTTAGTGGAACTTAAGAATGAACTCAAAAATGAGATGAGGGAGCAAAACAGGAGGTGAAAGATCATTTTGACAAAGAACTCCATAAACAAATACAGGAAGTAAAAGATTACTTCAATAGGGAGATAGAGGCTCTAAAGAGAAACCAAACAGAAATTCCAGAAATGAAAGAAGCAATAAACCAAAATAAAAGCTCAATCAAAAGTATCACCAACAGAGTAGATCACCTGGAAGAAAAAACCTCATTCAATGAAGACAAAATATATGTCCTAGAGGAAAATCTAGATTACACAGCAAAAATGGTAAGAAATCAAGAACAGAATATTCAAGAATTATGGGACAACATAAAAAGACCAAACATAAGAGTGATTGTGGCAGAGGAGGGGGCAGAGTTTCAAGCCAAAGGAATGAGTAATTTATTTAATGAAATAATTACAGAAAATTTTCCAAACTTGAGGAATGAATGGGAAAACCAAGTTCAAGAGGCTTACCGAACACCAAACATACTAAATCACAACAGATCCACACCAAGTCACATTATAATGAAAATGCCTAATATACTGAGCAAGGAGAGAATATTAAAAGCCACAAGAGAAAGGAAGCAGATTACATATGGGGGAAACCAATCAGACTATGTTCAGATTTTTCTACCCAGACCTTAAAAGCAAGAAGATCCTGGAATAGCATATTTCAAGCTCTGAAGGAAAGGGATGTCAACCAAGAACCTTATATCCAGCAAAATTGAGCTTTAGATTCGAAGATGAAATAAAAACCTTCCACGACAAGCAAAAGTTAAAAGATTTCGCATCTCGAAAGCCAGCACTTCTGAACATCCTGGGCAACATTTTTCATGAAGAAGAAGACAAAAATAACAACGGAAATCAACAAAGGGAGATATTAAACTAAGGGAAATACCAACCAGAAGAGAAACCAAATCAAGCTAAAGATCATAATACAAATAAAAATGGATGTGAATAAAAATCACATCTCAATAATAACCCTGAATGTTAACGGCCTAAACTCGCCAATCAAAAGACACAGATTATCTGAATGGATTAAAAGAAATGACCCAACAATTTGCTGTCTCCAAGAAACATACCTCATAGAAAAAGACATCAATAGACTGAAGGTGAAAGGCTGGGGAAAGTCTTATCACTCATATGCCCTGCGGAAGCAAGAAGGGGTTTCCATTCTCATTTCAAATAAGGTAGACTTCAAGCCAAAGTTAATCAAAAGGGACAAAGATGGATATTTCTTACTACTTAAGGGAACCATTCATCAACAGGATATAACAATCATAAATCTATATGCCCCAAATAATGGAGTACCTACATTCATCAAACAAACTCTTCTCAAGTTCAAAAGTAAAATTGACCACAACATAGTTATTCTAGGGGATTTCAACACACCTCTCTCACCAATGGATAGATCATCCAAACAAAAGCTAAACAAAGAAATCTTAGGCCTCCTTAAAACAATAACTTAGACCTAACGGACATGTGTAGAATATTTCATCCCTCAGTAAATGAATATACTTTTTTCTCAGCAGCACATGGTTCCTTCTCCAAAATAGACCATATATTATGTCACAAGGCAAATCTCAGCAAATATAAAAAAATAGAGATACTACCCTGCATGCTATCAGACCATAAAGAAATGAAATTGGAAATCAATGACAAAACAAGGAGTAAGAAAAACTACTCCAACAACTGGAAGCTAAACAACATGCTACTGAATGAACAAGAGGTTGAAGAAGACATCAAAGAGGAGATTAAAAAATTCCTAGAGGTAAATGAGAACACAGATACATAGTATAGAAATCTCTGGGACACTATGAAGGCAGTAGTAAGAGGAAAATTCATTGCACTGAGTTCATTCCTTAAAAGGAAAAAAAACCAACAAATAAATGACTTAACATCACACCTCAAAGCACTAGAAAAAGAAGAACAGATCAACACCAAGAGCAGCAGAAGACAGGAAATAATTAAAATCAGAGCAGAAATTAATGAAATTGAGACTAAGGAAACAATTCAAAGAATTGACAAAACCAAAAGTTGGTTCTTTGAAAAAATAAACAAAATTGACAGACCCTTAGTGATGCTAACGAAAAGAAGAGAAAAAACTCAAATTACTAAGATTCGTGATGAAAAAGGGAATATCACAACAAACACCTCAGATATAAAGAAGATAATTAGAAATTACTTTGAAACTTGTACTCTAATAAAACAGAAAATACTGAATGCATTGACAGATTTCTAGAGTCATATGATTTGCCTAAACTGGATCTGGAGGCTATACACAATTTAAACAGATCGATTACAAGAGAAGAAATAGAAGATGTCATCAAAAAGCTACCAACAAGGAAAAGTCCAGGACCTGATGGGTTTACAGCAGAGTTCTACAAGACTTTCAAAGAAGAACTAATACAAATGCTCTTCAAACTATTTCAAGAAATAGAAAAAGAGGGAGCACTTCCAGACTCTTTCTATGAGGCCAATATTACATTAATTCCAAAGCCAGGCAAAGACGCATCCAAAAAAGAAAACTTCAGGCCAATATCTTTAATGAACATAGATGCAAAAATCCTCAACAAAATTCTGGCAAATCGGATACAAAAACATATCAAAAAGATAGTGCACCACGATCAAGTGGGGTTTATCCCAGGAATGCAAGGCTGGTTCAACATTCGGAAATCAATAAACATAATACATCACATCAATAGACTTAAAGATAATAATCATATGATTATCTCAATAGATGCAGAAAAAGCATTTGACAAAATACAGCACCCTTTATGTTCAAAACACTGGAAAAACTAGGAATATCAGGAACATATCTTGTCGGGACCTTACACTGCTTTCTGGCTGCTTGCCACATTACCACGCCCTGTTACAGGACCTAGGCTAAGCAGGGGGCATGGCTGTGAGAACTGAAACCACCCCAAAGATAGGCCAATGGCTCCGCCAATGGCATCCGCCCATGATCCTTATGTGTCCCTATGATCTTTCTGTTGATTGGCCCATGTCCTATATAAGACCGTCCAACTTCCTCAATAAACCGAGTTTTTGGCATTGCTTTCTACCAAAACTCCCTGGGTGTGGCGTGGTGTCCGTCAATCAGGCGGGGGTAGAGACAATCGGCGACTTTTGCCCGTTAAGCCTATCTTCGCCAGGTAAGCAAACTTAACTCCTTCTGCTGGCAGAAGGAGCCCCCTTTTAGGGCCCAAAAAGGGGGGTAGCTTTAGACCTCGGCCCCATTAAGAAGTAACGCAGCAATCCCGACAGTTGGCGCCCAACGTGGGGCACGAAAACAAAAGAAAATTATCAGGCTTAACAATCGGTTAGAGACACAGCGTCTCTCTGGCAAAAGTATCCTCTAGAAAATGAGGCAACCATATATCTTTCTCTCTCTTTCTCATCCACTTTCTCTCTCTTTCTTCCTCTCCCTTTTCTGGAACCTCTGTGCAAGTAAACCTGCAATTTTTGTATGTGCCTGGTGGGGGAGAACAGAAAGATGTCTTGGAAAAATGCGCTCACTGAAGTGAGCGCCAGCCTGCGTGCGGAAAAAACTCAGAGCGAGCTCAAACTTAAGAACAAAGAACAGCTGCCCTCTGCAGCACCATGTGGGTGGGGACCATATGGGGTTGCAAGGGGTGTACAGATGGTGGGCTGCTGCTGCTGCCACGTAATCCCGGGCTTTCATCCCAGGTACATGGCTGCCACCATCACTGGGGCTCGCAGTTCCGTGCCTCGGCGAAAAGAAAAAGTGTACCGCTGCATGGCCTGGGCTTGTGTCTCGGCCTGCCTGGCGTGCAGCTTGCAGCTTGCGTACAAACCGCTGGGGGCGGGGCCGGGCGCGCACGGGGCCTTGCCAGCTGGGATGCCTCGGGGCAGCCCGGCACAGTGGGGTGCGAGGGGGAGCGAAGGCGAAAGCGCTGCTGCCTGCAGTCAGAGGCAAACGAAATCCAAACCGGAGTTGCCTGCAGGGTCAAACACACACGGGTACATCTGGTTGTTGCCTGGCAACGGGCTGCCAATGGTGTGTAAAATGGCCGCCCAAAAGCCCCGCCACCGTCGCACTGTTGATGTCATCTCCTGCGACTGCGCATGGCGGGACACGCAGGCAGCCAGCGCAGCTTGGCGGGACCAATGCAGCATTCATGCTGCACACCGGCTCCCGCGGGGTTCCCTGGGTCAATGGCTGGGGTGGCCCGCAGGACAAGCCAATTGGCTATGGCTGGGGCGCCAGCTTTCTCCTGCCTGTGCAACGCGGTCCCTCTAGGCAGCTGCAAGCGGCCTGCGTTCTTTGTCTGAGCCCAGCGGCTACATACAGCCTGTGTCCTCTAGATCCCTTCACTGGCTGGCTACAGCGCGAATAGACTTCTGTTCCTTGAGCCAAGACTTATGCGCCAAAACAGCCGAGCCAAGGCAATTTGCCTGAGCCCTAAGCCTGGGCAACCTTGCTCAATTCTCCATCAAGAGAGGTTCCTCCCCCCCACCCCCACTCTGGCCACTGCGCCCTGCCTTACAGAGGCAAAGCCCCGGGGACACATGCCGATAGCCCATCCTTCTGTCAACAAGGTTCAAACTATACCTCTTTTTAAAATCTTAGGAGCTGAACTTAAATTAGATTCTGTATGTCCCCTTACTCTTTGGTAGAGCTGCAGGAGCTCTTAGGGAAACTCAACTGGTTTAGGCCTTAAAAAAAAAAAAAAAGTGCCTTAGGCGAAGGCACCTGCTCACAATTGCAGTCCCCCACCCTTCCAGACCTAAATCAGGACTCACATTGAAATGCAAATGGAAAAGTAAGCTCAAGCCCCAAAACGGAAAAAAAAAAAAAGGTTAAAATGTCTTTTTACCAGCCTGTCATTTTTCTAAGATTTTTTGAGCTCATAATTCTAATTTTGTGCACCCATATTGATGTTTTGGTTATGTTGTGTGTACACTTGTGTTCTGTTTGTATGTTTATGTGTATGTAGACTGAGCGCTCATGAAAATTTAAAATATGGATCCAAATACCTTTAACTCACATGATTTAAAAGTTCTTTAATTCTAAAGCTGAACCTTCGCTCTGGAACTCCGGGATGGAATGCCATTTAAGGGGATGCACACCTTGGAAGTTCCAAGGCCCCAGGATGTGCCTTCTGTCCTTTGGATTACTAGAGTGAACTGCCACATCAAAAAAATAATAATAATAATAATAATAATTCCTAGTTCTTGCTCCCTTTTGTCTTGTCTTGTATTCTATGGTTTTTCTGCCTTTTTATTGTGTGTCTTCTCTGACGTAAATGTAAGAAAAGTAAATTTATAAGTAACTTTGTTAGACATTAATTTTCAAGGTTAAATACTGTTAAGTATGCCATCAGATAACTCCTTAAATCCCATTGTGCTGGGTTCCAGGCAGGAGGCTGCACCTCCTAGGTGGAAGGCCACACCTCCCAGATACTTTGTGAAAAAGACTACATTTCCCAGGTGCCTCAGCCTGGCCTGCAAACCTGACTAGCAGATGCCCTGGCCATCACCTTCCCTTCCCTCCATGCCATTTTTTGTCCCCTACCATGCCACGTGGCACCCCAATAAACCATCCCTTTTCAACACAGCATTCCAGGGTAACTTCTTGTCTTAACAAATTCTAACACATCAAGTAACATTATTGATTGTGTTCATAAATTAGTCTTTGTCATCAATGAAACAGATTAAAATTTCAACAGGTCTAATTCTATATGCATAAATATTATGTTCTTATAAAGTGGTTAACAGATGTGTATGATTCTATATAAAGGTTTATAAAAGATTTCTATATAACATTATATTTGTTAAGTTTTGGGTTTTATTTTATTTAAACAAGTAATCTAAAGGAAATTAACAATTATATAGCTATGGTTGAACAACAATTATTTCAAAATATCATGTTGTTTCTTTAGGAGCTAAATTTGATTTATAAAAACATCAATGTAATTGTATATTGTAAAAGCATTTTGCTACTTTTCCAAAAAGGTTAAATACTCTCAAAATTTCTTTAATCCATTCTAAATGTGATATTTTGTCAGCTAAAGTTTATGGAAGCTCAAGCAGCAATGTATGTAAACACTGTGAAATTTTATTTAAGAAACAGGGATCAACTTCAAAATTAAAACACCTGACCTAAGATTAAAGAATCCCACCATACCTGAGATAAGATAAGGCTCTGGTCTTACATGCCAGAATGTATGGTCTAAAGAATGATTCTTGTTGTTCAGAAACAGAGATTATAGTATATAACTCAAAATCCAAGATGGTTATTACACAAACTAAATGTGTTTTTAAGTTTGCCTGTTAATGTTTTGTACCACAGACCCCAGCTAATAAAGAGTAAATGACAACTGTAAATTTATAAGCATTAAAGTTAAAGCCCAGTAATCTTAATTTAAGATTAGCTTGCTAGATGCTTAAAATCAAGATTTTAAGCTAAATTAAAAGGGTCAAGAAAACCAATATTTGGTTCTTGCCCTCAGAGTCAAGTCTGAATCCAGGAGACAGGGGGGTTCTCTAAAAAGCTTTGCAACTCGGGGCCACATAACTTCCCGATCAGAGAGGTTGTGAGACCTATAGAGAAAAGAAAGCCAAATAGTGACCTTGCTATGAAGAGGAGGGTCCTGAAAAAGAGAGGCATCCCTGCTGCTTCCAAGAGAAGCCACATGGTCAAGCAAGACCTGGATCCATCTTCATGGAAGGCACTAGCAGAATGGAAAAAGCTGTTCTCGAGTTCCCCCTCAAATTACTCCCATGGGAATTCAACTGACTCTTAGCAATAGATAAAGGCAAAAGTCAGTTCGACTTAACTTCATTTTAAACACCTAGCAAAAACAGTTAAAACCAAAAATGCAGCCATTCCTGGGCACTTAAAAAATAATAATCATATGTAACTGAAGATATACACTTATATTAGCCCCCAAAGTTAGTAAGACTAGAGGCTACAAAAGAGATTCTTAGGCAGGAGTGTCTGATAACTATAAAAAGAAACAGTTTAACTACTAAGTAACTGCCAAGGCAAAAGTTTTTAGTCAGTAAGGCCTACAGATCTTCCTAACCTACACAGGTAGGCTTAACATTCAGTAGGATGATTATCTAGCCCTAAGTGAAAGAGATAAAAGAGTTCTCTACTAGACACAGAGGTCATGCCAATAGAAAAATTTTATAGGATCAGATGACATTAAGTAGCTTAATTACCATCTTATCTAGATAGACATATGTAACATTAAATGTTGTGTTTACGTTCCTGATAACTCTATACATGCTAAAGATTTAAATTATCATCCTCATGGTATACATTGAAATGTTCCGGATGCTGTAACATTTATTCAGTACTCATGTTTTTTGTTCCTCTAATAGAAGCTCCCATACCTGATGACTTTACAACCTTCCCCAGGCTTCAATCTGACCTGACTTCTAATAAGGGAACTCCAAACTACTTCCCCCATCACTTCGCCCACTTTCAGCTCAAAGAAGCCAGATTCGGTTGCCGTCCTATTCCCTTACAGTAGTAAGGAGTTCCTAAAATTAGAAGGGTAAAAAAGCCAAAATTTCATAGATAGTTGGTATCTGTCTTCACTCAATGGCTTATTAAATCCTCTCCACTTGAGGGTTTAAAGGTGCTTTAACCCAGGTTAAAATAAAACAAAAAGGGGGAAACAGCCCCCATGATCAGTTAAAAACAGTGATGCTTAAATTTTTCCAAGCATCAGCCTTTGACTGTCTTTCAGAGACATTGGTCCAACCAGACACCCTACCTATGTGTCTTTCCAATTGGAGAACCAACCCCTATTTGGGTACGTGCTAGGGACCTCAAATACTGCCAATTAGAACAAAATGACTACCCAAGAGCACATGCTCTTGAGGGGTGATTTTTTCCTTTTTCCACAGGAATGAAAAACCCATGATGGATCCTCTGTCTCGTTGTGATTGGACTTCTCATCATCTCTATCCTGATGTTCATCATGAGCACTGTTGCCTTGGACTCTCCCTTTGTCAGTATTTCAACTCTCTGCGACGAGCGAAGAGGGACTATGCCTATTCCTGAGAGAAAAGTGCTATTTTGTTGCCAACTGTCCAGACTTTGTTCTAGACGGCTTCCTTTGGACTGAACTAAGCTTTAGCTTAAGTGGTTACTTCCTCATGCTGGACTTTATATCTGTCTAATCCCTACCTTCTCCTTTTGTGTGTGTGAAATCCCTGACTGTCATTTTCCTTGTGCTCACCTTTGGGCCCTGTGTACAGCTTGGTGGTCTGCCAATAATGCCTTCAGCGATGCTGAGTGAGAGCCCTACAGACTTGGCCATGGTCCTTAACGAGATGCGGAGGTCTAAACCAGCCATCCTTGAAAAGCCTTCCCAAAGGCGACTGTCCTGTCCCATGTCCTTCCCCTGGCCACTTGCTAGCCCTGGGTGTGTCCACCTGATGGACACCCCATTTTTTAAAACAAAATGGGGGAGCCCCATTTTGAAAAAAACAAAACGGGGAAATGTCGGGACCTTACACTGCTTTCTGGCTGCTTGCCACATTACCACACCCTGTTATAGGACCTAGGCTAAGCAGGGGGCATGGCTGTGAGAACTGAAACCACCCCAAAGATAGGCCAATGGCTCCGCCAATGGCATCCGCCCATGATCCTTATGTGTCCCTATGATCTTTCTGTTGATTGGCCCATGTCCTATATAAGACCGTCCAACTTCCTCAATAAACCGAGTTTTTGGCATTGCTTTCTACCAAAACTCCCTGGGTGTGGCGTGGTGTCTGTCAATCAGGCGGGGGTAGAGACACTCAGCGACTTTTGCCCGTTAAGCCTATCTTTGCCAGGTAAGCTACCTTAACTCTTTCTGCTGGCAGAAGGAGCCCCCTTTTAGGGCCCCAAAAGGGGGGGTAGCTTTAGACCTCAGCCCCATTAAGAAGTAACGCAGCAATCCTGACAATATCTCAACATTATAAAAGCTATTTATGCAAGGCCCTGAGCTAACATTATCTTAAATGGAGAAAAATTGAAAGCATTCCCTCTAAAAACTGGAACAAGACAGGGATGCCCCCTTTCACCACTGCTATTTAACATAGTACTGGAAACTCTGGCCAGAGCAATTACACAGACGAAAGAAATTAAAGGGATCCAGATAGGAAAAGAAGAGCTCAACTTAGCACTATTTGCTGATGACATGATAATATATCTAGAAGACCCAAAAAACTCTACCAGAAAACTTTTACAACTAGTAAATGAATTCGGCAAAGTAGCAGGATACAAAATCAATACCCATAAGTCAAAGGCATTTTTGTACAAAAGCGACAAAGCCTCTGAAAGGGAAATGATGAAAACTAGCCCATTTACAATAGCATCAAAAAAATAAAATAAAATACCTGGGAAGCAACTTAACGAAAGAGGTGAAAGACCTCTATAAGGAAAATTATAGAACACTAAAGAAAGAAATCATAGAAGAACTCAGAAGATGGAAAGACCTACCTTGCTCTTGGATAGGTAGAATCAATATTGTCAAAATGTCCATACTACCAAAAGCATTATACAGATTTAATGCAATTCCAATCAAAATCCCAATGTCATTCCTCAAAGAAATAGAAAAAGCAGTCATGAAATTCATCTGGAGAAATAAGAGACCCAGAATAGCCAAAGCAATCCTGAGCAAGAAAAGTGAAGCAGGGGGCATCACCATACCAGACTTTAAATTATACTATAGAGCAATAGTAACAAAAACAGCATGGTATTGGCACCAAAACAGACTGGTGGACTAATGGTACAGAATTGAGGACACAGAGACTAATACATGTAATTTCAGCTATCTTATATTAGACAAAGGCGCCAAAAATGTACAGTGGAGAAAGGATAGCCTCTCCAACAAATGGTGCTGGGAAAACTGGAAATCCATATGCAACAAAATAAAATTAAACCCTTGTCTCTCACCATGCAGAAAACTCAATTCAAAGTGGATCAAGGACCTAGGAATTAGACCAGAGACAATACGGCTAATAGAAGAAAAAGTAAGCTCCAATTTCCAACATGTCGGATTAGGCCCCAAGTTCCTATATAAGAATCCTGTAGAGCAAGAATTAATATCAAGAATTAATGAATGGTATAGATTCAAACTAAAAAGCTTCTTCTCAGCAAAAGAAACAATCAGTGAGGTGAATAGAGAGCCAACTAATTGGGAACAAATATTTAATATGTGCACATCTGATAGAGCACTAATTTCTAGAATATATAAAGAACTAGAAAAACTTAACACCAAAAAAGCAAATAACCCAATCAATAAATGGGCTAAGGAATTGAAAAGACACTTCTCAGAAGAAGATACACATTTAATCACCAAATACATGAAAAAATGCTCAACATCGCTGGCAATTAGAGAAATGCAAATCAAAACTACTCTAAGATTTCATTTCACTCCAGTCAGAATGGCAGCTATTAAGAACACAAACAACAATAAATGTTGGAGAGGATGTGGGGAAAAAGGCACACTCATACATTGCTGGTGGGACTGCAAAATGGTGCAACCATTATGGAAAGCAGTATGGAGATTTCTTGGGAAAATGGGAATGGAACCACCCTATGACCCAGCCATCCCACTCCTGGGTCTATTCCCAAAAGACTTAAAAACAGCATATTACAGTGACACAGCCACTTCAATGTTTATAGCAGCACAATTCACAATAGGTAGGTTGTGGAACCAACCTAGATGTCCCTCAGTAGATGAGTGGATAAAGAAAATGTGGTATATATACAAAATGGAATTTTACTCAGCAATAAGAGAATAAAATAATGGTATTTGCAGGTAAATGGATGAAGTTGGAGAATATAATGCTAAGTGAAATTAGTCAATCTCAAAAATCCAAATACCGAATATTTTCTCTGATAAAAGGAGGCTAGTTCACAGTGTTGTTGGAAGGGGGTACATAGGATCAGAGGAACACTAGAATGGTCAACGGAAAGGGAGGGGAAGGGAGGGAGCAAGGGGGGATGGGGAAAGGGAAAAAAATAAGTGGTTGAAGGAGATGGATATCATTATCCTAAATGCATGATTGAAGATCTGAATGGTACTTATATACTTTGTATACAAGCAGTTGTATGTAAAAAGATACTATACTTGTGCATTATGAATAAGTAAATAAATAATTAAAAAAAGAATGAGTTTGGAAGTGTTCCCTCTTTTTCTATTTCATGAAATAATTTTGAGGAGTGTCGCCGCCTGAAGCGCTTGGAGCAACGGAGCCGCGGGAAGAACTTCAGAAGCAAACTGGAGACAAACAGCTTTTTATTCTGATAACTTTTCTCTCTGGTTCTAACAACAACTAACACACGCCAAACACACCACTAAAATGGCGCTGACCCGATCAGCAATTTCGGCCAAGTCACTCGAGATCCCGCAACAAATCCCGTGAGACTACGGGTGGCGACAATGGCCAAATCTCCACGGCTCATAGTCAACTGCAATTCAAGTCAATCCCCAAACAGGGCTCCTGCATTTCCCCCTTTTTGTTTTAAAAGAGGTAATGCTCTAGGACGTCTATGTGCAACCAACATTCTTACCCGTCATCGGATAATCAAGGCTGTGCCCTTGACTCCTGTCTTAGGTTGATATGTTGGCCACATGAGACTGTCCCGTGCGACTGTGCCTGTCTTAGGTTGTCCCCCTCTGGGGATCTTACCCGTCATTGGCTAACCAGCCATCCAATGGAGCCCTTTAGGATCGACTATATATGATGACTAACAGCCGTCCAATTGTGAGGAGATGTTGCGGCTTTAAGGCAACAAGCCTTTTGGTGATGAGCCAAATTGCATAGCATATCAAATTGTTTAAACAAATCAGCTGCCCTAAGTTCCATCAAGTAACACACTGAATTCTCTAGACAAATACCCGCAAGGCATTGTCCCGTAAAGTCCCAAACAATGAAAGATCAAAATGTCCATTTGTTATAACATGTTGATGTAGGAGGCCCCATGCATGTAGAGCAGAGGCCACACTGTTGGTGAGGTTGTTTGATGTTTGAGCAGCAGACGTCTTTTTTATGTTTAGACAATGCCACCAGCAAATCTTCAGGGCCCGCTACCTAGAAACTCAACCATCAATTATTAAAGGAAAGGCAGTGCTATTGCAGTACTGAGTCAAGAGGCGAGTTGTCAAACTACAAAATAGAATAATTAGATTAGAAAATTAAAGTTGATTTTTGTTCACATACATCGCTGGTTGAGCTTCTACAAACATAAGTTGGAAAAATGTCATATTTAGAACAAAACAAAGAAAGACTGAGGGTAATTACTGCATTAAAGATAGATTAAAGAAAAGGTAAAGGCACTTGAGAGAAATAATTTGTTAGCTGGAACCCTTGAGTCTCTGTATACAGAGCAATTTTTTACCTGTTGAGATAATTGAAATTAATGAGCTATTAAACAAATAAAGTTAATAACAAATAAACAATCTTAAGTCAAAACACCAAAATATCAGGTTATATAGCACTAGTCATATTGTTTGCTAAAGAGAAGTCCCAGGGACACCTATAAATCAAAATTGAAAGTACCTTCATTTATAAAATTATTTACCTAAATTGAATACTCTTAACCTAAAATGAATTAAAGTTATTTGGATCCATATATATATATTTTTTTTCTTTTTCATAAGCGCTTTGTTCTTTGTGACGTCACACTGGACAGATGAACAAACATACAAACATATATTTGTGACGTCACATTAACATGAAATATAGACAAATGTACAGACATAAAGACATGTATAAAAAGAAAAGAAAAAAAATACAATTGTGTGCACACTAAAGAGAGATCTCCTCGTCCCGGCCGGGAGGAATGACACTTAAGTTGTGAAATATTTTGAAGGACTCTTTTGAGGGAATCATTCTATACCTTCATCTTGGTCCTCTTGATTTTGTACCTTTTTTATTAATCTTGATTCTTCAATAACTTCATCTTGATCATTTTGATGTGGTACCTGTTTTATTAATCTAGATGGTATCCATATTGGAGAGGATTCGTCTTTTGGAAAAACACAAACAGATCCTCTTCCCCAAATTAATACTGGATCTGGACCCTTCCATGTACCTGAAAGAACATCCTTCCAGTAAACCAAAGGTTTATGTTGTTGGTGTGGATTCCAATGTCTGTCTCCAGCAGAATAACCATTAGAGTCTAAAGTTAAAAAATTTAAGGTAAACAGGGCAACTGCCAATCTGTCCTTAGGACTTTTCCAATTTCCTTCTTTTTGTTTTAATAACATAATTTTCAGTGTTCGGTTTGCTCTTTCAATAATGCCCTGACCCTGAGGATTGTATGGGATGCCTGTTTTATGGGATATATTGAATTTTGCGCAAAACTGTTTGAAAGATGAGGACGTATATGCGGGGCCATTATCTGTTTTAAGCATTTTGGGGATGCCCAATGCAGCAAAAGCTTGCAAACAATGAGATGTAACATCTTTAACTTTTTCTCCAGAATGTAAGGAAGCAAAAATCATGCCTGAGCATGTATCTATGGTCACATGAATAACTCGCAATTTTCCAAAACTTGGCTCATGAGTAACATCCATTTGCCACAAATAATTGGGCATTAATCCTCTAGGGTTAACTCCGAAATGAGGATTGGGCAAATGTGTCATACAAGATTTACAATCTTTTACAATTGTTCTGGCTTGCTCCTTTGTGATTTTAAACCTACGTTGCAAGGTGGTGCTGTTGACATGAAACTGGGAATGAAATAAAGTAGCTTGTTGTAGCGCTGAAAGTATAAATACTGTTTTTGTAAGTTCATCAGCCTTTTGATTACCTTCATGGAGGGGACCAGGCAAATTAGTATGTGCTCTAATATGGCCTACGAATAGAGGTTCTTTTCTTGCCCACAAAAGTTTTTGTATTTGATAAAACAATTTAAAGGCTGGAGTATGAGGTGCTATTGGTCCTGCTAACTCTAATTTTGGGACGGCTTGTACAATATAGTGGCTATCTGAAAAAATGTTTACGGGCTGGTCCCTAAAATTTTCCAGAGCTCTTACCACAGCTTCCAGTTCCACTAGTTGAGCTGATTTGTGTGCAGTTATGTAAGTCATATTTTCTTTTTTAGTGACTACTGTAGCAGTACCATTTGAGGACCCATCTGTAAATACATTAAATGCCTTAGGAATAGGTTGATTTTTTATTACCTGTGGAAATATAATAGGATGATTAATACAAAAAGATAATATAGGGGACTTAGGAAGATGATTATCAAAATTTGCAGAAGTAGAGCATTTAACTATAGCCCAATCATTATCATTGAAGCATAAGTATTCAATCTGTGATGATGAATAGGGAGTAATAATAGTAGCAGGGTGAATGCCAAATATTTTAGTAGAAGTCTTAAGTCCTTGAAGAATAAGTTTAGCAACCATGGAGGTATAAGATTCAATTATACTTTTAGGAGAGACGGGCAAATGTATCCATAATAAAGGCCCTTGTTGCCAAAATACTCCTGTGGGTGTATATTGTGAAGAAATAATAATCAACATCAGCGGTTGAGTTAAATCAAATCTATCACAATGAGCTCCTTCGATGGCTTTTTCTACTAACTTTAAAGCTTTCCTAGCATCAGGAGTCAATGTTCGTGGTGAAGATGGATCAGGATCTCCACGAAGGATGTCAAATAAAGGTTTTAGTTGGCCAGTAGTGAGATTTAGTGTAGGGCGAAGCCAATTAATGTCTCCCAGTAGTTTTTGGAAATCATTGAGGGTGGTCAAATGTTCTTTATTTATTAAAAGTTTTTGGGGTCTAACAAAAGTATCCATGATTTTAAATCCTAAATATAATATGGGAGATCTGGTTTGAACTTTTTCTTCTGCTATATATAATCCATATTTTTTTTAATTTTCTACCACATCACTGAATATATTAAATAAGATTTTTTGATTAGGGTGGGCCAATAAAATATCATCCATGTAATGTAGACACATGAGGTTTGGATATTTATTTTTAATGGGTTGGATAGCCTTGTCCACATATATTTGGCATATGGTGGGGCTATTAGCCATTCCCTGTGGTAGAACCTTCCATTGATATCTCTGATCAGGGCCATTATTGTTCATAGAAGGAACAGAAAAAGCAAACCTGGGGGCATCCAGAGGATGTAGGGGAATAGAAAAGAAGCAATCCTTTATATCAAGAGTAATAAGATGGAAATTTTTTGGAATAGCTACGGGACTAGGAAGTCCAGGTTGAGTAGGCCCCATAACTTGCATGGTTTTATTGATTTGTCTAAGATCATGTAACAATCGCCATTTTCCTGACTTTTTCTTGATCACAAATATGGGGGAATTCCAGGGAGAGGTGGAAGGTTCTATATGACCTGCTTCTAATTGTTCCTGAACTAATTGGTGGGCCGCTTGTAATTTCTCTTTAGATAGGGGCCACTGAGGGACCCACACTGGCTTATCAGAAAGCCATGGTATTTTTCAAAATTATTTTCTCAGTGGCCCCGAAAAAAAATATCTTTTTCCTTTATGACAATTATTACTTTTAGGGTTAAGATTACTCTGTACTTTTTGATAATGAGTTCTTTTATGGTTAAGATTACCCTGTAGGTTTTCACATTTAACATCTGCAGGTTTGGTTGCAAGGTGTACTCCCATTTGTTGCAAAATATCTCTTCCCCATAAAGTAACCGGTAGATTAGGTAAAACATAAGGCTGAAATGTTCCTTTATGGCCTTTATCATCCTCCCATTTTAAAATTACTGCACTTTTATCTGGGAGGTTATTATATCCCAAGCCTCTTAAACTGGTTGAAGCTTTTTGCAGAGGCCAGTGCTTGGGCCATTGGCGTAAGTTAATAATGGAAGAGTCAGCTCCAGTATCTATTAATCCCTCCATTTCTATTCCTTGGATTTTTATTTTACACATAGGCCTCCTTGAACAGTCTCGAACCCAGCAAGCCATGGGACTTGAGTCAGTGGAACAAAATCCTCTATTGTTCCCTTCTTGAGGCATACCCATTTTAAATGAATTATGTAAATTGGGAAGGAGAAGCAACTGAGCAATTCTATCTCCTTGATTAACAGAAGTTATACTTTGGGGTGAGCTAAGCATTATTTTTATTTCCCCTTTGTAGTCTGAGTTTATTACATCTGGGGTCACTTGCAAACCTAATAAGCTTTTAGGACTACGCCCGATAATAAGTCCTACAGTCCCTGAGGGAAGAGGTCCCCTGACTCCTGTGGGAATCAGTTGAACCCCCATTTCAAGTGTTAACACTATTCGGGCGGTGGAACAGAGGTCTAATCCTGCATTTCCTCTTGTTCCTCTGGCGAGGGAGTGGATGGGTAGTAGGGATTGTGTCGGGGAAGCATCTGAGTGGATGCTTGAGGATACTCCTCCTGCAATGCCCCGTACATTTGTGGGCCCCGGGGTATTGGGCCCCGTGCCCCGTTTTTTGAATTCCTGAACAAAGGATTTCCATGGATGTCAAATTTTGAATGGCATTTATTGGCCCAATGATTTCCCTTTTTACACCTGGGGCAGCGGCCTGGGGCACGATATGAGCTTGGTCTTATTTCTCTTTTGGGATTTTGCCTAGAATTGCCTGATTGATTATGATAATTTTGCCTGGAATATCCTGATTGGTTATAATATCTACGTTTAGCCTTTGTGAAATTTCGAGAGGAAGCACCTCTCATTGAGGCTGCAATCACATTTCCTGTGACAAAGGCGTCATTTATATCTTTACATAGTTGTATATATACGGAAAGATCCTTTTTAGTTCTCCATGGCCTGATGGCTGCTTGGCACCATTTATTTGCATTTTCATAAGCTAATTGAACAACTAATGGCATAGCTTGGTCAACATCTGCAAACACACTACCTGCAGTTCTCAAAAGTCGATCAGCAAAGTCAGCATACGGCTCATTAGGTCCTTGAATCACTTTTGACAAGCTACCTTGTAGATCCCCAGGTCCTTGTACAGTTTTCCATGCCTCTAAGGCAGCTGCATTTATCTGAGCATATATATCTGGGTCATAATCTGTTTGAGCCTGTAAGTCTGCGAATTGCCCTTCTCCTGTGAGCATGTCTATATTATAGTTTTCAAACCCTGCAGCCGCGTTTCTTTTAGCCGTTTCTATACAAAGTTCTTGGAATTGCGATCGCCCAACCAAGAATTGCCCCCCGCTTAATGTTGCTTTACATAGACTTTTCCAGTCTGAGGGGGTTAAGCTAAAGGTGTTAAGGGACTCCAGCATACTCAACGTGAAAGGAGCTTGGGGCCCATAAGTCATTACTGCCTCTTTGAGATTTTTTATTGTTTTGAAATCTACTGACTGATGGACACTCTGTCCATTTTTCTTTTCAAATGCTGGCGGTTCCCAATGTATCTGTGAGTTGTCCTCGAGAGCGCATAAGCGATCAGAAAGACTTTTTATTTCTGTTTCTAGGGTATGCAAATGCCTAGTAATACCCTTCATATTTTCTGTAATGGATTCCACCCATGGGGGAGTAGAGGACACAAGTGACTCCTCTGCCTGACGGACCTTTTTCTCGGTCTTTTTAAATTTCTTTTTCCTCATTTTCTCAGGATCACTTTTACTAGATTCCTCACCACTGCTAATTTCACTGACAGCAATATCCTGAGGCCCAGGTTCCAGTGAGAGCAAGTATCCTTCAGCTTTCGCCAATAACTCCCGAATAGCTTTAATAGCTTGGATTTTTGTCATTTTTGGGTCTCTTCTAATACTCTCTTTACTGGTCTCAGTTGGCCCAGTGGAATCTACACTTTTTTGATCACTTTCACTTTTGTCTATATACTCCTCACTGAGAACAGAGTCAGGTATATCAAGGAGTCTTTGCATAGCCTCTATCACTTGGGATTCAGTTATATTTGAACCCATCTTTAGAGACCTTTCAGTTCTTACCTGTCCGCTCCGAAGTTCCCCGTACGGGCCGCCACCTGTCGCCGCCTGAAGCGCTTGGAGCAACGGAGCCGCGGGAAGAACTTCAGAAGCAAACTGGAGACAAACAGCTTTTTATTCTGATAACTTTTCTCTCTGGTTCTAACAACAACTAACACACGCCAAACACACCACTAAAATGGCGCTGACCCGATCAGCAATTTCGGCCAAGTCACTCGAGATCCCGCAACAAATCCCGTGAGACTACGGGTGGCGACAATGGCCAAATCTCCACGGCTCATAGTCAACTGCAATTCAAGTCAATCCCCAAACAGGGCTCCTGCAGAGGAGTATTGGTATTAGTTCTTTGAAGGTTTTGTAGAACTCAGCTGTGTATCCATCTGGTTCTGTGCTTTTCTTGGTTGGTAGGCTTCTGATGGCATCTTCTATTTCATTGCTTGAAAGTGATCTATTTAAATTGTGTACATCATCCTGATTCAATTTGGGCAAATCATATGACTCTAGAAATTTGTTGATGCCTTCAATATTTTCTATTTTAGAATAAGGGTATTTTAAAGCCCTGATGAAGGAAAGTTTGAGATCCTGCCATTTAAAAGCTAGTAAGAGTTGGGAGTTAGGTTTGCACAAAAAGAAAAACAAAACACATTTTGGAGATGAATAGCGACAGGAACAGAGAGACAATATAGAATAGAAAAATGAGAAGAAAATAGCAAAGATTTTGGCATCAGGCTGCTGTTGGATTAAACACTAATCAGTGCCTAGGAAAGTGCACAGTAGGACAAGGATTCTGAAGGATGTGGAAACAAAGGAAATGGAGAGGGGAAGCTGGCCACTTCCGCTGTCTCCAATCTTTAGGTGAGAATCAAAGCAGAGTGACTTTGGTTGTCAAGTGAAGGAAGGTACCGGTACACACACCTGAACAAATCCACCTGTGCAGCGGGCATGCAGTCTATCCGACACATTGCCCTGTCTGTAGGCATGGTGTGGCCCTCCATTGCATCCTGCTGTGCCACCACTGAGGAGTAAGTAATAAAAATGTCCAAAAACTTCTCTGATGAGTCCTCCAAGCTCTTCCTTAGGGGTCAGTAAACAGTACACTAGCCTGTGGCTGAACAATTGGCATAGTTGGCAGAATCCCAAAGAGAAATATGATGAATTGACTCTGGAATTGGAAAAGGACACAGAGTCCACAGGGGAAATTCTGGGTTGGCCCCAAGCCTTGATCTGGTTTGAGGTGGTATTATAGTTTAGATATGGGGTGTCCCCTAAAAGTTCATGTGTAAGACAATGCAAGAATTTTCAGAGGAGAAATTATTAGGTTATGAGAAGTGTAACCTAGTCAGTGGTTATAGGTATATTTGCCCAGGTAGGTAGATAAGTAGATAGATAGATAGATAGATAGATAGATAGATAGATAGATAGATGAGATAGAGGTATATTTGGAGAGAGGAAGAGGATGTGCTGATCAATCTAAATCGAATCCATGGGTCAAATACCAGGTGCCAACTCTGATCCAGTCCCATTCCTCCATGAGATAGATAGGAAATGGGAAAAGTAACTAGCACAAAACAATGAACCCAGGCTTACCCAGAATCAGCACCTAAACCCCCAACTTCACTCTGAAACCTTTACAGCTATAATCCACGATTGCCCTCCCACCCTGTTGTTCCCAGGCTTCAAAGTTTTTCCATTGGAAGAGCCTTTCTAACAGGGATAGGCAATGAGAAGGACTGTGTGGATAGTCTGTCCCTGTAGGGCTGCTTGTGCAGATACAGAGAACGATGGTCCCAGGGCCATTATGTATTTAATGCCAATTTATTATGCATTTTTTTTTTACTAAGTGCTCATTCTTATCTCTAAATTATCTTTGACTAGGTTGCCTGTCTTGCTGATTTTTGTTTGTGTACATATTCTGCATAAGAATTCACTGATGAGCTTCTGTATGTTAGAAAGATTTTAAGTCCTTGTGCTAAGGTTATCTGACTGCTTTCACCCCACAGAAACAAACTTGGGGCAACAGAAGGGGACAAGGGGGAGGAGCCCAGTACTGCACACTTCATGCTGCCAATAGTCACTTTCCTGCCCCGCCCCCTGCCAAAGTTGCTTAAAGGATGATGGTCATCAGCGATGTGATCATGCCATTTCCACTCCTGAGTCCTATCTGTCCCTTAGAAATGAGGTGGCCCACAGCATTTGATGAGTTAGAGGGGTTTCCTCCATCTTACCCACCAAATATCAGGGCAGGATGGAAACCTAAGCTTACAGTCAAGCAAAGCTCACATTTCCGCAGGGATGGATTCAGTTCTGACCTTGCCTGTCATCATTTTTACCTGCTTCTGGCTCTGGACCAGAGCTCAAAGCCTACTGAAGGAGGGGACAGAGTCTCTTTCCCAGCCTGCCCATTCCTGTGGCTCTGTGTTGCCAAGGAAAATTCCATGTCTGTGTACCGTGGAGACAAGGAACAAGTAGTCCTGGGCATGTGTGGGGAGTCTGTCCAGCAGGTTGTAGGGAGTCCCCCCAACCACAAGCACAGAGGATTGGCTGTAGATCAACTCCTGTTAACCATTGTTGGGGTAGGGATGGGTGGGCTGGGGGTAAGATTACTTTGGGAGGTTTCAAGGAAATCCGTCCTGGCTAATAGGGGCTTCAAAATACATGAAGCAAAAACTGAGAGATCTCCAAGGAGAAACAGACAAATCCACAACTATAGTCAGATATATACATTCTCCTCTTCCAATAGTCAACTGAGCAAATAGGAAATTCACAGGAAGAAAGAAGACTTCGACAACATTATCAACCAACTTGACTTAATTGATATTTGTAGAACAGCCAAATAAACATTTCTTTCCAGAGCATACAAAACATATCACCAATATAGTCCATATTCTGGGATATAAAACAAATCTTGAAAAATTGGAAATTATTCAAGTCTACAGAGTATGTTCTTCCCAACTTATTCTACAAGCCCAACATTACCATGATACCCAAACCAGACAAAAATATTACAAGAAGAGAAAAACATATCAATGACTTGGCATCCCCAAATCAATCACTGTAGTTCACTTTACCAGTAAACTGAAAACCATATGATCACTTCAGTGGATGCAGAAAAGTTTTGACCAAATCCAACATCCATTCCTAATAAAACTCTCAGCTCTGTAGGAATATTAGAGACTTCCTGAACCTGATAAAGAACACCTATGAAAACTCTACAGTCAAAATTATATCTAATGGTGTAAGACGTGAATAATTTTATCATGAGATAAAGAACAAGGCAAGAATATCTACTCACCACTTCTAATGAATAATGGACCAGGGGATTGAGCTGGGGCAATAAGACAAGAAAAAAATAGAAAAGAAAATCTATTAGAGAAAAAGGAGCAAAAAAGGTTTTTACTCTTTGATGACATGATCATTCATGTAGAATTTGACAGAACTTACCCAGTAAGATTTTATGTATCTTTGAAATGATTCCAAACACTTACATAGTTCACAGCAGAAGTGATAAATGTTTTGCTGTGATAAAAACTTGGAGTGTACTCCCGCCCTGTGAGAATGTTTGTGTTACACTTTTTCAGATCTCATATGAATTATAGACCTCAACTAGTGCACTCCAGAACACATATAAACCTAAGAGTTGGACTTTGATACCTTAGGCCATGGTTGGATTACCCTCTGTTAGCCACTATCCTAAGATAGTTTTTTTTTTTTTTTAATACTGCAGCAGATCATCATCTTTTTTTAAAAATATTTATTTATTTACTTTAGTTGTACACAATGCAATGCATTTATGTTTACGTGGTGCTGAGGATCGAACCCGGGCAGCACACTTGCGAGGCGAGTGCTCTGCCACTAAGCCACAACCCCAGCCCTAAGATAGTTTTAAATAAGTATCATTATCCTAAATGCATGGTTGAAGACTTGAATAGTATGAATATACTTTGTACACAAACAGTGTTATGTGAAAAGACGCTCTATGTGTGTATTATGAACTGTAATGCATTCTACTATTACAAATACAACATTGAATAATAAAAAAGAAAAGAAGTGGAGTTGTGGTTGATTCTCTTTTTATATTCACTATCTTCCATTTTCTCAGAACACGAAGTTGACTGGATGTTTTCTATTGGCTCTAAAGTTTAGTTAAATCTCCACTTTTTCAAAGAGCTTCAATGAGTTGCTAGACATAAACCAGCCCGGTGAAAATCACTTCAGCACTGTTCTTGTGGATTACATGAAAAGACTTGAAATGTGGGAGGAAGGTCAATGAAGTAGAAGCATTTGGTGTGATCTCTATCCTAGGTGGAAAGCAATAAGACTCTTTTTTCTTCCAGTGAGGAAGAGGAACTGGGACTCCCTTTTTCCTCACTGGTTAAGTAAGGGGTCTCCAAGACAAAAGACAGACAGACTGTGGAGAGATTCAGGCTGTCCTAAAGCAGCTCTATGTCTCCTCCACACCTCCATCCCACAATGCCATTGGACATGTGCACAGTGAGGAGGTGAGCAATTGTGATTACATCCCCTGGAGCTCTGTGGATGAATGAGACTGGTGCAGTGTGCATCCAGCCTATTTGGAAAATGCTTTGAGACTTTTCTTGGCTCTTTGTCCCTGCCCTCATGGAGATCATAACTGAAGGGAAGAGAGAAATCAAAGAATCATATAAATAAATATAAATCCAATTGTTAGATGTACTCAAGTGGAAAGGGGCATGGCACGATAAGAGCTTATAATAAATACATCCTTTTAGCCCAGCTGGAGTGGAGAGGTCTGGGAAGGTTTCCTTGTGGAGGTACAAGGATATGTGTGATCATTCCTTAGGATGCATGAGATCCAAAGTAGAAGATAACCAGAGGAAATTGATGGTGGAGGGTTGAGAGCCCTGGGGGAGGGAACAACTTCCAAGTTTCATAGTGTCAGGAGTACTACATATACAAGGAAGAGAAAGATTAGTTAGAAAGTCAGGGAGGAGAAGGGCAGGGACTTGTGAATCAACCTGGGGTTCTGTTTTTTATTAAGAGTGCTAGAACTTTATTGAAATATTTAAACTCAGGACTAATGTCCTAAGACTTTGAATAGATCATTGTGAAGAACAGATTATCAGGTGAGTATATATATATATATAATCTCCCTAGAATAAATGGACCATTCAATCATCAAAGTATTGCTTTCGAGATTCAGAAAGTTTTCCTATATCATACTTTTGGAAATTACCTCTGATCCATTTAATATTTTCTTTTCTAGAAATTCTTTAATATTTTAGAATGTATCAAAGCAGCCCATCCTACATTTTATAATTTTATCTTTTCCCTGAATTCTGGGGAATATTTCAATTTTTATGAGACAACTATTTTTCCACTTACTATTTCCAGTGTCCAATTTAATTTTATTGCACTTAATGCATTCTCCTTGTTTCCGTCAATTATCTTTTATCATGCTGTGCTTTGTCTTTTTGTAACTGATTGAAATCACACAACAGCTTTTTTATTTTTTTGAGTTGCTATATTTTTCAATTGAAAATTCAGGATAGAAATGAAATTTCAATGATGTTTGTAGCACTCTTTGAGCAAAAACATTAAAATTCTGATTTAATTTATAGATCAATATCATAAAGACTGAATATAAGAGAGCAATTTGCAAAGTAACAAAATCAAGAAAAATTGCATATGTGGAAAGTGGTAAAAGTACTATAAGCACTTTAATTTTTAAATTTTCTTTCACTGGGGTTTTAAATTTTTAACTATAATACAATTAAAATATATTATTGCCTTACTATAGCTTCTGAAATTTCATTGTTCTAGTATTTCCTGTACTATAGTAATTGTCTTCAGGATACAATTTTGTGACCTTTAAATAAGGGAACCACATATCATCCAACCTGGAACAGTATTACTATTAAAAATAGGATCTAATAAAATTGTTCCAGCATATCAGTTGTAAACTGGGATTATGTCAAACACACTGGGAAGTATGGTCATTGTGTTAAGGGCTGAGTGGTGTTTCCCAAAATTCATATATTCAATTATTAACTCTAACATCTCATGATGCAACCTTATTGGAAGACGCTGCCTTTAAAGAACATAATGATTTGGATATGAGGTGTCCCTCAAAAGTTTCTTTGTTGATGCAGGAATGTTCAGAGGTGACATGATTAGATTACCTAATCAGCTTATCTTAGTTTAAAATGACTGACTAGGTAGTAGCTGTAGGCAAAGTAGGGCATAGCTGGAGGAGGTGGGTCACAGGGGACTTACCGTGGGACACCTCCCCCTCTTCTGCTTCCTGACCCCACCATAAACTGGACAGTTTTCCTCTCTGGGCCCTTCCTGCATGATGTGCTGCCTCACCCTGGACCCAGAACAATGGAGTTAGCCCACTGTGGATTGAGACTTCTGAAACTCTGAGTTGCAATTAACTTTTCCTCCCTATGTGTGTTTTTTTTTTTTAACTCAAAGTGTTGTATTTATAATAGTAGTGTGCATTATAATTCATAATAAACATATAGAGCATCTTTTTACATAACACTGTTTGTATACAATGTATGTTCATACCATTCAAATCTTCAGTCATGCATTAGGATAATGATATCCATCTTATTCATCCACCTTTTCTTTTTTCCCCTCCATCCCCCCTTGCTCCCTTCCTTCCCTTCCCTCCCCTTTGACCATTCTAGTGTTCCTCTAATCCTCCTATGTACCCCGACCCAACACCACTGTGAATCAGCCTCCTTACATCAGAGAAAACATCCAGCATTTGGATTTTTGAGATTGACTAACTTCACTTAGCATTATATTCTCCACTTCATCCATTTACCTGCAAATGCCATTATTTTATTCTCTCTTATTGCTGAGTAAAATTCCATTGTGTATATATATACCACATTTTCTTTATCTACTCATCTACTGAGGGACATCTAGGTTGATTCCACAACCTAGCTATTGTGAATTGTGCTGCTATAAACATTGAAGTGACTGTGTCACTGTAATATGCTGTTTTTAAGTCCTTTGGGAATAGACCCAGGAGTGGGATGGCTGGGTCACAGGGTGGTTCCATTCCCAGTTTTCCAAGAAATCTCCATACTGCTTTCCATAATGGTTGCACCATTTTGCAGTCCCACCAGCAATGTATGAGTGTGCCTTTTTCCCCACATCCTCTCCAACATTTATTGTTGTTTGTGTTCTTAATAACTGCCATTCTGACTGGAGTGAAATGAAATCTTAGAGTAGTTTTGATTTGCATTTCTCTAATTGCCAGAGATGTTGAACATTTTTTCAAGTATTTGTTGATTGATTGTATATCTTCTGAGAAGTGTCTGTTCAGTTCCTTGGCCCATTTATTGATTGGGTTATTTGTTTTTTTGGTGTTAAGATTTTTGAGTTCTTTATATATTTTAGAGATTAGTGCTCTATCTGGCGTGCATGTGGTAAAAATTTGTTCCCAGTTAGTAGGCTCTCTATTCACCTCACTGATTGTTTCTTTTGCTGAGAAGAAGCTTTTTAGTTTGAATCTATACCATTCATTAATTCTTGATATTAATTCTTGCTCTACAGGATTCTTATATAGGAACTTGGGGCCTAATCCGACATGTTGGAAATTGGAGCTTACTTTTTCTTCTATTAGCCGTATTGTCTCTGGTCTAATTCCTAGGTCCTTCATCCACTTTGAATTGAATTTTGTGCATGGTGAGAGATAAGGGTTTAATTTCATTTTGTTGTACATAGATTTCCAGTTTTCCCAGCACCGTTTGTTGAAGAGGCTATCCTTTCTCCACTGTACATTTTTGGCGCCTTTGTCTAATACAAAATAGCTAAAATTATATGTATTAGTCTCTGTGTCCTCAATTCTGTACCATTTGGTCTACCCATCTGTTTTGGTGCCAATACCATGCTGTTTTTGTTACTATTGCTCTGTAGTATAATTTAAAGTCTGGTATGGTGATGCCCCCTGCTTCACTTTTCTTGCTAAGGATTGCTTTACCTATTCTGGGTCTCTTATTTTTCCAGATGAATTTCATGACTGCTTTTTCTATTTCTTTGAGGAATGTCATTGGGATTTTGATTGGAATTGCATTAAATCTGTATAATGCTTTTGGTAGTATGGACATTTTGACAATATTAATTCTGCCTATCCAAGAACAAGGTAGGTCTTTCCATCTTCTGAGGTCTTCTATAATTTCTTTCTTTAGTGTTCTATAGTTTTTGTTGTAGAGGTCTTTCACCTCTTTCGTTAAGTTGATTCCCAGGTTTTTTTTTTTTTTTTTTTTTTTGATGCTATTGTAAATGGTGTAGTTTTCATCATTTCCCTTTCAGAGGATTTGTCACTGATGTACAAAAATGCCTTTGACTTATGGGTATTGATTTTGTATCCTGCTACTTTGCCAAATTCATTTACTAGTTGTAAAAGTTTTCTGGTAGAGTTTTTTGGGTCTTCTAGATATATTATCATGTCATCAGCAAATAGTGCTAATTTGAGCTCTTCTTTTCCTATCTGGATCCCTCTAATTTCTTTCATCTGTCTAATTGCTCTGGCCAGCGTTTCAAGTACTATGTTAAATAGCAGTGGTGAAAGGGGGCACCCCTGTCTTGTTCCAGTTTTTAAAGGGAATGCTTTCAATTTTTCTCCACTTAAGATAATGTTAGCCTGGGGCTTTGCATATATAGCTTTCAAAATGTTGAGATATGTTCCTGTTATTCCTAGTTTTTCTAGTGTTTTGAACAGAAAGGGGTGTTGTATTTTGTCCAATGCTTTTTCTGTGTCTATTGAGATGATCATATGGTTTTTATCTTTAAGTCTATTGATGTGATGTATTATGTTTATTGATTTCCGAATACACAACAGCTATTTAAAAAATATTTTTCTTGTTCGTTTTTAAAGTAAAGACTTTTCCTCTGAGTCTTCAGGATGTTGGACTGCTCTCATGAGCTGCAGACATATGTTGGAGTGATGGAGGGCTGAAACTGAGTGATGGAGTTTGTAATGGTGATGGCAATGATGATATTACTGATGATGCTGCCAGTAAGGTGATGAGTTGGGAATGATATTGAGCATGACAAAGCAATATGGAAAGAGTCTTATCCACAGCCCAGCTATGCCAGAGCAGAAGGGGACGTTGCAGCCAGGCCAAACAAAGTGCCCAGCGACAGCCTGTAAAATGTATGATTTATTGGGGAAAGCATCCAAGGGATCAAGGACTGCTCTAAGAGTTCAGTGGTGACAGGCTGATAGCACCTCTGCTCTCATAGTGCCTTGCCAACCTGTGCCTCTTTCCCTCACGGTGTTTTGTCCAGTAACAGCCAGCTGGACGAGAGACATGTATCCTTTCCACTGTGCCCTCAGAGAAAGGTTTTATATCTCAGGCTGCAGAAGCAGCATGAGTTTGCTTAATTTGCTTGTATGCCAGCTCTCAAGGAGCAACTGCCCTGGCATATACACAAGAAAGTAGATTGTCTTAGTTCCCAGCATGCAAAAAAGAGAGCCGGTGTCCTTCAGGATAGTACGTATCTGGATTTTCCAGGCTTCCTCTCATTGGTTCCTTAACTTGGCTAGGTTTTCAGGAACAGAAAGGGTGCATTCAGGGACATGGTGTTTTACTCTCACCTTTGCTTTAGGGATAATAGAGAAAGGATGATAGATTTAGGATAATGTTGGGTGAAAGATGTGAACACTGATGAGGATAATACTGATGAGGTTGTGATGATGAGCACAGGGTATTGGTGATGGTACCTTGGGTCTGTGCTTTGTCATAGCTAGTGTACACACTTGGGATCGACTTAAAGAAAAGTTAAAACAAATTTCTTCAAGTGCCTCTGAGGGACACTGAGTCACTTTGACCTTTTAGCTGCGGGTGTTGGCCCAGCTGCCTAATAAGCTAAGTTCTTAATGATGTTCCTTCCATTTTCTTCAGCACTGAACTTAACAAGCCTCCCAGGAATTCTCACTTCAGAGCAACTCAACTGTGGCTTAATTGGGCCGCAGCCAGGAAGGGCTCCAGGGGCAGAGGGACCCAGGAGTGGCCTCCAGTAACTGGGGAATAAGCATGGAGACTCACAGCAGGAGGGGGAAGGAGGAGGAGTGGAGACTTTCGAGACATTACCTTTAGCTCAATTGGGATTAGAAGGGTGCAGCTCTCTGCATGATTGGCAGTTCTTCTGTCCTCCTGGGAAGTGTCAAGCTAGAAGAGCTTGAGGGAGAGTCTCAGAGGCTCAAAATCTAGGTCCTATCATTGCACCTGTGAAGCCACACATATGGTCCAAGAATTCAGGAGGTCCCTGAATTCAGGAGCCATGTGCTGCTGCCTGAGGAGGTTTTATCCCTTTTGAGCTCGCCTTGACATGCAAGACGGGTATTGAAGATCAGAGCTATTAGGAGCCTTAAAGGTTGTCTCTGCTAGTTCTTCAGTAACTGCTGAAGGACCAGTGATAACCTGGCTATATCAAAACTCCTGACATTGTCATTATTTTTAAATTTCTTTTAAATTTTCTCTAACTGTACCAGCAAGCATCAATATACTCCTTACAAGCATCCATACAACACAGATAAGTAAAAGTTACCTTTGATCCTGTCTTCAATACTAGTACCCACTCCTGAGGTTAAGTCTACTTTGAGATTTTTTAGAAATATGCTTTAAGGTTGCATTTATGTGAATATATGGAAATATGCTTTTCTTCTGTTTTTACCTATGATGAAGGCACATAATCACATTGTAACACACACACAAAATTAAATTATATATACTACTTTTGCAACTAGATCAAAGGTACTTTTACTTTTTTTTTTTTTTTTTGGTACAGGGGATTGAACCCAGGGACACTTAACCACCGAGTCACATCCCCAGCCCTATTTTGTATTTTATTTAGAGACAGGGTCTCACTGAGTTGCTTAGTGCCTTGCTTTTGCTGAGGCTGGCTTTGAACTCGTGATCTTCCTAGCTCAGTTTCCCAAGCCACTGGGATTATAGGCATGCACCATCATGCCTGGCAGTTTTATTTACTTTTAAGAGATACTTACAAAACAGCAATATTCTGGGGGGTATAGCTCCATGGTAGGGCAGTTGACTGCACAAAAAAGTACTATTCCAGTTAAAATCCCAAAGTGTGTCAATGATCCAAACCCTACATCTAAATTAAAACCAAGTATTAATAGTCCATGGGAGGATGAAACCAAACACGTATGGAACTCCTTGGAGATGATGAGAATTTTATGATTACAGAATAATGAGTGATCATGATCACTGATCATCAGTCACCTTGATTATTTTTTCACTGTAACACTAGTTTGGGAAGAGAAATACATGTTAAAAAAATTAAATCAAACTATAATTAATATAGAATTTATATATTCTAAGAAAAAAGGCTATGAATTTTCAAAATTGGGGAAAAAAAATCATTCCTTGACATGTTTGGCTACTATGATGTGTGAATTAACATCTTTAATTTGACTTTCATTGATTACTAATGAGCTTGAACATCTTCTCAAATAATTATTGGCTGTATTAATTTTTTTATTTTTGTGCATTTTCTATTCATATCATTGATCCACTTTTACTATCAGTTTTTCTTTTAAAATTATTATTTATATGTTCTGAATATATCCTTTATTTATTATGTAATTCTGAATATTTTTATATACTGACTATATATACCTCTCCTTTGTATATTATGTAAGTTTCAAATATTTCATCTTTGTAACATATGTTTGTTACAGATATTATCATCTTTCTTTGGAAAATTTTTTGTATTTTTGTTGTCAAATCTATTAGTCTTTTTTCCTTATAGTTGTAAATGTCCTCTAAGGAATGTAATCTATATCCTAAATTTATAAAAATATTCCATATATTGCCGTGCATATTTTCCATGCTTTAGTTCATCGAGAATTTATTTTTCTTGTGGTGTGAGGTAAGGATCTCTTTTTTGTAAACAAAAAGCTGATTATCTAAATGCCACTTATTTAAAGGCTTTTGCTGTTACTGTTTTTGGTTTTGTTTTTTTTTTTTTTTTTTTTTTTTTTTGGTACTGGAGATTGAACTCAGGAGCATTCTACCTCTGTGCTATATCCCCAACTCTTTTTCTGAACTTTTAAAATTTGAGTTAGACTTTGCTAAGTCTAGGCTGAGGTTGGCTTCAGACTTGCAATCCCCCTGCCTCAGCTTCTTGAATAGCTGGGATTATAGGCATGGGCCACCATACGCAGGTGAATAGGCTGTTCTTCACACAACTGATTTAAAATTCCACTGTTACCATTTAGGAACATATATAACCTAATTGAGCATAGGAAAACAAAACAAAACAAAACAAAACCTCAAGCTTACTATCTTACTTGTTTCTAGAGGAAAACTTCTGTCAGTGGTTCTCAATGTGGAGTGAATTTGCCCTCCAGAGAAAATGTGCCACTGTCTGGAGACCTCTTGCAATTGTCACATCTCAGGGCAGCTAATGTTACTGGCGTCCAGTAGGCAGAGGGAAGGACTGCTGCTAAATACCCTACAATTTACAGGATAGGCCCTGCCTCCCTGGCTTTCATAAAGAATCACCCTGACCAAGCTGGGTGTGGTGGTGCATGCCTATAATCCTGTGGTGTTTCTCATCTGGGGATTTGAGCTCGACCCCAACCCGTTAATTCGGGGCTGTGAGTCTGAGATCTCCCCAACCTGGAATTGAGCTGACCCCCAACCTGTTAATTCAGGGCTGTGTGGGCCTAGTTCTTCCAAACCAAGAATCAAGCCAGGTGTCTGTCTGCTTATCCAGAAATCTGGGTTTTTCCTTGGTTATGCAAATGAGTTTGAGCCCAAGCTCCCTCCAAATGCCTGGAGGTCTGAGCTCGGCTCCTCTTTGCGGATGAGATGCCACTTTATGTGACCACCAAGAATTAAGTTTGTGTGCTTTCTGTCTGTACTCTTGATGTATTTCTATTGTATGACCACCAGGTTCTAATATATTTAATTATCTATAATAAAACCAGTTCAATGGCCCTGTGGAATCTAAAGCCAGAAACTAGCTAAGCCGGTAGGATGAGCCCAGTTGAAGTTTAAAGAAGATACTAGGGCAATATAACTTTATGATCAGGCATACCTAGAGTTGAAGAATTTTTAACATTAGCTTTAAGATTTTTAGAATACCTTCCCCTACCTACAGATAAGATTAATCAGTAGTTGAGATAACTGATCTTCCCTAGGTGATTCCTGAAACCCTTTACAGTTAATTACTGGAAATTCTTTGTTATAGTTAATTCCTAACATTCTTTACTGTTAGTTACTGGAAATTTTTATTGTATAGTTAATTCCTGGAAATTCTTTATTGTAATCTTCTTTACTGAAATTCCTTTATGTTACCTCCCTAAGAAAAAATGTGAATTACTGTGCTTGTTGGGATGTATAAAAAGCCATACTGAGAAAAGTAAAATCAGAACAGTAGAAGGATTTCTACAACCTGACTTGTGTGTGGATTATTTTCCTGTCGTCGACGTTCCCTTCAGCACCAAACGGGAAGAACTTAACATCTTTGCTGAAGCTGGCCTTCAGCATAATCCCAGCGTTTTGGGAGGCTGAGCCAGGAAGATCATGAGTTCAAAGCTAGCCTCAGCAAATGCAAGGCACTAAGCAATTCAGTGAGACCCTTTCTCTAAATAATTAAATATAAAATTGGGCTAGGGATGTGACTCAGTGACCAAGTGCCCCTGAGTTCAAAAAAAAAAAAAAAAAAAAGAAAAGAAAAGAAAAGAAAGAATTACCCTGTCCAAAATGTCAGCAGTGTTGAGATTGAGAAGCCCGGCCTTACAGTATTGTCTGTTTTGTCCTTAACACTTTTTTCTTTTCTGTTTTTTGGGAATTTTTTTTTTTTTTTTTTGGCTTTTGGTACTTTCATGCTTAGAAACAGTGGTTTGGATGTTTAATACACCCAAGTGTAACCAATGGGAGAAATTGTATGTAGACCTAAACATGACTTGCAGGATTGTGTGATGGAGTAGGAATACAGACAGTGGAGTCAGGGTGTGCTGGGTCGTGCGTCTCCACTCTGCACACTCTTGCTACACGGCTTGAACAAGTATGTGACCTTTCTGTGTTTTAGTTTATAAGAATTTGAACTTCACTGACTTGTTATGAAGGTGAGCTGAGAATATACATGGGACTCTTAGGATCATTTTTGGCACATATATGTAAATTTTAAATGGTAGTGGTATTAGTCACATGTTGGGGGCATGTTGAGGTGTGTGTGTGTCTGCGCACTTGTTTTTTAGCACAGTGTTATCATTGAGAGAAGGTGGACACCTGGAGTAATGGTTTGGAACGGCTGTGACTACCCCTGTGTTCATACCAAAGGTGCAAATAGAAGTTCTTCAGAAGAGACAGTAGGGAAGCATATATGATAAAGGCCATTAAGAAGTGCCAGAAAGGTCAGACATCTCTGTAAAGAAGTATCATTATCCTACATGCATGATTGAAGACCTGAATGGTACGAATATACTTCGTATACAAACAGTTGTATGTAAAAAGATGCTATATATGTGCACTATGAATTGTAATTATTATAAATAAAAAATAATTTTTAAAAAAAGGCAAAAAAAAAAAAAAAAAGATGTAGGGGAACAGGGGCACCTTGGAGTTAATTTGAAGACACAGGGCTTTGGAATCTTTTGATTTGGTACTATTGGACCTAAGTTTTGACAATGGTGTAGGGAGCAAGATTTGCTTCTTAAATCAATTTACTGAACAACAGCCTTATTTTGAAGCTTAGACTTTCCTTCTGAAAGCACAGTTGTGCTGATATAAGTGCTTTTCATTTACAGGCTTCTCTGATAAGGATTTCCTTTTTTTTTTTTTTTTTTTTTTTTTTTGCAGTGCTGGGGATTGAACCCAGGGCCCCTGTGCATGCGAGGCAGGCTCTCTACCAACTGAGCTATATCCCCAGCCCTCACGGATTTTCTTGAGGGAGATCAGGAACTCATTGCATGGTGCACAAAGGTGGGAGCTAAAGGCCAGCAGATGAAGATTTCTTTTTGTAAAAAATTCCATGAAGTTGTCAATGAAACATATACCCTTGGTTAAAAATTCAAGGCTGAAAGGAACTTGCCTAGCAAATAATATTCCCACTTATTAATAATAATTCAGACTTGGAGTCCAAATTGCCTTTTTTTTTTTTTAAATGATAGGTAAAGATCTAACCTATACCTCCCTCTCTTCCTCTTCCCAATCCTTCCAAATAATGACATTATAATCAATTGCTGTCAAGGGAGATACATTGTGATCAGATTTCCTCTGTGGGTTGTCTCTTGGCTTAATGATCACCTACACATTTTTCTCTTGCCTAATTTTCCTTCCGTGTCCTTAGTGTTCTCCAGATGCTTTGCATTTTACCCTTCTTATAATTTTCCTGCTGTAGTTTAAGTCTGTCATGGAACAGTTACCTCATCTCTTCTAGACCTAAGTTGGCTCTGTTACTTTCCAGATCCTAGTTTCTTTTCTTAGTTTACACCTCTTTTCACTGTGCATCATTTTTCTAGTATCTTCCTAAGAAAAGGAATATGAGAGGTAAACAGTTTATCTCCCCACATTTCTGAAATGGCTTCAATTTGGTTGCTAAGAGTTTTCCCTTAACATGTCCCGGGTCTTTGTTCTGATGCTTCCTGTGTTGCTGATGAGGATTCTGGTGTCTCTCATTCTTGTTCTTCTCTCCACAAGATTTTTTTTCTCCCTGAAGATCTTAAACTTTATGATGACATGCCTTGCTGTGGGCCTGTGTTCCCTCTTTAACCAGGATGTTTAGAAGAATTCAAGTTTCTTTCCTGTCTGAGAAATCCTACTTGATAACCTAGCCTCTCTGCCACTACCTCTGATTCTGGAATTTTTCAGAGGCTGACCATCTACGAAGTTCATATTTTGGTTCTATTTGGGGGAAATATTTCTTTAATTCTTTTTCTAATCATTTTATTGAGTGTTTAACTTATTTCATTTGATCCCCCATGAATTATTTATTCTCTCATTGCTCTGTTTCACATCATTTTAGTCTACTGTAGAGGCAATAAGTTATCATGTCTCTGAATTAGAGTTCTTTTAGGATCATTTCTCTTTATTCTTAATTATAGTTTCAATTTTTTTAGAAAATGTTTTCTTCTGTTTCCTTTGTTGTGTCCCTAGCTGCCCCCTTCCCTGTGCCTTTTGCACTCCTCTTTTCTTTTAATTTTGTTTTTGGTACTGGGAATTGAACCACTAAGTCACACCCCAGCCCTAAGAACTATATTATGTTTTTAAGAAGAAAAAATTATTTTCACATTTTCTTCTTTCTTCTAGCACTTATTGGTATATACAAAGGTCATTTCTGGTTACACAAGACACTGAGTTTCCAGAATAAAATGAATGTGGTTTTTGTAAACCAATTTCAACTAATGAGATTCTGATCACACAAGTCATTTTTTCAGAAGACCTTTTTTTGGGGGGGGGGTTTTGTTTTGCTTTTACTTTTATTTATTTATTTTTTATTTGACGTTGTATATATAACAATAGCATGCATTACATTTCATATTACATATATAGAGCACCTTTTAACATAACACTGTTTGAATACAAAGTATATTCATACTATTCAGTCTTCAATCATGCATCTAGGATACTGATATCCATCTCATTCTACCATCTTCTTTTTTTTTCCCCTTCATACTCCCTTGCTCCCTCCCTTCCCCAGTCTCCCCATTGACCTTTCTAGTGTTCCTCTAATCCTCCTATGTTCCCCAACCCAACCCCACTGTGAATCAGCCTACTTATATCAGAGAAAACATTTGGCATTTGGATTTTTGTGATTGGCTAACTTCACTTAGCATTATATTCTCCAACTTCATCCATTTACCTGTGAATGCCATTATTTTATTCTCCTTAATTGCTGAGTAATATTCCATTGTGTATATATACCACATTTTCTTTATCCACTCATCTACTGAGGGGCATCTAGGTTGGTTCCACAACCTAGCTATTGTGAATTGTGCTGCTATAAACATTGATGTGGCTGTGTCCCTGTAGTATGCTGCTTTAAAGTCCTTTGGGAATAGACCTGAGAGTGAAGCAATAAAATGAAGTATTAATGATATAAGAATTACACACAAAATCATGCCTGGCACATAGCAAGTATTATGTAAGTATTAGTGTTACCATCACTATTATGATGACTACTGTCAAGACTCTTTTCATCGAGCAGAAGCATAGGCCAGACCAGGGAAAGCTGGGGTCTGATGGGTGACTCTGTGGACAAACTAGAATAGTCTAGACCTGGGGTAGTCCCAGGGCCCAGGTAGTGAACTTGGCATATAACAAAAGAAAGCACTGCATGAAAGAAACCTGGAAGGTCTCTACAGATTTGGTATCAGAAAGATCTTGCCATGTTTCACAGTTTGGTGAAGTAATCAGGAACCAAGATGGGACAGAGTTCAAAGACAAGGATACTGGGCAAGGGAGAAGGGAGCGAGACAGGGTTATAGCTTCTAAAAGTTGAAAGAGTTCAATCCAGAATCAACAACTTGGATGAAGGAACAGAGTAGGACAGGTAACAGGGCTGACCTGACGCCTTGCTGATGAGCTCCTTGTACAGTCCCCGTGTTCTCCTGACTAGGAGCAGACTCTGTCTCAGGACTCAGAATGGGTCTCATCAGTAGAAACAACCGTGAGGTGCAAGTTTGGAATCACGCAAACTACTTTATTTTGTTGTTGCTTCTGTTGAGAACAGAAAATATATAGCATAAATCACATGTTTGATTCAATTCACCAACTTCTTTCTTAGGCACATATAGCACCACACCCTGGGCTTGCTCTTAGGAATCAAGAGACAGATGAAATATGGTTCATGTATTTTTTTATATATTTCTTTTTTGTTGTTCTGTGCAATTTTATTTTATTTTTTTCAAGTTGCTGGCTTAATATAAAGTATTTTTACAACAATTGTGTCTTCATACATGTATTTAGGGTAATCATGGATAACTCAGTCTGCCATTATTCCTATCCTCTTGTCCCCTTCCTTCCCTCCCCCCTCTTCGTTCTATTTAGAGCTCTTTCATTCCTCTCATTCCCTCTCTCTTGCCTTTATAAGTTAGTATCTTCATATCAAAGAGATCATTCGACCTTTGGTTTTTTGGGATTGGCTAACTTCACTTAGCATTATTTTCTCCAACTCCATCCATTTACCTGCAAATGCCATGATTTTATTCTCTTTTAGTGCTGAGTAGTGTTCCATTGTGTATATATACCAAAGTTTCCCTATCCATTCATCAACTGATGGGCATCGGGTTGGTTCCACAATCTAGCTATTGTGAATTGTGCTGCTATAAACATTGATGTGGCTGTGTCCTTGTAGTAATCTGTTTTTAAATCCTTTGGGAATAGGCCAAGGAGTGGGATAGCTGGTTCAAATGGTGGTTCCATTCCCAGTTTTCCTAGGAATCTCCATACTGCTTTCCAGATTGGCTTCACCAATTTGCAGTTCCACCAGCAATGTAAGAGTGTGCCTTTTCCGCCACATCCTCACCAGCATTTATTGTTGTTTGTTTTTTGATAGCTGCCATTCTGACTGGAGTAAGATGAAATCTTAAGAGTTGTTTTGATTTGCATTTCTCTAATTGCGAGAGATGTTGAACATTTTTTCATATATTTGTTGACTGTATATCATCTTCTGAGAAATGTCTGCTTAGTTCCTTGGCCCATTTATTGATTGGGTTATTTGTTTTTTTGGTGTTAAGGCTTTTAAGAGCTTTATAAATCCTTGAGGTTAGTGTTCTATCTGATGTGCTTGTGGTCTTTGCTCCCATTCTGTAGGTCCTCTATTCACCTCACTGATTGTTTCTTTTGCTGAGAAGAAGCTTTTTGGTTTGAATCCATCCCATTTATTGATTCTTGTTTTGAGTTCTTCTACTATAGGGGTCTTATTGAGGAAGTTGGAGCCTAAACCAACATGATGGAGATTTGGGGCTACTTTTTCTTCTATTAGGTGCAAGGTCTCTGGTTTAATTCCTAGGTCCTTACTCCTGCCTTCCCCAGTGATCTGCGCTGGCTGCTGTAGTCGTACAAAGGCACATACAGAGTGGCCAAATAAGTATCTAACTTGATGGGAGTAAGTCATTACATCTCCAGAAGTTACGTTCAGCCTTTGGTGCTTCAGTGGCAGCAAACTTCTTTTCATTTGCCTAGTATCTCCTTAGTTACTGCTGCAGTTTCTGGCTCATGACATCTTCAAGATCAATTCCAAGATCACTGGCTCCTGTGTCTGTAAGAACCCCTCTGACTTCCCTAGAGTTCCCCCTTCACTGGCATTTCCACGTGAGGTCTAACAGGAAGAGGGGGGATTGCATTCCTTATGCCTTCCACCTTCTCCTCAAGGACATACAACACCTTAGTGTGCAGGAGCCAGATTTCTGTTCACATAGTGAACCAGGACTTTGCACACCCTGCAGAGGTCCATGACCCAGGTGACAATGCAGTGGGGTGAGGGGTGAGGGTGCTGGCTACAAAGCTGCCCAGACGCTGAGCTGAGGGGTCTTATAACTCACCAGAGAGATGCTCCAGGCTGAAGCTTGGCTTGCCCTCCCACTGCACTCCTTGGATTCACCAGGTCAGGCTGCTGGGCATCCACATCCTGGCCATTCTGAACTGCATGGGGAGTAAGGACACCATCCCCCAGAATGAGAGTCATCAACGGCTCAGTCTGGTTTGGGATGACTGGATTGTCAGCGGGGACAAGAGAACAGGGAACTAGAAGGAAGGGCTGGGAGGAGGAGTAGGGGCCAAGATGGAGGAGTAGCAGGAAAGGGGAGCAAGACGAACAGGGTGGCGAATGGGTGGTCTAGAAGGAACAGAGGAAGAGCTGGGCATGGAGATATTCAAGGTGGGGTAGTAGGAACTGGCACCACTACTTAGAGGAGGGAACCAGGTAGGGCAGAAAACAGAGAGGGAGGAGTTGTGCTGGACAGTAGACTGAGGGACGAAAGACTGAGTAGACAGTGGGGGAAGGTGGGTTGGAGGACGAGAGGTTGGAGGAACAGAGGGACAAGAAGGCTGGGACTGAGATGGGGAAATTTGAGGGCGCTCGCTGGTCATCGTTGCAAACACTGCTAGCTTCTCAGCTTGCCACAATCAGTTAAGGTGAGCAACTGAGCTTGTGCCAGAGCCACTCCAGCAGTTATGCCACGCGTGAGGGCCCACATCACTCCAGGACTGCATGCCCATTATGATGCTGCACACCCTGCACTTGGGCCAGTGAGTGGGTGTCACCAAGAGGCAGTGGTCCCAGTGTCTAGGTCTAAGAGTGAGCATGGGAAACAGCCATGAGAAGAAATGGAGCTGTGATGTTAGTCCCTGTTCTTGAGATAATGTGTAGTTTTGACCCTCGATGTTCAAATATCAACAAAAGCGTAGGACAGAGCTAACAGCTTGGGGCCTGGGAGAACAGTCCTGAAGCAGGAATTGGGAAAGTGGAAGAAGCCAGTGGCCCAGTTTATCTAACTTGCCACATTTTCCAAAGCTGTCTCTGTGTGTGTGTGTGTGTGTGTGTGTGTGTGTGTGTGTGTGTGTGTAGGGGGTAGCAGGGACTGAACTCAGGAGCACTCAAACACTGAGCCACATCCCCAGCCCTATATTGTATTTTATTTAGAGACAGGGTCTCACTGAGTTGCACCTCACCATTGCTGAGGCTGGCTTTGAACTTGTGATCCTTTGCCTCAGCCTCCTGAGCGCTGGGATTACAGGCGTGTGCCATCACATGGGGCTTCCAAAGCTCTTTCACATCATTTATATCATTGTATGAACAAGAGGTTATCAGAGAAGGGTTTTATGTCAGCTTCCTTTGTATTTCAAGTAGAGACTGCTCCTTCTCTCTAACTCTGAAGTTATTTTAAGGTGGGGATGTGTTGTATAGGTTCTACTTGCTCCTTCCAATTAATTTCAGTTCCTCTCTTCCTATTAGAAATCTCTTGCGGTTTGGAAGTTTCTGTACCCACCACCATTTCTCTGGCACTGTCACCTCCCTATCTCCTGGATACTGTTTTTTCAATGGTTGTGTATTTTCATTCTTCACAGGGATGGGACACTTTTGTATCTGCCTTTTCATTGCTGCCATACTTGACCCGATATTTGGCATATGGTAGAAACTCAACAAACATGTTTAATGAATGTGTTTATGGACAATTTTTGCCCTAATAAAAATTTCAGAGCTTTTTAAAGTTTATTTTTTTATTTGTTCTTTTTAGATACATATGACAGTAGAATGTATTTTGACATACATACACGAAGTATAACTTGTTCTAATTAGGATCCTATTCTTGTGGATGAACGTGACGTGGAGTTACACTGGGTGTGTATTCATATATTAACATAGGAAAGTTATGTCCACTTCATTCTTCTGTCTTTCCTATTCCCATCCTCCTCCCTTCCCTTGATTCCCCTTTGTCTAATCCAGTGAAGTTGTATTCCCCACCCCTCACTGTGTGTTAGCATCTGCATATCAGAAAGAACATTGGGCCTTTGGTTTTAGGGATTGGTTTATTTCACTTAGCATGATAGTCTCCAGTTTCATCCATTTACCAGCAAATGACATAATTTCATTATTCTTTATGGCTGAGTACTATTCCATTGTATATATATACACCACATTTTCTTTATCCATTCGTCTGTTGAAGGGCACCTAGGTTGGTTCCATAGCTTAGCTATTTTGAATTGAATGCTATAAACATTGATGTGGCTGTGTCACTGTAGTATGCAGATTTTTAAGTCCTTTGGGTATATACCAAGTGTAGCTGCTTGACATACAGCCACAACGCCGCGGGAGAAAAACTCGGAGGCAGAATGAAGATGAAAGAAGGTTTTTTTATTATTCGGCTTTAACTATCTCTCAAAACTCTAACACTGGCTCTTTCACCAACCTCTCTGACTCTTTACTTCTTTTACTTTCTTAGAGCTTAGAGAGAGAAAGAGAGAGCAAGAGAGAGATAGAGAGATTCTTATTCTTCTTTCTTCTTCAGCTTAGAGAGAGAGAAAGAGCTTAGAGAGAGAAAGAGAGCTTCTTCTTCTTTCTTCTTTCTTCTTTCTTCTTCTTTCTTCTTCGGCAGCCTCAGCCTGACTCCGACCAGCCTTCTCTTCTGACCGAACTCTTAACCGCTCTGACTCTTATTTCTTCTTCTGACTACGTTCTGGCCGCTCTGACTCTTTTCTTCTTCTCCGACCCGAACTCTTCCTCCAACCGACTGAGCGACTGCACGACTGACTAAATGAATGCCACTTCTGACCGCTTTCACCCGGTTATATAGCTTTGCAGGTGCGTCACATGCATTTACATGTGCGTCACGTGCATACTTATTATCAGGTGGAACTTATGGCTTCCAGCTAACCGCAATAGCCATCTCCCTAATTGGGGCTCCTTCAACCAAGGAGTGGGATAAGTGGGTCAAATGGTTATAACCCAGGTCTCTTAACTCTAGAGCCTATATTCTTAACCATGAGTAGGACAAGTTTCCTTCTTTAAAAAATTCTCTGCTATTCATATGCATTTATTTTTCTATATGAACCTCATTGATAATGTTAATTGTTTAGATTTATCTAGGAACATGGACATCTATAAAATAATGGATTTTACCATCTAAACATAAGTGATGTTTCCATTTGTTGAGATTGTTCTTTATGTCTCATAGGTTTATTTTCTTTTTATATATTTTAAAATTTGTTCTTGTTAGTTATACATGATAGTAGAATGTATTTTTGACACATTATACATATATGGAGTATAACTTTTCATTCTTCAGGTTGTACATGATATAGAATTAAGTTTATGCTCTTATTTCAATCTTTTCCCCACCCCTTTCATTTTATGTAGGAAATGAGCTGGATTTTTCAGAGTCTGGAGTTTGCTAATCTTTTTCAAGCTTTAGTCAAACCTGTTTCTCTGTTGTGTTTCTTTTTCACATGAAGTGATTCTTGATCAAGAGGTTTTGTTAGAGTTGGTTCTAGGTTTTTGGCAAAATTATGAGTGGCAATGTTTAATTTTGTGGTAAACTTAGGAGTCTGGTGGTTTTGATGTTAGCATCATCAATGCCCCAATCCACCATGGTTGCACTTTGCAAGATGCGTGTAATAATCATTATTTAAACTCTCATTATTTAAGCTCTCATTTTCTATGAAAACTTTAACATTTGTCTCAAAGTCTAATTCTGGAGTCCATCATCCTGAATGACTTCAATGTCTGAGGAGATGACCCAATTTGAGGCCCCCACCCCTCCTTTCTTTCATTTCTTCATCTTTGAAGTCCACCACCTACAGTATGCTTCAGCAATCTATGCCCATGTCTGGTACTTTTCATTACTTAAGAACGATCTCACTTCTGATATCCCTTCTTCACCTTCTCCGACCACTACCTCCTGTCTAACTACAAGTTCACTCAGCTGCTTCCACTTCACAGGGCCTTCTTTATCCTTGTCTATCTCCTTCCATTCACCTGTAGCCTGTGATTCCCTCCTTATCTATTTTGGATTCTATCACTTCAAAACATCAGTCACTTTCTCACAATGTTCTAAATTCTCTGGCTGTATTATGTTTTTTAAAAATGTATTTGTTCTTTTTAAATATACACGACAGTTGAGCATATTTTGAAATATTTGTAAAAACATTGAGTATATCTTATTCTAATTAGGATCCCAGGCTTGTGGTTGTGCATGATGTGGTGTATTCACATACAAATATGGAAAAGCTGTGTCAAATTCATTCCACTCTCTTTCCTATTCATATCCTACCTCCCTTCCCTTCATTCCCCTTTGTTTTTTAAAAAAAATATTTATTTTTTGCTTTTAGTTGTACACAATGCATGTATTTTTACGTGGTGCTGAGGATCGAACCCGGGTTGCGCACATGCTAGGTGAGCGCCCTACCGCTGAGCTACATCCCAGCCCCTCCCCTTTGTTTAATCCAATGAATTTCTATTTATCCCCCAACTCTTGTGTGTTAGCATCCACACATCAGAGGGAACATTTGGCCTTTTTTTTGGGGGGGGGGATTGGCTTATTTCACATAGCATCATAGTCTCCATATCCATCCATTTACTGGCAAATGTCATAAAGTCATTCTTTTTTATGGTTGCATAAAACTCCATCATGCATATATACCACATTTTCTTGATTCATTCATCTATTGACAGGCATCTGGGCTGGTTCTATAACTTAAGTATTAGGAATTGAGCTGATATAAACAGTGATGTGGCTCTGTCACTGTGCACACGTATGATGATTTTAACTCCTTTGGATATATACTGAGGAGTGGGCTAGCTGGGTCATATAGTGGTTCCATTCCTAGCTTTTTGAGGAATCTCCTTACTGCTTTCCAGAGTTGTTGCACTACTTTGCAGTCTCACCAACATGCATAAGTTGATTATTACTGGTTTTAATGACAGCTTAGATACAATTGAATAGAAAATTAGTAAACTAGAAATCAGGTCAAAAGCGTGGTGTTCATTCCTTCACCCACAACATATTTGTTGAAGATCAGTTTGTGGAAAGCATGGTGCTATCTTCTGAGTAAACAGCAGTAAATCAGGCTGTCAGGGTCCCTGCCTTCATATCTAGCAGAGAACTAAGAAGTTGAGCCATATGCCTTTATTATTATGTGAGAGAAGTACAGGATGCTTTGAAGGTGAGCTCACAATTCTTTTGGACTCAAGAAAAGTGTTTAGAATGGTCAAAGGGAAGGAAGGGGAAGGGAGGGAGCAAGGGGGGGGGGAAGAAAAGGTGGTCGAATGAGATGGATATCATTATCCTAAATGTATGATTGAAGACCTGAATGGTACAAATATACTTTTTATACAAACAGTTGTATGTAAAAAGATGCTATATATGTGCATTATGAATTGTAATACATACTAATATTATAAATAAAAAATAAGTTAAAAAAAAAGAAAATTGCTTTTTGAGAAACTTCAGTTTAAGCCAAGACCTGATGGATGAATAGGAATTAACAGCCCTTTGGGGTAGCATGGAGGGAGGAGAGGGTTTAAGATAAGGAGACAGCATTGCATGTGTGGAAGGCTTGATGTGGAAAAGACATTCAAGGCAATGACAGAAGTCCAGTTCATGTGAAATGAGAGAAGACAGAGTGACCTGAGATGAGTCTGGGAAGGTCAGTGGTGTCAGATTGCACCTGGCCTCAAGTCAGCCCAACTTATTTCCAACCAGCATATCTGAAACTCGCTTCTCCTCTTGGGCCAGTAATCTTCTAGGACAGCACCCTTGCCCTTGTATCCAGCTCACCTAATACCATGTCAGTGGTTTCCAGAGGATAGTGAAACTTTCTCAAGATTCAGCCATGGGGCAGTGAATGTAGGTGTCACTATCATGGCATATACCCCCCAAACCCATTCCCTTCATCTCAATAAAAGACTTTAATAGCTCAGATATCTCTCCTTTGCTAAACACCAAGACTCTGGAACAAAAGGAAACGGAAGAACAGAGGTACCTGGAAGACATTTACAGTACCCCGTTATATCAGCCAAATAGTGGGTGGTCTCCAAAGAGCTGTATAGACTTGTGATCAGAGGCTGAAGGGGAGTGAACACTGGTGCCGCTGAGTCATGTGACTGTTTAGGGCAACGGCCATCGTGCACTTATGAGTATCGTTTCTCTGTCCTGTCAGGCAAACTCATTCTGTGACCTTTCCCAGCCTGCCACCTTGAGGAAAGCCCTCTTCACGTCCTTGTTCCGGAGGCTGTAGATGATGGGGTTCAGGAAGGCAGAGATGACATTGTAGAACAGAGCCAGCTTCTTGTCCTCTTCTGGGGAGGCCTTAGAGCCAGGCTTCATGTACATGACCATGGCTGGCACACAGAACATGGTGACCACAGTGATGTGAGAGGCACAGGTGGAGAAGGCCTTCAGCCTCCCCTGTGCTGAGCGCATCTTCAGGATGGCAACGAAGATGTTGACATAAATGATGAGGATAAGGGACAGTGGGATCAGTATGACACTAAAACCAAGAATGAAGTCCACTCGGTCATTGACTGAGGTGTCCGCACAAGCCAGCTTTAAGACTGCAGGAACTTCACAGAAGAAGTGGTTGATCTTGTTGGGGCCACAGTAGGGCAGCCGCATGGCAAAGATGGTGTAGACAAGAGCAGAGACGACACCCCAGAGTCCACAGAAAACGACCATTACCCCACATAGCCATGGGCTCATGATGACCTTGTACCGGAGTGGATGGCAGATGGCCACATACCTGTCGATAGACATGATGGCAAAGAGCCAGGACTCAGTGACACCTAACACCAAGAAAATGTACATCTGAGCCACACAGCTAGAAAAAGAGATGGTCTTCTCCTGGCTGGCCAGATGTGCCAACATCTGGGGCACAGTTGTGGTGGTATAGCCCAGGTCCAACATGGAAAGGATGCCAATAAAGAAGTACATGGGAGTGTGAAGGTGGGAATCCAGGCAGATGAGGATGGTGATCAAGCCGTTGCCCAGGATGATCAACAGGTAGATCATTAGAAAGATCGAGAAGAGCAGGGGCATGGTGCTGGGATCCAGGGAGAAGCCCAGAAGGATGAATTCAGTCACAAAGGTCTGATTGAGCTGTTGCATTATCTTTTACCTCTCAATTAAAAAGAGAGGCACCGCTTTGGACAGGGAGTTTGTCAAAGTAATTACTAAGAGCCGAGGTTACTGATGGGGTGAGGTAGTGGCCCGTGTCGAACTCTGATGAACCATCATAACATCTAAGCTCATCCTGACAATGAGACAACCCATCTTACCTGATTTTATCTCTTTTCACCACTCGCCGGAGATTTATGAAGAGAGAGCTTCTCATTTGGGGTTAGCTGTGTCTCAAAACCACTAGTAGCTCCCCATTTCAGCCTGTTTCCTGTGCTCTGAGATGAAAGCACTGGACAAGCTGATCACTAATTCCCCTTAGAATCCTCTTCTCCTTCCTGCACCTGGGTATTTAGAGCTTAGCATTGGTGTGCAGATCCCATGCAAGTTGGCAAACTTCAGATGCCTGAAACAGGAAGAGAATCCATTTACTCATTACAAATATATAAATTAATTTTTCCGATTTAATTTTACCCTTAGTCTTTCATTGAGCAAGATGACTCTCTAATTATCCACTCACCCCCATTTCAGGCCACAGTGTATTGGAAAAAAAACACTGATTTCTCAATCTTGGCTGTATAATTTGCTAAAGTCATTTACCCTTCCCCCCCATCCTTTGAGACTGCTTTGAACAAGTACAAAATGAGACCAAATATCTCCTTGTCACAGGTTTGCTGCAAAAATTAAAGGATATTTTGGCACAAAAATCATCACAGAAAGTTTAGCATGTAGTTGGTGCTCAGTAAATGTTACCTGCATTTCTGATCTGAATGTTTCTCCTTACATAAGACTGGGATTCAGATCCTAGGTGCATAAGCAAACATCCTGAGAAGTCACTCCCCCATCCTGGATGCCCACAGTCAATTAACCCCCTACCAGATGCCTACCTCTGTTTCTCCTCTGTACGGAAGCCAACATCCCCTTCACTCTTTTGGCTTCTTATTACCTCTCAGCTCTGAGCTTAATCCCCCGAGAGTCAGTTTCTTCATGGGAATAGGGGAAGGACACCTCTCCAAAGAGATGTCATTTGCATTGTTACCTGGGCAATCTTGATGGTGTTGGGGTTATTCACTTTCCTGGTACCAATTGATCTGACCTCCAACCTACTTGTCCTCTAATCTGCTTGTTCTTTGAAGCATTCAAGTGAGTCTTCATAAGAACCCTCCCTGTGCCTACATTCAATACCTTTGATGGTTTCTTCACTTTGGCCAACAGGTACATGGTCAAAACCTATTATGTGCAGGACCTTCACAGATCTTATCCAATAGCTGTCAGTTAGTTGGAAGATGATTGCTTTTATTAAATCTTATTTTTCACTAGAAAGCCTTTATAATTTACATCATCTCCGTAGGCTGGCCTTAGCTTCTCCATCTGCACAAAAGATAGTAGTACTTGGGGCAGGGCACAGTGGCTCATGCCTGTAATGCCAGCACTTGGGAGGCTGAGGCAGGAGGATCACATGTTCAAAGCCAGCTTCAGCAATGGCAAGGCACTTAGCAACTCAGTGAGACCCTGTCTCTAACAAAAACACAAAAAAGGGCTGGGGATGTGGCCCAGTGGTCGAGTGCCCCTGAGTTCAATCCCCGGTTCAAAAAAAAAAAAAAAAAGATAGTAGTACCTGGGCTAGGTGTCTTAAAGAGACAAACCACATGGCAGGGTGGAGGCAGCTGGTTCTCCTTGAATCTTGGCCCTGACTTCACTGCTATGAGACTTGGGCTATTAGCAGATTTCTCTAGATTTTAGCTGTAAAAAAGGAAAAACACATTTTTGCAAGCCACATTCTTCCTATGAAGAAATATCCCAAGGATGTCAGAATTTTTTACCTTGAAGCTTAGAGTGAGAACATGTGCTGCCATTTCTCATTTTTCACACAAAGCCAGTGAGTAGGATTTTCTTTGAGGGTCTGGTGTTTAGGAAGGTCTAACCTGCTTGAACTGTGAGGACATTTTGACTATGGTCAAAATGGGACTGCTGTCTCTAAACCAACAAAGTGACCTTGTTCCATGACCAGGAGTTTTAGTCAGAAACAGGCTCCCTGAGCTGCCTGGGTCCCACCCCTCCTTGACTTTCCCGAAAGTATACAGACTACTTGGAAAAAAAGACTGCCTGGGGCTGGGATTGTGGCTCAGCGGTAGAGCACTTGCCTGGCATGTGCGCGGCCCAGGTTCGATCCTCAGAACCACATAAAAGTAAAGGCATTGTGTACAACTAAAATAAATAAATATTAAAAAAAAAAAAAAAAAAGACTGCCCAACTCTAAAGCATAGGAAGCAGATACCTCACATGAGGAAAGACAAGTGGCAACATCATTACTTACCATGATGAGCCTGGACTTTGTGCCTTTGAACCAAAAATATATAATTCAACTTGTAGGACGTGCCTTACAACATGCTTGACATTCATTCACTCTGAGCCACATTGTGACAGTGAGAAATATAGGGCAGGGATCATCATCTCCATCTCACAGATGGGGAAACTGAGGCTCAGAGAGGGAATGTATGGGAGAAACAGAATCCACTAATTCTTCAACAGCAGTAGGGTTTCCCACGTGTAGCAAAACCAGAGCCAACTAGAACTCAACCAATCAGAGCTCTTGATTAACAGACAGTCTTTTCGTCCTTGATTATTAGATCAGAAAGACAAATCATAAGCACAAAGAAGCTTGTGCTTGATTAAGTTTACATATATTTATACATACATACAGATAAGCACATGTGTACACATGCACGCACACACACGCATACACACACACACATAGTAATTGATGGCATCTGTGAGATCAATCCAATTGGACCAGTCAGGAACTTGGGAAGACCCCCCAACTCCTGCCTCATCCCCTACATCCTCAGGGGCCATTGCTGCCACCTCCAGAATGCCTCCTCCACCCATTCATCCCCCCCGCTATCCCACTGCCAGTGTCAGCTTAGACTCTTAGCATCTCTCTCTCTCACTGGCTCTTATCTCAGTCCTTCCACTGGACCTCTGCCCAGCCTATTCTCTGCACTAGCCTTCCAAAACAAAAATCTAGTGGGGCTGCTCCTTCGTGCTTCTACCGGGGAAAGTCCAAGAGAGTTAGAACAGCACCCAGGCATTTCTTAAAATCAAACTTGGTTTTGGTCTCCAGGTTCCCAGGCAGGTTGGTGGGCTATGTCCTTTAGAGAGATCTTCAGCAAGTACAGGGCTGACCTGCAAAGCCTCCCACTAGTCCTGGAAGCCATCTTCACAGAGGAGACATGGAGACTGATCTGCAGTTAGAGACCCATTTCTGGGCTTGATGGGGATTTGGAAAAGAGTTGAGATGAGGACCCAGACCTCCTTGTTGCCATCTGGTCAGCTCCTTGGTCTCTTTCCTAGCTCAAGGCAGGCCTCAGTTAATGTGGAAGTTCTATAGGTTGGACACGTGCCCACTGAGCAGCTTGGCTCCGCTGTGCATGTTTTCCTCTGACATCTCCTTACTGAATACAGAGCCAGGCTCATCGTGACACCAACGAATACTTACCAAGTGATCTACATACTGGGAGATGCTGGGAAGCCAGGACAAAAGAAAAAGGAATGTGTGCATTCTCTTTCTCTTTTTAATTTTCCCTCCTGTTCCTCGGAGTTTTAAGAAAAACAATCATTTATGCAGGAGGTCACCAGACCCTCAGAAGAAACGAGGCCACAAGTCCATGGATGGGGTGGAATAGCTGGCACTAGATGTCACAGATCTTTCTCCTCTCTCTCTCAACTCCTGTCCCAGGCAATAAATAATAATAATTCTAGCAATAGCATTTTCCTATGTGCCAGGCACTATAACATCCATGAGCTTTACATGCGTTATTTTACTTTATCCCCATAGCTGGAGTAATAGTTGGACGATTTAACAATGAACGTGGACACCCTCCAGTCAGAACAAACACCTGCCACAGGAGATAGGTAAAGCAATAGCAGCAAACAGGAGTCCTGTGAGGTGAGCAGTTTTACTATACACATTTTACAGATGAGGAAAGAGGTGTCATGCCTTGCCCCGGGTCACAGCTGTCAGTGGAAAGAGTGTGGTTGGCTGACCCTGAAAACAGGGTGTCCTCCCTCTCTCACCACTTACCACTCACTTGTTGGTTCATCCCTGCCTCCTCCAGAGTAGAAGCTGAATGCAAATGAAAAGGGACAAGAGGAGCAGAAATTGTGACCCCACAGCAGCATGAGTAAAGCTGGGACAGCAGACGTAGGAAGGGAAGAACGCCAGGCTTGTTCTGAAGGCTGCTGGGGCTGCCCTGCCTTACCTCAGCCCACGCATCCACTTTTGCCCCCTGCCCTCCACACCATCATCTCTTCCCCAGCCAGTTGCATGAGGGGAAGAGGCATCCTAATGGGAGGCCAGAGGCCAGGCAGAGCTGGCCTTTCCCCACAGTCTTCTCCAGTTACATCCAGGCATCCCAGGGAGTCCACAGTGTCACTGGGGAAGAAAAGAGAGGGCTAGCTCCGGGTGTGAGGGTCAAGTGGGAGCATCCTTCTCTAAGTTCTGACATCTGCAGTACCAGGGATGTGACCTGGTGGCCGCCTGGCACCATCAGGAGAATCTGGGAGACTAAAGACAGAGCGGGAGAGAGGGGAAGACCCTCACCTGAGAGCAGCAAGGATGGACCAGGGTACAGGCCAGAGAGCCAGGCTGGGCAGAAAAGAGACACAGAGGCCAAGTCAGTGAGCACCCACATACGCAGAGGGACAGACAAGGAGACACAAAGGACCACAGAATCAAGAAAGAGTCTCCTGACTAGAAAGGGATGGAAACTGGAAGACAGAATCCAGGGGTCAGAAGGAGCCTGGAATCTGACCCCAGGGAGCAAGTGGTGACCCCCACCCCCAGGGTCCCAGTTGCTGGCTCAGTGGCTGCCACCAACACACAGCCTCCTGTAGGAGCATATTTTACCTGGCTGCTTAAAACCTGCAGCCTCCCTGAGCATCGCAGGCAGAAGCTTCCCTCAGAGTTAGATGCAGCCCCAGTGCCTCAACCTGGTCCTTCTCCCCAGCTGAGGAAGACAGTTCTAGGGCTCCCCAGAGCCTCTGTATCTGGGACAGGTCTGGTCTGAGGTGGCAAAACCTGTGCAGGAGTCTAGAGCCAGCAAGTTCTGCTCTTTCTTTCTTTTCTTTTCTTTTCTTTTTTTTTTTTTTTTTTTTTTTTTTGTGGTACCGGGGATTGAACTCAGGGGCACTCGACCACTGGGCCACATCCCCAGCCCTTTTTTGTATTTTATTTAGAGACAGGGTCTCACTGAGTTACTAAGTGCCTCGCCATTGCTGAGGCTGGCTTTGAACTCGCGATCCTCCTGTCTCAGCCCCCAAAGTGCTGGGATTACAGGCGTGCGCCACCGCGCCCGGCTCTGCTCTTTCTTTTATCTGCTCTGGATTGCACTCACCTCCCTCCATCCTCAATGACACCCCCACAGATCTGCTCTGTACAACTTCAGAAATGCAGTAAACTTTGGGGATGATGACAATATTGAAAAGTCAGCCCCTAACAAGTCATCTTTTTCTGTGCAGCCTCACCAGCAAAGGATGTTCCAACACTGTTCACCTACCTCCAGGGACAGGAGGCTCTCTCTTGGTCAAGGGAGCTTAGGAGACAGTGGCTCTGCCCTTCAAAAAAAAAAAAAATTCTTTCTTGTACTGAGATAAGAGCATGCACTTATTTCAGTACGTGCTGAAATCAATGATGCATTCTCTAAAGCACCCTGCTCCCCATGCTCTGACCTCCACCCTCCCACCTCCAGCAACACCTCTCCTCCAGCATACCCAGTCTGCATTACAATACAGTAGCCCTTATCTGTGCTCACCTTTCTCTAGGAGGGCATGTGGGGTTGTCTGGGTCTCCTTCTCTCCTCTTGACAAGCCCTTCTTGTCCTAATCCTGCCCATAATTCCCAAGCTGGATCCTTGTTTCCACCCGACATCCCCAATGCCAGACGGCAGCCCCAGCAGGCACTTCCACCCACAGCCACGGGGATCACCCCGCCCTCTGCTCAGCAGCTAACGGTTCCCGAGAACAACCTCTGGGGAAGCAACTGCTGCCGCACAGGAGCCAGGGATATGTAGTTAGACTTGGTCACTGTAACCAGGACAAGTCACATGGCTTCCCAGAACTTTCACTTCCTTGTAAATTGGAAATGTGTTCCCTCTATCGTGATCATGCTTGCAATTTTTGAAAATTGTTTTATTCATTTATTGTTATGCAGTGCTAAGGATTGAACCCAGTGCCTCACACGTGCTAGGCAAGCGCTATACCACTGAGCTACAGCCCCAGCCCCAATACTTCAAATTTTTTGTATAATCACTATGAGCCAGACAGCTGATATATCTTAAATTTTGCAGCATTGTTATCTCCGTTTTGCAGACACAAAAATGGAAACTTGGAGCATTAAGTGTCCTGCATGGAGCTGGGATTGTAAGAGTTTTGTCTGACTAAAGTTGTGCTCCTAAGCAATACTCCGTCCAGTGTCATGATCCAGCACAAGCCAGGTGGAGGACACTGAAGATCAGAGAGGTAAAATAACTATCCCAGGTTAAACAGCTGTTCAAAGTAGCTGAGATCCCACTGAGGTCCGACTGACGGTACAATGGGATGATAGGCAGGGACCACCCAAGTCTCTGGCCTGGAGAGAGAGTCTGCCCTAAGCTTTTCTGATGGCTGGGTCACCTGCAGAATGACTGCCCTAAGTCAGATCCCAGCCTTTCCAGGAATCCCAGTTGCTCCTGAACTCTCCACCTGAGCTGCAAGTGGAAAGACCAAGCAGGAAATACAGAATCCTGATTCTCAGTGGAGAGGTTTTCCACTGTGAACTCCTTTATGCCTAGGATAATCTCTACTCGATCTGTCCCCATTTCTGAGTTACAAAAGTGGAACTCAGTAAGGTGGAAACATTACCCTTTTGTTTCATACAGCAAATTCCATTATGATTTCTTAATGTCCCTCTCAGATTTTTTTTTCTACAACTAAACAGTAGTGGATTTTTTTTCTTACTTGGTTGATATCATATTTTACATTTGATTTTATTGTGACAGATACTAGTTGGTTGACTAACCAACTTTGTTATAGAGCATGTTCCTTCTGACAACATTTTTAATGCCATATCTTTATTTGTAAAATGTTTTACAACATGTTTTCTCAGTGCTTTCTCATTCTCTCTCCAATTGTAGTTGGCCCTCTTGATCTGGTTGGAAAGAATTCAGGAAAAAAAATTGTGTCTGTACTGAATATATACAGACTTTTTTTTTAAATTTATTTTTTATTCTAAGTTGTTAGAGATGACAGCAGAATGTATTACATTTCATATTATATTTATAGAGCACATTTTTACATATCTCTGGTTGTATACAAAGTATATTCACACCATTCGTGACTTCATACATGCACTTAGGGTAATGATATCCATCTCATTCTACCATCTTTTTTTTTCTTCACCCTTTTGCCCCCTCCCTTCCACTCCCTCCCCATTGGCCATTCTAGTGTTCTTCTAATCCTCCTATGTACCCTAACCCAACACCACTGTGTATCATCTTCTTTATATCAGAGAAAACATTTGGCATTTTGATTTTTGAGATTGACTAACTTCACTTAGCATTATATTCTCTAACTTCATCCATTTACCTGTGAATGCCATGATTTTATTCTCTCTTATTGCTGAGTAATACTCCATTGTGTATATATACCACATTTTCTTCTGACAACACTTTTGAAGGCAGTCAATACAATGTGAACTGTCCAAGCCCAAAGGACAGCTCTTTTTCCCTGTTCCCAAAATTCTTTGTGGCAAGGGTAGATATAAAACCTGGTCCTGTCTAGTGAGATATGTGGGGAATTATATTAAGGAGGTTTTGTGAAAAATTCTTAACTTCCTAACAAAAGAGATAGACTAACTGTGATACAACACCATCCCTCAAGCCCTCTTTCTTTCACCATGAATACAGATACAATGTCTGGAGTTTGGCACACCCTCTTGAGTCCAGGAGGAAAAAGGCTCAATCACAGTGTTTTTCTCACCAGTGTTATTTTGTGTAAGCTAATACAAGGAGCTGCTTACTCAAGACTTCTTGTTATGTGGGAAAAAAATGTGTTTATCTAAATCACTATTAGTTGGGTTTTCTGTTTATTTTTGCAGTCAAATTCTAATGGATTAAGTATTCTGCCTTTTGAAAGATGTAATATTATATGATAATTAATTTACCATCAACTTATGTATTCTTCATAACTATCATTTTCAAATACTCATTCACCTATTTTTGGATATGTAGTTTTTAATCTCATTTTTTTTCCCTATTACAAACGATGTATTGCCAAATTAGACATCATGGCAATGTAGCAAGATGTTTTTTTTTTTTTTTTTGCAGTTGTCAAAAATTCCATTTAATATGGAATTTGTTATCACACACTCATGGTACTGTCAGAAAGACAGGACTACCGACCAATCTGATGACCCAGACAGTTTTCCTGGACATCTGAGCCAAATCTTGAATGTCAAAAAAGAGCTTTTTTCCTTTTCAATGAAAGTTGAAAACAAAGTTACAACAAATAAGTTGCAGTAGAAGAACATGTTCAACAGTGTTCAACACGGTTCGACCACGATACAATCAGAATCACCTAGCACATGGGGAACTCTACAGGGCATTTATTTTTTTCAATTAACAAATCACAGGTGATGAAAGAATAATCTAAAATTATAGAAGACTTATGTGCTATGTCAGTTAATCATAATGTGTTAAACTTATTTGGGTATTGGGTCACATAAATAAATAATAGATAAAAATCTGTTCATGTATGTGTAAATGGTTATGTATGAGGCAGTTGGATATTTAAGCACTACTTGCTTGTTGATTATTTTAAATAATTTTTAAAAGATGAAAATAGTAATGAAAGAGTAATGAAAATGTCCTTCTATCCATAAACCTTACTGAGTTGAGTTAGAGTTATAAAAATATAAAGATGCCAGTTTCATAATTTGTTCCCCACCAGGGTGAAGTTACAGGAACCAAAATTACTCTTCTTCCTATAATAAGTAAAAACCTGTACAAAATTTGTGAAATAATGTTCTCCAAGACATGGGACATCAGGCAGCAAGTGATAGGGATCTATGAGAAATGGAAAACCATCCAGTTGAGCCCTACAATTTCTCCAGGTAACTGGAGGTAATTTATGGGGTTGGAGAACACAGAGGAGGCCAGAGGTCTCCTGCGTTGAGGAGATACAGTAGGGAGGACGAGGTGGCTGGAGTTGACTCCAGACTTCAGCTGAGTACTGATAGGCCTATGTGTTTGGAAACAATCAGAGGATGGAGGAGGAAGGAAGCAAGTGTGTACCGGGGGAGATACAAGGCCAAGGCTCAGAGAGAACATTTCTCAGAGCTCACACAGAGCCAGGGATAGATCCTGCTAGCTGGACCAAATGCAGCTCTGGTCTCACCTAAGAAAACCCAAAGTAAAACTCAAAAGGCTCCAAATACTTACAAGTAACTGAATTGCATTCCAGAAAAAATACTAAGGGATATTTAGTAAGAAATCCAAAAATCCCCATCAGAGCTGAATCTACAAGATTCAAACATCTGACCAACAATAAAAAAATTACTAGGAACATGATGAAGCAAGATGTTACAACCCATGATAAGGAGAAAAATTACTAGTTAAAACTGACTTTTAAAAATATACAGGGATGTTAAAGAGTTATCATACCTATATCCCATATGTTTAAGAAGCTGCTGGAAAGATGGAATACAAGTCTAAGACTCACAAGCAATTGTAAAACCATACACAGAGGACAACTCCAACGTGTTAGATGAGAAATGCCTAAGATTAACTCTAGATTAGACACTTCAGGAGAAAAGATTAATATGGTAACGTGACAACAAAAACTTACCAAAATGAAACCCAGGAAGATAAAAGACTTTATAAATGAACCAAGCATCAGTGAGCGGTGGCACAGCTTCAACTGGCCTAACACAAGTTACATAATTATCCTTCAAAGAGGAATAGAAGGAAAACAGGAAAGTATTTGAGAAAATGATGGCTCAAAATGTTCCAAATGTGAGTAAAACTTTAATCCCACAGATCCAATTAAGGCTCACTGAAAAATACATACGGAATTATAACAAGACACATCACAGTCAAATTGCTTATTAAAACCTGTGATCATCTTTAAAAAGCCTGAAAAGAAGATGTATTACACTCAGAGGATCAAGGACAGCCAACATCTCATCAATAACAACAGAATTTTGTCAAAAGACCATGGAGCAGAGTCTCTAAGATTCTGAAGAGAGAAAAACACCTATCAAACTAGAATCTTTTACCCAGAGGAAATGTCTTTCAAAATTGAGGTAAATAATGAATTTTTCAGATATTCAAAACTCAAAGACCTTGACACAAATATATCTAGAAAATTACCAAGTATTTGGAACTAAAAACATCTAAAAAATCTACAAATCAAAGGAAAATACTAGAAAATATTTGGAACCAATGAAAATGAAAACAGTAAAAAAAAAAAAAAAAAAAAAAAAAAAAAAAAAAAAAAAATGTGGCACTAAAGTGCCTGTATTTAAAAAGAAGAAAAATCTCATATCAATGGACTCTGTTACCACCTCAAGAACCAGATAAAAAGAACAAGTTAAATTCAAAGTAAGAAGAAAAAAAAAATAATAAATATTAGGAAATCAATTAAATGGAACTGACAAAAACAATAGAGAAAAATCAAACTAGAAACCAATGTTTTTATTTTTAGAACATAAATAATACTGATAATACTATAGCCAGACCAATCAGGAAAAAAAGGTAGAAGACACAAATTTCCAATATCAGAAATGAGACTATCACTACAGATATTAAAAGAATAATAAGGAAATATTGTGAATAATTTTATTCTAACACATTAATAACTTAGATAAAATAGATTTGTTGAAAGACATTAATTACTAAAGTTCATTGGAAAAATTAAATAATTAGTTAGTCATACATCTAATTTTTTTAAAAAAAAAATTTATAGTTTTGTAGTTGTAATTCTTTTTTATTTTTTATTTTATTTTTTGTAGGTGGACAGCATGCCTTTGTTTTGTTTATTTTCATGTGGTGTTAAGGCTCGAACCCAGTGCCTCACCCATGCTGGGCAAGTGCTCTGTCACTGAGCTACAACCCCAGCCCCAGTCATACATCTACTTTTTTTTTTTTATCTACTTCTTTTTTTTATTTTTATAATTTTTAATATGTACAACTCATAGTGCATATATTTAGTATCTTTTTACATACAACTGTTTGTATACAAAGTATATTCGTACAATTTAGGTCTTCAATCATGCATTAAGGAAAATGATATCCGTCTCATTCAACCACCTTTTTTTTTTTTTCCCCCCCTCCCTCCCCTCTTGCTCCCTCCCTTACCCTCCCTTCCCTTGACCATTCTAGTGTTCCTCTAATCCTCCTATGTACCCCATCCAACAATACTTTGAAATAGCCTCCTTATATAAGAGAGAGAACATTTGGTACTTGGATTTTTGAGACTGACTAACTTCACTTAGCATTATGTCTTCCAACTTCATCCATTTACCTGCAAATGCCATTAATTTATTTTCTTTTATTGCTGAGTAAAATTCCATTGTGCGTATATACCACATTTTCTTAATCCACTCATTTACTGAGGGACATCTAGGTTGATTCCACAACCTAGCTATTGTGGATTGTGCAGCTACAAACATTGAGATAGCTGTGTCACTGTAATATGCTGTTTTTAAGTCCTTTGGGAATAGACCCAAGAGTGGGATGGCTGGGTCACAGGATGGTTCCATTCCCAGTTTTCCAAGAAATCTCCATACTGCTTTCCATAACGGTTGCACCATTTTGCAGTCCCACCAGCAATGTATGAGTGTGCCTTTTTCTCCACATCCTCTCCAACATTTATTGTTGCTTGTGTTCTTGATGGCTGCCATTCTGACTGGAGTGAAGTGAAATCTTAGAGTAGTTTTGATTTGCATTTCTCTAATTGCCAGCGATGTTGAACATTTTTTCATGTATTTGTTGATTAATCGTGTATCTTCTTCTGAGAGGTGTCTTCTCAATTCCTTAGCCCATTTATTGATTGGGTTATTTGTTTTTTTAGTGTAAAGTTTTTTGAGTTCTTTTATATATTCTAGAGATTAGTGCTCTATCTGATGTGCATGTATTAAATATTTGTTCCCAATTAGTTGGCTCTCTATTCACCTCACTGATTGTTTCTTTTGCTGAAAAGAAGCTTTTTAGTTTAAATCTATCCCATTCATTAATTCTTGGTAGTAATTCTTGCGCTACAGGATTCTTATTAAGGAACTTGGGGCCTAATCCAACATGTTGGAAATTGGAGCTTACTTTTTCTTCTATTAGGTGTATTGTCTCTGATCTAATTCCTAGGTCTTTGATCCACTTTAAATTGAGTTTTGTGCATGGTGAGAGATAAAGGTTTAATTTCATTTTGTTGCATATGGATTTCCAGTTTTCCCAGCACCATTTGTTGAAGAGGCTATCCTTTCTCCACTGTACATTTTTGGCACCTTTGTCTAATATAAGATAGCTGTAATTAAATGTATTAGTCTCTGTATCCTCAATTCTGTACCATTGGTCCACCAGTCTGTTTTGGTGCCAATACCATGCTGTTTTTGTTACTATTGCTCTATAGTATAATTTAAAGTCTGGTATGGTGATGCCCCCTGCTTCACTTTTCTTGCTCAGGATTGCTTTGGCTATTCTGGGTCTCTTATTTTTCCAGATGAATTTCATGACTGCTATTTCTATTTCTTTGAAGAATGACATTGGGATTTTGATAGGAATTGCATTAAATCTGTATAATGCTTTTGGTAGTATGGACATTTTGACAATATTAATTCTACCTATCCAAGAGCAAGGTAGGTCTTTCCATCTTCTGAGTTCATCTATAATTTCTTTCTTTAGTGTTCTATAATTTTCGTTATACAGGTCTTTCACCTCTTTCGTTAGGTTGATTCCCAGGTATTTTATTTTTTTTGATGCTATTGCAAATGGGGTATTTTTCATCATTTCCCTTTCAGAGTCTTTGTCGCTGATGTACACAAATGCCTTTGACTTATGTGTATTGATTTTGTATCCTGCAACTTTGCCAAATTCGTTTACTAGTTGTAAAAGTTTTCTGGTAGAGTTTTTTGGGTCTTCTAGGTAGATTATCATGTCATCAGCAAATAGTGCTAATTTGAGCTCTTCTTTTCCTATCTTGATCCCTTTAATTTCTTTCGTCTGTCTAATTGCTCTGGCCAGAGTTTCCAGTACTATGTTAAATAGCAGTGGTGAAAGGGGACATCCCTGTCTTGTTCCAGTTTTTAGAGGGAATGCTTTCAATTTTTCTCCATTTAAGATAATGTTAGCTCGGGGCCTTGCATAAATAGCTTTTATTATGTTAAGATATGTTCCTGATATTCCTAGTTTTTCTAGTGTTTTGAACATAAAGGGGTGTTGTATTTTGTCAAATGCTTTTTCTGCGTCAATTGAGATGATCATATGATTTTTGTCTTTAAGTCTATTGATGTGATGTATTATGTTTATTGATTTCCGAATATTGAACCAGCCTTGCATCCCTGGGATAAACCCCACTTGATCGTGGTGCACTATCTTTTTTGATATGTTTTTGTATCCGATTTGCCAGGATTTTGTTGAGGATTTTTGCATCTATGTTCATTAAAGATATGGGCCTGAAGTTTTCTTTTTTGGATGTGTCTTTGCCTGGCTTTGGAATTAATGTAATATTGGCCTCATAGAAAGAGTCTGGAAGTGCTCCCTCTTTTTCTATTTCTTGAAATAGTTTGAAGAGCATTGGTATTAGTTCTTCTTTGAAAGTCTTATAGAACTCGGCTGTAAACCCATCAGGTCCTGGACTTTTCCTTGTTGGTAGCTTTTTGATGACATCTTCTATTTCTTTGCTTGTAATTGATCTGTTTAAATTATGTATAGCCTCCACATCCAGTTTAGGCAAATCATATGACTCCAGAAATCTGTCAATGCATTCAGTATTTTCTATTTTATTAGAGTACAAGTTTTCAAAGTAATTTCTAATTATATTCTGTATATCTGAGGTGTTTGTTGTGATATTCCCTTTTTCATCACGAATGTTAGTAATTTGAGTTTTTTTCTCTTCTTCTTTTCGTTAGCATTGCTAAGGGTCTGTCAATTTTGTTTATTTTTTCAAAGAACCAACTTTTAGTTTTGTCAATTCTTTGAATGGTTTCCTTAGTCTCAATTTCATTAATTTCTGCTCTGATTTTAATTATTTCCTGTCTTCTACTGCTCTTGGTGTTGGTCTGTTCTTCTTTTTCTAATGCTTTGAGGTGTGATGTTAAGTCATTTATTTGTTGGTTTTTTTTTCCTCTTAAGGAATGAACTCAGTGCAATGAATTTTCCTCTTACTACTGCCTTCATAGTGTCCCAGAGATTTCTATATGATGTATCTGTGTTCTCATTTACCTCTAGGAATTTTTTGATCTCCTCTTTGATGTCTTCTTCAACCCCTTGTTCATTCAGTAGCATGTTGTTTAGCTTCCAGTTGATGGAGTAGTTTTTCTTATTCCTTGTTTTGTCGTTGATTTCCAATTTCATCCCTTTATGGTCCGATAGCATGCAGGGTAGTATCTCTATTTTTTTATATTTGCTGAGAGTTGCCTTGTGACATAATATATGGTCTATTTTGGAGAAGGAGCCATGTGCTGCTGAGAAAAATGTGTATTCGTTTACTGAGGGATGAAATATTCTATATATGTCTGTTAGGTCTAAATTGTTAATTGTTTTGAGGAGGCTTAAAGTTTCTTTGTTTAGCTTTTGTTTGGATGATCTATCCATTGGTGAGAGAGGTGTGTTGAAGTCCCCTATAATAACTGTGTTGTGGTCTATTTTACTCTTGAACTTAAGAAGCGTTTGTTTGATGAATGTAGGTACTCCATTATTTGGGGCATACAGATTTATGATTGTTATATCCTGTTGATGGATGGTTCCCTTAAGTAATAAGAAATATCCATCTTTGTCCCTCTTGATTAATTTTGGTTTGAAGTCTACCTTATTTGATATGAGAATGGAAACTCCTGCTTGCTTCCGCCGGCCATGTGAGTGATAAGACTTTTCCCAGCCTTTCACTTTCAGTCTGTTGATGTCTTTTTCTATGAGGTGTGTTTCTTGGAGACAGCAAATTGTTGGGTCATTTCTTTTAATCCATTCTGATAATCTGTGTCTTTTGATTGGTGAGTTTAGGCCATTAACATTCAGGGTTATTATTGAGATGTGATTTTTATTCCCATCCATTTTTATTTGACTTATGGTCTTTAGCTTGATTTGGTTTCTCTTCTGGTTGGTATTTCCTTTAGTTTAATATCTCCCTTTGTTGATTTTCGTTATCATCTTTCTCTTCTTCTTCATGAAAAATGTTGCCCAGGATGTTCAGAAGTGCTGGCTTTCGAGTTGTGAAATCTTTTAACTTTTGCTTGTCGTGGAAGGTTTTTATTTCATCTTCGAATCTAAAGCTCAATTTTGCTGGATATAAGATTCTTGGTTGACATCCCTTTTTCTTTCAGAGCTTGAAATATGCTATTCCAGGATCTTCTTGCTTTTAAGGTCTGGGTTGAAAAATCTGAACATAATCTGATTGGTTTCCCCCTATATGTAATTTGCTTCCTTTCTCTTGTGGCTTTTAGTATTCTCTCCTTGCTCAGTGTATTAGGCATTTTCATTATAATGTGTCTAGGTGTGGATCTGTTGAGATTTTGTTTGTTTGGTGTTCGGTATGCCTCTTGAACTTGGTTTTCCATTTCATTCCTCAAGCTTGGAAAATTTTCTGTAATTATTTCATTAAATAGATTACTCATTCCTTTGGCTTGAAACTCTGCCCCTTCCTCTACGCCAATCACTCTTAAGTTTGGTCTTTTTATGCTGTCCCATAATTCCTGGATGTTATGTTCATGATTATTAACAAGTTTTGCTGTATGGTTTAAATTCTTCTCTAAGACATATATTTTGTCTTCATTGTCTGAGGTTCTATCTTCCAGATGGTCTATTCTGTTGGAGATGTTTTCAATTGAGCTTTTATTTTGGTTTATTGCTTCTTTCATTTCTGGAATTTCTGTTTGGATTCTCTTTAGAGCCTCTATTTCCCTATTGAAGTAATCTTTTACTTCCTGTATTTGTTTTTGGAGTTCTTTGTCAAAATGATCTTTTGCCTCCTGTACCTGCTCCCTCATCTCATTTTTGAGTTCATTCTTAAGTTCCATAAACATTTGGCATATGTAATTTCTAAATTCCATCTCTGGCATTTGACCAACTGTGCTTGCCATGACATCTGCCGATGAGGTATCTTGATTTGTTTGTGTCATTTTCTTTCCTTGTTTTTTCATGTTGCTTGTGTGTCTATTCTTCCTGCATTGTGGGACCTTGACTGTTTCGATTTTACCTTAAAGCCTTATGTTGTTCCTGTAGTACAATGCTATCAGATCACCTTATAATTCCTTTATACTTTTAAAACCTAACACTTTCTATTCAGAAAATCCAAGTTTGGTCACAATGTACAGATTTTGTTATCCCAGATATTATTTCCAATTTACTCTGTACGTTTCTGATAGGGTTTTATAGCTTCAAGTATTGGATACAGAGGTGTTATGTTTAGGAAGAAGGAAGTGTCTTGAATTGTTCTTTCTTGGAAAGTATGAAAAGAGATATCTATTGAAATGGTTTAGTGGAAGTGGTTTAGTATCAGTAGACGATGGAAGAAAGAGAATGGGGTTGACAATTAGGTAAAAAGATCAATTTATATATATAGTAAGTTGGAAAAGAAAAAAAATGATAAAGAGTAGGAATTGGTGTAAGAGAGAGGAGAGAGAGAATCAAGGAAATAGAGAGTAAACTATATATAACACCACTTTGCTACCCAGTTCAATTGCGCCGGTTCTAGAAATCCCAAGTTTTGCGTATAACTTGTTTTTGGCTCTGTTTAGTATGCACTGGCAGGATGTAAACATGAAAGATGAAGGAGGAAGAAAAGATACAAGGGTGAGAAGGAGTAAAAGAATGAAAGAAAAAAGGGAGCGGAAGCAGATAAACACACTAACAATCAATGCGGAAGGAAAAAAAAAAAAAAAAAGCAGAACAAAACAAAGCCAAAAAAAGAAAAATAAAAATAAACAAACAAACATACAAACAACAACAACAACAACAAAAAACCCTCCCTGCAATCCAGAAAATCAAGCAGACCAATAAAAAGAAAGGGAAAAAAAAAAAAAAAAAGTCAAACCCCAAGTCTCAGACAAAACGGGCCCTGGGAAGCCCCCCTCTTTTTTTCCTTTCCAGTTCAAACCAATTGCTATTGGATCACAGTCTGTGATCCTGTCAGTGAAATCAAGGCTGCATCCTAGGCCAGCGGCTGCACGGTTCAGTGAAGGAGTGGCCCAGGGGGACTGTGTGTGTCATCAGATGAATGGCGCCGGGAAGGGGGATCTTCCAGAAGGCACCCCCTCCCCAAGCCCACCCACAGTTGCAGCCCCCTGTGGCCGCTGTGCCAGCCTCAGAAACGCCTTCCCCTGCTGACCAACCAAGTCTCACCCAATTGTGCGTTGTCTTCAGAGAGCTGGAGAGTCCCTGGGTGGATGCAGCAGTCGCTCTCCGTCTCCTCCCCTTTGTCAGGACCAGCCCCTGCAGCTTTCAAAGATGGCGGCGCTCTCCTTCCAGTCAACAGCAGCTCCGCAGACTCCCAGACTCCCGTATCCTTGCCGATCGCACCGGGAAGCCACACCGAGGGTCGCGTCAGGCGGAGTGTGGATTCGAACTGGTGTGTGGACCCGCGGTCTCCCGTGGCTCCCCAGCACCAATCCCGCCGGCTGTTATCACTGGTTTTTATCGCCGGTTTCACGCTAGTGTGCAGTGAGTTTGGCTGGGGTTGCAGCAGTAGCGCGGTCTCCTCACACTGACCTTGTTTCGCACGGCCTGTGCACCGCCCAGGCGGTTTTGCAGGAGCCTCGCGGCTCCAGCCGCTGCAGACAGCTTGTCTCTTTCTCTCTCTGGTAGTGGTAATCAAACCATCCAGGATATCGGTATTTTCAGTCCATATATATATAATGAAAGGCAATTTATCTGCTTTGTTGGATTCTTTCCACGGAGCTGTCCTGAAGTGCGGCTTCCTCTAATCCGCCATCTTGGCTCTCCTCTACTTTTTTTTAAAATATTTATTTATTTACTTTAGTTGTACACAATGCAATGCATTTATGTTTACGTGGTGCTGAGGATCGAACCCGGGCCGCGCACGTGCGAGAGCGAGTGCTCTGCCGCTGAGCCACAACCCCAGCCCCCACACATCTATTTTTAAAGTTGAATTCACCATTAAAACTATTTCACAATGAAAAATCTAGACCCAAGTAGATTAACTCATGAATTCAAGCAATCATTTAAAGAAGAAATAAGAAATACTTCAAAGTCTACACAAACTCTTTGAGAAAATTTAAGAGGAGATAGTCAACTCATTCTGTGAGACCAACACCATCCTGACATCAAAACCAACACAGTATGTTACAAGGAAAGAAAACTATATATCCATATTCCTATGTACATGGTAGAAAAATTATTAACAGAAATTTCACAAATGGGATCCAACTATGTCTAAAAAGATTAATACACTTTGCAAGTATTAAATAAAGACAATTAAGCGGAGAGGCAGAGAAGTACTGCTGGAATGGATACAGGTCCCAGTGGGATATAAGTCTGAGCTCCAGCCCCACTGGGACCATTTCCTAGCTGTGTGACCTCAGGCGGATAATGATGATGATGATGGTGGTGGTGGTGATGATGATGATAAGTTCTCCCATTTCTTCAGTACATGCTACATTCATGTATCAAATACTTAATTATCTAATCTCACTTATTTTCCAATCATGTGAAGTTCATATTATCTAAATTTTACATGTAAGAAACTAAGGCTTAGAAAGTTCAAGTAAATTTCCTGAGCTACTAGAAGAGACCAGGGCGGGGCACCGTGGCACATGCCTGTAATCCCAGCACTTTGGGAGGCTGAGGCAGGAGGATTGCGAGTTCAAAGCCAGCCTCAGCAATGGCGAGGCACTTAGTAACTCAGTGAGACCCTGTCTCTAAATAAAATACAAAAAAAGGGCTGGGGATGTGACCCAGTGGTCGAGTGCCCCTGAGTTCAATCTTCAGTACAAAAAAAAACAAAACAAAACAAACAAACAAACAAACAAAAAAAAAAAAAAACTAGTAGAGACCAGACTGGAATTTGAACCTAAATCAGGATTCAGTGAGATAATAACTACAAAGCAATTGGCACTGCCTAGCACATTAGACATGGGCTGTGTTTCTAAACTCCCTTGAGTTCGTGGTGTGCAGCCCACTCTTGGACATTAATTCCCAGGATGCCAGATTCAAGAGGTTCATCCTCTTTTAGGAGGAAAGAAAATGATCATCAAGTGGCCACTTGCTTGAAACCTGTGTGTCCTGGACAAGGGCCTTCCACTGTGGATCCAGGCATCCAGCTCCTGTCCCTACTATATGTGTCCTGGATCCCCCCTGGAAAAGGACCAGACTCTTAATAGCTACTCACTTCTTGTCAGGATAGGATCTACCACTGGCTGATCTCTTCTACGGAGCAGAACCTGTGCTAATCACTGCACATGCGCAGCACTATTTTGTGTTCTAAATATGAATAAAATGAAGTTTAGGGAGGGAAAGTGATTTACTCAAGGTCATATGGCTAGGAATTGGTGAAGTCAATGTTCAACCCCCTAATCTGTCTTTTTGTTTTTGTGTCATATGACAAAGAGTGGTTTTGTGTCTTCTGGAGTTTAAGAACCCCAATCTAGGGAAGGAAATGATTCATGGAGGAGCAAACAGTTAAGACAGAAAACATATGAAAGAATATGAGTATATTGTGCAAAATATACCACATACACCCTGATAAGTCCTGCCCCGTGCCAGACAGCTACCAGGCTCATGGCCTCCTAATATAGGAAACCATATAATGTCTGATCCTGTCTTCTCAGATGACTTGGTCTTGCTAGGACCCTTCCAGTTACTGGGACATATCCAATTCTGTCTCTCAGTTCCCATTCCATGGCTCAGGCCCTGCTCCTACACAAAGATGTCTTTTGATCTGTACTTCTCAACAGTGACCTCTACCAAAGTAAAAGTATTTCCCATTGGCTTTAAGTGCACCAGTACCCAAATTGGGCTTCACCCTACATGAACTCCTTTTTCATCATCACACCCTTCATAATTTAAATTCTATGGATATGATCAGAAGAACAATAGATAACAAGTGTTGGTGAGGCTGTGACAGAAAAGAAACCCTTGTATGCTGTTGGTGGGAATGTAAATTAGTATAGTAATGTGCTGCAGCATGGCAGTACCTCAAAATTAAGAACAGAACTCTCACGTGAGCCAGCGATCCCACTACTGGGGATGTGTTCAAAGAAATAAAATCAGTATGTTGAAGAGATAGCCACACTCTCATTTTCATTGCAACATTATTCAAAGTAGCCAAGACATGGAAGCAGTCAGTAGATGAATAGATGAAGAAAATGTGGTCTAGACATGAGAAGGAAATGAAAGGGATGTGATAGGAAAAGAAAAGCTCAAATTATCTCTGTTTGCTGACAATAAGATTCTATATTGAGAAAACCCAAAAAACTTCATCAGAAGACTTCTAGAGCTCATAAATGAATTCAGCAAAGTAGCAGGATACATGATCAATACCCACAAATCAATAGTGTTCTTATACTCCAATGATGAATCTGCTGAAAAAGAAATTAGGAAAACTATCCCATTCTCAATTGCTTCAACAAAATAAAATACATGGGAATCAATCCAACAAAAAAGGTGAAAGATCTCTACAATGAAGACTATAGAACACTAAAAAAAGAAATTGAAGAAGACTTTAGAAGTTGGAAAGACCTCCCATGGTCTTGGATAAGCAGAATTAATAGTCGAAATGGCCATACTACCAAAAGCACTATACAGATTCAATGCAATTCCCATCAAAATTCTAATGATGTTCTTCAAGAAACCAGAAAAAAAGCAGTTCTGAAATTCATTTGGAAAAATAAGAGGCCCAGAATAGCCAAAGCAATCCTTAGCAAGAAAAGTGAAGTAGGAGGAGGCATCCCAGTACTAGACCTCAAATTGTACTACAGAGCTATGGTAAAAAAAAAAAAAAAAGAAAAAAAAACAAACAAAAAAAAAAAAACAGCATGGTACTAACACCAAAAGAGACACAAAAACCAATGGAATAGAACAGAAGACACAGAAATAAACCACATAAGTACAATTATCTCATACTAGTCAGAGGTGCTAAAAGCATATATGGGGGAAAAGATAGCCTTTTTAACAAATGGTGCTGGGAGAACTGGAAATCCATATGAAACAGAATGAAATTTAACCCCAATATCTCACCCTGCACAAAACTCAACTCAAAGTAGATCAAAGACCTAGGAATTAAGCCAGAAACCCTGCAACTGCTAGAAGAAAAAGCAGTCCAAAATGTCACCTCACAAACTGACTTCCTTAACAAGATTCCTAAAGTGCAAGGAGTAATATTAAAAATCAATAAATGGGATGGTATCAAATTAAAAAGATTCTTCACAACAAAGGAAAAATGAAGACTGTGAAGAGAGAGCCTACAGAATGGAAGAATATCTTTGCCACTTGCTCCTTGATGGGGCATTAATATCTAGGATATACAAAGAACTCAAAAACCTTAACACCAAAAACCCAAATAACCCAATCAATAAATGGGCAAAGGAACTGAACAGACACTTCTCAAAAAAAAAATACAAAGCAAATATATGAAATAATGTTCAACATCTCTAGCAATTAGAGAAATGCAAATTAAAATTATACTGAGATTTTTATCTCGTTATAGTCAGAATGGCAATTATGTAGCAATAAATGTTGGTGAGGATGTGGGGGGGGGAAAGGTACACTCTTACATTGTTAGCAGGACCGCAAATTAGTACAACCACTCTGGAAAGCAGTATGGAAATTCCTCAAAAAACTAGGAATAGAGCCACCATATGACCTAGCTAGTTTACTCTGTGTTATATATCCAAATAATTTTAAATCAGCATACTACAGTGATGCAGCCACATCAATGTTTATAGAAGCACAGTTCACAATAGCGAAGCAATGGAGCCAACCTATGTGCCCTTCAACAGATGAATAGATAAAGAAAATGTGATATATATATATATATATATATCACATATATATATATACACACACACACATACACACACACATACACACACACACACACAATGGAGTGATGCTCAGCCATAAGTTTATGGTATTTTCCAGTAAATGGATGGAACTGGAGACTATCATAATAAACTAAATAAGCCACTCCCCAAAAGTCAAACATGGAAGTTTTATCTGATATACGGAAACTAATCCAAAATAAGTGAGGAGGAGGGTATAAAAGAAGAAGAAAGATCAGTGGAGTAGACAAAGGGGAATGAAGGGAAGGGAGGAGGGATTGGATAGGGAAAGACAATAGAATGAATCTGACCTAACTTTCCTATGTTCACATATGATTATACCACAGTGAATCTCACCATTGTATACATCCACAATACACTAATTAAAAAAAAAAAAACTATAACTAAATAGCAGAAAGATCAGTAAAGTAGAAGGAAGGAAACAGGAGGAGTGGGGGAGGGGAAGCACTGGGGACTGAATTAGGACAAATTATATTCCATGCTTTTATATTTATGTCAAAATGAATACTATTATCATGTATAAAAAACAACCAATTTTTTAAAAACAGAAAATGTGGTCTACATACAAAAAGTATACTATTTGACCTTTAAAAAAAAAGAAATCCTTATATTTGCAACAACATGTGTGAGCCTGGAAGACATTATGTTGGGTAGAGTAAGCTAGGTACAGACAGACAGACACCACATGACCTCACTTATATGTTGGACTTTAAAAAGACCAACTCACAGAAGTAGGGAGTAGAGGGTGGTTAGGAGGAACTGGGCTCCCAGAACTGGGGAGATGTAGGTCAAATTTCAGTTGGATAGGAGGAATAATAAGCTCAAGAGATCAATTGGACAACACAGTGACTTTAGTTAATAACAATGCGCTGTGTACTTGAATCTCACTGAGAGCAATGGTTAGTGTTCTCACCACAAAAAATGTAAATAAATGTAAAGTGATGCATATATTAATTAGCTCAATTTAGTCATCTGACAATATGTACATATTTCGAAACACATACATCATAAATGTATACAATTTTTTTGTCAATTAAAAATGAATTGGTTAATTTTAAAAATGTTTAAAAATAAAGAATTTGAGTTCTAACTTGCTGGATTGAACCTTCTGTCACAGTTGATCCCTACCTCCTGTCCACGAGGCAGCTCCCCAGTGATCCCTATCCTGTAGCAGTTAATGAGGCCAAGCCGTTAACAGCCATTCTGTCTTGGACTTCCAGGACTCGAGAGAGCATTCCAGTGGGAAGGATATCCTCAAAGTTGGTCAGAAGGTGGCTACACATCTGCCCTGGCCTCTGACCCCCAGCTCCTGCACCAGCCTTTGGACATTCTACAGCTTGACCACACACCCTGAAAACCAGCGCTGGCCTCAGTCACAGAAATGCTGTAGTACAAGGATTTGAAATCTGACAGATCCAGGTTCACATTTGGCCTATACAATGTATCTACTGTGGGGGGTGAATTAGCCACTTAATTCTTAAACTCTCTGGCCTCCTGATCTATCAAATGGCCTTCCAACCTCCTGTGAAGATTGATTATATTATGTGTAGTGCCCAGTGTACCTAACAAAAGTTGGTGTTCAATAGTAGGTATTAAGATTTATTTATACCACAATGAAGTATGCAGTTTGGGGTGGTACCTAAGGATACTAGGTCTTCAATAAATGGTAGTTATAGAACACTAGTAACATTATTAGTCACACTGATATTATCTGTATCCAAGCCTTATTTTTGCCTCTATTAGGTGTGTGACCTTGGTTAAGATGTCTGTAGATGTTAAAGTGTTTGGGAAAGAAACAAAGCACATCTTACTCATCTTATTATCAAGTCAAAGAGGGATGTGGCCATGGGGCTGGGGTTGTCGCTCAGCGGTAGAGTGCTCACCTAGAATGTGCATGGCCCGGGTTCGATCCTCAGCACCACGTACAAATAAACGAATTGTGCACAACTAAAGCAAATAAATAAATACTAAAAAAAAAAAAAAAAAAAAAAAAAAGGATGTGGCTATGCAGCCAGAGGGACCCCTCCCTTCTCTGTCTCAGAGGGAAGAAATTTCAGTTCCCAAATGGAAGTCTCCAAATAATGCCCAGCTCACCAGCTCCAGAGACCAAGCCTGAAATGTCAGGGGCATTAGACTTGCTGGCTCTGTCTTCTTCCATCCAGCCCAGGGGTTCTGTGCTGAATTTACCAGAACAGACAAGAACTCTACCAGGCTTTTCAGGGGCTAGAAATCCACTCTTCAGCCCCATTCGAATATAAAGAGGGCTCCTGGGTCTACTGACCAGAAGCCCATCCCTCCTGGGCTGCTCCAGGCCCAACACACTTAAAAGAGGTGCAGAGCTCCCCCATGGAGCCACTGTGCCGGGGAGAGAAAGATGGCTGCTTTCTACTGAGAAGCACAGAGCTAAGAGAAAACAGGCTGCTGCACCTACAGGGGTGAAGGAAGCCACCCAGGCAAACGAAGCTACGCAGGTCATTTGTAGGTATGACTGAGGGAGGGGATGGAGGGAAGTTTCTGTCCTGGACATCCCCAAGGATGGACAAAGTGGCCTAGCCTTCTCTCCCCCACTCACTGGGGAGGAGGAACAAGAACCTGACCTTCCTGGGCAAGGGTCCAGCTCCACGGCTATTTCCAGACTTGTGCAGGTCCCTGTCAGGAGCACACTCCCCTCCCCTGCACTCAGAGTGTGTCCTAAGTCTCTCTAGTGGGAGCCCTGATAAGGCATCCTCTCCCTTCTTCTTTACCAGAAGTTCAAAGGCTGGGAAGGAGCAGGGAAACATTGGTAAGTAGAAAAAGCAGAATGGATGTGAATATGGAGCTTTGCTAGTAAGAGAGCTTGATGTAGTTGTTCCTTTACCTGTGCCTTTGCTGGAGGCAGTAGTGCGCAGTGGTTAAAGGCCTGGTGGGCTGTGCAACCTTAGGCCCAGATTTTAGTCCCGGTCCTGCCACTTACTTACTAGTTTGGTAGAAGGCAGAGCAGAACCTGGCCTGAAAGCAGAAAACACAAACATTGGAATAGGGCTCCAAAGCTGTCTGCCAGTCCCTGCTCTAGCCTGAGCGGATTCTCACAAATCTTTCTCCAAGCGTCAACATGGATGTGAACCCCAGGTTTTTCCAAGTCCTGAACAGGTAACTTCCTTGCACTAGATACTATGGAGAGACCTTAAAGAGAAATAGCCTCTGTCTACAGCCTGACTGAGAAGACAATACGCACATAAAGGAAATCATGAAGGACTGGTCAGGTAAGGAGGAGGAAAACCTCAGCTGGGCCTTGAAGGTGCACAAGTTTTGAGGATGGAAAAGGGATTAGGAGAGACATTCCCCACAGAGGGACAGCTAGAGCAAAGTGTGGTGAGCATACATGGCAGGTGCTGAGAAAGCCAGCTAGTTTAGAAGGTCTGTGACTCCATGAGGAGGAGACACCCCGTCCAGACTAGGAGCCCACTGGTGGTCCTGTTGCCAGCATTGTGGCTCCGAAGTCTCGTTGAGTTACCCGAGAATCATACTGACTTGAAAACTGGTTAAAACCAGATTGGGAGGGGTCTTGAATTCCATCAAGAAGGCATGAGAAGGGCATAAGAAATGAAACTGCCTCTGCTGATGCGTGGGTGAGGAGGCCAGTGGGAGGCCTCCACAAAGGTCCAGGTCTGGGTGTGGACTGAGAGGAGAATGGGGCATATCCTTACTCGCAGCTCTCACTGTCTCAACACCAGGGACAATTCCCCAGCCCCTGAAAGTTCCCCTCGCAGTATCCAAGGCTCTGAACTGCATTTGGTCCCCTCTTATCTTCACAAACATTCCTTCCCTGGGACACTTGTCTCCTCCATCCAATGACTGATGTTCCTTAAAGTTCAGAACACACACCTCACACCACCTCCTTTTGCCCATTCAACCTCAAGCACCTGTTGCATCTTCCAGACCTCCTCCATCATCCCTTGGCAGTCGATCCTCACCGTCATGTTTTCAGCCCTGTCCCCCAGGACCTCAGAAATTTTGAGTTACCCAAGATCACACAGCAAATCATGAACCTTAACTCTTCTGATTTCCAGATTCATTCCATTTACACTACCTGCTTTTATTTGCCTCATGTTTTATATTTTGCAAAGTGTCTTGACCTACAGAATCTCATATTGGCCTTGCCGTAACCCTGCGTCATAGATGTTTCATTTGTGTTTAACAGATGGGGACACTGAGGCTGACAGGTGAAGGGACTTGCCCCAGGTCACACAATATCTGAGTACAAGAAACAAAGCCCAGACAGGCCTCAGGGGAACTGGGAGTAGCAGTGGGGAACCAGGGCCACTGTCTACTTGAGACAGTTCAGGGGTGCAGGATCTCTTCCCCTCTTCTTCCCAGGATGTTTTTATTTTCATTGTAAACCATAATTTTTATTAGGTAAGCAAAATGTTGCCACACTAACATCATAATATAATGACCTCAATTATTAATATATAAATGCATTTCTTATATGCCATGAAACATTTAAGCTGGTAAACATACCCATACTAATCTTGTCTAGAGTTAATTTGCCTGATTTTTTCAATGTGTTGCGAAAGGTCAGCTACAGCCTAGTCACTCACTATCTTAATTATCATGATTTCTAAATTAATGTACTTTAAGTGTATTTGGCTATAACCTAAAGTCAGTAGTAAAATTCTGTTTGTTCTCCCAGCTTGTCTTTTATCATCTCTGTAAGTCCTTCTTTAACTCTCCTGAAACTTAAGTTTGCCACCTCACCAGCTCTAGCTTCCCTCCCCATTTCATCCAGATCAACAAAAGGTTTGACCAAATCCAGGTGAGCTGCTATGTGTGGTATTGCATGTGTGGCTCAGCTTCTGTCCTGCCTGTCCCCGTTCCCCAAACACCAGAAACAGAACAGGGAAGTGCTCCTCTCTCCTTAACAGGCAGATCACCATGCAGAGCCTTGGCAAGGAAAACCACAGCTCAGTGTCCGAGTTTATCCTCCTGGGCTTCTCCAGTGAGTCACAGGTCAGAACCGCCCTGTTCATCTTCTTCCTCCTCCTCTACCTCATCACCCTCCTGGGCAACGGACTCATCGTTACCCTGATCTACCTAGACTCACGCCTCCACACACCTATGTACTTCTTTCTCAGTATCCTCTCTCTGGTGGACATGAGCTATGTCACCACCACGGTGCCCCAGATGTTAGTTAATATGGCATGTCCAAGGAGGACCATATCCTGGGGTGCTTGTGTGGCCCAGATGTTCATCTTCTTGGTCCTGGGCATTGCTGAGTGTGTCCTCTATGCCATTATGGCCTATGACAGGTATGTCGCCATTTGCTTCCCCCTTCACTATTCCCTACTCATGAGCCGTCTCGTTTGTATCAAGATGGTGACAGTCTGTTGGTCTGTTAGCGTCACTGGGGCTCTCATCTACACTGTCTTCACCATGCGCCTGCCCTACTGTGGCCCCTACAAGATCAACCACTTCTTCTGTGAGGTCCCCGCTGTCCTGAAGTTGGCCTGTGCAGACACATCCCTCAATGACAGCTTGGACTTCATCTTGGGTTTCATCCTACTTTTGGTACCTCTCTCCCTCATCCTAGCATCCTATGTCCGCATCTTTGCCTCCATCTTAAGAATCCGCTCAACCCAGGGAAGGCTCAAGTGCTTCTCCACGTGTGCTTCCCACATCACTGTGGTCACCATGTTCTACGGACCAGCCATGATCATGTACATGAGGCCCTGGCTCTTGGTATGACCCAGAGCGGGACAAGAAGCTGGCCCTGTTCTATAATGTCGTCTCTGCCTTCCTCAACCCCATCATCTACAGCCTCAGGAACAAGGATGTGAAGGGGGCCTTTCTGAAAGTACTTGGAGATAGAGGGACAGCTCATTGACCCGGATGTTCCAGAGTCATCCCTAGTCACTGGCCGAGTGGATGGAGCCCATGTGGCCTAACAAAGACTCATCCATTCTGACCAACCTGTCTTCCTAGAGCTGTGAGCAACTCGGAGAAGGTGTGGCCACCCCTAAATGGAAGGTCCCTCCCATTGGTTGGAAAGTGTACAGCTGCCACCACCAAACACTCAGCTAAGTATTGAAGGCAGAGAATCTATTTATAGATATTGTGTCCTTGAAGTTCATGGCCATTGATTTATTGTTCTCTCCTTACCTCTGAAAGTTTGTTATCTCAACATGATCACAGCCAAATGTTTAACATGCACACAAACTCTTCTACATTACAAAGGAATTGGGGATGAAAAGGACATAAAGTAAGAAGATTATATAGACACAGTCTTGTGTTACTGTTTGATAAGCACTTGTACATAATATTTAACACTGCCTTTTGCACTAGATGCCATAAAACATGGGCTAGAATCATTTTAGTCGTATCCATGTAAGAGTATAGCTAATAATTAATGAGCGTAATCTGGACTCAGCTTATGAAAATGTCTTTTACTTGGTCAGTTTAAAATTTATGTTTTAAATACCACTTTTATTTTAAGAAAACAAATATATATGTTTCACAAAGGAAAAATAAATATGTATCATGCATATCTATATACATATATCATTGGAGAGAAACAGAGATAAGTAGATATACAGAAGATGAGAGAGATAATGGAAAATAATATAACAAAGATTCTATTTTCTCCAATCCAAAGTGAACACTTGATAATGTTTTGTCATATTTAGTCCAAGCCTTCCTTTTTTCTTTTTTAAAGAATTAGATAATAACAATAAAGTTAAACTGCCCTTTGACTATTTCTGACTCCAGAGTCAACCCTATCATTAAATTGAATTGTATTCAATCTATTTTTAAGCCGTTCTTGTATGTGTTTAAATTTCTTAAATGGTAACTTGATGTCAGTATGACTCTAAAAAGTACTAAATATCATGTTTGTGATATCTACTCATTTGATGATGATAGGCCTAGTTCATTTCCTTTAATAAGCACGTGAATATACCACATTTCATTTATCTAATTCCCTTTCATTGAATATTCACTTATTTCCACAGATCTCTCCCCTCTGCTTCCCAGCATGTTTTTAGTTTCATTATAAAACATCATTTTTATTAAGTGAGCAAAACGTTGCCACACTAACATCATAATACAATGACCTCAATTATTAATATATAAATGTGTTTCTTATATGCCATGAAACATTTAAGCTGGTAAACATACCCATACTAATCTTGTCTAGAGTTAATTTGCCTAACTGATTTTTTTAATGTGTTGGGATAGGTCAGCTACAATCTAGTCTATCAATATCTGAATTATCATGATTTCTAAATTAATGTACTTTAAGTGTATTTGGCTATAACATAAAGTCAGTAGTAAAATTCTGTTTATTCTCCCCACTTGTCTTTTATCATCTCTGTAAGTCCTTTTCTATGGCTTTAGCTCTTAATAATTCTGCAAAAAATGCCTTTGGGAACTTTTCCACACATAAATATTTTTCTAAGATTTATATGTAGAAGTGGATTTTGCAGACTGTAGAAACAAAGTAATTTCAAATTTACAAGATATTTTTAAGTTATTCTTCCAAGTAGTTATACCAGTCTACACCTCTCACCTTTACTGACACTTGAAATTGCTTACATCTACATTCTAATGTTTCTATCCTTCTTAAAGATGAAAAGTGGTAACATTGCTCTTTATTTAATTTATTCCTGGTTGCCAGTTAGGTTAACATCTTTCCATAAGATTGTCATTGTATTTCATAGAATCAGACTTCAGGGGTGAACTGCATATCTATCCTTTAGTAACTCAGTTGATGATGGGCAAGTTACCCAACCTCTCTGGGTCTCAATTTCCTCATCTGTAAGTAGGAAGAAAATAGTACATTCCTTAGAAGGTGGTCAGAAAAATTAAATGAGATAATACATGCAAAGCACTTATAGTGAATTAACATGCTATAAATTTTGTTTGCCTTTTGTTGATTTGTAGTTTGTTATACATTCAAACATAGTTTTTTGGTCTATTACATGCATTGAAAATATTATCAATGAGCTCATTACTTGTTTTCTTTATTACAAATAAGTACATGTTTATTCTTAAAATTTTATGAAACAGAGACAAAAAGAAGAAGATCATCCTTTAGACCTAGAGGCAACTACTGTTAACATTCCAGTGTCCATGTTTTGGGGTTTCAATTTTTTAATTGTTTCTATCAACATTTTAAAAGAAATATACAGAAAATCATTAAATAATTTATCTTTTCCCCCAAACTTTAAGTTGAATTATTCACTGCATATTCTATAACTTATCACAATTTCTCAACAAGAGGTTTCTGGACATTTATCTATGTTGATTTATTTTTACTGCTAAAAAGTATTCTTTTCACTTTCTTTTGATGAATAGAATAGAATAAAATATGAATGACTTTTGATGAATATGATTCTTAATTTAATACTGATAAATGCATGCGTCTTTTCTTTTATGGTTATGAAATGAACATATGTCAAAGATTTCACTGAGCTCATCGTCATGAAGGAACCAGTACAATGTCAGCACTGGATCAAAACAGAACTTGATTTCCAGAGATTTATATTCCTCAACTGAGCAAATTCCATTTGCATTATTATGAATAGGGCTCATTTGCAATACTATGGACAGGATTCATTTGCATTGCTTTCAGTTTTCTGAAACTTAACAGAAAAACTGCAGAGCTATAAAATACTTTAGTCCATAGGAAGTCAAAGGGACACAGGCCTGTAAAGTCAGACAGCCCGCTGAGGATATCTAGACAACATCCAGACGGTACTGAGAAGCCACCAAATAATCCTTTTTCCCCTTTTGCAAGTCTTAGGTGTTTTTTCTCTGACAATATCCCCCTTTTACTATCATAAATAATCTTCAAGGATTATTCTGGATAACAAAAAATGCTGATCACATTGTTTGGCCTCATTGTTTGAACCGGCAGGGTAAGAATGTTAACCATAGAGGCTTCCTTGAATTTGCTTTGCAAATCTAGAAACAGGTAGTAGTGAGCAATTTCTTAGACCATAGAATTAACTTCTGCAATCAATAGATTTTGTTTTCTTCCATATTCTGTCTTGAAGTTTTAAAAAGGAATCTCAGATTGGACTTTTAGGGCTGGAGTGTAGCTCAATCATAGAGCATTGTCTTAGCATGAATTTGGTCTCCAGCAAATTGATCAAATCGGACTTTCAAAATCCACTATTATTTGCCATAGTGAGGTTGGAAAACCAAAGAAATTAGCGTATTTTACTGGCCGTACCTATAAATTTGGATGAACTCCTCTGTAGTCAAGGTCCCTAAATTTTCTAAGGTTCTCCTGGCCAGGAAGTGATCGACCAGGATGGGATCATGAAAGGCAGGTATCACGATGGCTTTGCTAAGAAGCCCTTGTAGAGATTTTGCCCCTTAGTTCACTATGCCCAATTCAAAGATATTCATTTTCAAATACGACCTTAGTTGATAATCTAATCAAGTATATCTTGGCTAAAAAGAAAACAGAGTCTATTGATTGCATGTTAATATCTATGTTGCTATGAAAAGTAAGGAGACTAATTTGAGTTTGTGAATTCAGAATCAAATACAAGTTAAAAATGTTTCATTTTACCAAAACAAGATCTACTTGGCTGATATTAGAAATAGCTTGAACCCAAGAACAAGTCTCAAACAAAATGGACCCTTGGAAGCCCTTCTTTTTTCCCTTCCAGTTTAAGCCACCTGACCCAGATCATGTACAGTCAGCAAAAAAATTGGTGGTTGAATGAGATGGATATCATTATCCTAAATGCATGATTGAAGATCTGAATGGTACTTATATACTTTGTATACAAGCAGTTGTATGTAAAAAGATACTATACTTGTGCATGATGAATAAGTAAATAAATAATAAAAAAAATTTAAAAAAGAAATAGCTTGAAGGAGGAAGGGATTTTTTCATATGTTCATAACAAATGAACATTAAGCACGACAATAACAATGATCAAACAACCTCATCGCTGCATCCAACACCACATAATTAGCTCTTCTCTGACTCTAATCTGAAAAGCATTCTGGGAATCCTGACTCAGTCCACTTAGTATATTTGTAAATTTGCCTAAGTGATTTCAGCTTGGAAACCTGGACCAAAATGCTTTTTCTTTGAAATAGCAAATGTTCAGAGAAACTGGGAGGGAGCACGAAGGAGGCTCATAGGGTGCTGGTTGTGTTCTGTGTCTTTGTCTGGTGGTGATTATGTGGGTATGCTTTCTCTGAAAACTTACTCCAGCAGTACCCTTAAGATTTGTCCGTGTTTTGTATGTACCTTAGGTTTCAAACAAAAGTTTTCCAAGGAGACTTAGTGACTATGGATTTGCTCTTTCTTCACTTTGTCCTTTGTACATTCGGAGGCCACTAAAATTCATACAAATAAATTGTATGTAAATTGAACTTTTTGTCATGAAATTACTGTCATTATCTCCATTAATGCTTTTTTTTTTTTCCCCCTTAAAATCCATTTCACCAGTTACCAACATAGTAAATCTTTTTTCCTACTGCTTTTACTCCCAACTTTCTGCATGGTCATGTTTTAGATTTATTTCTAAATCGAATTTGAACTTTATAAGCCAGTCTGATAATCTGGTCAATGCAATCACTTGTATATTTGAAATTATAATTCCAAATGTTTAAATATCATTTCTTGCCTTCATTAGGATTGGTTAAAAATTTACCCTTGGATTCCTCCCCTCAGTTTGTAAGTTGAACAACTTATTGTTATTCTTTTAGAATGGAAAAGCACACATACTTAATTTTTAAAGTCTAAAACTATCATTGTAATTGATATTGATAATGATATTATCCTCCAATAGAAGAACCTTAGGATTTTTTTAATTAGAGCATTAAAATTATGCATAGTATTTGGATTCCTTTTGACATAGATATACATACAAGGAATTTGATTTCAATCTCCATTTCCCCTCCCTTTTTCTCCCTCCTCTACCCTACTTTATTTATTTATTTAAAAATATTTATTTATTTGCTTTAGTTGTACACAATGCCTTTATTTTTACATGGAGCTGAGGATCGAACCCGGGCCGCACATGTGCTAGGCGAGTGCTCTACCGCTGAGCCACACCCCAGCCCTATTTATTTATTTTTGATTGGTACTTTCTACATGTATATAATGGTGAAATTCCCTTTGGTGCATTTATATATGTGTATGAAATGATTCTGTTAGATTCATTCCACATTTCTTTCCCTTTCCCATGCTCCTCCCTCCCTTTCGTTCTACTTCTGCTCCACTGATCCAATCCCCCAAGCCCCTCCCCTCACTGTCTTCTCTCCCTTGTTTTGCTCTAGCTTCCACATATGAAAGAAAACATCTGGCCCTTGATTTTCTGAGTCTGGCTTATTTCACTTAGCATGATGTTATCCATTTCCATCTATTTACCAGCAAATACCATTGTTTCATTTTTCTTTTATGGCTGAGTAAAACTCAACTGTGTATATATATACCACATGTTATTAATCCAGTCATCTATTGATAGGCATTTGCATTGATTCCATAACTTGGCTATTGTGAATTGTGCTTTTATAAATACTATAGTGGCTGTATTGCTATAGTAAGCTGATTTTAGTTCTTTTGTATAAATACCAAGGAGAGGGATAGCTGGCTCATATGGTGATTCCATTCCTAGCTCTTTGAGATATCTCCATACTGTCTTCCAAAGTGGTTGTACTAATTTTCAATTCCACCAAAAATGTAAGAGTGTACCTTTCTCCCCACAACCTCACCAGCAATTATTATTATTCATATTCTTGACAATTGCCATTCTAACTGGAGTGAAATGAAATCTTAGTATAGTTTTAATTTGATTTAGGATATTTTCCCATTCATCCCACTTCTAATACAAATGTTATTATGCTTTAATTTTAATTTATACTATTGAACCCATATCACCTTACTCATTGATAGAAACAATGTTTGCTTAGGTTTCCTCAGATATTTGTGCCTTCTTTGCTCTTTCTTCCTTGCATCTCGGACTTTCCATCTGTCTTCATGTCCCTTCTCACTGAAGTCCTTACTGCAGTATTTCCATAGCTGAGGCCTTGCTGTGCCAGGAGCCATCCATGAACAGTGAATGAACTAGAACGATGTGGAAGACATTGGGCAGGAAAGCCTGGTATCAGGGACTCCCAGTGGCAACCCTGATGATTTGAGACTGCCCAATACCTGTGGCTTCCTACCCAGCTCCTTCAACAAGTTCAGCACAGCACTGAAACACAGTTCCAGCACAGCACCCACTGGAACCACACAGCCTCTTGGAGATGGGTGTGGCTTGCCAAGATGCCAATCAACCTGTTTACTGAAAGACCCCTGCCACTCTGAGAAGCAAGAGAAGCAAGACTCCTCCCACGGAAAACTTATCCCTGCCTTTGATGAACTCCCCCTTAAATAAAGAACCAGAGCCAATTTTTAGTTGTTCAGTTCCAGCTCCTACTAGAACTGGAAGACCTATCAGATGCTCCACTTCCTCTTTATTGAATTTCTGGTTCTGGCTCTTAGTTTTTGCTAATTATTTCAGACTTTTTATATTTCTCAGGCAGCTCACACCTTCTGAGCGGAAAGCTACGCTGGAGGGGTGCTGGTTGCCCTGCAATACTGCTGGTGACAAATTTTCATAATTTCAGTTACTTTGTAAATGTCTTTATTCCAACTTTATTCCTTAATGATCTTTCACTGAGTACAAAATTCCTTGTCAGTAGTTTTCTTTCAGCATATTTCCATTGTTGCTGTTGAAAAGAACATTAGCTGTCATCTGTTCTTTAAATTCTTTTTTCACTTTGCTTTGGCTACTTTGGTCTTTCATTATAATATTCTGAAGTTTCTCTATGCAGCATCCATCTGTGGATTTCTTTTTTATTCAGCCCACTTGAAATTTGGGGGGTTTTTTGGAACTAGATAGTTGTCTTTCATCAGATCTGGAAAATTCTATATCATCTTTTTCAGGTGTTGCTTCTCTCTCATTCTCTCTCTTTTCTTTCTGGAACTCTTATTAGATGCACATTGGACAAACTCTTTTTACACACTATGTATCCTAACTCTTATTTTCCATCTCTAACTTTCTCTGTGCTACTTTCTGGACAATTTATTTTTAAACCAAACTAGAGTGTACTAAATTTCTCTTCAACTATCTTTAATCTGCTCCTGTTAACTTTAACCATTGATTTTGAAATTCCACTTATTTGCCCCCAAAACTTCTATTTGCCTTTTAATCAAATCTTTTAGCACTTTTTAAAAGTTTTCTATTCATATAAAACATTTCCAAGCTCCTATTTTATTTCTTTGAAACATGCAGCATAGTTGTTTCAGAAGTTGTGTCTGGTAATTCTTATTTCTCAACCGTATTACTCTTTTCATCTATTGAACTTATCCATTTTTAGAGTAAAGAAATATTAGCAAAGTATTTGATGGACTCATTCTCAGTAAGTCTACTTTACTTAAAAAAAAGAGAAGTGAACTCTCTACTATAGTACAGTATTAATAGAAAATATGTTTGGCTTTATCTCTAGATGAATGGAATTGCACAGTGTGCACTTCTTTCATTTTGAATTAACTGTGCAATGTAAATTTCTAGTGTCTGTCTTCTTCAATACAGGATTCTCCTAAAACCAACCACACTTCTTGGAACAGTCAGTTCATCAGGACTGAATGAACAAAAATGAATAAAATCCAAATGAATTAAATGCAAAAGAATATGCTGATATAAGGTATATTAGAATTCTAATGCTGCTTTAAAAATTACACTGAAGTGTGATGGTTTAAAACAACAAACACTTACTATCTCATAGTCCTATGTGTGAGGAACCCTGGCACGACTGAGTTGTATCCTCTGGTTCAAAGTCTATCCCAAGGCTGCAGTCAAAGAACCATCTCAAGATAAAATATGCTGCTTTCCTGTTCTGCACCATACAGGATGTGAATCATCCTTTTGTCCAGTGTATCCACACTATATATGCTACCTACTTGTTAGTATGTATAGGGTTCAGTACTATCTGCCATGTCAGGCATCCACTGGGGGTCTTGTAACATATCTCCTGTGGATAAGGGGACTAGTATATCTGGGTGAAACCACAATATTTGATGAGCTTTCTTAAAGGAAGTGCACATTTATTTTCCTCTTAACATTCATTATTTCATTCTCACAATAACACTCTCTGATAGATTAAGTTACCTTAATTTTATAAATGAGGCAGGCATAGAGAGCTTAAAATGACATGTCCCACAGTCTGCAAGTGGACTTTAAAAACAAAGATCCAAGTGTATATGTCTCCAAAGCTTGTGTTCATTCCTCTGAACTACGCACTTCACCAACAACCTGTTACTGCCATCCTTTGAGCCCTCTTTCTCCTCTCCTAGAGGTTGATGTTTGCCAGAATGACTAGCAAGGTTCATGGCTCATCAATTTTCAGTTTTCTCATCTATAAAACAAGGATAACAACTCCTGTTCAGGATTGTGAGCAAACACATTTCAAGGACACACTGTGGATATTGAATTGCTGTTGCTTCCATCTTGTCTTATGGACAGAAACTATTTCTCCTTGGTTTTCCAGGACAGCACTGAAGAATTTTATTCTTTCAAATGAAGAATAAGATCTTTTATTACTTACACACTAGATTTAATTTAATTTTTATACTTTTGTAAAGTGTTCCTAATTTTTTTTTTCACACTCTACCTTCAGGAGTTGAGGCAGCTGTTTTTCTACAGGACTAAATTAATTGATCAGAAAGAAAAACTCCTTGGCCAAACCATTTATCTGTCTTCAGCTAGGAAATTATTCTTGCCACCTTTACAGGACTTAGAAGGCTGCAGCCTTTGGGGAGTAAGTTGCAAGGTCAGGAATGAGCTATGGACCCAAGCCAAGAGCCAGTGCCCCAAGGAGGGCCTGCTCAGCTCCAGGGAGCTTTCAGGGACTACAGATCTAGCTGGGAGTCCCTGAGCTAGCCAAACCTGAAATTCCAAACCTGGTCTCTTTGGGTCCTGTCTTCCCTAGGACATCATGCCCAGTGGATAATTTCTCCCCTCCTCTGTGCATATCAGATTTCTTTCTGTCCTTCAGATGCACCATTTCTTCATTTATTCACTCCATCTTTATTGATCAATGCCCTCTCTATGTCAAGTTGCTAGACAGTAGCAACTCTGAGGTAATGACATGATCTTTCTTCTTAGATGGTGTGAAGGAGGGACTTCCTGGCCATTTTCTTTCCTTCCTCTGTTTCTTCACACACTATGTTCCCTGTACCTTCTCTGTCTTCTCCATCTATCAAATTCCTATTCATCTTTCAAGACTCAGTTTAAATACTGCCTCTTCTATGAACTCTCCCCATATTGCTTAGAGAAAAAGAGTCAATGGGACCATTCTCTTGGACACTAAAGAAACTTGTGTATGCCCTTCCCCAGACCTTTAGTACACATGTATCCAACTCGATCTCCCTAACCAGAACTCAAACCACAATGGACAGCCCTGGCCTTGTTCATCTTTGGTCTCCAGTGGCCAGTAATGTCTGACACACCACTGGCATCTATGAGAGTCTATAGACAGCTGGTCAGTGAAGCCACAGCACACAGAGGAACATGATCAGCAATCCTGGAGAGCTCTCATGAAAGCAGAGTCCTCATGATATGGAGTGTCAGAAAGGAACTGTGCAGGGCATGAGAGCAGATGACCTCAGGGAAGTCCACTTAAGTTTTCAAGGGAAGGCTCCACAGCTGAGGGAGCACTGGAGCTGGGCTTGGAGGCCTGTGTGGGGGTTTTCCAGGAAGTGGGCTAGAGCAGCCTAGACTGAGAGGGCAGCGTGAGGCGGGGCATCTACAAGTGGGTTCTGGCTGTGCAGAGTGCAAGGTGTGAGTCACACAACAGCAGAGGGGTTGGAGTCTGCACAGCTGGACAGGAGTCCACTCAGAAAGGGCTCTGGATGAGATGGAATTCCACAGATGGGACCACTAAAGGTTCCTGAGAAAGGCGGGAGCAAAGTCGGGCTGCAGACCAGAGGGACCGATGTAGCAGCCATGTGGACACTTATGGCCTGCAGAGCCCGGCTGCTGAATTTAGGCCCTGTTTCTTGAAAGGGGAGATGGAGCATAGACCTACAGTCCCTGAGTGCTTGGGGTTGAGCAGCCAGGGAAAGAGGGTTCCAGGATGGATCAGGAAAATGATAGGAAGGAAACAGCCGTCCTGAGGTGCTAGGAGACACCTGGGGTGGGAACTTCCCATGCAGCAAGCAAAGGCCTCCCTGAGGGCCTCACAGGAAGCCTCAGTCAGATATAGCCGCGTGTGGACACCACCAAACCCTGAGAGCCTCTCCTTTGGAAGACAGGCGTCCGTGGCCTGATCAGTACTGTAGTGAGTTCCAGTGCTGGATCAAGAGAGGGAATAGAAGAAAGAACCCATTGCTGAGAAGAGTGTCCAGCCATCAATGTGGCCACAGAGGTGACTAAGTAAGTAGGAGAGGGAGAACAGGAGCAGTGAGGCTTAAAGGCTCCCATCCCTGGCTTTCACCTCCCTACCACCCAGGAGACAGGCAAACCAGCCCAAGGATTCCTCCTGTCCCAGAGCCAATGTTCCCTGGCTCAGCTCCAATCAGCAGCTCCTCAGTGCTTGTATATGGCCCCAGACACCTGCTCAAGCATCAGCCCAGCTCCTGGAGTGACATATTGAACCATGTTCCAATATAATTTCTGTCTAGGGGAACCAGTGAATTTCTCATGCTCAGAAAAATGGAACCTGAAGTTCCTTTTGCTCTCCAGGCAAGCTAGGGATTCTTGTTCCCCTTTGGCCAAAGACATCAAAAGTGGGGGCCCCGAGATCTTCCCAGCTGCCTCACTCTGGGAATTGCAAGATGTAAGTTCTTTCTGCTGTCTCTCTTGAATCTTCTGTGCCACAATCTTGGCCCCTTCTCTCTTCCTATTCTCTTCACATGGAAGAGAAAGGTTCGTCACCAGGTGGCCTGAAATTCCAAAACACATCCTCAAGGGGCTGAGACCCCAGAGCCCAGTGGATAGTTTAAGACTTGCTATCAGGGATTCTTGGTTTCTGGGTCCCCTTCTCCCTCTGGGGGAAGTCTTTTGCTATCCTTTAAATAAAGCTTTCCATTTTCCACTCTAAAAAAAAAAAAAAAAAAAAAAAAAAAAAAAAGACTTACTATCATACTCTATGAGATACATATGAAAATGTAACCAAATTCCATATTAAATATAATCAATATATCACTTTCTATATAACTATGTGAGAGAGTTCAATAACATATAGAGTTGACTAACTAGCTGGGCGTGGTGGCGCATGCCTATAATTCCAGCACTTGGGAGGCTGAGGCAGGAGGATCACGAGTTCAAAGCCAGCCTCAACAATGGCGAGGCACTTAGCAACTCAGTGAGACCCTGTCTCTAATAAAATACAAAAAAGGGGTTGGGGATGTGGCCCAGTGGTTGAGTGCCCCTGAGTTCAATCCCTGGTACCAAAAAAAAAAAAAAAAAAAAAAAAAAAATAGAGTTGACTAACTAATGAGAGGTTATACTTATTAGTCATATAAACATTGACTAACTTTAGTTTGCACGATCCCTATTTTGAGGCAATAATTTTCACTTTAAAGTCTCTAACATGTCTGTAGACCAAGAAAGCTCAAGGGCCTAGACACTTTGCCTACAGTGCCTCACTGATGAAATAGCCCTGGGGACATCACCTGGGAGGGAAAGAGGACAATTGCACAGCCTTCTTCACCCAGGACCTCCTAGAGATCCCATTTTTTTCCCTTTAAGGAAGGAGTCCCTGAGAAAAGACATGCCCCTGGGGCCCTGTCTGAGCCCAGCTCATAAGACCCCAGCATCTGCACCCTGCCCCCACCTCCTCTCCCCTCCCAAGCACAGTGTGGGCTCCAGGAGAGGGCATGGCCTGAACCTCCTTGGGGAGCAAAGCCCCACAGGAGCCTCGTGCTTCCTCCCTGAGCCAGTGGTGGCTGCAGGAACTGTGCTGGCTGGAGCCCTGGGACCAAGGTCCTCTCAGGAGTGGGCCCCTGAGTCAGAGGGGGCCCTGCCCACACCCCCTTCCCTGCAGGATTATAAGCTCAGGACAGCAGTGTCTCCAGTCCTGCAGGGGAGCCGTCAGCTGCCCTAGCTCCAGCCTTGCTGGCCAGGAGCTCCCGGTAAGAGCCCCAGCTGATGTGCAGTTCCTGTTGGCCAGCCATCCGTCTCTCTGCCTCTATCCCTCCTGTTGATCTGAGTGCATATGTGACTGCCTCTCTCTGCCTCCTTCTCTCTATCTACTCCTCTCCTTCTCTGGGCCTATTGTTATCTCTCTGTCTGCTTCTTGCTCTCCCTCTCTACCTCTCTGCCTGATTCTCTTTGCTGTCTCTGTGTATCTCTATCTCTAAAATTTTTGTCCCCTCTCTCCCTCTTCCAGCTCTGAAGTTCTCTGCCCACACCTCGAGCTCACTCCTTCTGCCCTTCTTTGTCTCTTGACTTCTCTGGTTTTCACTCTTGGACTCTCCCTGACCTTGGGTCTTCCCGTGGCATACCCCCCACCCCAGCCCCAACCATCCCTGATGCCTCCTCTTCCCCTCACCTCTCCGATTCACAAGGCCTTTCTCCAGGTGGGTCTCCCACAGGACCCTGGTTCTCTGCCCATCTTCCTCCACTGCCTGCCTCTCGTGGCCTCCACCACCCTGTCCACCTCCTCCCTTGTCCACAGACACCCCATCCTCCTGCTGTTGGGCTCTTCCTCCAGCACCTGCACTTCCTCCTTCTTCTGCTCCCTCCTCTCCAGCTTCTTCCCTGGTCTAACCACTTCTGCCTCCCCTCCCCTCCAGTCTCTGCCTTGCAGTCTGCTGACCTCATACTCTGCTTGCTCAGCATCTCAGACATTCGTCCCTGTCCTCTCTCCTGTCTGTCCTCTTGTTTCCTTGTCCTTTTTTGGTCCCTCTGACAGTCACCTGTCAGGTCTCCATGTCTCTGTGCCTCTTTCCTTTAGTCCTCTGTCCCTCTCCTAACACCAGTGGAGGAACAAATGTTGTCCCCCTGTCCTTCCCTCCTACGCCCCCACTCTTCTCTTCCTGTCCCTTGTGCTCCAGCGTCCCCTTCTCTCTCTTCCATCTGGGCCCTTCCTGCCTCTTGGTGCCTTTCTCTGCCTCGTGTTCTTCTGGTGTGTGTCTCTCTTCCTTCTCACCCTCTTTCCCCATCATTCTCTCTGCTTTTTCTGGCTTTCTAGTTTCACTGGTTCTCTGGATGGTTCTTAGCGCTGAAGTTCTGTGCTGACTCTGAGGGAGGCAGGTGTATGTGTGTCTGATAGGGGAAGGGGCTGGCGAAAAGGGAAGGAAAGAAAACATGCGTGTTTGGAAACAGATATTATTTCATTCAGCCTCCTCTTTCTAAAGATAAGGAACAATAACTGCTCAGAGTCACGGCCAGTAAACGGCAAAGGGAGAAATTCAAACCAGCTGTTCTGAGTCTTTCATCTCCTTGTGGATGCTGCAGGAGAGGAGATGACAGGAGGAGATAAATAAAAGGTCCTCAGTTAAAAAAAAAAAAAAGGCAGTTTTTCTCTGATTTTCATTATATTCTGGCCCCAACTCCCAGCCACCCAGGGAGCTAGAGACTTGCCCTCTGCCAGGACCTTGTAATCACACAATCCACTTCTATCTTCTCATTGACAACAGATCACCATCAAACCTAGCTGTGACAGGGTCAGAACCTGAGGCTCAGAGAAGCCAAGAAATTGGCCCCAAGGCATTCAGCAAGCCATCCAAGGAAAGTGAGAATAAAAACCAGTTCCCAGGGTCTTCTCTGGATGAAGACACCAATTCATCAAAAGGCAAGGAGTCCTGGGGAACAGGGACTTGCCACCTGCATCTACTCTGCTTCCTCTGCCCTCAGCCTGCAGGCACTTGCTGGAGGTAAGAACAGGGTGTCCTCTTGTCATCACAGCTCTTATTTATTAAGGACCCCCATATCTCAGAGCTGATGTGGTTTGCAGCATCAGAGTCCTCTAAGTTCCATGTCTTGGCTCATCTCCGAAAGCAGCATTTGGTGTCACAGGGGCCTGGGCTGGGGTCAACACACTTGGTAACCCCCTATTCAGGCACCCCCTTGCTGTGCAGACTCATCCCAGTGACTTCCCCTTTCTGGGCTTTGGTAAAAATGAGAGAATTGTCTAGCAGTTATCAAATTGAGGTTCAAGGAACATTTCATTAGTAAGAGGAGCGACTGGGGATCCTGAGTTTCCAGTAGAGGGTGTATGGAATGGTTTCCAAGCTTCTGTAGAACTTGGCCTTTGACCAAAAGAAGTTCAAGGGCTTTAAAAAGTTTGAAAACGCATAACTGTGAAATTGTAGGACTTAAGTCTCTCAAAGCTAAAGGTCCACCTGCTCCAACATGCATTTTCAGTCCTGTTCTTAGGGAGTGGCCAACTCTAGAAGAGAGCATCTCCTCACCACGCGCACTCCCTGCTTGGCTCAGCTTCAAGTGTCCTCAGGCTGAGGACAGTCCATATGAGGCCCCCATGGAGAGGTGGGACTGTGGGCCTTGGTGGCCCCAAATCTAGGCATAAATAGAATGTGTTGAAGGTGTGTCCGAGAGACAGCACTGCAGACAATCCACCACCTGGTTTCACAGATGAGACCACGAGGGCCACGGATGTTGGGTGACTTACCCAAAGTCACACTGCAACCTAGAGATACAGAAAGAACCAAGGCTCGACTTTTAACCATTGGTGCTGTGACCATGACAATTGGTTGGGCCAAATGTAAAGGCCTCACATGCACATTCAGAAGGCTGGCCTCCTTTATTATTAATAATGATAAAGATGCTTCCTGCCCTAGATGGGTGGCAGGTTGGGGTAAACTGGGAGTAGCAGGCATTCTCATTCTGTTCTTGGGCTCCTCTACAGTAAATCCTGCAGCTGGGGTGGGGACCTCTTGGGAGAGAGCCTGCATATAGATCCTTGGGCACAGAGATGGAGGGAGCAGCCCGAGCGCAGAGCAGGCCTGGGCCTTTCTCTGCTTGCTGCCCTGCCCCCCATCCAGGGCCAGTCTGCTCCCTCCCATTTTCAGCTGGCACGTTTGCTGGGTTCTCATGGTGGTTTAGAAGGCAAAGAGGTATCTCTGCATTTCGTGTTCCCACCTTCTGTGTTGCCTTAGCAGACACGAGCAGGTCCCTTGTGTGTTTCCGATATTTATCCAGCATCTACTTTATTCATTGGCATGGACCCAGACTCTTTATTGTCCCCCAACCACCCAAACACTCCATGGCATTCCCCATACAGATGAGGCTACTAAAGCTCAGAGAGGTGAAGTAACGTGCATGGGATACACAGCAAGAATGGCAAAGCTGCTCCTGGGGCCGTGGTCATCCTGACTCCAAATCCAGGGCTCTTTCTGCCTCACTGCATTGCCCACTTCCACAAGTGCCCAAGCTTGAGCCTGGTTTCTCCTTAGTTTTCATGCCTCAGGGGTCCAGCAGCCTCAGGAAGCCAGGATCTGAGCTCACCTGTCTTTTTGTGTCATGACTATCTTCTTCTCTGTAACTGCCTAGTCTGGCCCTGGGATGAGTCATTACCACTTGGGTTTCCAGTCTGTTTCCCAATCCACCTTCTCCATATGCATGGAATTCACCTAGGCTCTCACTCTTGGTCTGTTTCCTCCCAGGTAATCTCCTATGCAAAACAGATTTGCATTAACCAACCAATAATTTTACATTAAACTACACAGGCTGATTCCCTAGGGCAGCTCGGTGGTGGAGAACTGGAGGACACTCTATTCCATTCTCCTCAGAGCCTTCTCCAGGCCCACTATCTTTCTGCATTTCTGGTTTTCCCCTCATAACTACTCTTTATTTGGCTAAGATTTTTCTGAATAATATTATAAACAGTGGATAGAGCAGCCCATAATTATAGTACATCATTAGAACAGGAACCATAAATTCAAATGTACAGGTGATCAAAAGGCAATGTAAATGTATAAAGCTAATCTATGAGAAGTATTGATGAATGATAAGGAATACTTCACACCAGGAGTGGAGGAGTTCATGCTCCATGCAAAAGGAGAATCACATACCTCCTGACCATTGCCAACAACAGAAACCTGGACCCATTGTGGCCAAATTTATGATCCTGAAGCCTAGTTTGGTTTTTTTTTTTTTTTTTTTCTTTTTCTTTTTTTGTGTGTGTGTGTGTGTGTGTGTGTGTGTGTGTGTGTGTGTCTATTTAGAGCATTACAGTTATACATAATACTTGGATTCATTTTGACAAAACCAGACATGCATGAAACTTGATTCATTCCATTTTCATTCCCAGTTCCCTCCCCCCTTTCCTTCTCCTATTTTCCTTCCTCTACTGATCTTTCTTTCACTCGTTTATTTATTTTTAATTGGTACTTTGCACACACACATAAACGTGGAATTTCCAGTGGTGTATTTATACAGGTACACAGTGTGATTTTGTTAAATTCATTCTGTTTCTTTTCCAATTTTCTATCTCTCCTCCCTCCCTGTTGATAGCCGCCTTCTACTCCACTGATCTTCCCTGTAGAAGACATTCTTTTTATGTATAAGTAAAATTTTGGCAGTTAAGCCTGGCACAGTGGTGAATACCTGTAATCCCAGTGATACAGCAGGCTAAGGCAGGAGAATTACAAGTTTAGTGAGGTTGTAAGCAATATAGCAAGACCCTATTGTGAAACAAAACAAAACAAAACAAAAAAGAGCTGGGAATGTGACTCAGTGGTTAAGCACCCCTTTTAAAAACTAAACAACCCAAACAAAACATGTCTAAGGTTATATTTGGCCTGTGGGTCCTCATTAAATGACCTCAGCTGTATAGTTTTAGTATGAAGCATAGTGTTGGCTTTTGTTTATGCCAGATATTTTTTATAAAGTCAAGATGGTTTCTGTATATGCCATAGTAAATGTCTCTGTGACAGTTCAGAAAACAGAAGGTTGAAAGGAATTCATGAAGCCAGGGTACCAAAATGGGGTCCCAGTCAAAAATGGATACCCTAAGATATTCTACCCAGCCACATATCATTAGCTCTTACCAAAAATTGCCCTTTCACAAAACTAGTTTTTTGTCCTGCATAGTTTCCTACAATCCCTAGAATTTTGAGTATATTAGGAACAAAGCAAATATTTTTGAGTCATAAGGCAGAACAACAATGAATATTGAAAGGTAGACCCAACCACAGGGAAAAAAAAATTAAATCTCCTGATGTTTATTGTCTCCAACAAAGCAAAACCAATTTATAGGCACCATACTGACAGTGTGAAAGACAAAGTCTTTATAGTGTTTCTAATTAAGAAAGCATGACAAAAGAAAATTAATTGTGCAATTCATACATTATTAATTTAAGATTATATCTTCTTTGTATGCATGCACTAGGATTGTTCTTATTTTGGTAATTCCAAAAATTGTTTATAGAGCCAAACTCAGTTTATCCAAGATCTTCTCTTAACTATAAAATATCCTGCCCCAACATTTAAGAAAAACAACCTTCATATTGATAAGAAAATGTTATAGTGAACAATTTGATAAAATTGTTGAACAACTGACGTAATCAATGCCATTGAAACTCAAGTCAAGATTCAGTTTAGAAAACTAAATGTTAAATATTAACTTTAATCTTTATTGTACTTAGCATTTAATTTAAGGCCCAATGTTCTTAATTCTCATCTGAACAATGATTAAAAACAAAACTTTAATCCAAATAATGAATTTAATAGTCCCAACCCTAATCCTAATCTTCATCTACATAGGGTTTAGCAATGTCTGTAATCCCAACAGAAAATGGAAAACGGAGTCAACAGCAGAAAAAAAACAATGATGAGTTAGAAAAAGGAGAAACAGTTTCCCACGGGCCAGAATGGGACATAGTCTACACTGCTACCCTGGACTGACTGGAAATATCATTTGCATCAGTGTGATGCTCCAGTAAATCCTGACTCTCATTCCAACATCATTCAAACTACATTGGGAATTATTGTTGGTGTTTCCACCTTCCAGTCCAAAGCTTCCTGATACTGTTAGAAAATGTAAATGAAACCATGGGTGTGCAAATTCCTTACGTACTCTTGACACACGCACTCAATAAATTACATATCCTAAAAGCTCTTTAAAACAGGAAGATCACAATGCAGGAACTCAACCAGTCCACCGTGACAGAGTTCATTCTACTGGGCTTCACCCCCAACCCCAGGACCAACCCTCTGCTCTTCACCTTCTTTTTAGTGTTTTACCTGCTGATCCTTGTGAGCAACAGTCTCCTTATCACACTCATCCATCAGGACTCACGTCTCCACACGCCCATGTACTTCTTCATCAGCGTTCTCTCCATGCTGGACGTGTGCTACACCACCACTACTGTGCCCCAGATGCTGGTGCATATCCTCAGCAAGAAGAGGACCATCTCTTTTGCTAGATGTGTGGCCCAGATGTACATCTTCCTCCTCTTTGGAGTTACAGAGTCCTGGCTTTTCTCCATCATGTCTGTGGACAGGTATGTGGCCATCTGCCACCCTCTCAGATACAAGGTCATTATGAGCCGTGGGATGTGTCTACTTTTGGTGGGTATCTGTGCAGCCTATGGTGTGGTAGGTGGCCTGTGCTACACCTTCTTTGCTATGTACTTGCCCTACTGTGGTCCTAATGAAATTGACCACTACTTCTGTGAGGTCCCTGCTGTTCTGAAGCTGGCCTGCGCAGACACATCCCTCAATGACTTGGTGGACTTCATCACAGGCTTCAATGTCATTGTGGTTCCGCTCTCCCTGGTTGTCATCGTCTATGCCAACATCTTTGCCACCATCCTGAAGATCCGTTCAGCCCAGGGGAGGATCAAGGCCTTCTCTACCTGTGCCTCCCACATAACTGTGGTCACCATGTTCGCCATTCCATGCATCATCATGTACATGAGCCCTGGCTCTGGTTCCTTATCAAACAGTGGCAAGAAAATGGCTCTTTTCTATAATATTGCCACAGCCTTCCTCAATCCTGTCATCTACAGTCTAAGGAACAAGGATGTGAAGAAGGCTTTCCTCAAATTGATGGGATGGAGCAGGGCTCCAGAGTGAGGCTTTAAAGCTAAAGACCCGGAGAGTTGAAAAAGCAAGACTTACAATCACCAAGACCCTTCCATGAGGTGAGGAAGAAGACTCTGTAAAGAGAGCTCTTCACCCTAGCAAAGTGGGAGAGGAACAGGGTGCCTGTTATCTGCTGTATGAATGGTGATATCATTTGAGACAAACAATTGTGATGGTTAGGATGGAGTAGTAAAGAGCCTGGAGTTTAGTGTCAGACAAGCCAGAATAAGAGCCTTGGTTTTACCCATTACTAGATTCATTAAATTTTTGCCAGTCATTTAATTTCTCTGAGGTTTGTAATTCTTCCTCACGTGGAAGTTGCAATGATAAAATGAGATAATATATAAAAAGTGCTTAGTACAGGGCCTGGCATATAGTAACCTTTCAACAAAGTTAGTTTTATTAAATTTATTTATTAATTGATTTTATTGCTGAGGAATGAACCATCAACTGGCAATCAGCCACGATCTTTCTGGACTGTGGAAGTGACTAGAGGCCTAGAAGGTAAAGGAAGAGGGAAAAGTAGAACTAGAAACTCACAAACTGTGAAGTGGAGAATCTTAGAGTGAAACAGACTTGCAAAGGAAGAAACAAACCTGTATCTACCAACCTACAAACTATGCCACTTAGAGCACACAAGGCTCATTGAAATGATCTTGGGGAAAGCACTGGTTTATAACCAATTTGTGTGTGTGTGTGCTTGTAAAAAATTTTTTTTACCTCTTGATTTTTCCTTCTCCCCTTGTTTTAATAAGGTCCATTTTGGAAAACATCAAGGAAAATGGACTCTGTTCATACATAAAAGAGGAGAGAAATGAGGGAGATTAGAAGGAGAGAAGATGGGCATAGCTTTGCCTGCCTCCAGATACAAAATCTAGACAGTCTGGAGAGAGGCAAAACTCAAAGGGGAGGTTTTGTTCTGTTCCCTTTTGGTTGCAGGAACCTCCCCCAACCAAACTCTGCATATTCCTCATAGAATCTTTACAAACATAAATTGTTTCCTTTCCAGGCTTCACCATTCTTCAGGGTCACCCTACCAGGCATCATTATCCTGTCCTGGCTTCTGCTTACACTGGATACTGCAGAAACTCCAGTACCCAACACAGCAACCCCTAGAAGGCCCTACAGATGTGCCTCACAAGTTAATATGCAACTCCTCCCTTTAGTTCTTCTTCCCCAGCCCCTCACCGATAGATTCTGCCTATACAATCTCTTGCAAAAAAAAAAAAAAAAAAAAAAAAAAAATCAGCTGGGATGACCTAAAAATTTTAACATGAATGCCTGTGCCCCCTATAAGAGCCAGGGTCCATTCCAAGGGTGCAGGTTCCTAATAATCTCAAAGGTGTTACCTTACCCACCCACCCAGGATCCAGAGTGTTGCATAAATAATACAGCAAAATTAAAGGCAGATGACAAAACAGGAACTATAATTGCAAAACACTTACAGATACATGGTTAGCATCATTAACATAGAAAGAGCTTTTAGAAATTAGTAACAAGAATGCAAACACTTCAGAAAACTGGCAGCATCCAGTTTATCCAAACTGTTGATAAACATATAGGGAAGTCCCACCATAATAAGAATCAAAAAATGCAAATTAAAATATCAATAAAGTATCACTTTGAAATTGCCAGAGTCTTTAAATAAAGTCAGAGGTGGCCAAAATGCAATGAAATATGAACATTCATAGATTCTTTAAATAAAGTTGCTAGTATGAACATTCATAATTTTAAATTTAAATAAATCTTTTTGAAGATGAATAGTTTTATGTATTAAGAATATTAAACATGTCCATGCCCTTCAACCCAATAATTCTACTTTTGGGACATTTTAAGAAATAGATATCAGAAGCACAGAAAATGTAACACAAAATTTTTCATTGTGTGACTTATGATAGGGAAGAAGTGGAATCAATTGAAAACACTTGCATAATAGTGTGTCATTAAAATGTGGTATAGCCACATAATGGTGTACTTACTCTGTGGCCACTGATAATGTTATTTTATAAGTGTAATGTGAATTCTCCCAACATGATGTAAAGCAAATTAAAAAGCAGGAAATAGCTTGTGTTCACACCACTAACAGTTGTAAATGCCTTTTCACTCATGAAATCAGATGTCAAAACCTATAATAGTGGGAGAGAGAGCTACTAGGTCAATGCTTCTCTGCTAACACACAAACACACACACACACTATTCCAATTACGAACCTTAGTTGATAATAATGTATCAATATTGCTTCATCAATTACAACAAACACACACTAATATAAGATGTTAATAATAGAGAAAACTATGTGTTGGGGATGGTGGGAAGGGATATATGAGAATTTCACTTTCTGTGCGATTTTTCTGTAAACCTAAAGCTGCTCTAAAAATAATAATTTTTGAAAGGCCAGTTGAAAATACTAGACATAAAAAGCATGATATCAGAATTGAATGGTTTATTCTACTAACTTATCTGCAAAAGAATATGGCAGAGAAAAGAACTAATGAACTCCAAGATAGGCCCACAGAAATCATGCAGTGAAACACTAAAAGAAAAAAAGATGGAGAATGAACACAACATTCAAGAGATATAGGATAATACCAAACAGTTTTTCATGCATGTAATTAAAGCCAGAGTGAAAAAGGAGAGAAAAAACAGGATGGAAAAAAATGTAGCTCTTGGGGCTGGAGTTGTGGCTCAGTGGTAACGTGCTTGCCTAGCACGTGTGAGGCACTGGGTTCGATACTCAGCACCACATAAAAATAAATAAATAAGTAAATTGTTTCCATGTACAACTAAAAAAATTAAAATTAAAATAAAAAAATTTAGCTCTTTCCTAGAATAAGTCTAACATTTGCTAATACATCATATCCAGGGTAATAATGTAAATTTTAAAATAAGTAAAATCATACAAAGTAAGTTCTCTGGCCACAAAGAACCAAATCACAAATCAATAATAGAAAGATAATAGGAAATTCTCCAAATTATTAGAAATTAAATGCCACACTTTTAAATAATCCATGGATCGAAGAGGAAATCTCAAGAGAAATGAAAAATACATTCCACAGAAAGAAAGTGAAAGTACAACATATAAAGAAAGATCTGTGATTTATGGCTAAAGAATTAACCACTTCTTTGGAAAAGGAGATTAATAGTACTAATGACATACATTAGAAAAAAAGAAGAGTCCTCAAACTATGTAAGTTCCCATCAAAAAACTAAAAAAATTAAAAATCAGAATACACCCAAAGATAAACAGAAGGAAGAAAATAATAAAGATAAAAACAAAATTAAACTAAAAATATGAAAAAGCCATAAAGAAAATCAATAAGCTAAAAAACAGGTCTTTGAAATGCACCATAAAATTGACAACATTTTAGCCAAACCGATACAAATTACTAATATAAGGAAAAAAGAGGAACATCATTACAAACCCCACAGACATTTAAATGACATTAAAGGATTAAACAAATTACTCAAAAAGCACCAAAGATGAAATAGATAATCTGAAAAGCTGTTTAACGTACGGACTAAATTGTATTCCCTGCTCCCTATTCCTATGTTGAAGCCCTGGTAATCCCCAATGTATTTAGAGATGGGGCTTTTGGTGATTAATTAGGTGTAGAGGAAATCAACAGGACAGGGCCCTCAGAACAGAATTCATACCCAAGGAAAGGCCATGTGAGAACATGACTAAAGGGCAGCCATGTACAAGTCAGAAAGAGAGCTCTAACCAAGAAACAAATCTATTAACACCTCAGTCTTGGACTTCCCAGCTTTTGGAACTGGGAGAAATAAATTCTTATTGTTTAATCCTGTCTGTGGTATTTTTATCATTCTATGATGACCTCAGCTAAGACACAAATCCAATCCATAACTATATAAAAAGTAAATACCATAGCCAAGTGTGTTTTATTCTAGGAATGCAAGACTGCGCTAACATTCGAAAATCAAAGTCACTCATCATATTAATAGTCTAAAGAAGAAAATCTTCCTCTACTATTATGATCATATCAATTGAATCTGAAAAGGCATTTGACAAAATTTGACACCCATTCATGATTTAAACAAAACAAAACTTAGCAAACAGAGAATAGAAGGGAACCTCCTCATCTTGGCAAAGAACATCTGCAGGGCTGGGGTTGTGGCTCAGTGGTAGAGCACTCGCCTAGCATGTAAATGTATTGTGTTCAACTACAACCAAAAAAATAATATATTTTTTAAAAAGAGCATCTACAAAAAGCATCCAGCTAATATTATATTATACATAATGATAAAAGATTATATACTTTCCCCCTACCAGTAGGAAAAAGTCAAGAGTGCTTGCTCTCACCACTTCTCTTTAAAACAGTATTGGAAAGTCAGTCCTAGCCAGAGCAATCAGGCAAGAAAATAAAAGATTGAAAAGAAGAATTCAAACTGCTTCTATTTGCAGATGATATGATTGTCTACAGAGAAATATTTAAGGGTTATAAACAAACAGAAAACCTCTTAGAAGTAATTGATGGGTTTACCAGTGTTACAGGGTGCAAAGCTAATGCCCAAAGATTAATCTTATTTCTATATAACTGCAATAACTATCATCTGCTGATGGTGCAGCCAATCTGGAAAGCTGTATGGAGATTCCTAGGAAAACTTGGAATGGAACCACCATTTGACCCAGCCACCCCACTCCTTGGTCTATACCCAAAAGACTTAAAAACAGCTTACTATAGTGTCACAGCCACATCAATGTTTATAGCAGCACAATTCACAATAGCTAGATTGTGGAAACATCCCCAATGCCCATCAATAGATGAATGGATAGGGAAACTTTGGTATATATACACAATGGAACACTACTCAGCACTAAAAGAGAATTAAATCATGGCATTTGCAGGTAAATGGATGGAGTTGGAGAAAATAATGCTAAGTGAAGTTAGCCAATCCCCCAAAAAACAAAGGTCAATGATTTCTTTGTTATGAAGATACTGACTTATAATGGCAAGGGATGGGGGATGAGAGGAATGAAGAAACTTTAAATAGAACAAAAGGGGGCAGGGGAGGGTAAGGGTAAGGGGATAGGAATAATGGTAGATTGAGTTAGACATCATTACCCTAAGTACATGTATGAAGACACAATTGTTGTGAAAATACTTTACGTAAAACCAGTGACTTGAAAAATTGTGCTCTTTATATGTAATATGAAATGAACTGCACTCTGCAAGCATGTATAACAAATTAGAATAAAAATAAATTTTAAAAAATGCAGAAAATGGTGTAATTAAATTAGTAGCCAGGAAATACTTGATCACAAATTACTTTGGTGAATTTTCAAATTAAAAAATATTGAGGTCTGTAAAAAAAAAAGAAAACAAAATTAAAACATACTATTTCATTTAATTGTGTAGGTAAAACCTAATAAACATGATGAAAAAGAATCAAATAAACCTAAGTAAATGAAAGGACATACCATATTGGTGAATTAGAAGATTCAGATAAAAGCCAGTTTTCAATTCTTCCTAAACAGATCTTTTTCAGGCAATTCCCACCAAAACTGCAGCAAGACTTTTTGTTGATGCAGACAAGTTGATTATAAAATCCATATGGGAAGGGAACTAGAGTAGCTAAAATAATTTTTTTTTTTTTTTTTTTTTTGGTACCAGGGATTGAACTCAGGGGCACTCGACCACTGGGCCACATCCCCAGCCCTTTTTTGTATTTCATTAGAGACAAGGTCTCACTGAGTTGCTAAGTGCCTCTCCATTGCTGAGGCTGGCTTTGAACTCGTGATCCTCCTGCCTCAGCCTCCCAAGTGCTGGGATTACAGGCGTGTGCCACCACGCCCGGCTAGCTAAAATAAATTTTTAAAAAATAATGAAGATTAAAGAATCACACTGCTCAATTTTAAGACTAATTTTACAGCTATAAAAGTCAAGGAAATATGGTATTTGAAGATAATAGATATAAAGATCAAGGGAACTGAATAAAGAATTCAGAATTAGATCCACACAAGTAAAGCCACTGGTATTTTTTTAATTTGTGTTTTTTGTTCTTTTTAGATACACATAACGGTAAAGTGTATTTTGACATATTATACATACATCGAGTATAACTTCCCATTGTTGTGGTTGTACCTCATGTGGAGTGACACTGGTCATGTATTCATATATGAACACAGGAAAGTTATGTCTGATTCATTCTACTATATTTCTTATTCCCATCCCCCTCCCTTCCCTTCATTCCCCTTTGGCCACTGGTATTTTACGAAAGCTCAGAAGCAACTCAGTGGAGGAAGGACAGTCTTTCACAAACACTGTTGAAAAAACTGGATATCCACAGTTAAAAGAACCCCAATTTAAACGTCATATTTTATACAAAAAACAACTCAAATGGATCATAGATTTAAATGTGGAATTATAAAACTTTTAAAGTAGTAGAAATTCTTCACAACCTAGGTAGGCAGATTTCTTAGATATTTACACCAAAATATAATCCATAAAATCCTAAGTTGATAAACTGACTGGACTTAACCAAAATTAAAATATTTGCTCTGTGAAAGATCCTCTGAAGAGGATACAAAGACAGTTCAGAGGCAGAAAAAAAAATTGCAGATTACATATCTCCAAAAGACAACCTGTATCCAGAATATATGTTACTATTTAAACTCAACTGTAAAAATTAATAAAATTTGCTTAAAAATAAACCAATTTTTGAACAAACAAACAAACAAAAAAGAGGATATTTGGATGGAAGACAAGCACATGAAAAGATGTGCAATTGGGGGATCCAAGATGGCTGGCCAGAGGGAGGCAGCATTCTGTGTCGCTCTGTGACCTGGGACTCAAGTAGTGAGAATATTGCTTCTCTGTGAGTGCTATTCCTGCTCCCAGGCAGGAATCACGGCCACTGTGCCTGTGCAGGGCTCCGTGCCTCAGCGTCAGAGTAGGTCTCCTAGCTACGCACCCACGCAGGACTACCAGGTGCCCGAGGGAGACCATGAGCATCAGCACCCACACAGAACCTTCTGCCACCCACCCCAGCAGAAATCCTGGAAGCTGCTCCCACACAGGACACCCAGCAGCTACCCAGGTGCAGGAACTCCAGCTGCTACACCTGTGTGGACAAACGATGGACTCCCTGGTTGCCCATCTTGGGACTCTGCAGTAATGGAGAGAGTCCCCTATGCTGCGGTAGAGTGCCTGCACCTGGGAACTTCACACAGGCTCTGAAGACAGCTGACAGCCACACACTGAACACCACAGAGCTGTCTCTGAACACAACATCCACATCCAATGCCATCACCTGACTCCCCCAACCGGACCTGACACCCCATTACTGAAAGCAGCCACCTCCATCTTGGGTCACCTTCATCACCATGTTTAGTGGGGGCAACTCCCAGTTTGGCACTCTGGCTGGCCAGGTACCCAGTTTCTAACTACCCCCTCTCCCCAGCAGCCACTAACCCAGCACAGTGACACCCTGGTTACCCTCACCATCCTAAGGGCAGAGATACCAGCCAACAACAGATGACCCCACCTATTGGATAAGAAGGGAAGCAGGAAAACTACTGATCTCCAACCAAAACAATCTTTGTGGGCTGGGGTTGTGGCTCAGCGGTAGAGCGCTCGCCTAGCATGTGTGTGGCCCAGGTTCGATCCTCAGTACCATGTAAACATAAATGCATTGCATTGTGTACAACTAAAGCAAATAAATAAATATTTTTTAAAAATCCTTGTTTCTTCCTTGGAGACTTTTTATTTTTTATTATTTTTCTTCTCCTTCTCTGTTCTCCCACCCTCACATCCCCAACATATGTGAAACCAAGTACTTTGCATGAATCAGGATTTTGAGGTCTGGGACGTCTGAATCGTATAATATAGTTGTGTTGTATATTCTTTTTTTTTCCTCTAATTTTACTATTTTAACATCTTTTATTTTTCTTAATATACATGTGTGTTTGTTTTGATGTACTCTGCTGTCTTCCCACTTACTTGTCTACCCAAAATTACTTCCTCTCTACTCTCATGCTACTAACCTTTTTCTTTAGATTTCTCTTTCACACTTCCTAAGACGTAATAACTCTATATTCTCACATCCTGCCTCCTCAGCATATCATCCTACACCTCACCCCCGGTTTTTTGTCCACTGTCAGAAGCTGTAAACCCTTTTACAAACCTAATGATTATATTGTAGATAATAATTGATTTCACCATTTCTGTACCTTGTGACCAAACTGTAAACATCTTAATAGCAGCTATTTGTTTTTAGGTTGTATATTGTTTACATTGGGATCTGTTAACATTGTCCTTCCCTTCAAAGTAAAGGTATTGGAACCCTACAGGGACACTATAAGCCTATAGGGTAAAAATGGTAACACCTCAGATTCACAGTGCTGGAAGGCAAGACACACGAACAACATGAAAAGACAAGGGAGGAAAGTGCTCCAAACAAATCAAGATACCACATTATTAGAATCCATGGCCAGCACAGCAGAAGAAATGACAGAGAAGGAGTTCAGGATATACGTAATTAAAATGTTCTGTGAATTAAAGGATCAAATACAGGCAAATTCAGGCAGCAAAAAATCTTTTTTTTTTTGGTACCAGGGATTGAACTCAGGGGCGCTTGACCACTGGGCCACATCCCCAGCCCTTTTTTGTATTTTATTAAAGACAGGGTCTCACTGAGTTGCTAAGTGCCTCGCCATTGCTGAGGCTGGCTTTGAACTCGAGATCCTCGGGCCTCAGCCTCCCAAGTGCTAGGATTACAGGCATGCGCCACCATGCCCAGCTGCAAAAGATCATTTTGACCAAGAGCTACATAAACAAATACAGGACGCAAAAGATTACTTCAATAGGGAGCTAGAAGTCCAAAAAAAAAAAAAAAAAAAACAAACCCGAAATCCCTAAAATGAAAGAAACAATAAAACAAATTACAAGTTCAATTGAAAGCATCACCAACAGATTAGACCACTTGGAAGACAAGACTTCAGACAATGAAGACAAAATATATAATCTTGAAAAGAATGTAGATCACACAGTGAAAATGGTAAGAAACCATGAGCAGAACATTCAAGAAATGTGGAATAGCCTTTAAAAAAAAATCTAAGAGTTATTGGGAGCCGGGCATGTTGGTGCACGCCTGTAATCCCAGCACTTGGGAGGCTGAGGCAGGAGGATCGTGAGTTCAAAGCCAGCCTTAGCAATGGTGAGGCACTTAGCAACTCATTGAGACCCTGTCACTGATAAAATACAAAAAAGGGCTGGGTATGTGGCCCAGTGGTCGAGTGCCCCTGAGTTCAATCCCAGTGCCAGAAAAAAAAAAGAGAGAGAGAGAGAGAGAGAGAGAGAGAGAGTTATTGGGAGAGAGGAAGACATAGAGTTCCAAACCAAAGGAATGAACAATCTACCCAATGAGATAATATCAGAAAATTTTCCAAACATGATGAATGAATTGGAAAACCAAATTCAAGAGGCTTACAGGACACCAAATGTATACAACAGCTCTACACCAAGGCACATTATAATGAAAATGCTTAACATACAAAATAAGGAGAGAATGTTAAAAGCCACGAGAAAAAGGAATCAGATTACATACAGGGGGAAACCAATTAGGTTATGTGCAAATTTTTCAACCCAGACCCTGAAAGCTAGAAGATCCTGGAACAACATATACCAAGGTCTGAAAGAAAATGGATGCCAACCAAGAATCTTGTATCCAGCAAAATTAAGCTTTAGATTTGATGGTGAAATATAAACCTTCCATGATAAACAAAAGTTAAAAGAATTTACAGCTAGAAAAACTGGACTACAGAACATCCTTGGCAAAATATTCCCTGAAGAGGAAATGAAAAACAATGATGAAAATCAGCAGAGGGAGTTATTACATTAAAGGATAAACTAATCAAAGGAGAAATCAAGTCAAGTTAAATAACAAAAATGGCTGGGAAATAAATCATGTCTCAATAATAACCCTGAATGTTAATGGCCTAAATTCACCAATCAAAAGACATAGACTAGCAGATTGGATTAAAAAAAAAAAAAAAAAAAAGACCCAACAATATGTTGCCTCCATAAGACTCATCTCATAGGAAAAGACATCCACAGACTGAAGGTGAAAGGTTGGGAGAAATCATATCACTCACATGGACTGAAGAAGCAATCAGGGGTTTCCATCCTCATATCAAATAAAGTAGACTTCAAGCTAAAGTTAATCAAAAGGGTTAAAAAAGGACATTTCTATTGCTCAAGGGAACCATACACCAACAAGACAACAATTGTAAATATATGTGCCCCAACAATGGAGCATCATGTTCATCAAACAAATTCTTCTCAAGTTCAAGAGTCAAATTGACCACAACACAATAATTTTGGGTGACTTTAACACACCTCTTTCACCACAGGATAGATCTTCCAAACAAAAGCTGAACAAAGAAACTATAGAACTCGATAATACAATCAATAACTTAGACTTAGCTGACATATATAGAATATTTCATCCTTCAATGAGTGAATACACTTTCTTCTGAACAGCGCATGGATCCTTCTTTAAAAGAGACCATACATTATGCCACAAAGCAACTCTTAGCAAATACAAAAAAAGTGGAGATACTACCCTGCATTTTATCAGATCATAATGGAATGAAATTAGAAAACAACGAAAAAATAAAAAAAATAAAAAATTACTCCAACACCTGGAGACTAAATAAAATGCTACTGATTGAACAATGGGTTGCAAAAGATATCAAGGAGGAGATTAAAAAATTCTTAGGGGGTTGGGATTGTGGCTCAGCGGTAGAGCACTCACCTGGCATGTGCGCGGCCCGGGTTCAATCCTCAGCACCACATAAAAGTAAAGCATTGTGTACAACTAAAATAAATAAATATTTTTAAAAAAATTCTTAGAGGTAAATGAGAATACTGATACAATATATTGAAATCTCTGGGACACTATGAAGGCAGTATGAAGAGGAAAGTTCATTGCATGGAGTTTATTCTTAAAAGAAGAAAAAGTCAACAAATAAAAAACCTAACATTACATCTCAAAGCCCTAGAAAAAGAAGAACAAATCAACACCCAAAGCAGTAGAAGACAGGAACTAATTAAAATCAGAGCTGAAATCAATGAAATTGAAATAAAAGAAACAATTGACAAAATAGAAAGTTGATTCTTTGAAAAAATAAATAAAATTGACAAACCCTTAGCCATGCTAACAAAGAAGAGAGAAAACTCAAATTACTAACGTTTATGATGAAAAGGAAATATCACAACAGACACTACAGAAATACAGAAGATAATTAGAAATTATTTTTGAAAACTTGCACTCCAATAAAATAGAAAAAAACAAAGGTATTAACAAATTTCTAGAGTCATATGTTTTGCCCAAATTGAATCAAGATGATATACACAATTTAAACAGATCAATTTCAAGCAATGAAATAAAAGATGCCTTCAGAAACCTACCAACCTAAAAAGCCCAGGACTGGATGGATACACAGCTGATTTCTACAATACCTATAGAGAAGAACTAATACCTATACTCTTCAAATTATTTTGTGAGATAGAAAAAGAGGGAGCACTTCCAAACACATTCTATGAGGCCAATAACACCCTGACTCCAAAACCAGACAAAGACACGTCAAAGAAAGAAAACTTCAGACCAATAGCTCTAATGAACATATATGCAAAAATTCTCAATAAAATTCTGGCAAATTGAATTTTAAAAAAAAAAATCAAAAAGATAGTGCACCACAATCAAGTGAGGTTCATCCCAGGATGCAAGGTAGGTTCAACATATGGAAATCAATAAATGTAATTCATCACATCAATAGACTTAAAGATAAGAATCATATGATCATCTCAATAGATGCAGAAAAAGCATTTGACAAAATACAGCACAACTTCATGCTCAAAACACTAGAAAAACTAGGGATAACAGGAACATATCTCAACATCATAAAAGCTATCTATGTTAAGCCCCAGGCCCACATTATTCTAAATGGAGAAAAATTGAAAGCATTCTGTCTAAAAACTGGAACAAGACAGAAATGCCTTCTTTTACTACTTCTATTTAACATAGTTCTTTTTTTTAAAAAAATTTATTTATTTGCTTTAGTCGTACACAATGCATTTATTTTTATGTGGTGCTGAGGATCAAACCCGAGCCGCACACGTGCTAGGAGAGTGCTCTACCGCTGAGCCACAACCCCAGCCCCTAACATAGGTCTTGAAACACTGGCCAGAGCAATTAGACAGGTGAAAGAAATTAAAGGTAAACAGACAGGAAAAGAAGAACTCAAATTAGCATTATTTGCTGACGATATGATTCTATACCTAGGAGACCCAAAAAATTCCACCAGAAAACTTATAGAACTAGTAAATGAATTCAGCAAAGTAGCAGGATATAAAATCAACACCCATAAGTCAAAAGCATTTCTATATATCAGTGACAAATCCTCTGAAAGGGAAACAAGGAAAACTACCCCATTTACAATATCATCAAAAAAATAAAATAAAATACTTGGGAATCAACCTAATAAAAGAGGTGAAAGGCCCCTACAATGAAAACTACAGAACGCTAAAGAAAGAAAAATTAAAGAAGACCTTAGAAGATGGAAAGATCTCCCTTTTTTTTGGATAGGCATATTTAATATTGTCAAAATGACCATTCTACCAAAAACACTATACAGATTTAATGCAATTCCAATCAAAATCCCTATGGCATTCCTCAAAGAAATAGAAAAAGTGTTCATGAAATTCATCTGGAAAAATAAGAGACCCAGAATAGCTAAAGCAATCCTTAGCAAGAAGAGTGAAGCAGGTGGCACTGCTACACCAGATCTTATACTATACTAGAGAGCAATAGTAACAAAAACAGCATAGTATTGGCACCAAGATAGACTGGTAGACCAATGGTACAGAATAGAGAACACAGAGATTAACCCACATAATTATAGTTATCTTATATTAGACAAAGGCACCAAAAACATTCATTGGAGAAAAGATAACCTCTTCAACAAATAGTGCTGGGAGGATTGGAAATTCATATGCAGCAAAATGAAAATAAAAACCTCTCTCTCACCATGCTCAAAACTCAACTCAAAGGGGATCAAAGACCTAGGAATTAAACTGGAGACCCTGCGTATAATAGAAGAAAAAGTAGGCCCAAATATCCATCAGTTGGATTAGGTCCCAACTTCCTTAATAAGACTCCTATAGCACAAGAATTAAAATCAAGAATTAATAAATGGTATGGATTCAAACTAAAAAGCTTCTTCTCATCAAAAGAAACAATCAGTGAGGTGAACAGAGAGCCTACATCTTGGGAGCAAATTTTTACCACTCCCACATCAGATGAAGCACAAATCTCTAGGGTATATTAGAACTCAAAAAGCCAAACACTACAAAAAAACCAAATAACCCAATCAATAAATGGGCCAAGGAACTGAACTGACACTTCTCAGAAGATGATATACAATCAATCAACAAATATATGAAAAAATGTTCAACATCTCTAGCAATTAGAGAAATGCAAATCAAAACTGCTCTAAGATTTTATCTCACTCCAGTCAGAATGGCAGCTACTAAGAATACAAACAAAAATAAATATCCCACATTGCTGGTGGGACTGCAAATTGGTGCAGCCAATCTGGAAAGCAGTATGCAGAATCCTTGGAAAACTGGGAATGGAACCACCATTTGATCCAACAATCCCACTCCTTGGTCTATACCCAAAGGATTTAAAAACAGCATACTACAGGGACACAGCCACATCAATGTTTATAGCAGCACAATTCACAATAGCTAAACTGTGGAACCAACCTAGATGCCCTTCAGTAGATGAATGGATAAAGAAAATGTGATATAAATACACAATGGAGTATTACTCAGCAATAAAAGAAAATAAAATCATGGCATTTGCAGGTAAATGAATGGAGTTGGAGAATAAATGTTAAGTGAAGTTAGCCAATCCCTAAAAACCAAATAGTTAATGTTTTCTCTGATACAAGGAGGCTGATTCATATTGGGATTGGGAGGGGGTCATGAGGGGATTAGACCATTCATAATGGGGATGGGGGGGCAGTGTGAGAGGAACAGACGAACTTTAGATAGGGCAAAGGGGTGGGCAGGGAAGGGAGGGGTTATGGGGATAGAAAATATGGTGGAATGAGATGGACATCAATACCCTAAGTACATATATTAAGACATGAATGGTGTGAATATACTATGTATACAATTGTGCTCTATATGTGTAATATGAATTGTAATGCATTCTGCTGTCATATATAACAAATTACATTAAAAAATAAATAAATTTTTAAAAAGATGTCCAATCAACATCACAAGTCTTTAACCAAATGCACACTAAAGTCATGACAAAGTATTACTACACAATTACACTATTTAGCCTATTACACTAGCTAAAATTAAAAAAAAAAAAACTGACCACACCTACCGTTAGGCACCTGAATTGCATATGTTACCAATGAAAATGTAAAATTATATTGTCTCGCTGGAAAAGAGTTTGGTATAATCTTTTTTATCCATTTTATTGAGATATAATTCACATATGGTAAAATCCACCCACTCGATGTGTACAATTCAGTGGTTTTTTTTTTACTCTGTTCACAGAGTTGTGTAACCATCACCACAATCTAATTTTAGAATATATTCATGATGCCCAAGAGAAACTATTATATCTTTTATCAATCACTCCTCATTTCCCCAAGTTATCCCCCAAAATAAGCAACTACTGCTAATGTGCTTTCTGTCTCTAAAGATTAGTGATTTTGAACATTTATATAAATGAAATCATGCAATATGTGGATTTTTGTGATCATCCTTCTTTCACTGATTTTGAGGGTCATTTACTGCAGCATACATCAGTACTTCACTTATTATTGCAAGGTAATATTCAATTGTATGGATATACAGCTTTTATTTATTCATTTGGTTGAAGGCATTTGAGTTGATATCACTTTCTAGCTATTATAAACAATCTTGCTATGATGATAGGTGTGTAAATTTTGTATAAACCATGTTTTCACTTTTCTTAGATGTATATCTAGAAGTGAAATTGATGGATCATATCTAACTCTATGTTTAACATTTTGAGGAACTAACTTATCAGACTCCGGAGAAAGTTCACTGCTTATCCCAACAACTTTGGGCTTGCTGTGTTTAGGGCCTAGTGTTCAACAGAGGAATCCTTCCTAGGAAAGTTGTCTATGGTTCTAATAAATTAGAAGTTGAGATTGCCTCCTGGCCACTGCTAATGAACCAACAGGCAGAGGAAAGGTGACTACTGACTGGAGAGACTGGTTTCTATTCCTTGGGGGAAACTTGTTTGCAAGGAGGGCAAGAGGGACTATGTATCTTCAATAGAAATTCTCAATGAAAGTGTGATCAGCAAATAAAGAGAAGGACTCCAGTACTCAGATCCTACAAGAATGTAGTCCTGGCAATTATCAAGAATATAAACAACAATAAGTGTTGGTGATGATGTGGGGGAAAAGGTACACTCATACATTGCTGGTGGGACTGAAAATTGGTGCAACCACTCCGAAAAGCAGTATGGAGATTCCTTAGAGAACTTGGAATGGAACCACCATTTGACCCAGCAATCCCTCTCCTTAGCATATACCCAAAGGACTTAAAATCAGCATACTACAGTGATGCAGCCTCATCAATGTTTATAGTAGCTCAATTCATAATAGCTAAACTATGGAACCAACCTAAATGCCCTTCAGCAGATGAATGGATAAAGAAAATGTGGTATGGGGCTGGAGTTCTGGCTCAGTGGTAGAGTGCTTGCCTAGCATGTGTGAGGCACTTGGTTCGATTCTCAGCATCATGGATAAATAAAAAATAAAGGTTCAATAACAACTAACATGAATAAACAAATAATTAAAAAAAATAAGAAAGAAAGAAAATGTGGTATGTATGCACGATGGAATATTACTCAGCCAGAAAGAAGAGTGAAATTATGGAATTTGTAGGTAAATAGATGGAGTTGGAGAATATCAAGCTAAGCAAAATAAGCCAATCCCACAAAACCAAAGGCCAAATGTTTTCTCTGATATGTGGATGCTACCTCATAATGAGGAGGCACTAGGGAAGAACAAAGGAACTTCAGATTGGGCGCCAGGGAGTGAGGAGAGGTGGGGGGTGGGAAGGATGGTTGAATGAGATGGACATCATTACCCTATGTACATGTATGATTGCATGAATGGTGTGACTCTGCATCATGTACAGCCAGAGAAATGAGAAACTGTGCTCCATTTGTGTACGATGAGTTGAAATGCATTCTGCTGTCATTATAACTAATTAGAACAAATTAAAAAAAAAAAAAAAGAATGTTGACCTGGGAGATATCACCAAGTAAAGAACTCAAACAGATGTGGTGTTGGCCAAGGGTCATAAGAACATTGGATAGATGTTGGGAAAAAGAAAGCCTTGATTATCAGCTTAGGTCTTAAGTTGAGCTACAGAAGTGCTGATTAAAGAAGCTATGCTTTGTTGTAATTATGTGCCCTCATCCCTTCTTTTTCCCTGTTCCCTTATGTGAAGAATATTGTTAGTGGCTAACATTTTAGGTTGTCTGTTAGAACAGGACCAAATTGGCATTATCCCAATACGGTATGGTAGCTGAAGGGAAAGTATGCTTCTCTTGTGTTGATGAGAGGAACTTTTCATCCACACAAAGAATAAGAGTGTATGTGTAGGGACAAACGGAGAGAGACAACCCTGTACTCTGATCTGGTCCCATCCTTCTCTATCCTGCTGTGTGCACCTGGAAGCCAACCTACACACAATACAGCAATGGACTCCCTTGCCATCTCACTTCTAATTGAATTTGGCCAGTGAGAGGCAATCATAGACCAGAAAAGCATGAGGAAAGTGATGTTGGCTTCTTACCCTCCGGGTATCCTCTACTGAAGGCTTTCAGGTAACTCTCTGTGTAAATCACTTTCTCTTCTTCTCTCTCTCTTTCTCCCTCTCTTGCCAATAATTACTTCTTTCTCTTACTCCTTCAGGCCCAGGAGTAGGTATGATCCTCTTTAGGTACCAGCCCTTAGGTACCATACTGTTTCTTGGTGCTTTTCTTAAAATCCAGCCCATACTTTTATATTTTAAAAAGGTCTCTTTATTAAATATAACTCATATTATCCAAATTAAGTGTTATTTTCAGTCACCATTCCAACCATTACAAATTTGAGAATGTGCACATTCTGGTGAAGATGTTGGAAATTCAATTAGATATGTCTATATCTGTATATATCTATACCCATATGTAGGTAGAGTTATCTAGGCTGAAGATGAAGTGGATAGTCAAAAGCATACAGATGGTTTTTAAAGCTGTGGACCTACGTAAGAACAATAATGGAATACATGTACAAAGGGGAACAAAGAGGGACAAGGACTAAACCTGGCCACCTAAAAATTAAGAGGTCTTGGAGAAAAGAACACAAAACTAGAGACAGAGAAGTGTAAGCTGCCTGGTACCGTAACCCGGGATGAAAACTCTCGGAGGCAGAGTTAAGTTTTTACTACTTTTACTTCTACTTTCTTAGAGCTTAGAGAGGGAAAGAAAGATTTTTAGAGAGAAAGATTAAAGCAAGCTTTTCTTAGCTTAGAGTCTTAGAGAGAAAGAAAGATAGAGCTTAGCTTAGAGCGAGCTTTCTTCTTAGCTTAGAGTCTTAGAGAGAAAGAAAGATAGAGCTTAGCTTAGAGCGAGCTTTTCTTCTTGTCTTCTTAGCTTAGAGTCTTAGAGAGAAAGAAAGATAGAGCTTAGCTTAGAGAAAGATTAGAGCTTCTTTCTTCTCTCTTCTTTCTTCCTTCTTCTTTCTTCTGTCTTCTGTCTTCCTCAGGAGTCTCGGCCTAACTCTGACCAGTCATTACTTCTTCTATCTGGTTTCTCTTCTGTCTTCTATCTGGTTTCTCTTCTGTAACCGCTCTGCCTACGTTCTGGCCGCTCTGATTCTTCTGACCGACCGAGTGACTGCCCGGCTGACTGAATTCTCCGTTCTCCCGACTCGGACCGCTTTCACCCGGTTATATACCTTCAGGTTTGCGGGTGCCTACAGGTGCGTCACATACATATCAGGTGGAACCCATGGCTTCCAGCTAGCTACAACAGCCCTTCCTAATTAGGGCTCCTTCAGAGAAGGACTGGCTGCAGAACACAGGGTGTAGAGTCTTGGAAGAACGTGAACAAGTGCTTCAAGTAGGAAAGGAAGGTCAGATGTGCCAAGCACTGCCAATGGCCAGATATGACAAGGATTGAGAAATTATCACCACAGCAACAGAAAGGACATTGGCTACTTTCACATGAGATAGTGGTGAAGGAGGTGTTGGTGGCATGATTAGACACCTGACTGGTGTTCATGGGAGGGTTGTAGGACAGGAATAGGAGAGAGAAGTATGGACAACTCCAGGAGATTTTCTTCTAAGGAAGCAAAAATGGGTGGTAGTTCACCAGGCAGGGTACTTTTCTTTCATATCATATTAGTACTTTCTTCCTTTTTTTTTTCTGCCAATTCTACCTAACTGCATTGCGCTCTGTTCTTTCTCCTCAACAGAAATAAAGCGGAAGATTGCAAATAAGAAATTCCAAAAGTCCAGCTTAGGTTTTTCCCAACAATGCTCTCAGTGGCAGACAGGAGATGCTCTACAGATGGTGAAAGTCAGTCATCTAATAAGATCACAGACAAGAGGGCATGATGTCACCTTGGAGTCACATCTGTGTTGTGAAGTTTAATTTTCTCCTCTTGATTTTCCTTAAAGTTTTATTCACTACAAAACTTAAAAAAAAATTAGATTGGAGAATTAGGTTCGCTGCCATAGGTGGTGTGATATTTTTCCAGAAATGTTGTCTAAATTGTTGTGAGACTTAAAAATTATGTAGTAATTAGTTTCTTTAAATGCAAATTCTGATTCCAGAGTGTATGCCAAAATTCTGCATTTCTAAACAACTCCCAGACGATGCTGGTGATGCTAACCCAAGACCTCTCCTTAAGGAGCTTTTCTTAAATTTAGACCATACTTTCATATTTTAAAAGGTCTCTTTATTAAATATAATTCATATTATCAAAATTAAGCATTATTTTCTGACACCATTCTGCCCATTACAAATTTGAGAATGTGCACATTCTGGTGGAGATGTTGGATATTCAATTAGAAGTCTAAATCAGGGCTGGGGTTGTGGCTCAGCGGCAGAGCGCTCGTCTCACACGTGTGCGGCCCGTGTTCGATCCTCAACACCACGTAAACGAAAATGCATTGTATTGTGTGCAACTAAAGTAAATAAATAAATATTAAAAAAAGAAGTCTAGGGTGGGGGTTGTGGCTCAGCGGCAGAGCGCTTGCCTTGCACGTGCGCGGCCCGGGTTCGATCCTCAGCACCACGTAAACATAAATGCATTGCATTGTATACAACTAAAGTAAATAAATAAATATTTTTAAAAAAAGAAGTCTAGGGCTGGGATTGTGGCTCAGCGGTAGAGCTCTCGCCTAGCACGCAGGCGACGCGGGTTCGATCCTCAGCACCACGTACAAATAAAAACACATTGTGTACAACTAAAAAAAAAAGCAAATAAATAAAAATATTTAAAAAAAAAAAAAGAAGTCTAAATTATATAGAGAAGACACATGAACCAATGACCTCTGCATTTTAGTATTCACACTCTAATCATCCCCTCTTGCAGAGAGTGGCGACTTAGATCAGGGTCTCTGACCACCTCAAAGCAGAGGCTGTGCTTGTGCTGGAAACCTCCTGTGCAACGGTGCAGGTCAAGATTGCCCAGTTGCTATGGTGACGCCCTGCTTGAGGAGGTTCAGGGCAAGGCATGACGCTATCAGTCTTGACCCTGAGTTCAGACACCAGCTTCTGGGGATAGAGAATTACGAGCGTAAGTAGATAATTATAATTTGTTGCCAGTGCTTTGACCTTTAGCCTGCCTTCTTTGAAGGAACTTTCATAGAAAACCCTTTTGATGTTAAAACCTATATGATAAACATGCTGAGCTAGCTCTGGGTCATTGTTCCTCTATCAGAGGACAATGTCCCACCTGGTCCCAATTTTCTCTGTTTGGCTTTTCTAATCCCCCATTGCCCCTTGCCGGTTTCTGAATTAATGGCCATGCAGATTGCAACACCCTCCCACTGAGTTTGGACTGGACCTAGTAGTTCACTTCTCATGAAGAGAACAGCCCAGGAGTGATGGAAGTCTCTTTCAAGATTAGACTCCAACTGGCCAGGCTTCCACAATGCTCATGACCTCTCTCTTGCTCTCTTGCTTGTTCATTCCCATGAAGCAAGCTCCCAGTTGGTGAGTTACTCTATAGAGAAGCCCACGTGGCAAAGAACTGAAGGATCCTCTACATAATAGTCAGTAACGAAATAGGCCCCTGTCCAACAGCCTTCCAGGAACTGAATCCTTGCAACAACCATCTTGTGAAATTGGAAGCAGATCCTTCTCTAGATGAGCTTCAGAAAATCTGCAGTCCTGGCTCGTACCTTGATGGCAACCTTGTGAGACTCCCTAATCCAGCAACCCATCTCAGCTTCACTGAGATTCTTGACCCCTGGAGACTGAAAACCAATACATGTTTGCAATTTTATCCACCAAACTTTTGGGCAATTAAGTACATGGCATTAGGTTATTAATACAAAGGGATTGCAAAGAGTCAAGAACCTTGATGTTGATTGTAGTGATGGTTTTACAGGTGTATGTGTGTATCAGGACTCATCAGACTGTGTAACTGGATACTTGTAAATTCTATAGTTCATTCTATGTCAATGTACTGAAATGATGTTGAAAGCACATTATGAAGTCTGGGGAAGAGGATATGTTCACCCATTTACTAGGAGATTATTTCCTCCCTACAAATACCACTTCCCCCAAAAAGGAGCTCTTCTCTTTAATGACATGAGGGTTTATGTACCTTAAGTTCATACTGTCCTAATAGTACTAGATGAAAATGACCTGTATTACTCTATTTCCTGTGATAGCCATTGACTTATCTTAAATTGTTCTTTCTTGAGGAGTTATCATTGACCCGTAGTCAGGTTACTGATCTGGGTGTCTGGGAGGCACCTTGTGCCCTACAGTTTGAACTTATTTAATGAATTAAAACACCCACATGTTGATGCTAATTCTTTGCCTGACAGTCTAAGCTGATGATAAGACAGAATCACTCTGGGACCTGCCTTTATGGAGTCTATAGTCTAGTGTGCTCATGTTTGAGAGGCACCCACTGTCCTAGCCTTCTCAAACATAATTTCACTTAATCTTTCCCATTAACATATCATATGTGTCCACTGGATATTAGAAGGAATTTGGATGAAGAGCATATGTAGGCTGTTGTCTTTGGCTTGGATCTTGGTGTCCATGCTTCTGAGATGTCATTCTGACCCTTTGTCATGACCTAACACTTTGAGAAAAGCCCTCTTCACGTCTTTGTTCCGGAGGCTGTAGATGATGGGGTTCAGGAAGGCAGAGATGACATTGTAGAATAGAGCCAGCTTCTTATCCTCTTCTGGGGAGGACTCAGATCCAGGTCTCATATACATGACCATACATGGGATAGAGAACATGGTGACCACAGTGATGTGAGAAGCACAGGTGGAGAAGGCCTTGAGCCGTCCTTGGGTTGAGCGGATCTTCAGGATGGCAGCAAAGATATTGATGTAGACAATGATGATGAGGGAGAGTGGGACCAAAAGAAGGATGAAGCCCAGGATGAAGTCCACCTGGTCATTGAGAGAGGTGTCTGCACAGGCCAACTTCAAAACAGCAGGTACTTCACAGAAGAAGTGGTTGATCTCATTGGGGCCACAGTAGGGAAGAATCATAGCAGAGACAGTATATATCAGGGCACAACTGATACCCCAGAATCCACAGAAGGCCACCAAAGACCCACACAGCAAAGGGCTCATGATGACTTTGTACCTGAGTGGGTGGCAAATGGCCACATACCTGTCGTAAGCCATGATGGCAAAAAGCCAAGACTCAGTGATTCCCAGCATCAGGAAGATGTACATCTGGGCCACACATCCAATGTAAGAGATGGTCTTCTTCTCACAAACCAGGTGCACCAGCATCTGCGGCACTGTGGTGGTGACATAGCCCATGTCCAGAATGGATAAGACACTGAGGAAAAAGTACATGGGTGTGTGGAGGCGGGAGTCCATACGTATCAAAGTGATAATGAGCCCATTGCCCAGGAGGGTGATGAGGTAGAGGAAGAGAAAGACACCAAATAGAGTAGCATTTATCTTTGTGTCCCTGGAGAATCCTAGAAGAATGAATTCAGTAACAGAGCTGTGGTTTCTCCAGAGGGTGTCCTGCATCCTTCTGCTGTAGAGAAAAAACAGAGAGCGAGAGCCATCATCATGAAGGTGGAACCTCCAGACTCTAACCCTACTGGTATTCATGTAATAAGATTGCCAATTCCAAGTAGCAAAATAAATACGTAGTAGCACACCCACAGAGCCAGGGACCAAATTTTTAAAAAGAATTTCCATTTGCTAGAAAATGGCATGTTAATATTTTACTATATAATTCCAGTTTATTCAGAGATCCCAAGTAACAGATTCCACGCTGAAATGTAGAATTTGCAAAAAAGAGGGTTGGGTCCAAAATTAATGACTTGCTCTTCATAGTTCATGTAGCTTCTGAAAAATTTCAAAGAGATCAAGGAAGGAATTAGATGTTTAAGAACATAGCAGTTGTTAAGCATTTCATACCCAATGAGAAAATCTGCCTCTACCTAGGAACTCCTCCCAAAATTGGTCTCAGTTGGGCCACCCAAAGAGCTTGATGGGACACAAGAAACTTTAGAGACACAGTTAGTAGAGCTTGGAATATCAGGGAAATAACTATTATTTGGAAATAAATTGTCAGGACCTTATACTGCTTTCTGGCTGCTTGCCACATTACCACGCCCTGTTACAGGACCTAGGCTAAGCAGGGGGCATGGCTGTGAGAACTGAAACCACCCCAAAGATAGGCCAATGGCTCCGCCAATGGCATCCGCCCATGCTCCTTATGTGTCCCTATGATCTTTCTGTTGATTGGCCCATGTCCTATATAAGACCATCCAACTTCCTCAATAAACCGAGTTCCGGCATTCTACTGACTGGGCTCCCCTACACGGCTCTGAGTCTTTTGAAGGCAGGGGAGGAGGCGTTGGCGGCCTTTACTTTCCCAATCCAGTCTCATCGTTGAGGTAGGCCCCTCTGGCCTCTTTTGGTAGACAGAAGAGGTCCATCCCAGGTACGGGGTGGGGGGTCGCTATAGACCTCAACCCCTTATAATAATCCAACAAAGTGGCGCCCAATGTGGGGCAGAACTTTGACTGATTGGGCTAAGCATTCGAAGCCAGACAGGGCCTTCCGGGTAAAGGCATCCTCTAGAAAATGAGGCAAACATATGTCTTTCTCTCTCTTTCTCGTCCACTTTCTCTCTCTTTCTTTCTCTCCCTTTTCTGGAACCTCTGCGTGAGTAAACCTGCAATTTTTGTATGTGCCTGGTGGGGGAAAACAGAAAGATGTCCAGGAAAAATGCGCTCACTGAAGGGCGCGCCAGCCTGGGTGTGGAAAAAGAGCGGGCCCAAACTTAAGAACAAAGAACAGCTGCACTCTGCAGCACCATGTGGGCAGCGACCATATGGGGTCTCTAGGGGTGCACAGACGGTGGGCTGCTGCCACTGCCACATGGCCCCGGCTTTTGTCCCAGGTGCGTGGCTGCCGCCATCACTGGGGCTCGCAGTTCTGCGGCTCAGTGAAAAGAAAAAGTATACCGCTGCATGGCCCGGATTTATGTCTCGGCCCGCCTGGCGTGCGGCTTGCAGCTTGCATCCAAGCCGCTGGGGGCAGGGCCAAGCGCGCATGGGGCCTCGCCAACTGGGACGCTGCAGGGCAACCTGGCGCGCTGCGGGGCACAAGGGAGAGCAAAAGCGCCGCCACCCGCAGTCAGAGGCAAACGAAATCCAAACTGGAGTCACACACGGGGCCAAACGCAGGCGGGTGCATCCGGTCGTTGCCTGGCAATGGGTTGCCAACAGCGCCTAAAATGGCTGCCCAAAAGCGCCACCATGGTCGCACTGTTAATGTCATCTCCTGTGACCACGCATGGCGGGACGCCAGTGACCAGCACAAGGTTCAAACTATACCTCTTTTTTTAAAATCTTAGGAGCTGAACTTAAATTGGATTCTGTCTGTCCCCTTATAAAAGCTCTTAGGGAAACTCAACTGGTTAAGGCCTTGAAAAAAGTGCCTTAGGCGAAGGCATCTGCTCACAATTGCAGTCCCCTACCCTTCCAGACCTGAGCCAGGACTTACATTGAAATGCAAATGGAGAAGTAAACGTAAGCCCCGGTGGAGGGGGGGCGGGTAACATGTCTTACCAGCCTGTCATTTTTCTAAGATTTTTTGAGCTCATAATTCTAATCCTGTGCACCCAGGTGTTATGTGTACACTTGTGTTCTGTTTGTATGTTTATGTGTGTGTAGACTGAGCGCTCATGAAAATTTAAAATATGGATCCAAATACCTTTAACTCACATGATTTAAAAGTTCTTTACCATCACAAATTCTAAAGCTGGACCTTCGCTCTAGAACTCCAGGATAGAATGCCATCCAAGGGGATGCGCACCGTGGAAAATTACAAGGCCCCAAGATGTGCCTTCTGTCCTTTGGATTACCAGAATGAACTGCCACATCAAAATAATAATAATAATAATAATAATAATAATAATAATAATAATAATTTCTAGTTCTTGCCGTCTTTTGTCTTGTCTTGTATTCTATGGTTTTTCTTCCTTTTTATTGTGTGTCTTCTCTGGGGTGAATGTAAGAAAAGTAAATTTATAAGTAACTTTGTTTATTAGACATTAATTTTCAAGGTTAAAATACTAACTGTTAAATATGCCATCAGATAACTCCTTAAATCCCATTGTGTTGGGTTCCGGGCAGGAGGCTACACCTCCTAGGTGGAAGGCCACACCTTCCAGGTACTTTGTAAAAAAACCTACATTTCCCAAGTGCCTCAGCCTGGCCAGCGAACCTGGCTAGCAGATGCCCTGGCCATCACCTTCCCTGCCCTCCATGCCATTTTTGTCCCCTACCACGCCACATGGCACCCCAATAAACCATCCCTTTTCAACATGGCATTCCGGGGTAACTTCTTGTCCTAACAAATTCTAACACATCAAGTAACATTATTGATTGTTTTCATAAATTGGTCTTTGTCATCAATGAAACAGATTAAAATTTCAACAGGTCTAATTCTCTATGCATGAATGTTATGTTCTCATGAAGTGGTTAACAGATGTATATGATTCTATATAAAGGTTTATAAAAGATTTCTGTATATGCAGAGGCTCAAAGGATTCAGCTGTTTCTGTTGGGAGTACTGCAAGTAACAATATTTTTATTGAGATAAAAGAGTTACCTAAATTCAAATTATTACAAAAATTATTTAAAATTATGAACAAAAAGGGATTATATAAAAGCTCTATAAAGGTTGATTAAATAAGTATATAGAACAATCAGGAAAAGCTATTTAAGGTTTTTTCCTAAGGTCAAATGTTAATGTACTAATATAAACCAAAGCTTAATCTATGATAAGAAGACAAAAATTTCTTAACATTAATTTACCTATAACATTATATTTATTAAATTTTGGGGGTTTGTTTTTGAGCAAGTAATCTAAAAGAAATTTAAAATTATACATCTATAGTTAAACAACAACTATTATTTTAAAATATTATAAGGTTATTTCTTTAAGAGCTAAACTAATTAATATAAAAACATCAATGTAATTATGGTGGAATAATACTCTCAGCTTCTTAAATTCCATTGGATGGCATTATTGGTTGCTTTCATAAAGTGATAAATTAGAAAAGAGATTTTAAGGTTGCTTTGTCAGGATATGGGGTTTGCTAAATGTGTTCATATCTTTCAGGTATATAAGCCTTGAGGCAAAAGCTCTAAAAGAACATTATATGAAGTTGGTGCTCTCCAAACTAGAATTATATGGAAATCTTAGACTTATAAAGATAATACATTGGAGATTTAAAGTGTGTTTTTACTCTTATAAATTTTATTTTGTACCTTCCTTGTAAACTGTCTAAAGGTTGCCTGTTAATGTTTTGCAAAGATATAGCTTTAATGACACAACCTAGATTAATTTAAGATAATAAGCAATCTCCTAAGATGGTACAAACCCCAATTAATAGAAAGGGTAAATAACAATGAAGATATAGACATTAAAGTTAAAGTCCAGTGCTCTCAATTTAAGATTGGTGAGACCAATTTGCTAGATGCTTAAGATCAAGACTTTAAGTTAAATTAAAAGGGTCAAGAAAACCAATATTTGGTTCTTGCCCTCAGAGTCAAGTCTGAATCCAGGAGACAGGGAACTTCTCTAAAAACTCTTTGCAACTCTGGGCTACATAACTTTTCCCGATCAGAGAGGTTGTGAGACCTATGGAAAAGAGAAAGCCAAACAGTGACCTTGCTATGAAGAGGAGGGTCCTGAAAAAGGGAGACATCCCTGCTGCTTCCAAGAGAAGCCACATGGTCAAGCAAGACCTGGATCCATCCACATGGAAGGCACTAGCAAAATGGAAAAGCTGCTCTCGAGTTCCCCCAAGAATTACTATGGGAAATTCAGCTGATTCTTAGCAATAGATAAAGGCAAAAGTCAGTTTGACTTGCTTCATTTTAAACACCTAGCAAAAACAGTTAAAACTGAAAATGCAGCCATTCCTGGGCACTAAGAAAATAATTAAATGTAACTTAAGATATACACTTATATTAGCCCCCGAAGTTAGTAAGACTGGAGGCTACAAGAGAGATTCTTAGGCAGGAGTGCCTGATAACTATAAAAAGAAACAGTTTAAGCCGGGCATGGTGGCGCACGCCTGTAATCCCAGTACTTGGGAGGCTGAGGCAGGAGAATCATGAGTTCAAAGCCAGCCTCAGCAATGGTGAGGCACTTAGCAACTCAGTGAGACCCTGTCTCTAATAAAATACAAAAAAAAAGGCTGGGGATGTGGCCCAGTGGTCGAGTGCCCCTGGGTTCAATCCCTGGTACAAAAAGAAAAAAAAAAAAAAGAAACAGTTTAATATAGTAAATGACTGCCAAGTCAAAAGTTCTTAGTCAGCTTAAGGCCTACAGAACTTCCTAATCTACACAGGTAGGTTTAATATTCAGTAGTATGATTATCTAGCCCTAAGTAACAGAAATAAAGGGTTCTCTACTAGTAGACACAGAGGTCATACCAATAAAAAGATTTTATAAGATCAGATGACATTAAGTAGCTTGACTACCATATTATCAAGATAGACATCTAATCTGTAAAATTAAAAGTTAAATGTTGTGTTTACATTCCTGATAATTGTGCATGTTAAATATTTATATTCCCAATCAAAGGCCATGTCCACTCCTGCCTTATTATTATAGAGATAACTTCTTAGCTCTCACACCTCCTGGTGAAAATTTATTGACTGTTACATGTTCCAGATACTACAACATTTATTCAATACTCAGGGTTTCTGTTTCTTTCATAAAAGCGCTGGTCCCTGATAACTTTATAACCTGTTTTGCCCAGGCTTCAATCTGACCTGACTTCTAATAAGGGAACTCCAAACTACTTGCCCCATCTCATCACCCCTGTTCAGCCCGAAGAAGCCAGATTCGGTCATCATCCCATTCCTTTACAGTAGTAAGGAGTTCCTAAAATTAGAAGGGTAAGGAAGCCAAAATTACATAGATAGTTGGTATCTGTCTTCACTCAATGGCCCGTTAAACCCTCTCCACCTGAGGGCTTAAAGGTGATTTCACCCAGGTTAAAACAAATAATGGACCCTATTTTGTGAGCAAATCATTACAAAAATTTTTCCAAAGATGGCACATTAAACGTACCACAGGGATCCCATATAACCCAAAAGGACAAGCTAACATAGACACAATAAAACCCTAAAGGACCAATTAATAAAACAAAAAGGAGGAAGCAGCCCCCATGATCAGTTAAAAACAGCAATGCTTAAATTTTTCCAAGCATCAGCCTTTGACTGCCTTTCAGAGACATTGGTCTAACCAGACACCCTACCTATGTGTCTTTCCAATTGGAGAACCAAGCCCTATTTGGGTACCTGCTAGGGACCTCAAGTACTGCCAATTAAAACAAAATGACTACCCAAGGGCACATGCTCTTGAGGGGTGATTTTTTCCCTTTTTCCACAGGAATGAAAAAACCATGATGGATCCTCTGTCTCGTTGTGATCGGACTTCTCATCATCTCTATCCTGATGTTCATCAGGAGCACTGTTGCCTTGGACTCTCCTTTTGTCAGTATTTCAACTCTCTGTGACGAGAGAAGAGGGACTGTGCCTATTCCTGGGAGAAATGTGCTATTTCTGTGCCAACTGTCTGGACTTTGTTCTAGACGGCTTCCTTTGGACTGAACTAAATGGGTCGGCTTTAGCTCAAGCGGTTACTTCCTCATGCTGGACTTTGTATCTGTCTATCCCTACCTTCTCCCTTTTTTGTGAAACCCTTGACTGTCATTGTCTTTGTGTTCACTTTTGGGCCCTGTGTAATCAACAAACTTGTTCAACTCCTTTATGACTGAACCAAATTGGTACAACTTGGTGGTCTGACAATAATATGCTGCCTTCAGCGATGCTGACGAGAGCCCTACAGACTTGGCCATGGTCCTTAACAGGATGCGGAGGTCTAAACCAGCCATCCTTGAAAAGCTTTCCCAAAGGCGACTGTCCTGTCCCATGTCCTTCCCCTGGCCACTTGCTGGCCCTGGGTGTGTCCACCTGAAGTGCTAGGGTGGTAGCCAATGACAGATAAGATTTTTCCAGAGAGGAAAAACAACCTAAGATAGGCACACTCTCGAGTAAGATGGAAACCCCATTTTTGAAAACAAAATGGGGAACCCCATTTTGAAAAAAAAAAACGGGAAATGTCGGGGCTGCTTGCCACATTACCACGCCCTGTTACAGGACCTAGGCTAAGCAGGGGGCATGGCTGTGAGAACTGAAACCACCCCAAAGATAGGCCAATGGCTCCGCCAATGGCATCCGCCCATGCTCCTTATGTGTCCCTATGATCTTTCTGTTGATTGGCCCATGTCCTATATAAGACCATCCAACTTCCTCAATAAACCGAGTTCCGGCATTCTACTGACTGGGCTCCCCTACACGGCTCTGAGTCTTTTGAAGGCAGGGGAGGAGGCGTTGGCGGCCTTTACTTTCCCAATCCAGTCTCATCGTTGAGGTAGGCCCCTCTGGCCTCTTTTGGTAGACAGAAGAGGTCCATCCAGGTACGGGGGGGGGGTCGCTATAGACCTCAACCCTTATAATAATCCAACAAAGTGGCGCCCAATGTGGGGCAGAACTTTGACTGATTGGGCTAAGCATTCGAAGCCAGACAGGGCCTTCCGGGTAAAGGCATCCTCTAGAAAATGAGGCAAACATATGTCTTTCTCTCTCTTTCTCGTCCACTTTCTCTCTCTTTCTTTCTCTCCCTTTTCTGGAACCTCTGCGTGAGTAAACCTGCAATTTTTGTATGTGCCTGGTGGGGGAAAACAGAAAGATGTCCAGGAAAAATGCGCTCACTGAAGGGCGCGCCAGCCTGGGTGTGGAAAAAGAGCGGGCCCAAACTTAAGAACAAAGAACAGCTGCACTCTGCAGCACCATGTGGGCAGCGACCATATGGGGTCTCTAGGGGTGCACAGACGGTGGGCTGCTGCCACTGCCACATGGCCCCGGCTTTTGTCCCAGGTGCGTGGCTGCCGCCATCACTGGGGCTCGCAGTTCTGCGGCTCAGTGAAAAGAAAAAGTATACCGCTGCATGGCCCGGATTTATGTCTCGGCCCGCCTGGCGTGCGGCTTGCAGCTTGCATCCAAGCCGCTGGGGGCAGGGCCAAGCGCGCATGGGGCCTCGCCAACTGGGACGCTGCAGGGCAACCTGGCGCGCTGCGGGGCACAAGGGAGAGCAAAAGCGCCGCCACCCGCAGTCAGAGGCAAACGAAATCCAAACTGGAGTCACACACGGGGCCAAACGCAGGCGGGTGCATCCGGTCGTTGCCTGGCAATGGGTTGCCAACAGCGCCTAAAATGGCTGCCCAAAAGCGCCACCATGGTCGCACTGTTAATGTCATCTCCTGTGACCACGCATGGCGGGACGCCAGTGACCAGCACAAGGTTCAAACTATACCTCTTTTTAAAATCTTAGGAGCTGAACTTAAATTGGATTCTGTCTGTCCCCTTATAAAAGCTCTTAGGGAAACTCAACTGGTTAAGGCCTTGAAAAAAGTGCCTTAGGCGAAGGCATCTGCTCACAATTGCAGTCCCCTACCCTTCCAGACCTGAGCCAGGACTTACATTGAAATGCAAATGGAGAGTAAACGTAAGCCCCGGTGGAGGGGGGGGCGGGTAACATGTCTTACCAGCCTGTCATTTTTCTAAGATTTTTTGAGCTCATAATTCTAATCCTGTGCACCCAGGTGTTATGTGTACACTTGTGTTCTGTTTGTATGTTTATGTGTGTGTAGACTGAGCGCTCATGAAAATTTAAAATATGGATCCAAATACCTTTAACTCACATGATTTAAAAGTTCTTTACCATCACAAATTCTAAAGCTGGACCTTCGCTCTAGAACTCCAGGATAGAATGCCATCCAAGGGGATGCGCACCGTGGAAAATTACAAGGCCCCAAGATGTGCCTTCTGTCCTTTGGATTACCAGAATGAACTGCCACACAAAATAATAATAATAATCAAAATAATAATAATAATAATAATAATTTCTAGTTCTTGCCGTCTTTTGTCTTGTCTTGTATTCTATGGTTTTTCTTCCTTTTTATTGTGTGTCTTCTCTGGGGTGAATGTAAGAAAAGTAAATTTATAAGTAACTTTGTTTATTAGACATTAATTTTCAAGGTTAAAATACTAACTGTTAAATATGCCATCAGATAACTCCTTAAATCCCATTGTGTTGGGTTCCGGGCAGGAGGCTACACCTCCTAGGTGGAAGGCCACACCTTCCAGGTACTTTGTAAAAAAACCTACATTTCCCAAGTGCCTCAGCCTGGCCAGCGAACCTGGCTAGCAGATGCCCTGGCCATCACCTTCCCTGCCCTCCATGCCATTTTTGTCCCCTACCACGCCACATGGCACCCCAATAAACCATCCCTTTTCAACATGGCATTCCGGGGTAACTTCTTGTCCTAACAAATTCTAACACATCAAGTAACATTATTGATTGTTTTCATAAATTGGTCTTTGTCATCAATGAAACAGATTAAAATTTCAACAGGTCTAATTCTCTATGCATGAATGTTATGTTCTCATGAAGTGGTTAACAGATGTATATGATTCTATATAAAGGTTTATAAAAGATTTCTGTATATGCAGAGGCTCAAAGGATTCAGCTGTTTCTGTTGGGAGTACTGCAAGTAACAATATTTTTATTGAGATAAAAGAGTTACCTAAATTCAAATTATTACAAAAATTATTTAAAATTATGAACAAAAAGGGATTATATAAAAGCTCTATAAAGGTTGATTAAATAAGTATATAGAACAATCAGGAAAAGCTATTTAAGGTTTTTTCCTAAGGTCAAATGTTAATGTACTAATATAAACCAAAGCTTAATCTATGATAAGAAGACAAAAATTTCTTAACATTAATTTACCTATAACATTATATTTATTAAATTTTGGGGGTTTGTTTTTGAGCAAGTAATCTAAAAGAAATTTAAAATTATACATCTATAGTTAAACAACAACTATTATTTTAAAATATTATAAGGTTATTTCTTTAAGAGCTAAACTAATTAATATAAAAACATCAATGTAATTATGGTGGAATAATACTCTCAGCTTCTTAAATTCCATTGGATGGCATTATTGGTTGCTTTCATAAAGTGATAAATTAGAAAAGAGATTTTAAGGTTGCTTTGTCAGGATATGGGGTTTGCTAAATGTGTTCATATCTTTCAGGTATATAAGCCTTGAGGCAAAAGCTCTAAAAGAACATTATATGAAGTTGGTGCTCTCCAAACTAGAATTATATGGAAATCTTAGACTTATAAAGATAATACATTGGAGATTTAAAGTGTGTTTTTACTCTTATAAATTTTATTTTGTACCTTCCTTGTAAACTGTCTAAAGGTTGCCTGTTAATGTTTTGCAAAGATATAGCTTTAATGACACAACCTAGATTAATTTAAGATAATAAGCAATCTCCTAAGATGGTACAAACCCCAATTAATAGAAAGGGTAAATAACAATGAAGATATAGACATTAAAGTTAAAGTCCAGTGCTCTCAATTTAAGATTGGTGAGACCAATTTGCTAGATGCTTAAGATCAAGACTTTAAGTTAAATTAAAAGGGTCAAGAAAACCAATATTTGGTTCTTGCCCTCAGAGTCAAGTCTGAATCCAGGAGACAGGGAACTTCTCTAAAAATCTTTGCAACTCTGGGCTACATAACTTTTCCCGATCAGAGAGGTTGTGAGACCTATGGAAAAGAGAAAGCCAAACAGTGACCTTGCTATGAAGAGGAGGGTCCTGAAAAAGGGAGACATCCCTGCTGCTTCCAAGAGAAGCCACATGGTCAAGCAAGACCTGGATCCATCCACATGGAAGGCACTAGCAAAATGGAAAAGCTGCTCTCGAGTTCCCCCAAGAATTACTATGGGAAATTCAGCTGATTCTTAGCAATAGATAAAGGCAAAAGTCAGTTTGACTTGCTTCATTTTAAAACACCTAGCAAAAACAGTTAAAACTGAAAATGCAGCCATTCCTGGGCACTAAGAAAATAATTAAATGTAACTTAAGATATACACTTATATTAGCCCCCGAAGTTAGTAAGACTGGAGGCTACAAGAGAGATTCTTAGGCAGGAGTGCCTGATAACTATAAAAAGAAACAGTTTAAGCCGGGCATGGTGGCGCACGCCTGTAATCCCAGTACTTGGGAGGCTGAGGCAGGAGAATCATGAGTTCAAAGCCAGCCTCAGCAATGGTGAGGCACTTAGCAACTCAGTGAGACCCTGTCTCTAATAAAATACAAAAAAAAAGGCTGGGGATGTGGCCCAGTGGTCGAGTGCCCCTGGGTTCAATCCCTGGTACAAAAAGAAAAAAAAAAAAGAAACAGTTTAATATAGTAAATGACTGCCAAGTCAAAAGTTCTTAGTCAGCTTAAGGCCTACAGAACTTCCTAATCTACACAGGTAGGTTTAATATTCAGTAGTATGATTATCTAGCCCTAAGTAACAGAAATAAAGGGTTCTCTACTAGTAGACACAGAGGTCATACCAATAAAAAGATTTTATAAGATCAGATGACATTAAGTAGCTTGACTACCATATTATCAAGATAGACATCTAATCTGTAAAATTAAAAGTTAAATGTTGTGTTTACATTCCTGATAATTGTGCATGTTAAATATTTATATTCCCAATCAAAGGCCATGTCCACTCCTGCCTTATTATTATAGAGATAACTTCTTAGCTCTCACACCTCCTGGTGAAAATTTATTGACTGTTACATGTTCCAGATACTACAACATTTATTCAATACTCAGGGTTTCTGTTTCTTTCATAAAAGCGCTGGTCCCTGATAACTTTATAACCTGTTTTGCCCAGGCTTCAATCTGACCTGACTTCTAATAAGGGAACTCCAAACTACTTGCCCCATCTCATCACCCCTGTTCAGCCCGAAGAAGCCAGATTCGGTCATCATCCCATTCCTTTACAGTAGTAAGGAGTTCCTAAAATTAGAAGGGTAAGGAAGCCAAAATTACATAGATAGTTGGTATCTGTCTTCACTCAATGGCCCGTTAAACCCTCTCCACCTGAGGGCTTAAAGGTGATTTCACCCAGGTTAAAACAAATAATGGACCCTATTTTGTGAGCAAATCATTACAAAAATTTTTCCAAAGATGGCACATTAAACGTACCACAGGGATCCCATATAACCCAAAAGGACAAGCTAACATAGACACAATAAAACCCTAAAGGACCAATTAATAAAACAAAAAGGAGGAAGCAGCCCCCATGATCAGTTAAAAACAGCAATGCTTAAATTTTTCCAAGCATCAGCCTTTGACTGCCTTTCAGAGACATTGGTCTAACCAGACACCCTACCTATGTGTCTTTCCAATTGGAGAACCAAGCCCTATTTGGGTACCTGCTAGGGACCTCAAGTACTGCCAATTAAAACAAAATGACTACCCAAGGGCACATGCTCTTGAGGGGTGATTTTTTCCCTTTTTCCACAGGAATGAAAAAACCATGATGGATCCTCTGTCTCGTTGTGATCGGACTTCTCATCATCTCTATCCTGATGTTCATCAGGAGCACTGTTGCCTTGGACTCTCCTTTTGTCAGTATTTCAACTCTCTGTGACGAGAGAAGAGGGACTGTGCCTATTCCTGGGAGAAATGTGCTATTTCTGTGCCAACTGTCTGGACTTTGTTCTAGACGGCTTCCTTTGGACTGAACTAAATGGGTCGGCTTTAGCTCAAGCGGTTACTTCCTCATGCTGGACTTTGTATCTGTCTATCCCTACCTTCTCCCTTTTTTGTGAAACCCTTGACTGTCATTGTCTTTGTGTTCACTTTTGGGCCCTGTGTAATCAACAAACTTGTTCAACTCCTTTATGACTGAACCAAATTGGTACAACTTGGTGGTCTGACAATAATATGCTGCCTTCAGCGATGCTGAGCGAGAGCCCTACAGACTTGGCCATGGTCCTTAACAGGATGCGGAGGTCTAAACCAGCCATCCTTGAAAAGCTTTCCCAAAGGCGACTGTCCTGTCCCATGTCCTTCCCCTGGCCACTTGCTGGCCCTGGGTGTGTCCACCTGAAGTGCTAGGGTGGTAGCCAATGACAGATAAGATTTTTCCAGAGAGGAAAAACAACCTAAGATAGGCACACTCTCGAGTAAGATGGAAACCCCATTTTTGAAAACAAAATGGGGAACCCCATTTTGAAAAAAAAAAAAACGGGGAAATGTCGGGACCTTACACTGCTTTCTGGATGCTTGCCACATTACCACGCCCTGTTACAGGACCTAGGCTAAGCAGGGGGCATGGCTGTGAGAACTGAAACCACCCCAAAGATAGGCCAATGGCTCTGCCAATGGCATCTGCCCATGCTCCTTATGTGTCCCTATGATCTTTCTGTTGATTGGCCCATGTCCTATATAAGACCATCCAACTTCCTCAATAAACCAAGTTCCGGCATTCTACTGACTGGGCTCCCGGATGCGGCTCTGAGTCTTTTGAAGGCGGGGGTGGAGGCATTGGTGGCCTTTACTTTCCCAATCCAGTCTCATCGTTGAGGTAGGCCCCTCTGGCCTCTTTTGGTAGACAGAAGAGGTCCATCCTGGGTACAGGGGGGTGGGCTATAGACCTCAACTCCTTATAATAATCCAACAATAAATTATATTCCATGAAGACTCAAAAATCCTGTGTTTTCATGAATCAGATGTAAGTGATACCAGGGGGTGGGGACAATGAAAGAACTAAAACGTAATGTTCAACAGTTTTCCCAAATGGAGGAAAAGTGTCAACCTATGGGATGAAGCTGCTGTCCACTGAGCTCCAAGAAGCATAAATACAAAGAAAAACTGCTGACAAACCAAAAATGCTATCTTCAAAGTGGCCTAAGGAAAAGACATTTATTACCTTTAAATGAACAGTGACGAGACAGATTCAAATCTTGCAACAGAAACTATAGAAAACAGAAGACAACTGAATGACACTTTTGATGTGCTGAAAGGGGAAGGGGAGAGAAGGAGGGGGAGGAAGGGAAGAGGAGTTGAGAAAAGAGTGGAGGAGGAAGAAAACCACCAACTCAAACCTTTATAGTCAACAAATACATCCTTTAGAAATTAGAACTATTTACTCTCAAATGAAAACAAATAACTGACTAGTAAAAGACCCACAGTAAAAGGGATTTTAAATGACTCCTTCAGTCTGAAGGAAAATGATCCTTGACAGATGCGTAGGAATGAAAGAAAGAATTAAGATGAGAAATAATAGGAAACATTGTGGGTAAAAATGATAAAATGTCAATTGTTCAAAGCACCAAAAATAAGACTATCTTGCAGATCTTGGAGTGTGTGTGTGTGTGTGTGTGCATATGCATGTAATGTAATTGCTATTGTAATGAGGTTTATTATCTAACTGCTTGGTTTCTATTTGTCCCAAGTCTTCTTTCTTTCTTAATTCCACATTTCTTGTCTTCTTTGGAATTAACCAATAACTTTCAATTATCCCCTTTACATCACTTATTATATTTTGAGTTCTGTTATTTTGTATTATTCCTTTGGTTATTACTCTAGAACAGTGGTTGGATTTTTAATTAAAAAAACAAAACAAAACAAAGCACAATACCGTAGTGCCCAGCTAACATGGGAATACATTCTGAGAAATGCATCATTAGACAAGTTCATTATTGTATGACCATCACAGAATGCACTCACACAAACCTATATGGTTTAGGTCAGTCACTCGAAGTGGCCTTGTGACGCAATCAAGAAAAGCAGAAAACTAGGGTGTATGAGGCTACTGCTAGTGTAATACAACATGATGTTTTATAGCAACCTTTTATTTATAAATAGAAGGAGTAAGCTTTAAAATATGATGAAAAAGTATAATATAGTATAGCAAATACCTAACCCAATAGTCATTTATTATCATTACCAAGTATTATGTGCTATACTTTTATGCACCTGTCAGTGAAGTGGGTTTGTCTATCCCAGTGTCACCACAAATAGTTGAGTAATGTATTAATGTACATCAGCTATGATATCACTGGGCAATAGGACTATTTTAGTTCCATTATAGAGGACACTGTCATATGTGTTGTCCATTCTTGACCCAATTGTTGGTACATGTCTGTAAGAATGCCACAGTGACTGTGTATAGCTGGCAAAGCCTGAAATATTATCTGGACCTCTACAGAGGAAGTTTTCTAACACCTCACCTAGAGATTAATCCATGCATCCCATTACAGGCTCATTTAAATTAGTACTTTACTACTTCCTAAACAATGCAGAAATCTTGAATAGTTTAGGTCCATTTATCCATTTCCCTTCCTACTTGTTGAATTAAGAAAGAAAGAAGACTTGGGACAAATAGAAACCAAGCAGTTAGATAATAAACCTCATTACAATAGCAATTACATTAAATGTACACATATTATGCAGAGGATCCAAGATGGCGGATTAGAGGAAGCCGCTCTTCAGGGCAGTTCCGTGGAAAGAACCCAACAAAGCAGATAAATTGCTTTTCAGCATATATATACAGGCTGAAAATACCCATCTCCTGGATGGCTTGAATACCACAACTGGGGAGAGAGCGTGACAAGCTGTCTGCAGCGGCTAGAGCCACGTGGCTTCTGCAGTACCACCTGGAGCACAGGTGGTGCGGAACAATGCCAAAGTGGGGAGACGGCGATGTGACTGCAAACCCAGCCACACTCAGCACGTCACACCTTCAGCAGTGAAGCCAGCGAAAACAGCCGGCAGGATTAGTGCTGGGAGACCACGGGAGACCGCGGGACAACAATGCCAGTTCAAATCCACACTTGGCCAGACGCGACCCTCAGCAGTAAAGCCCCAGAGAAAGCGGCACCGGAGACCGACGAACAGGCAAGGAGGAACCCGCGACTGGGAGGACCTTCAACAGACAGCAGGGGAATGCAAGTCCAGCTTGATGACCCTCTGTGACCCTTCAACTGAGGAAGAGCATGGGAAGTAGACTACACACAAAGACCCATCTCCAGCATCACTCCTCGCTAACCAGGTACGCAGACGTGACTCCACCCACAAATTCTCCACATCAGCCAGGGCAGATCTGCCAAACAGCTAATTTAACAAACTGAGAGAGGAAGAGAATAAGCTGCCTAATTGAGACTTATGAATTCGACTTTGTGGGTTTTTTTTTTCTTTTTTGTTGATGTCATTGTCGTAGTTGTTGCTTTTGTTTTGTGTTGGTTTGTTTTTCTTTCTTTTTTTTTCTCTTCTTATTTCCTCTTTCCCATTTTCATTCCCTCTTGTCTCTCATTCCTTATTCCCTCATCTTTCCTATCTACACCCTGTCCCTATATTCTCAACAGAGAAGAAAACAAGTTGTATACAAGAACTTGGAATCTTAAAACTGGGGCAACTGAATAGTACATAAAATGGGTGTTTTATATAGTCTCCTCTCTCTTTTTTGACTCACCCTGTCTTCTCTCTTTCATTAATTCTTACTACCCGGCCATTTTCTAATTTCTCTCAATGTTTGCCTAAGCTTAGCTGAAATACACATCGGTCTTCAAACTTAACTGTACACTCCAATTCCTTTCCTCCATCTTCTGCTATTAAACTACTTCCATAGATTTCTATTATTACACTCCTGAAGGGGGTGGAAGTAATATCCTTCCCTCCTTCCTCCTAAGCATATCACCTTTGTACCCAATATCTGAAATTATAAACCCCATTACAATCACTCAGAATATATTGGAGGCAATATCTAAATTCTCTAACTCCATAAATTGTGACCAAATTGTGATTAACTGAATATAAAATGTCTGGTTTTACGGTGTAAAGTATATATAAGGGGAGCTGATAGCATTGTACAACAGGAGCATCATTAGGCCTTAAGGTAAAAACAAAAAAAGTCAAGGTTCCTCAGTGCTAAAAGAAAAGACACATAAGCAATATGAAAAACCAAGGGAAGAAAATGTCCCGAACAAATCAACATACCTCCTTAGCAGATTCCTTGGCAAGCACAGTAGATCTAATGACAGAACAGGAATTCAGGAAATACATAATCCAAATAATTATGGAACTCAAGGACGAATTCAAGAAGGAAGTGAGAGAACAAATACAGGGAGTAAAAGATCACTTTGACAAAGAACTTCATAAACAAATACAAGAAGCAAAAGACTAGTTCAATAGAGAGAGAGAAGTTCTAAAGAGAAACCAAACAGAAATTCTGGAAATGAAAGAAGCAATAAACCAAATTATATGCTCTATTGAAAACATCACCAATAGATTAGACCACCTGGAAGAAAGGACCTCAGATAATGAAGACAAAATATACAATCCGGAAAAAAAGGCAGAGAACACAGTAAAAATGGCCAAAAATCAAGAACAAAACATTCCAGAAATTTGGGACAACACAAAAAGACCAAATTTAAGAGTGATTGGAGTAGAAGAAGGAGCAGAATTCCAAGCCAGAGGAATGAATGATTTATTCAATGAAATAATAGCAGAAAATTTTCTAAACTTGAGGAATGAATGGGAAAACCAAGTCCAAGAGGCTTAAAGAACACCAAAAGTACAAAATCACAACAGATCCACACCAAGGCACATCATAATGAAAATGCCTAATATACTGAACAAGGAGAGAATATTAAAAGCCACAAGAGAAAGGAAGCAGATTACATATAGGGGAAAACCAATTAGACTATGTTCAGATTTTTCAATCCAGACCTTAAAAGCTAGAAGATCCTGGAATATCATATTTCAAGCTCTGAAAGAAAAGAGATGTCAACCAAGAATCCTTTACCCAGCAAAATTAAGCTTTAGATTCAAAGATGAAATAAAAACCTTCCACAACAAACACAAGTTAAAAGAGTTTGCAACTTGAAAGCCAGCACTTCTGAACATCCTGGGCAAAATATTCCATGAAGAAGAAAAGAAAAATAGCAATGAAAATCAACAAAGGGAGATATTAAACTAAAGGAATTACCAATCATAGGAGAAACCAAATCAAGTTAAATACCATAAACAAATAAAAATGGATGGGAATACGAATCACATCTCAATAATAACCTTGAATGCTAATGGCCTAAATTCACCATTCAAAAGACACAGATTGTCAGACTGGATTAAAAGAAACGACCCAACAATATGCTGTCTCCAAGAAACACACCTCATAGAAAAACACATCAATAGACTGAAGGTGAAAGGCTGGGAAAAATCTTACCACTCACATGGGCCATAGAAGCAAGCAGTGGTTTTCATTCTCATATCAAATGAGGTAGACTTCAAGCCAAATTTAATCAAAAGGGACAAAGATCGATATTTCTTACTGATAAAGGGAACCATTCATCAACAAGATATAACAATTATAAATCTATATGCCCCAAATAATGGAGCACCTACATTCATCAAACAAACCTTTCTCAAGTTCAAGAGTAAAATAGATCACAACACAGTTATCCTAGGGGACTTCAACACACCTCTATCACCACTGGATAGATCATCCAAACAAAAGCTAAATAAAGAAATTTTAGGCCTCATTAAAACAATTAATAACTTAGACCTAACGGACATATATAGAATATTTCATCCCTCAGTAAGTGAATACACCTTCTTCTCAGCAGCACATGGCTCCTTCTCCAAAATAGACCATATATTATGCCACAAGGCAACCCTCAGCAAATATAAAAAAGCAGAGATACTACCCTGCATTCTATCAGACCATAATGGGATGAAATTAGAAATCAATGATAAAACAAGAAATAAAAAAAATTACTCCAACAACTGGAAGCTAAACAACATGCTACTGAATGAACAAGGGGTTGAAGAAGACATCAAGGAGGAGATTAAAAAATTCTGAGAGGTAAATGAGAACACAGATACATTGTATAGAAATCTCTGGGACACTATGAAGGCAGTATTAAGAGGAAAATTCATTGCACTGAGTTCATTCCTCAAAAGGAAAAAAAAAACCAACGAATAAATGACTTAACATCACACCTCAAAGCACTAGAAAAAGAACAGACCAACACCAAGAGCAGTAGAAGACAGGAAATAATTAAAATCAGAGCTGAAATTAATGAAATTGAGACTAAAGAAACAATTCAAAGAATTGACAAAACTAAAAGTTGGTTCTTTGAAAAAATAAACAAAATTGGCAGACCCTTAGCGATGCTAACAAAAAGAAGGAGAGAAAAAAATTCAAATCACTAATATCCGTGATGAAAAAGGAAATATCACAACAAACACCTCAGATATACAGAGGATAATTAGAAATTACTTTGAAAACTTGTAGTCTAATAAAATAGAAAATATTGAAGACATTGACGGATTTCTAGAGTCGTACGAATTGCCCAAACTGGATCTGGAGGATATACACAATTTAAACAGATCAATTTTAAGTGAGGAAATAGAAGACACCATAAAAAAACTACCAGCTAGAAAAAGCCCAAGGCCTGATGCCTTTATAGCCAAGTTCTACAAGACCTTCAAAGAAGAACTAATACCACTGCTCTTCAACTTATTTCAAGAAATGGAGAAAGAGGGAGCTCTCCCAGACTCTTTCTATGAGGCAAATATTACACTAATTCCAAAGCCAGGCAAAGACACAGCCAAAAAGGAAAACTTCAGGCCAATATCTTTAATGAATATAGATGCAAAAAATTCTCAACAAAATCCTGGAAAATCGAATACAAAAACATATTAAAAAGATAGTGTGGGCTGGGATTGTGGCATAGCAGTAGAGCGCTCACCTAGCACGTGGGCGACCCGGGTTCGATCCTCAGCACCACGTACAAATAAAATGCATTGAATAAAACGCATTGTGTACAACTAAAGCAAATAAATAAAAATATTAAAAAAAAAAAAAAAGATAGTGCACCACAATCAAGTGGGGTTTATACCAGGGATGCAAGGTTGGTTCAACATATGGAAATCAATTAACATAATACATGACATCAATAGACTTAAAGATAAAAACCATATGATCATCTCAATAGATGCAGAAAAAGCATTCGACAAAATACAACACCCCTTTTCTGTTCAAAACACTAGAAAAACTAGGAATAACAGGAACATATCTCAACATTCTAAAAGCTATTTATGCAAAGCCCCTAGCTAACATGATCTTAAATGGAGAAAAATCGAAAGAATTCCCTCTAAAAACTGGAATAAGACAGGGTGCCCCCTTTCACCACTGTTATTTAACATAGTACTTGAAACTCTGGCCAGAGCAATTAGACAAAAGAAATTAAAGGGATCCACATAGGAAAAGAAGAGCTCAAATTAGCACTATTTGCCGATGACATAATATACCTAGAAGACCCAAAAACTCTACCAGAAAACTTTTACAACTAGTAAATGAATTCGGCAAAGTAGCAGGATACAAAATCAATACCCATAAGTCAAAGGCATTTTTGTACATCAGTGACAAATCCTCTGAAAGGAAAATTATGAAAACTACCCCATTTACAATAGCATAAAAAAAATAAAATACCTGGAAATCAACTTAGCGAAAGAGGTGAAAGACCTCTTTAAAGAAAATTAAAGAACACTAAAGAAAGAAATCATAGAAGACCTCAGAAGATAGAAAGACCTTCCTTGTTCTTGGATAGGCAGAATTAATATTGTCAAAATGTCCATACTACCAAAGGCATTATACAGATTTAATGCAATTCCAATCAAAATCCCAATGACGTTCCTCAAAGAAATAGAAAAAGCAGCCATGAAATTCATCTGGAAAAATAAGAGACCCAGAATAGCCAAAGCAATCCTTAGCAAGAAAAGTGAAGCAGGGGGCATCACCATACCAGATTTTAAATTATACTATAGAGCAATAGTAACAAAAACAGCATGGTATTGGCACCAAAACAGATGGGTAGACCAATGGTACAGAATTGAGGACACAGAGACTAATACATATAATTTCAGCTATCTTATATTAGACAAAGTTGCCAAAAATGTACAGTGGCGAAAGGACAGCCTCTTCAACAAATGGTGCTGGGAAAACTGGAAATCCATATGCAACAAAATAAAATTAAACCCTTATCTGTCACCATGCACAAAATTCAATTCAAAGTGGATCAAGGACCTACGAATTAGACCAGACACAATATGCCTAATAGAAGAAAAAGTAAGCTCCAATTTCCAACATGTCGGATTAGGCCCCAAATTCCTTAATAAGAATCCTGTAGTGCAAGAATTAGTATCAAGAATTAATGAATGGGATAGATTCAAACTAAAAAGCTTCTTCTCAGCAAAAGAAATAATCAGTGAGGTGAATACAGAGCCAACTAACCGGGAACAAATATTTAATACATGCACATCAGACAGACCACTAATTTCTAGAATATATAAAGAACTCAAAAAACTTAACAAAAAAAAAAAAAAAATCCCAATAAATAAATGGGCCAAAGAACTGAACAGACACTTCTCAGAAGAAGATATACAATCAATCAACAAATACATGAAAAAATGCTCAACATCACTGGCAATTAGAGAGATGCAAATCAAAACTACCCTAAGACATCATTTCACACCAGTCAGAATGGCAGCTATTAAGAACACAAACAACAATAAATGTTGGAGAGGATGTGGGGGAAAAGGCACATTCATACATTGCTGGTGGGACTGCAAAATGGTGCAACCATTATGGAAAGCAGTATGGAGATTTCTTTGAAAACTGGGAATGGAACCACCCTATGACCCAGCCATCCCACTCCTGGGTCTATTCCCAAAGGACTTAAAAACAGCATATTACAGTGACACAGCCATCTCAATGTTTGTAGCTGCACAACTCACAATAGCTAGGTTGTGGAACCAACCTCAATGTCCCTCAGTAGATGAGTGGATTAAGAAAATGTGGTATATACACACAACGGAATTTTACTTAGCAATAAAAGAAAATAAAATAATGGCATTCACAGGTAAATGGATGAATTTGGAGAATATAATGCTAAATGAAGTTAGTCAATCTCAAAAATCCAAATACCAAATGTTTTCTCTGATATAAAGAGGCAGATTCACAGTGGTGTTGGGTGTCGGGGTACATAGGAAGATTAGAGGAACACTAGAATGGTCAAACGGGAGGGAGGAGAAGGGAGGGAACGAGGGGGGTGTGGGGGGGTAAGAAAAGGTGGTATAATAAGATGGATATCATCCTAAATGCATGATTGAAGACTTGAATAGTATGAATATACTTTGCATACAGTGTTATGTGAAAAGAGGCTCTGTATGTGTATTATGAATTGTAATGCATTCTACTATTACAAATACAACAACTTTGAATAAAAAGAAAAGGAAAAAAAAAAACATTATGCAAACAAAATAAGTGACAAAATTTATCAAACTGGATCTTAAAAACCCAATAAAAAGAATTCCATAGGGCTGGTGTTGTGGCTCAGCGGCAGAGCGCTTGCCTCGCACGTGCGCGGCCCGGGTTCGATCCTCAGCACCACGTAAACATGAATGCATTGCATTGTGTACAACTAAAGTAAATAAATATTTTAAAAAAGAATTCCATAAGTAAAGTAATTATCTTTAAACACCAGTGAAGAATAGAAAGCACCCTGGCAGTGACTGAGCTACAGGTGATAGGAATGAGAAACTGACAAACTGAAGGGCAAAGAAACACACCAAACTTCCCCTTCTTGTTGCAGGCAGCAAGACGTAGCCCACTAATTCTAGAACTCTATTTGAAGAGTTCTAGAAGGCCTCCCACAGGATGCATGATTCCAACTGGTCTGTGGAGGATGGGTGGATGCTGAATACAGGTAACGTGCAAAGAAGGACTTGTTGTGCAGAGGAGCAGCGTATGTGAAGTCTTGAAGCATGAACTAAGGTAGGTGGGGGAGATGGTGCAGGAGAGGAAGGCGAGGAAGACCACAGACAGCAAGCACATCATGTCCTGCAAAACAGGCTGAAGAGGGTGAATTTTACACTGAAGAAGAAATAATGCATTAAATAGACATCAGATCCTTCTGGGAGCAATCACTCTGGCTGGAGTATAGAAACTAGATTGGAAGAGGAGAATGCCAACGGCTGTAGTTCTTCAGGCAGGAGAGGAGGAGAGTGGAAACTAAGGGAGTGATTATTGATATGAAAGGTAGGTATCAGAGAAGAGTTCTTAGGAGGCATAAGTGATTAAAGAGTGCTGAGACAGAAAGAGGAGTCAAGGATGAATTCCAGGTGTGGGTGATGGATGGGAGATGGTGCCACTCACTGAGATGATCAACACAGGAGTAGACAGTTTGGGGAAGGAGACAGAAGAACATACAATAAGTCTAGTTTGGGGCTCAGGCAGCTTATGGGACTCCTTGTGTCTGTTGGATTCGTGTGTCTAGAACTGAAGAGAAAGCTTTGAGCTAGGAATATGAATGCCATCAGCATTTCTACAGCTGCTAAAGCCATTGAGGGGATGAGATCACCCAGGAGGGTGTATAAAGGGAGAGAGCCAAAAGCAGAACACTGAGAAACCACAACACTTAAGGGCTGGCTTCAAATAGAGAAGCCAGGGAAGAAAATGATTGAGGGGACACAGAAGGATGACATCTGACACAGGGACTAGAAACAAAGTCTCCAAGGAGAGGATGGTTTTTGTGGTCAAGTGCACATAGACATCAAGTGAGACAAGAACCAAAAAATGCCCACTGCTTTTTGCAGCAAGGAGACTTTGAAAGAATAGCTCCAAAGCTTATTAGGACAAGCCATTGTTGGCTAGCTTTCTGAAACATTTGCAGGTGGAAAAGAGGTATAAGTCAGGAGAAACATGGGGAAGGAAATAGTTTTTTAATGAGATAAGAATGACAGCTTGCTCATATGGTGATGGAAATTGTCAATTATTCAAGAGGGGTAAAAGTACAGTGAAGTGACAGACTAAATCATGGAGTGAGGCTTTGATGAATCAGGAGAGGATCAGATCCAGACTAGAAGGGGAAGGATTGGACTCAAATCAGAGGGAAGTCATCACTGTTCACTCCCCTGAGGTTGATGGAAGGGAGGTAAGAATGAGCTAGACAGAATATCTGCAATGTCAGCATCATGTCAGAAATTGGGAAGTAGATCTGTGTCAAATTTTCTGGATAACTCTGAGCTCTTTCCTTTTCAACATCCATTATGCCTGACGTGAGGACAGCAAATGCAATGCACAACGGAACAGGATACAAAACCATCCAACCCAGCAAGAACTACAGTCTGAAACTAGACAGTCTGTGGCTTACATGTGTCTTCACATTTCTCCCTCATCCTGAACTCTATGCTGACAACTGCCTCCTTGGAACCCCTGCCTGGATATTTAACAGTCACCTCTAACTTGTGTTCAAAACTAAATTCTTGATTTTCACTACATCATTTACCTCTTGGGCCTCATCTCCTTTGCTGTTCCAGCTGTTTACCCCACAAAACCCACACTGTAACCTCTGTTTCATCATCTGCCACCCAGGCTTTCACCTAAAGACCTCCGACATGATACTCTACCTGTTTCTTTCACCAGGTATATTCAGGGTGTGCTCATTCCCTTACTTCTGATCTTCTGCCCAGTTGTCATGTCATCAGAGAACTCTTTTCTCACCATTCTTTCTGGAATAGGGCTATATTATTCACTGTTTCTTTAGCTTGCTTCATTTTTCATTATACTTCTCACTTCTTAAAAAAAAAAAAAAAAAAAAAAAGAATTTAGCCGGGCACAGTGGCACACGCCTGTAATCCCAGCACTTGGGAGGCTGAGGCAGGAGGATCGCGAGTTCAAAGCCAGCCTCAGCAATGGCGAGGCACTTAGCAACTCAGTGAGACCCTGTCTCTAATAAAATACAAAAAAGGACTGGATATGTGGCCCAGTGGTCAAGTGCCCCTGAGTTCAATCCCCGGTACCAAAAAAAAAAAAAAAAAAAATTATCTACTTATCTAATTCTTATCTGTTGCCCCCAACTAGATGATTAAAACAGAAATTTTGTTTTCCTCACTACTATATCTCCAGTGTCAATCATTATACCCAGGGCATGATGGGAACTCAGTGACTATTTACTAAATTATGATAGCAGGCATAGAAGTCTTGGACTCCATCCTAGAAGCTATGACAGCAGGAAAAAGAGTGCTGATTAACATTTGTGTCCTCCAGGGGACAAACATCATCTACTATGCCTGTGACCCATGCCTTAGAGGGATATGTGGACAGGTTAGGGCATGTAGGAAGATATGTTGTGATGATGACAGAATAAATTTAAGCAAAGTGGTGATGTTTTCCTCTGCAGAAATTTAAGTTAAGGAGGATGCTGAGGTCCATCTGCAGAAGTATCTGAAGGGCCTTGTTAAGGACCATGGATAAGACTTGTTCCATAAAGCCTCCAAGCATAGAATTGGGCATAAATATTATCAGCATGACAGGCTGAAGATTTTCTGACACTCGCGGCTGTTCCTAGACATAAAAGACCATCTTGTGAGGCAAAGAGCTCTGTTTCTGTTGAGTTCATGCTGAATCTAGCTAATCATATATGTTATGGACTGTATGTTTGTACATGCCTCCCTAAATTCATATGAGACCCTAACCCCTAATAGGATGGTGTTAGTAGGTGAGATCTTTAGGAGGTAATTGGGATTACACTGGATCATGCAGATGGGGCTTTTATTGGGATAAGGATGGAATCACTACCCTTATAAAGGAGGAAGAGACAGAGGACAGGTAAGGACATAACCAGGAAGAAGACATTCACCAGAACCTAATCATGCTGGCACCCTGATCTCAGACTTTCCAGCCTCCAGAATTGTGAGAAATAAATTTCAGTTTTTGAAGTCACCCTGTCTATGCTATTTTTGTTATAGCAGGCCAAACTATAAGACAGCATTTAAGGGATACATTGGTATTAACCTAGCCTTGGAGAGAGATGGAGCAGGAGGTCTGTGGAGGTCCAGTCTAACTGGAAGAGTTAAGGACTGTCCCATCTTCTCTGTCCTCTTTATTTTCTCACTTTCCCTGGTCCTGATGCTTGAAGAATTATAGTAACCCCTCACTGTGACTCCCATCTCCCAGGCTCACCCGCTTACTTGGTCCAATGGCATTTTCTAAGAGCAGTATTGATGAAAGAACTTTTTCACATGATCTGTGCCTGTTAAGTACAGGTAATATGGTGCAGAATGTGGAAAAGAGAATGGGGTGCTTAAAGAGGAAGAGGTAGAGAGGATGGGGGAGGGGCTAGGTGAACAGGCTCCAAAACACATTCAGCCCTGCTGTCCTGGGTGATTGTAATGCGGAACGTCACTGGATGGTAAGGATACGCGTGAGAGGCATCTGTCCTCTGTTCGATAAGAGATCTTTAGAGATATTCTCAATTCCAAGGTTGTCCCCCAAATCCTTACCTTCCCTTTGAACTCCTTGTGGACTCCTTCCATCTTATACCCTAGTGCTGTCTCACCAATCTTCCCATTTCCCACCTGCCACGCTCTTGTCAGAACCAAATCCAGTTAAGATGGGGACATGGGACAGCCAATTGTCTTAGCCTTCCTGACAAAAGCCCCTGTTCTTTCTCCTTGTCTTCCTTGGCAACTGAAGACCAGATGCCTTGACTGAAATGCACACCCTACGTCTGGCAGAAAGAGAGGGAGAGAAACAGAGAGAAACAGCTCTCGGGTCCCCTTCCCCTACTCTCCTTTCTCTTTACCTGCTGCTGGGGTCTGTGTGAGGGATGCATCAGGAGATAGAGAAGCTCTCCTTTGAAACTCTGCTCCAGGGAGCCTGATTCCCAGGAGGATAATTCTAGCAACTTCCTAATGAGCTTCCTGTGCCTTTGAATTCCCCAAGATCTGAACAACAAGTCAGAACTCCAACACCTACTTCCCAAGGCCATGGACAGACAGCCCAAACCATGAGCACTCCCCAGAAGCCCTCCTTGGCCTGCTCAGGCTATTCTTCTTCCTGTCCATGCCCTCCCAGGCTCGGTCTTTTCTCTGGGTTAGCACCATACTGCATGGGTTGGGTTCCTGATTTACACATTACCAGGTGTAACTTGGGACAAGTTTCAGAAACCTGTCTAGGCCTCTAGACCTTTTATCAGTAAAACAGAACCTGCTTTCACTGGGTTGTAAAGAGAACATGTTTTAAATATAAAATGGGTTAGGTGTATCGTTAAGGTCTATGCCTGGCTTGTAGCAAGTGTATTATTCTCCCCAATTTTGCCCTTACTGGATTCCACATCTTATGTCTTTGATTCTCTCCTAAATTTCAGGGCCACCTTCTTTGTCCCTGTGGCTGTCCTGTAGCTCCACTTTCCATCATAGTGGTTGGAATTCCCGGGCAACCTGTGAGGACTCTAAGGAGCCCAGCCTGCAATCCTAGCCACAGACCCAAGACCAACAAGCCTGCATGGCTTCAGTCACCTAAGAGAGCATGCATCATCTGTCTTTGACTCTTCCTCTTTGTGTCTTCCAGTATTCACACTTTATCTCTCCTCTGGGTAGGGTCTTGTGGTGGGAAGATGGAATGTAATGCCAAGGGGAATTTTTCCTTGTAAATAAACACTTAACAAATTTTTAGACCATTTAATGAAAACTCCATTAAATGCAGAGGCTCTAAAGAGGTAGCAATAAAGTTTTCCTAGGAGAATTACATTGGGAATTTAGTATGGAGTGGAATGTTCTGTATGATAAGGAATGACAATCTTAGACACAGGAAAGCAGAAAGAGGTGATGTGGAAGTTCACAGTGTGTTGGAGGAATGATTCATTGGATTGATCTGAGTGTGTGTCTGAGTGAGAATTAGGGGAACTGTCAGAGATAGAGAATGGGTAGTTTATAAAGCTCCCCTAAACCATGATAGGAATCTAGAACTCTGCCTTGGGCAGTGTGAAATTCTGAGAGTATTGAACATGTGGAAATGAAATAGCCTGAATTTCAGAAGTACCATCTGGAGACTTGTGTGTGGGTGAAACTAGAAAGGAGATCCCAGAGATAATACCAGGAAAGAGAAAACCTAAAACTGAGGACAGGTCATAACTGGTGGAGGTGGGGTGGAGGGAGGAGTACTATTACTGGCCTCTAGTGGGAAGAGACCAGCGATGTAACTTAACACTCCACAATGCACAGGACAGCCCTTTACAACAGTGAATTACCCAGCCCACAATGTCACTAATGCTAAGGTTGAGAATCCAGTACTAGAGGACTGTGAGTTCTGATGGAGCCCTGGAAGCTGTAGGTCTGCCCATATACTGAAGACTGGGTCTGCTTTGGTTTTCTGGTCGACCTTAGGATGTAAGAGCCATGCCTGAGAGGCCAGAGGCCTGGGTTGTACTCCTAATTCCATTTGATGAAACTTAGGATCACCCTGTCTGAGACAAAGTTTTTATTTGTAAATTAATAAATATTGGCTTGGAGAGTATCTCTTATTAGCCTTTCCAGAGCGTCTGCTCTCCAAAGATTGAAAGAGTGATTTATGACTTCACACTCAAGGAATTTACATGTGTCACACAGCATAGTTAGTCACTACAGTTTAAAGATAGTATTTCATGGCCATAAAATTAAAAGTGCTTGGCCAGGCATGGTGATGCAAACCTGTAATCCCAGTGGCTTGGGAGGCTGAGGCAGGAGGATCACAAGTTTGAGTCCAGCCTCAGCAACTTAGCAAGGCCCTAAGCAACTTAACAAGACTCTGTCTCAAAATGAAAAATAAAAATGGGCTGGGGTTGTGGCTCAGTGGTTTAGTGCTCCTGGATTCAATCCCTGGTACAAAAATTTTTAAAAAGAAAAAGAAAGAAAGAAAAGTAGCCAGATATTGCAAACAATAAATAAATAAATAATAAAAAATCAACACATCAATATAGGGAAATTAGAATTTAAAAATTAAATAATCAAAAGGGAAATGAATAAAGAATTATAAAGAATTATAGAGTTGAGACATAAAGACTGACATATGCAATTGATTTATATCTTTAAAGACTAAACTTTAGTAAATCTTAGAGAAATTAATATTCAAATTTTAATATAGCATTTTAAAAGAAAAAATAAGCCTTGACCATATTCAAAGGCAGTATAACACACTGTTCTAGTAAAGACTGATACAAAAAAATCACCAAAGAGTCAGGTGCAGTGGTTCAAACCTGCAATACCAGCAACTTGGGAGGCTGAGGCAGAAGGATCACAAGTTTGAGTTCAGCCTTAGGAATTTGGTGAGACTATCTCAAAATAAAATGTAAAATGTACTTTGGGTGTAGTTCAGTGGTAGAGCACCACTACATTCAAATTACAGGACCCAAAGTAGGAGGAAGACTCACCAAAAAGGCCTATCATATTAAGTATACTCTGCTTCAATTATAAAATCTCCTTTAGATAGTCCAAAGAAAAAATAACTATAAAGAAAAATATTAGGTTGGCCTCAGAGTTTTTCATATCATTCAATGGTAGAAAATGGGACAGTGGAACAATTTTTACCCAAAGTGTTCAGTGGGAAAAAAGAAACATGACCTGAACAATATTATATCAAGTCCAACATTTTTTCTCACACATAGGTAAAAAAAAAACATTTCTGATATGCAAGAACTCAGAAAATATAGTTTTATGATTCTTTGTTGAATAATTAATGGGAAAACTGATTGCATGCACCAAATTGATTTAACTAAGTCTATATATCTAGTCTGTAGTACTAACATTAAAATATTATAGAGATAATTATCATCATTTGATCAAACAGATTTCCTATAACACCCCTCTTGCACAATTGTCTTTGTCTAACTTGACTTGGATTTCACCAGGAACATTTGCTGAAAAAAATAAACCAATCAATTAACTCCATGGCTACCTGCAGTGGTGGATAGCAACTAGAACAAATATTAGACTGGTCACAAAACTTAAAATAAAAATATGGAGAATAAGATGTCTACAGATAGGATTGTTAAAACATTCTGACATAGTCCTTGGACTCTAGAAAGCCATACATATACATAAGGCTATGTACCTACCTACAGCTATATGCATGCTCAGAAAATACCGGAGGAGTTTCCAAACTCACACCTTGGGCTGATGTTAAAGGCTTGTACAACCAGGAAATAGCAAATAAGGTAGCATAGTCAACTTTCTTGTTAGAAGGTGTGTCTCAAATGCAGAGTCCCTCAGCAGAGTGGGAAATTTATTGATTTCAAGAGTTTAAATCAATTCTGTCCAATCATCATATGGCCATTAAGATAACTAAGATGTCAGTGGCCCATAGCACATGACAAAGAGTACATGCTCCATAAAATTAGCTCAGAAAAGTACCAAACAAACAACAACAATAAATCCTTGAGAGGAAGAATAATCTTATTCCCAGAGTCACTTCATAATATTATTTAAAAGTTCCCATTTTCAACAAGTAAATGATATTACATGAGAGATACAAGAAAGTGTGGCCTATACAGTCAGGGAAAGGCTATCAATAGAAACCATCCCTGAGAAAGCCTAGATTTTGGACTTACTAGACAAGGATTTTAAATTAACTGTTTTAAATATGTTTAAAGAACTAATGACGGGTTTTTCAAGATGGCAATACAGAAGGTCACTTTCCTGGATGCTCCATGGCATGAACCCAAGAAAGTAGACAGGCAGCTTCTCAGCAAGGTGAGTGAACAAAAAAGGGGTGGGGGCTTTACTGGAATTTAATACTAGACACTCAAAGGAGATCCAGGATTCAGGAAGTTGGCTATAATAAAATAAGGAAGAAATCCCCCATGTCACCGCCACTGCCACAGCTGGAGGCACCAGCCAGAGTGGTCCCTCTGTGAGAAAAGTGGAGGGATAAGAGAATTAAAGGAACCCACATTTTAAGGAAGCCTGAGGCATTTCTGTTTGTGAAGACTTTGGAGATCAAAGACACTACCTGACTAAACTGAAAGGCATGCTGCACAATATCCTTGTGCAGGAAAGAAGCCCCATCCCTCCCAGCTGCATGAAGAGGAGACAGGGAGGAACCATTTTGCAGCTGTGGCATGGGGCCAGCAGCTGAGGGAGCTGATTCCTGGCAAACCCAAGTCTGACTGGCAAACCCACACTGCATGACATAGAGTGTGCCTAAGTGACCAGTAGAAAATCAAATATGAAGAGAGGCTTACACAGGGGACAATGGTTGTGGAAACCCACTGGCTCTACCCCTCCCCCTTCATCTGGCTGCTTGCAGGACCTGCTTTGAGCAATGCACCTGGATGGGAATTTGAAAGGGCAGGGGTGGGAGAGATTGAATCTGGAGACTGAACCTGAGACCAGGAAACATGGGGTCCACCAGTGATATAATGGACTAAGAATTGGCTGCTCCACCACACCATCACCCAAGGGAGATCCCTGGGGTGCAGTCTTCCAGCATAGACTGGCAATTGCTGAGCGCTGAAGTTGCACTGATTTAAAATCTCCAGAACAATTGGCATTCAACAAAAATACTCGAGCCTAGATAACCCTAAACCCTGACTCTAGAAGTTCACTATGGGATTAATTCTTTCACTGTAGCAACCCCACCCTGAGGGTGGAGCAAGAATAATACTCCAGAGGACCCCACCTAACACTGCTGAGAAGGGAAGCTGAGAATCTTTTGAACTCCAATGGAAAAAATTCTTTAACTTTTCAGTGCAACATTGAGATCTTTTCCTCCCATTTTCTTCTTTTCCCTGTTTAATCATAACCTTAATGGTTCATGGACATTTATACATATTCATATTTGTTTTTTCTCATTTCTAGAATTTTTGAAGAAAGTTATTTTTCACGGATAAGTATTTGAGGACTAAGATGTTTGATTAGTATATTTCAATTTTGTTTTGTATTCTTTTTTTTAATTTTTACTTTATATATATTTTTCTCTCACTAACCTATTTCCCTTGATTCAGTTTCTCTCTTTTCTTCTACTGATAGCCAATCTTTATTGTTCTCTCTTTCACTCTTCCTTAATTTCTTACTTCTGTCTTCTCTTCTTCTTCCTCATAATCATCACATCCTGAATCATGTCTGTTCTCTCCCTGTTCACCATTCAACTTATAAACCCTTTTTCAAGCTTGCTGTTTTTATTGTAGGCAATAACTGACATGTCATTTCCATTTATTGTAGTAATTAACATTGTAGACCTCATGGCAGTAACTATTTGTTTTAATGTGGTATATTGTTTGTATTGGTTGTTATTATTTGCCCCGCCCACCAAGGTACTAGAAACCTTCAGAGACACTGTAAGTCTACAGAGTAGAAACTCTACTGCCTCAGATCCATACTGTTAGATGGGTAGACACACAAGCAACAAGAAAAATCAAGGGAATGAATCTCTTCCAAACAAACCAAGATACTCCAATAACAGACTCGATCAACACATGGTGGAAGAAATGTCAGAGAAGAAGTTTAGAGTGTACATAGTTAAAGTGATCTGTGAAGAAAAGGATGATATAAGAAATGAAATCAGAGAGAAGATACAGGAAGTGACAAACCACTTTAATAAAGAGGCAGAGATTCTGAGGGAAAAAAGTAAGCATAAATCCTCAATGAAGGAAACAGTACACTAAACTAAAAATTCAATAGAAAGCATCAACAACAGATTAGATCACTCAAGACAGAATCTCACGCAATGAAGACAAAATATATAATCTTGAAAATAGAGTTGACAACAGAGAGAAGATGTTAAGAAACCATGAACAGAACTTCCAAGAATTATGGGATAACATGAAAAGACCAAATTTAAGATTTGGGGCTGGATATATAGATCAGTTAGTAGAGTGCTTGCCTTGCATGCACAAAGCCCTGTGTTCATTCCCCAGCACCACCCCCCCCACACACACACACACAAAGATTTATTGGGATATACAAAGGCTCAGAGATACAAACTAAAGGAATGCACAATCTCTTCAATGAAATAATATCAGAAAATTTCCCAATAAAGAATGAAATGAAAAATCATATACAGGAGGCTTATAGAACCCCAAAAGTACAAAATTACAACAGACCCACATCAAGACACATTATAATAAAAATGCTGAACATGCAGAATAAGGATTGAATTTTAAAGGCTGTGAGAGAAAAAATATCTGATTACATATAGGGAAAAACCAATTCAGATCTTTTTTTGTTTGTTTTTTGTTTAACTAATTTATTTTTTATTCTAAGTTGTTAGAATGACAGCAGAATGCATTACATTTCATCTTATACTTATAGAGCACATTTTTACATATCTCTGGTTGTATACAAAGTATATTCAGATCTTAGCTGATTTCTCAACCCACACCCTCAAAGCTAGGAGGTCTTGGAATAACATATACCAAGCTCTGAAAGAAAATGGATGCCATCCAAGAATTTTATACCCTGCAGAATTAAGCTTCAGAATTGATGATGAAATAAAACCTTCTATGATAAACAAAAGTTAAAAGAATTCACAACTAGAAAGCCTGCACTACCAAACGTACTCAATAAAATATTTCATGAAGAAGAAATGAAAAGAAAAGTGAAAACAAGCAAAGGGATGAACTACACTAAAGGAATAGTCAAAGCAGAAACTAATTCAAATTAAAAACCAGAAATAAATAAAAATAATAGAAAATAAAAATCATTTCTCAATAATAACATAGTAAATGGCCTAAACTCATCAATCAAAAAACACAGACTGGCAGATTGGATTAAAAAACAAGACCTAACAATATTCTGTCTCCAAGAGACTCACCTCATAGGCAAAGATATCCACCAATTGAAGGTGAAAGGATGGGAAAAAAACATCATTCATATGTATCTCATAAACAAGCAGGGGAGTGAACTTCAAGCCAAAGTTAATCAGAAGGGACATAAGAAGGCCATTTCATACTGTTTGAGGGAATTATATATCAACAAGACATAACAATCGTAACTATTTGTACCCCAAACAATGGAGCATCTACATACATCAAACCCTTATCAATCTCAAGAATCAAATAGACTACCACACAATAATACTGGGCGACTTTAACATACCTCTGTCACCATTGGATAGATCCTCCAAACAAAAATAAAGAAGCTATAGAACTGAGAGAGCTGCCAGGCCCAGGCTCCATCCAGTCCCAACGACCTCTGCCCCAGAGCAGGAGACAGCAAGGACAGACCTGCCAATTCTGCTTGAGCCCAGGCCAGCCCAGGACAGTCCTGTGGACCTTCACCCGAGCAGCCAGACCCAGGTCAGTCCCGTGGACGCCCGCTGGTGTGCGACCAGCCTCCAGCCAGCCCTGCTGACCTCCGCCCCAGAGTAGGAGACAGCAAGGACAGACCCACCAACTCTGCTTAGAGTGAAGGCAGCCCAGAGCAGTCAGGGGGTCCTACATCAGAGTTCCACCAGGCCCAGACTCCATCCAGTCCCGCCGGCCTCCTCCCCAGAGCAGGAGACAGCAAGGACAGACCAGCCAACTCGGCCTGAACCCAGGCGGGCCCAGGACAGTCCCACTGACCTTCACCCCATTGTGGTTAGCCCCAGACCACCACAGGAGCTCAGACTCAACCAGTTCGGCCCCGTGCCAACCAGTGTGAACCCAGCTTCAGGTAGCATACTTTGAGGGTCAGTGGCAGGTTCTGATAGTCCAGTGCTAAAGGGAGGCACAGACAACCTGCAAGGGTATTAAAAAATATAGGGAAGAATCTGTAATAACTCAGATCTACACTGCAAAAAGTAAAGCAAATAGACATCATGAAAAAACAGGGGAGGAAAATACCCCAAACAAACCAGGATTCTACAATAACAGAACCCATGCTCAGCGAAGTTGATGAAATGTCAGAGAAAGAGTTCAGAAGGTTCATAATTAAAATGATCTGTGAATCAAAGAATAATCTAAATGAGCAAATATAGGCAAAAATTGACCACTACAACAAAGATATAAGGGAGCAAATACAGGTAGCAAAAGATTACTTCAAAAAAGAGATCAAAACTCTGAAAAAAACCAGTCAGAAATCCTTGAAATGAAGGAAACAATTAACCAAATAAAAAACACAATTGAAGGCATCACCAACAGACTAGATCAACTGGAAGAAAGAACTTCAGACAATGAAGACAAAGTATATAATCTTGAAAATAAAGTTGACCACACAATGAAGATAGTAAGAAACCATGAACAGAATATTCAAGAAGTATGGGACAGCATCAAAAGACCAACTCTAAGAGTAATTGGGATAGAGGAAGGCACAGAGTTTCAAACCAAAGGAATGCACAACCTCTTCAATGAGATAATATCAGAAAATTTCCCAAGCATGAAGAATGAATTGGAAAACCAAATACAAGAGGCTTATAGGACACCAAATGTACAAAATTACAACAGAGCTACACCAAGACACATTATAATGAAAATGCCTAGCATACAGAACAAAGATAGAATTTTAAAGGCCGCAAAAGAGAGGAATCAGATCACATATAGGGGGAGACCAATTTGTATCACAGCAGCTTTTTCAATTCAGACACTCAAAGCTAGGAGATCATGGAACAACATATTCCAAGCTCTGAAGGAAAAGGGATGCCAACCAAGAATCTTATACCCAGCAAAATTAAGCTTTAGATTTGAAGACGAAATAAAAACCTTACATGATAAACAAAAGTTAAGAGAATTTACAAGTAGAAAGCCAGCACTACAGAACATCCTCGGCAAAATATTCCATGAAGAGGAAAAGAAAAACAATGATGAAAATCAACAGAGGGAAGTATTACACTAAAGGAAAAACAATTAGAAGAGAAACCATGTCAAGGTAAATACCAGAAATAAAAATGTCTGGGAATACAAAACACATCTCAATAATAACTCTGAATGTTAATGGCCTAAACTCACCAATCAAAAGATATAGATTAGCAGATTGGATCAAAAAAACAGACCCAACAATATGCTGCCTCCAAGAGACTCATCTCATAGGAAAAGACATCCATAGGCTGAGGGTAAAAGGTTGGGGAAAATCCTACCACTCATATGGACAGAGGAAACAAACTGGGGTTTCCATCCTCATATCAAATAAAGTAGACTTCAAGCTAAAGTCAATCAAAAGGGATAAAGGACACTCTATACTGCTCAAGGGAACCATACACCAACAAGACTTAACAATTATAAATATATATGCCCCAAACAATGGAGCATCCATGTTCATCAAACAAACTCTCCTGAAGTTTAAGAGTCAAATTGACCACAACACAATAATTCTGGGTGACTTTAACACACCCCTTTCACCACTGGATAGATCTTCCAAACAAAAGCTGAACAAAGAAACTATAAAACTCAAAAATATAATAAACAACTTAGACTTAACTGACTTATATAGAATATTTCATCCTTCAACGAGTGAATACACTTTCTTCTCAGCAGCACATGGAACCTTCTCTAAAATAGACCATATACTAGGCCACAAAACAACTCTGAGCAAATACAAAAAAGTTGAAATTCTACCCTGCATTCTATCCAACCACAATGGAATGAAATTAGAAATCAATGATAAAATAAGAAATAAAAGCTACTCCAACACCTGGAGACTAAATAATATGCTACTGAATGAACAATGGGTTGCAGATGACATCAAAGAGGAGAATAAAAAATTCTTAGAGGTGAATGAGAACACAAACACAACATATCAAAATCTCTGGGACACTATGAAGGCAGTTCTAAGAGGAAAGTTCATTGCATTGAGTTCATTCCTCAAAAGAAGAAAAAGTCAAAAAAATAAATGACTTAAAATTACATCTCAAAGCTCTAGAAAAAGAAGAACAATCCAACACCAAAAGTGGTAGAAGACAGGAAATAATTAAAATCAGAGCTGAAATTAATGAAATTGAAACCAAAAAAACAATTGAAAAAATTGACAAAACAAAAAGTTGGTTCTTTGAAAAAATAAATAAAATTGACAGACCCTTGTCCAGGCTAACAAAGAAGGAGAGAGATAACTCAAATTACTAATATATGCGATGAAAAAGGAAATATCACAACAAACACTACGGAAATACAGGAAATAATTCGAAATTATTTTGAAAACCTGTACTCCAACAAAATAGAAAACACCGAAGGCATCGACAAATTTCTAGAGTTGTATGATGTGCCCAAACTTAAGCAGGAGGATATACATAATTTGAACAGACCAATTTCAAGCGATGAAATAGAAGATGCCATCAGAAGCCTACCAACCAAGAAAAGCCCAGGACCAGATGGATACACAGCTGAGTTCTCAAGACCTTCAAAGAAGAACTGATACCAATACTCTTCAATTTATTTCAGGAAATAGAAAAAGAGGGAGTACTTCCAAACTCATTCTATGAGGCCAACATCACCCTGATCCCCAAACCAGGCAAAGACACATCCAAAAAAGAAAACTTCAGACCCATATCTTTAATGAACATAGATGCAAAACTTCTCAATAAAATTCTAGCAAAACGGATACAGAAACATATCAAAAATATAATACACCACGATCAAGTGGGGTTCATTCCAGGGATGCAAGGATGGTTCAACATACGGAAAACAATAAATGTAATTCACCACGTCAATAGACTCAAAGATAAGAACCATATGATTATCCCAATAAATGCAGAAAAAGCATTTGACAAAATACAGCACCCCTTCATACTCAAAACACTAGAAAAACTAGGGATAACTGGAACATATATCAACATCATAAAAGCTATATATGCTAATCCCCAGGCCAACATTATTCTAAATGGAGAAAAATTGAAAGCATTCCCTTTAAAAACTGGAACAAGACAGGGATGCCCTCTTTCACCACTTCTATTCAACATAGTAATTGAAATACTGGCCAGAGCAATAAGACAGATGAAAGAAATTGAAGGGATACAGATAGGTAAAGTAGAACTCAAATTATCATTATTTGATGATGATATGATTTTATACCTAGAAGACCCAAAAAAATTCCACCAGAAAACTTCTAGAACTCAAAAATGAATTCAGCAAAGTAGCAGGATACAAAATCAACACCCATAAATCTAAGGCATTTCTATATATCAGTGACAAATCCTCTGAAAGGGAAATGAGGAAAACTACCACCCACCCCGTTTACAATAGCATCAAAAAAAAATAAATAAAATACTTGGGAATCAACTTAACCAAAGACATGAAAGACCTCTACAATGAAAACTACAGAACACTAAAGAAAGAAATTATGGAAGACCTTAGAAAATGGAAAGATCTACCCTGTTCTTGGATAGAAAGAACTAATATTATCAAAATGACCATACTACCAAAAGCACTATACAGATTTAATGCAATGCCAAATCAAAATCCCAATGTCATTCCTCATAGAAATAGAAAAAGCAGTCATGAAATTCATCTGGAAAAATAAGAGACCCAGAATAGCTAAAGCAATCCTTAGTAAGAGGAGTGAAGCAGGTGGCATCACTATACCAGACCTTAAATTATACTACAGAGCAATAGTAACAAAAACAGCATGGTATTGGCACCAAAATAGGCCAGTAGACCAATGGTACAGAATAGAGGACACAGAGACTAACACATATAATTTCAGTTATCTTATATTAGACAAAGGTGCCAAAAATGTACATTGGAGAAAAGATAGCCTCTTCAACAAATGATGCTGAGAAAACTGGAAATCCATATGCAATAAAATGAAATTAAACCTATATCTCTCACCATGCACAAAATTCAACTCAAAGTGGATCAAGGATCTAGGAATTAGACCAGAGACACTACACCTAATAGAAGAAAAAGTAAGCTCTAATCTCCAACCTGTTGGATTAGGTCCCAAGTTCCTTAATAAGAATCCTGTAGCACAAGAATTAATATCAAGAATCAATAAATGGGATAGACTCAAATTACAAAGCTTCTTCTCAGCAAAAGAAACAATCAGTGAGGTGAATAGAGAGCCTACTAATTGGGAACAAATTTTTACCACATGCACATCAGATAGAGCACTAATCTCTAGAATATATAAAGAACTCAAAAATCAAAACACCAAAAAAACAAATAACCCAATCAATAAATGGGCTAAGGAACTGAACAGACACTTCTCAGAAGAAGATATACAATCAATCAATAAATACATGAAAAAATGCTCAACCTCTCTGGCAATTAGAGAAATGCAAATCAAAACCACTCTAAGATTTCATCTCACACCAGTCAGAATGGCAGCTATTAAGAACACAAACAACAATAAATGTTGGAGAGGATGTGGAGAAAAAGGCACACTCATACATTGTTGGTGGGACTGCAAAATGGTGCAGCCAATATGGAAAGCAGTATGGAGATACCTTAGAAAACTTGGAATGGAACCACCTTATGACCCAGCTATCCCACTCCTTGGTCTTTACCCAAAAGACCTGAAAACAGCATACTACAGGGATACAGCCACATCAATGTTTATAGCAGCACAATTCACAATAGCTAAACTGTGGAACCAACCTAGATGCCCTTCAGTAGATAAATGGATAAAGAAAATGTGGTATATACACACAATAAAATATTACTCAGCAATAAGAGAGAATAAAATCATGGCATTTGCAGGAAAATGGATGGAGTTAGAGAATATAATGCTAAGTGAAGTTAGCCAATCCCAAAAAGCCAAATGCCAAATGTTTTCTCTGATATAAGGAGGCCAAATCACAGTCGGGTTGGGATGGGGAGCATAGGAGAATTAGAGGAATAGTAGAATGGCCAATGGGGAGGGAGCGGAAGGGAGGGGGCAAAAGGGTGAAGAAAAAAAAAAAGATGGTAGAATGAGATGGATATCATTACCCTAAATGCATATATGAAGTCACGAATGGTGTGAATATACTTTGCATACAACCAGAGATTTGTAAAAAAAGTGCTCTATATATGTGTAATATGAAATGTAATGTATTCTGCTGTCATTTATAACATCTTAGAATAAAAAATAATTTTAAAAAATCAAAAAAAAATTCAGAACACTATTATCATATATACCTAGGAGTTGCTTTTTTGACATGAGGTCTTTTATCATCTAAAATACAGTTTTTTAATGAGAAAAAAAAAGAAGCTATAGAACTAAAAAATGAAATTGATAACTTAGACTTAACAGACATATGGAATATTTCATTCATTAGTGACTGAATACAACCATTCTGGAAAGAAGTATGGAGATTCCTCAGAAAACTTGGAAAGGCACCACCATTTGACCCAGTTATACCACTCCTTGGTTTATACCCAAAGACTTAAAATCAGCATACTATGATGCAGCCACATCAATGTTTATAGCAGCTCAATTCACAATAGCTAAGCTATGGAAGCAACCTAGGTACTCTTCAACAGATGAATAGATAAAGAAAATGTGCTACATATACACAATAGAAAATTACTCAGCCATAAAGAAGAATGACTGTAAGACATTTGCCATTAAATATAAGGATCTGGAGACTATCATGCTAAGTGAAATAAGCCAATCCCAAAAAACCAAGGCTAGTGTTGTCTCTGATATGCGGATGCTGACTCACAATAGGCAGGAGGGGGCAGGAGGGGGAGTTAAGTTTGACTGGATTGGACAGGGGGAAACAGAGGGAAAGGAAGGGGAATGGGAATGGGAAAGACAGTAGGATGATTGAACATAACTTTCCTATGTTCATATATGAATACATGAGCAGTGTAATTCCACATCATATACAACTACAAGAATGGAAAGTTATACTCTATGTATGTATAGTATGTCAAAATACATTCTATTGTCATGTACAACTAAAAAGAACAAATAAGGGCTGGGGATATAGCTCAGTTGGTAGAGTGCTTGCCTTACATGCACAAGGCCCTGGGTTCAATCCCCAGCACTACAAAAAACAAACAAACAAAAAATAAATAAAGAAATTTAAAGGGCTAATGGAAACCATGTCAAAATAACAAAACAAAAGCATAAGAACAATGTCATACCAAATAGAAAACTTCAATAAAGAGAAAAAATTTTTTAAAGAACCAAGTAGAAATTCTGCAGTTGAAAAGTACAATAATTAAAATGAGAAACTTACTAGAGGAGTTTACCAGCAGATTCACACCAAGAAAAAAATGAATCAATGAATCAACAAACTTGAAAATAGTATGAAAACAAAATGGAAAAGTATGAAAAAAATATATAGGGCCTTGAAAACTTGTAGAACACCATCACGTTTATCAACAAGCAAATAATGGTAGTCCTGGCAGCAGAGGAGAGAAAAAGGCAAAAAGAATACTTAAAAAAATAATGGCCAAAACTTCTCAAATTTTGTTAAAAACAATCTATAAATCTGAGAAAAGCAGCAGACTCCACATAGGATAAACTCAGGGATAAACTTCTAGACATATCACAATCAAATGTCCAAAGCCAAAAACATGATCTTTACAGGAGCAAAAGAGAAATGACTCATTGTATACAGGGATTCTTCAATAACAATAATGGTTGATTTCTCATCAGAAACCATAAAGATGATATTATTACATATTCATTGGTTGAATTTACCAATAATTCTTGTATAGAAGAAAATTTCTTCAACTTGATAAAGGGCATCTGTCTACAAAAACCTCACTGCTAACATCATACTTAATGGTGAAAGACTATATGCCTTCCACCTGAGATAAGGACCCAGACAAAGGTGTCCACTCTATTCAACATTGTATTAGAGATTCTAACCTTGACAATCAAGCAAGAAATAAAATGCATCAGATCACAAAGGAAGAAGTCAAACTAAATCTACTCACAGTTGATAATACATTGCATGTACAAAATTCTAAGAAATTTTCATGGAGAGATTTTAAAACCAACAAATGAGTTCATCAAGGTTGAAGGATATAAGACCAATATGCCAAAAACAATTATAATTCTAAACACCAGCAATGAATAGTTTGAAACTGAAATTAATAAAACAGTTCAATTTTGTTATAGCATCAAAAAGAACAAAATCCTAGAAAATTTTAACAGAAGTAGTGTAAGACTTACATATTGAAAACTATAAAACATTGTTGAAAGATATTAAAAAGCTAAACAAATGGAGAGAGATGTTATGTTTGTGTATTGGAAGGCATCATATTGTTAAGATTCAGGGGATTCAGAGCAAGGTGGCAATTAAATAAGACATTCCAATGGCGGTCTCCCCTCAGAGACATCAATTTGAATAACTATTCACACACCAATCTGCCTTTATAAGAATTAAGGGAGCCAGGTGAGAGGCTGAAGTGCCTGGTTTTAGTATAATAATAAGGAAAGACAGATTGAAGAAGGAAAGAGTCTCCCACATCATCCCTCCCCCAGTAATAGCGGCATAACATGGAAGGGATGCCTCTTACTTGCAGCAGAAGAGGAAAGGAAGTCTAGACCTTAGACTTGAAACCCATTAACAGACCCACCACCGTGAATCTCAGTGCTGGACAGGGACCCATGTCCTCTGCCCCCAGGCTGGCATTTACACCCTAAGTCTCTGGACCCTCCTTTACCAGGCAGCCAAGGGACTGCCTCAACCAACCCTTCTCTAACCTCAAGAAGACAGCAAAGAGCAAGACTCCAGCTGCTGGTGAGCAGGGCAGGAAAATGAACAGAGAACTTTGCCTTGGAGCTCAGTGCTAGCACACTTCAGTGAACCTCAGCACCAACCTCCATCCCCAAGCCAGTGTTCGTAGACCTACCCTGGGATCAGGCACCCCAGTGGGACAGACTTGTGTTTCATCACCACCAACACGAGGGCCTGGTGCACATTCTCAAGACTGTTCAGGTCCTTGTGGCTGTGAGACCCAGGAACGAGCCAGTTAATACCCAGACAACCCAAGGATTGCTTCTACCACCCATTCTCTGTTTCATGCAGAGAGGAGTAAGCCTCCAGCCACAGGAGAATAAAGAAGGAAAGTGAGCACAGGACTTTTATTTGAAACTCAGTGCTGAACTGATAAAACCTAACACTGGGTAGATCCTAATGGTCCCTGTCCCCAGGTCACTACCTACAGCCAGAGCCTCTGGACAGGCCCCAGTGCCAAGTACCTGCTGCTTCTCCCAGTCAGGCTTGTATTCCAGACAGCATCACCTGGACCAGGTTCCAGTGGTCAAAGGATGCAAGTCCACCACAGCAGAAAGGACTTGGTCCCACCCCATGCTGCACTGATCCTGTTAGATCAGTGGTCTCCCAGGATGATCTAGTATTGTGGCATTGATGGCCAGAGGCCTGTCCTCACCATTCTTTCCCCAACCCTAGGCAGCAATGTGGAGAGAATAATTGTCCTCTTGGGTAAAGAAAAGGGAGATGGGCACCAAGTCATTGCATAGGAGCCTGGGACTGTTCTCTCCATGATAAGGCCAAGAGCCCTGAAGACTCCTACAGGGCCTGACCACAGGCCAGTGACTGTGGATGAGGTAGCTGGGACTATCCTGGCCCAGGGTTGAGACTTGCAGGGACAAACTACCCTTTTTAGACATTCCTTTACTTCCTCCTGGACAACATGCCACCTGCAGATATGGGACAGACCTCATCTTGGAGCACTCACTAGGGCTGAAACAACAGCAACACAGCCACAGCTGAGGAGGCAAACCTGGAATTATGGTGCCATCTAGTGCTGAAGTAATCGAAGTGTCCTCAGGTTTAAAGAAAATAAGCAGCAGCTTAGAATTTCTGAAGGATAGGCAGATTATGAAGACTGTAGTAAGTACCTAAAACTTCAAAGTACACATGACATTGTACACCGACAAGCATCAAGCACTTTCTGGGAACATCTTAATATTAGTATGCTGAGTACTTTTAAGCCATGTGTTATATATTTCCACCCATCATTAGATTAGGAATTGGCATGCATGATTTAGGGGATCATTAGATGTTGGACACATCACTTAAGCTTTCTGTATTTCTGATTCCCTATCTACATAGCTACAAGGGAGGAGGAAGAAGAGAAGGAGGAGGAGAGGAGGACAAGGAAGACTAGGAGGAAGAGAAGGAAGAGGAGAGGAGGAGGAAGAAGACAGCAACAACAACTTCCTGGGAACCATAATCTCACCTAACAAATAAGACACCAAAAACTAACCTTCTATCAACTTCTATTTGCAAAATCTTGAGTGGAGAATGCAGGAGCCCTGTTTGGGGAGATAGGTAAGATTGCGGTTGACTACGGGCCATAGACATTTTGGGGCATTTCCGCCTTCCATAGTCTCACGGGACTTGGCCTGGGATCTCGCGGGACTTGGCCCAGGATCTCAAGAGATTTGAGCCATGACTCAGCAGAACGGGCTAGCGCCATTCCTGCTCGGGCGCATGGGACGAGACCCGAGAGAGAACGGACAGGGTTATCGCTATTGTATAGATATATTGTAGTTTCTTGTAAGAGTAGGTGTCTTGGTTTCTTGTGAGAGTGTGTATGTGGTGTTAGAAATTACAAGAGACAGAGAGAGAAAGATTAAAGAATTTTTTCGTCTCCATCCTGTCTCCGGACTCCTTCCCGCGGCGCCGCCATTCCAGGCTGCAATCCCTTTCCAGCTACAACAGGAGAATTCAAAATAGCTATCTCAAGTGATAAATGCCACCAGAAATCCCTACTTAAGCTCCCACCCATCCAGAGCACACAACCACTGAAGGGCAAAACATCACACCGGGGACAGCCAAGAGATTTATTCAACAGCCTTTGTGGCTGGTAGCAAAACCGGAGAAGAGGTGCTCTGGTTGAAGGTCAAAGAGGTGCTGGGAGAGGGGAGTCAGGGAGAAGGGAGTGTGCAAGCTCTGGTGGGAGAGGGGAATCATGGAGAGGGGATTGTGCAAGCTCTGGACAGAAGGTGGGTGCTTGGTCACACCGGCTAGGATCTCTGGAGCTATCGGCTAAAGCAGCTGTTGTTTGGCTGGAGGCTGGAGCTGCTGGCTGGGGCATCTGCCGTTGGCTGAAGGCGATGGGTCTGGAGCTATTGCAGTGGTTTCCTCCTCTCTGCAGGGTCAAGCTGATGTGTCTGAGTGGCTTCCTCCTCTCAGCAGCAACAAGCTGATGTGTGCATCTGTGTGTCTGTGTGTGTGTTGAGTCTCTCAAACAGGGCCCTATATAGGGATTTCTGGTGGGAGGTGCACCAGAGCAACCCCAACGCCATTGGCTCTTTGCCCATAGAACAGGGCGACCTTTAAGCCTATTGGCTCTTGCTGGGGGGGAAAGAAACAGCCTGTCCGGGGAAGAAACATCCTGCCCGGGGAATGAAACAAGGTTGCTTCTCTCAGGATGTGGAACGCTCTGGGGGGAGGGGGTAGCCCATCTGTCAACCACAACTCTTCCCCGCTGAGAGGAGGCAGCCACTGCACCAACCTTAGGTGACCCACCACCTCCAGCCCGATGGCAGCTGCCCTGGCCAACAGCTCTAGAGAACATAGCCAGAGCATCTGGGCACCCACCTGTGCCCAGAACTCCTCCCAGCACCGGCCCATGGTGCCCCTCACCCTCACCTTGCACTGTGCCCTGCCAACCGGTTCTGACCACAGTGCCCTGACCATGGCCGCTGCTGTGTGACTGGTCCTCTTTGCCTTCATGCTCCTCCTCGCCCTGTGCAGCTGACTGGCCACTGGCCAGGACCACAGTAGGCAGTGCCAGTGCGGGACAGTGCTGGCACCGCACTGCCCAGCTGGCGAGAGCCTTGTGCTAGATGGCTGCGGCTGTGCCAAGCAGCAGGGCGAACTGTGCACCGACCCCTGCGACTCTCTCCCCCTGCACCTCTTCTACCTCGGACCAGCTGTAAAGGCTGGTGAATAAATCTCTTGGCTACACGGTTGTCTCCGGTGTGATCTTTGCCCTTCATTAAGAAAACTCAATAAATTTCAAGAAAACACAGAGAAACAATTTGATACTCTGAAAGTAAAACTTGAGAGATCAAAGTTGTTTTTTTAAAAGCAGAAATTCTGCCCACTCCTTCAATGGATGCCATCACCGCCTCTGGAAAAAGAGGAAGTGGAGGAGGAGCCCAAGTGGCTCCTCACCCAAATCCTCCAGTCATACCACCCCAGAAGTCCGAGATGTTCGCCCGTGCCACACTCGCCTGCACCCCTGCTCTTATTTGTGATGGATCCAGAGGTGCAGCCCCACTTCTGCATCAGTATTATCTCTACCAGAGGCGAGGCCTGGAGAGGACTCAACAGTTTGTGACGGGGCCCAGAATGGTGTGTGTCAGCTAATCTGATGGGAGTTTCAAACCAGTGCAATCCGCAGAAACATTGATACCTGCTGCCAAATTTATTGGTGCAGGTGCTGCAACAGCAGGAGTGGCTGGTTCTGGTGCTAGTATTAGATCAGTCTTTCGTAGCCTTATCATTGGCAGAAACCCTTTGCTGAAGCAGCAGCTGTTCTTGTGTGTTATCCTGGGATTTGCCTTGTTTGAAGCTATGGGTCTCTTTTGTTTGATGGTCATTTTCTTGATCTTGTTTGCTATATATCAGAAATTACTGCTTGAAATGTTGGCATTCATAGTAATTCTGGATGTAATTCTGTGTATCTTACTATGATTCTGAAAACTGTAGTGTTGGTGTCTTGGAAATTTACATTATTTCCAAAGTCGTTTCCTTAAAGGTGAAAACTTAAAAAAAAAAAAAAAAGGCAGAAATTCTTGAGCTTTTTCATTCAAATTGAAAAAGAGGAAGTCAAACTGTCACTGTAGGTGATATGATCATATATATAGAAAACCCAAGAGTTCACCAAAAAATTATTAGAACCAAAAATTCAGCAAAGTTACAGGATCCAAAATCAACACATGAAAATCAGTAGCACTGTTATTAGACACCAATAGTGAATTATTTGAAAAGGAAAATAAGAAAGCAACCCAATTTCCAAGAGCTACCCCAAAAATAAAATACCAGTGAATAAAAAGCAAAGAGGTGAGAGATTTCTACAATGAAAAAAATAAATAAATAAAAACTAATGAAAGAAGTTGAAGAGAACACAAAGAAATGGAAAGACATCCATATTCATGAATTGGAAGAATCAATACTGTTAAAATGTCTACACTTCCCAAAGTGATCTACAGATAACAGTGCAACTCTGTCAAAACACCAGTGACTTTATTCACAGAACTGGAAAAAAGTCCTAAAAATTATAGAAAAACACCAAAAACCTCAAATAGCATCATGGAAACAACCTAAGTGTCCATTAAGTAATGAATGGACAAAGAAAATACAGTGTGTATATAAAATAGAATTCTGTTCAGCCAAAAATAAGGATTAAATCCTGCCATTTGTGATAACATGGATATAACTAGAGATCATTATGCTAAGTGAAATAGACCAGGCACAGAAATACAAGCATAACATGATCTCAAGCAAATGTGGAATTTAAAAACTTGACCTCATAAAAGTTGAAAATGGAATGGTGGTGTTGTCTGAAGAGATGGCCGCTTGGAGCAACAAAGCCGCGGGAAGAAGTTCAGAGGCAAACTGGAAACAAACAGGCTTTTTATTCTGATAACTTCTCTCTCTGGCTCTAACAACGACTTTAACACGCCATCCACGCTCCTCCAACAACAACCACACACCAAATGGCGCCGACCCAATCAGCAATCTCGGCTCAAGTCTCTCGAGATCCCAGGCCAAGTCCCACGAGATCCCGGGCCAAGTCCCGTGAGACTACGGAAGGCGGCAATGCCCAAACATCTCCATGGCCCATAGTCAACCGCAATCTTAGCCATCTCCCTAAACAGGGCTCCTGCAGAATGGTAGTTACCAGAACTAGGGAGAGTGGAGGAGAGAGGAAGGGATGGGGAAAGGCTGATAAATGGGTGCTAAATTACAATTGGGAGTAAGAAGCTCTGAAATGGCATTGCACAGTAGGGTCACTATAAACAATTACGTACTGCATATCTCAAAAAGCTGGAAGAAAGAATATTTGAAGTTATCTCCATGAAGAACTGATATACAATTGAGGAGATAGACATGTTTAATCTGATTTAAATGTTATAAGTGTGGGGGGTGGGGTTGTGGCTCAGCGGTAGAGCACTTGCCTAGCATGTGCAGCCTGGGTTCGATCCTCAGCACCATGTAAAAATAAACAAATTGTGTACAACTAAAACAAATAAATAAATATTTTTTAAAAAATATGACACTGACACTTAAAAAACAATTATAAGTGTGTATATATATAAACATTACAAGGTTATCCCATTGTTACATATAATTTTTATGTATTTATATACCAGTTAAAATTATTTTGTATTCAAGCCGGGCGCGGTGGCGCACGCCTGTAATCCCAGTACTTGGGAGGCTGAGGCAGGAGGATCGCGAGTTCAAAGCCAGCCTCAGCCATGGCGAGGCACTTAGCAACTCAGTGAGACCCTGTCTCTAATAAAATACAAAAATGGGCTGGGGATGTGGCCCAGTGGTCGAGTGCCCCTGAGTTCAATCCCCGGTACCAAAAAAAAAAAAAAAAAAAAAAAATTATTTTGTATTCAAAAATCAGTTTTACCAATTAAAGTAATCAGGCAAAAATCACATTTTTATTAAAATGTTTCTCAGTTTAAATCACAAAACAAGGAGTGAAGAAAATAGACTATTAAGGTTCACTTCTTGAACTGAGATCAACTTCTCAGTCTTCACTTCCACCACTCGATGGGGAAGGGTTCTTTCGAGAGTTGGGGAGTCAACCAAAATATCCACTACAAATAGTAGATCCTAGAAGAACAAGGGAAAGCTATTACACATATAAGATAACTCAGTAAATGGTGAGCAAACTAATAAGCTACAAAAATTCTCATTCCTGAAAGATGAATTATCAGAATATAAAAGTGTAAGTTGAGCCGGGCGTGGTGGCACACGCCTGTAATCCCAGCACTTTGGGAGGCTGAGGCAGGAGAATCGCGAGTTCAAAGCCAGCCTCAGCAATGGCGAGGCACTTAGTAACTCAGTGAGACCCTGTCTCTAATAAAATACAAAAAAGGGCTGGGGATGTGGCCTAGTGGTCGAGTGCCCCTGAGTTCAATCCCTGGTACCAAAAAAAACAAAAACAAAAAAAAAAAAAGTGTAAGTTGAAGGCTGGGTGTGTAACTCTGTGATAGAGCACATACTTGTTTAGTATGCACGAGGCCAGGATTCAAACCTCAGTGCAAAAACTTAAAAACAGATTGAAAACAGTTTTCAGCACATCAAAGATATTCCTTTATTCTCTGCTGGATTCTGCTGTTGATGCTGAGAAGACAGCAGTTAGTTTTATTGGCCATTCCTTTATAGGCAAAATGCCCTTTCTCTCTGATTGCTTATAAGAGCTTGGATTGCTTATAAATGTGGATTTTATTTTATCGTGTTTGGGATTCATTGAAATTCCTGCACCTGAAGAATAATATATTCAATATTAATTGAATATTCTCTGCCATAAGTCTTCAAATATTGCCTCTTTTCCATTCTTTGTATTCTTATCTTCTGGACTCCTAAAGGCTATGTGTTAGATTTTGACTCTTTTCTCTTTTCTACCTCTTTGCTCCTCTACATAATTTGAAGTTCATTAAATATATCTTCAGGTTTACCAGATCTTCCTTCAACTACATCTAAATGTTGCTACCCCACCCATTGAGTTTATTTTGATTATTTTTATTTTCAAAAATTCTACTTCTGTTACAAGTCGTCTTCATCATTTATCACAATGTCCCATTTCTTATCAGTATTTTAAAGCTTCTATTTCCTTTTCCATTTAATATTTCTAGTTCGAAGTCTGTGTTGTGGTTGTATTATCTCATGTTTCTGGTTTTTCTTCACATATAGAGTGTTATTTCTTGTATAGCTGCTTGTTTTTATTTGACTTTGAACTGTGGAAATCCTTTGCGCCCAGGATAGAAGGATGAATACTTCCAGAGGGGTTTTGCCTCTGTTTCAGTCACTTGCCTATGGAGGCAGGTTACTACCAACCTGTTATTACTTTAAATCAAATTATTTTGTTATTACTTCAAACCATGCAGATAGTAAAAGTTTGGACTGCAAACCCTCCTAAGGCTAAGCTTATAATAATTTTTTTTTTAAATCTTAGGAGAGACAATTTGGTCTTCTAGTGTCACATTACAAATGTGCAAGTTTTTGCATTGCCGCCTCTATGGTAATGTTTGTTTCTTGTTCACTCCTTTTTGGGGGTGGGGGAATTGAGCCCAGGGCCTCATGCATGCTGGACAAGTGCGCTACCACTTGTCTGCACCCCAGCCCTTACTTTACTTTTTTTTTTTTTTTTTTTTTTTTTGGTACTGGGGGATTGAACTCAGAGGCACTCGACCACTGGGCCACATCCCCAGCCCTTTTTTGTATTTTATTAGAAACAGGGTCTCACTGAGTTGCTAAGTGCCATTGCTGAGGCTGGCTTTGAACTCATGATCCTCCTGCCTCAGCCTCCCCCAAGTGCTGGGATTACAAGCGTGCGCCACCACACCCGGCTCCTAGTTTACTCTTAAAATACAATGCTATCATTGCTTGAGTTTGGAGCTTTGCATCAGAATCTTCCAACTGGATTCTTCATTTGTTTTGTTGTGTTTTATTTTTCATGTTCTGGTCTAGCCTTCCGGACACTTAAAAAGCATGCTAGCACACAGGCCTTGTCCCCACCCATCCCCTGAGCCCTCCCTGTGAGAGGGCCTGTGTTCTCCATCTTTGACAGCCTCTGATGTTATCTCCTGTTTGTTGCACTCCATGCAGTTACAGAAGCAATATTTTGAGGCTTCCTGGATCTGACAGACATCCCATGATGAAAGCCAGTTTTGTAACTTGGCTCTCTCTCAGAAATCCTGCCTACTTGCTACATGCAGGCCCTCTCTAGATACTTGGAATAGATAAATAAATGACAAGCCTCTGTCCTGGAAAGCTCACAGTTTGAAGGAGAAGATGGCCACATAAGCAAAAATAAAATAATTCATTAACAGAGGCTGGTGCAGAGAGCTACAGGAAGCCAGAGGAGCAACACCAAAGGATGTGGAGGAGTTTTCTTCCTAAAGAAATGAAGAAAAAGGATTTTAACCAGCAGGAACAGCTCCTGCAGAAGTGAAGCATATGCCCTGATAGCCTGACCTAACCACACATCACTTGCCCACCAGTCCCAAAACACAAGTGTTGTGTGATGTTTATGGCTTGTTCTCCACCTGCTCTTGCTGGGATCCCATCTTCTTCCAGTTTCCAGGCCTTGCCTGTGTGGTTTCCACCTGTGTTTGTATCCTTTGGATATATACGGAGAAGTGGTATAAGTGGGTCAAATGGTAGTTCCATTCTTAGTTTTTTGAAGAACCTCCATACTGCTTCCAATAGTTGTTGCACCAATTTTCAGTCCCACCAACAATGTATGAGTGTCCCATTTCCCCAACATCCTCACAACATTTATTGTTACTTGTATTCTTGATAATTGCCATTCTGACTGGAGTGAAGTGAAATCTTAGTGTAGCTCTAATTTTCATATCTCGAATTGCTAGTGATGTTGAACATTTTTCATATATTTTTTGACCATTCATACTTCTTCTTTTGAGAAGTGTATGTTTAGTTTCTTTGCCCATTTATTGATTGCATTATTTGTTTTTCTTGGTGTTACGCTCTTTTAGTTTTTTGTATATTCTGGAAATTAATGCCTTATCTGAGGTGCCGGTGGCAAAGATTTTCTCCCATTCTGTTGGCTCTCTCTTCACTTTCTTGACTGTTTCCTTTGCTGTGAAGCTTTTTAGTTTGATACCATCCCATTTAGAAGAGCTCAAACTATTTGCCAAAGACATGATCTTATACTTAGAAAACCCAAAACAAACTCCACCAGAAAAATTCTGCAACTAACAAATGAATTCAGCAAAGTAGCAGGATATAAAATTAACACCCATAAGTCAATAATGTTCCTATACACCAATTATGAATGTGCTGAAAAAAGAAATCAGGAAAATTATCCATTCATAAGAACCTAAAAAATATACTTGGGAATCAATCTAACAAAAAGTGGTGAAAGACCTTTATAATGATAGTTATAGAACACTAAAGAAAAAAATTGAAGAAGACCTTAGAACATGGAAAGATCTCCCATATTCTTAGATAGGTAGAATCAATATTGTCAAAATGGCCATTCTACCAAAAGTGCTATACAGACTTAATGCAATTCCTATTAAAATTCCAATGATGTTGTTCATAGAAGTAGAAAAAGAAGTCATGAAATTCATTTGGGAAGATAAGAGACACAGAATAACCAAATCAATCCTTAGTGAGAAAAGTGAAGCAGGAGGCATCACAATACCAGACCATAAATTATACTCAGAGCTATAGTAACAAAACCAGTATGCTACTAGCACCAAAACAGACATGAAGACCAATGGAGTACAATAGAAGACACAGAGACAAACCCACATAAGTATAGTTATACTAGAAAAGGTGTCAAAAACATTCACTGGAGAAAAAATAGCCTCTTCAACAAATGGTGCTGAGGAAAATGGAAATCCATATGCACACACACACACACACACCCTTTCCTCTCTTCCCTCCCCTCTGCTCAATCCAAAGTTCTTTCATTCTTCCCTTGCCCACCCACCCCCCATTATGGATCAGCATCCATTTATCAGAGAAAATGATGACTTTCACCCTACACAAAATTCAACTCAAAGTGGATGAAAGACCTACGTACTAGACCACAAACCCTGCACCTGCTAGAAGAAAATATAAGCCTAACACTCCAACATGTCAGCTTAGAAACTGACTTCCTCAACAGGAAGGACTCTTAATGAATGTCCATTGAATAATATGCAAGTTATTGTATATGTGAGAATAAAATGAAAATATTCAAGATGTTATGGGAACATGGAAAATTCACTACCCATATAAATCCTCTAGGGAAAAACAGTACTAAAAGATAAACTGCAGGAAATCAAAATCAGATGCAACAGGAGGTCATTCACCAAAAACTGACCCCTGTATTAAGACATAATGAAAACATTTTTTATTCTCCCCAAAAAGACAGCACACAGGCCATATTCATTGAGTACAATGCAATACAGACATCAAGAACTAAGATATAATTAAACAAAATACGTATTTAGAAATTTAAAACAATGTCATAAATTACTCTTGGACATAAAAGAAAATAAAATGGAAATTTCAAACTGCATCAATGAATAATAAAAATATTATTATATATTAAAAGAGGTAAAATGCAGCCAAAGAAATGTTCAAGGGAAATTTTATAGACTTCAATATTTACTAGGGAAAATATTTTTTGAAATTAATAAATTTCCATGTAAAGGCAATTAAATAAATACTAAGCAAATGAAGAATATAATAAAAGTAAATGCATAAATTAATGAAACAGAAAAAGGAGTTTATTAGTAAAATTTAAAACTATTTAGATTTTATTTTAGTTTTTACAAAAATAGAGCACAACTTTTCATTTCTCTGGTTGTAGATGATGTAGAGTCACACCATTTGTGCAATCACACCCATACATAGGGTAATAATGTCTGTTTCATTCCACCATCTTTACACACACACACACACACACACACACACACACACACACACACCCTTTCATCTCTTCCCTCCCCTCTGCTCAATCCAAAGTTCTTCCATTCTTCCCTTGCCCACCCCCCCCCCATTATGGATCAGCATCCATTTATCAGAGAAAATATTTGACCTTGGGTTTTTTTGGGGATTGGCTTACCTTGCTTTCCAACTCCATCCATTTACCTGACAATGCCATAATTTTATTCTTCAGACATTACTAAGGAAAAGTAAATAAATAACCATGATCAGAATATACAAGAATTGTGGGACAACATTAAGAGACAAAATTTAAGAATCATTGGACTTGAGGAGAGTTGTGACATGCAGCATAATAGAATGGATAATCTCTTCAAGGAAAAAATAATTTTTCCAAACTTTGAGAATGAGGTGGACATCCAGATACAGGAGGCATTTAGAATCCAAATAGACAAGATCAAAAAAAGGACCTCTCCATGACACATTATAATTAAAATGCCTAACATGCAGAACAAAAATAGAATTTTTAAAGCCTCAAGAGAAAAATATAAGGTCACATTTATAAATAATCCAATCAGAATTACTTCCAGTTTCAAAGCACAAACTCTAAAAGGCTTGGAAATATTTGTTCCAAGTCCTGAAAGGAAATTACTGTCAACCAAGTTCACTATATTCAATAAAGGTATACTTCAAAATCAAAGGGGAAATAAAAACTTTCCAAAATAAGCAGAAACAAAAAGAATTCATGACTACTGACCCAGCACTACAAAACTTCCTTAAAGAAATATTCCACACAGAAGAAATCAAAAATAAATCCCAAAGCTCACAAATGAACAAATCTCATTTGAAGAGTAGATAATGGAAAATGTAAACCATATGAAAGGAGACTGAAAACAAGAGAGAGTAGCTACTCTCATATCTGCCAAAGCAGACTTCAAACCAAAATTAATCAGAACAGACAAAGAAAGTCACTTCATACTGGTAAAGGTAACAATCCAACAAGAAGACAAAATTATAGTAAATATTTATGCTCCAAACATGGGTGCAATTAATTACATAAAAGAGACACTACTCAAATTAAAGCCTCAGATAGACCCCAGTACAATAATACCAGATGATTTCAACACTCTTCTATCGATATATAGGTAATCTAGACATAAACTTGGTAAAGACTCTTTGGAAATGAAATATATAAATCAAATGGACTTAATAGCCTTCTATACAATATTTCATCCAAAAACATCTAAATACACTTTATTCTCAGTAACTCATGGAACCTGTTACAAAACAGATCATATTTTAGGCCACAAAACAACTCTAAGCCAAAACAAAAAAAAAGATATAATTTGTTGCATCTTATCAGATTATAGTGGAATGAAATTAGAAATCCAAACCAAAAACCCTACAGAAATTATATAAACACATGAAGATTGAACAATACATTTTTGAATGATGAATACGTGGTAGAAGAAATCAGGGGAGAAATTTAAAAATTCTTAGAATTAAAAAAGAATAGTGGGCTGGGGTTGTGGCTCAGCGGCAGAGCGCTAGCCTCGCACGTGCGCAGCCGGGTTCGATCCTCAGCACCATGTAGACATAAATGCATTGCATTGTGTACAACTAAAGTAAATAAACAAATATTTAAAAAAAAAAAAGAATAGTGAGTACTGGGAACAGTGGCGCATGCCTGTAATCCCAGCGCTTGGGAGGCTGAGGCAGGAGGATCGCGAGTTCAAAACCAGCCTCAGCAATGGCGAGGCACTTAGCAACTCGGTGAGACCCTTCTCTAACAAAAACACAAAAAAGGGCTGGGGATGTGGCCCAGTGGTCGAGTGTCCCTGAGTTCAATCCCCAGTACCAAAAATTAAAAAATAAAAAAAATAGTGATATACATACCAGAACCTCTGGGACACATTGAAGGCAGTTCTAAGAGGAAAGTTTATAGTTATTAATGCCTACATAAGAAAATCAGAAAGTTCCCAAGTAAACAACCCAATGATGCATCTCAAGGCTCTTGAAAAAGAACAAACCAATTCTGAAACCAGTAGAAGGAAGGAAATAATTAAGATCCTAGCTGAAATCAATAAAATCAAAAATTTAAAAATACAAAGAATTAACAAAGAAAAGAGTTGGTTCTTTGAAAAGATATACAAGATTGATAAGCTTACTCACTGAGAGAGAGAGAGAGAGAGAGAGAGAGAGAGAGAGAGAGAGAGACCCAGATTAATAAAATAAGAGATGAAAAAGGAGAAATACCCGCAGACATCACAGAAATCCAGAGGATCACTACAGACCATTTTGCAAACTTATACTTGAAAAATTGGAAAACCTAGAAGAAATGTATACATTCATAGACATATATAACCTGACAAAATTGAACCAAGAGGACATAGAAAACCTAAACAGACCAGTAACTAACAATGGGATAGAAGCAGTAATGATAAGCCTTCCAACCAAAATAAACACCGAGGACCAGATGAATTCTCAGCTGAATTCTGCCAGACCTTTAAAAAAGAACTAGTCTCAATGTTCCTCAAATTATTCCATGAAATAAAAAGGGATGGAACACTTCCAAGCTCATTCTATAAATCCAGTATCACACTCATGCCAAAACTAGATACGAACATATCAAGGAAAGAAAACTATCGACAAATATCCCTGATGAACTTAAATGCAAAAAGCCTTTATAAAATATTATCAAATCATATTCAACAACATATTCAGAAGATTGTATGTCATGACCAAGTTGTTTTTATCCCAAATATGCAAGGATGATTTAACATATGCAAATCGATAAATATAATTCATCACATAATTGAATTAAGGACAATAGATGCAGAGAAAGCCTCTGATGAAATTCAGCATCCATTCATGATAAAAATGATGAAGAAACTAGAGGTAAAAGGAACCTACCTCAACATGAGAAAGGCTAAAATGAAAAACCCAAAGCCAACATCATAGTAAATGATGTTGGAAAATTGAAATAATTTCCTTTAAAATCTGGAGTAAGAAAATGATGTCCACTCTCATCACTCTTATTCAATATAGTACTATAAATTCTAGCCAAAGCAATTAGGCAAGAAAAGGAAATAAAATGGACACAAATAAGAAAGGAAGAAGTCAAATTATCACTGTTTGCCAATGATATGATCCTATACTTAGATGATCCAAATAGTTCCACAAAAAGACTGCTAGAGCTAATAAACAAATTCAACAAATTAGTAGGTTACTAGATTAATGTCAAAATCTATAGCTTACCTCTATACCAACAATGAATCTACTGAAAAAGAAATTTTAAAAAATCCCACTCACAATAGACACAAAAAAATTAAAATACCTAGGAACAAATCTAACCAAGGAAGTGAAAGACCTCTGAAATGAAACTATAGAACACTAAAGAAAGAAATTGAAGAAGAAACAAGAAGTTGGAAAGAACTTCCATGTTCAGGGATAGGCAGAATTAATATTGTTTAAATGGACATACTACCAAAAGCAATATACAGGTTAAATGCAATCCCCATCAAAATACCAATGACATTCTTCACAAAACTAGAAAGAAAAAGTAATCTTAAAATTCATTTGAAAGAATAAAAGACCCAGATTAGTCAAAGCAATTCTAAGCCAAAAGCAATGTTGGAGGCATCACAATACCTGACTTCAAGTTATACTACTACAGAGCTATAGTAACAAAAACTGCATGGCATTGACATAAAAACAGACATATAGATCAATGATACAGAATAAAAGACACAGAGATAAACCCACACATCTACAGTTATCTGATGCTTGACAAAGGTGCCCAAAACATATGTTAGAGAAAAGACAGCCTTTTAAAACAAATGGTGCTGGGAAAACTGTTTATCCATATGTAGAAAAATGAAACTAGACCCTTACCTCTTATCCCGAACAAAAATCAACTCAAAATGGATCAAAAACCTGGTTATTAGAAAAGAAAGTATGCAACTCCTAGAAGAAAATGTAGGGTCAACACTCCAGCATATAGGCACAGGAAACAACTTTCTCAATAGGACCCCAAAGCTCAGGAAATAATGCCAAGAGTTAATAAATGGGATGGCATTGAATTAAAAAGCTTCTGCACAGCAAAAGAAACAATTAGGAATGCGAAGATAGAACCTACAGAATGAGAGAAAATCTTTGCTAGCTGTTCTTCTGACAGAGGATGAATATCTAGAATATATAAAGAACTCAAAAAATTTTACACCAAAAATCAAATAGGCCAATTAGTATATGGGCAAATGAATTAAACAGACACTTCTCAAAAGATGAAATACAAATGGCCAAACATATGAAAAAATGTTCAACATCATTAGCAATTAGGACAATGCAAATCAAAACAACACTGAGGTTTCATCTCAAACCAGTCAGAATGACCGTCATCAAGAATACAAATAATAAATGCTGGAGAGGATGTGGAGAAAAAGGAACACTTGTACACTGTTGGTGGGATTGTAAATTAGTACAACCACTATGGAAATGATATGGAGGTTCCTCAAAAGACTAGGCATGGAATCACCAGATGACCCAGATATACCAATCTTTGATATCCTAAAGAATTAAAGTCAACAGTCTATAGCAAAACGTGAATATCCATGTTTATAGCAGCAATAGGCAAACTATGGAACCAGTGTAGCTGGATGAAAAGATAAAGAAAATGTGGTATATATACACCATGGAGTTTTATTTAGTCACAAAGAGAAATGATATTCATTTTTTGCAGGAAAATGAATGGAATTAGAGAACATTATGTTAAGTAAAATAATCCAAACTCAGAATGACGAGGGTTATATGTTTTCTTTCATATAAAAATGGAAGTTAGAGAGGAAAAAGGAAAAGAAAGGGAATCTCATAATTATCAAAGGGGGATCAGTAGAGTGGGGGCAGATAAGAGGGGAGGGAAAGCAAAAATAATGGAGAATGAGATGGGCCAAATTATATTGTTATATCATGTGCATGAACAAATATGTAACAACAAACCCCAACATTATGTGTATTTATAATGCCACAATAAAAAATGCGGGGAAAATTTTTCAACTAAAGATGTTAATTTATCCATCAGATTAGCAAAAAATGAATAAGTGATCATTTTCCTATTCTAACGATGATATAAGTAAATAAATACTTTCATAGATTTTTTTCCTTAGGACATTTGAACTCTTCATTAAGTATAGTTTCCTTTTTTTTAGCGTTTTTCTTTCCCAAAGCTAATGTTATAGTAAAGAGATAATCAAGATGGTCTGCTGGTCATTTGTCATGATCACTGTTGATGGTGGAATCACAAAATTCTCATCACCTCCAAGCAGTTCCGCATGTACGCTGGCTTCCTCCTAACAAGGACTATATTAAATTGTTTTCAACTCAGATATAAGCTTGAGACCATTTACATTTTAATTGGACTTTAAATGGTACATTGCTCTTTTTGGAAGAATCTATCAAAAGTAAATATAACTTTGACCTAACAGTAAAAATAGTGTATCATGTATATTGCTTTTATGTTGTTATGATGTCATTATATGACTCTACCTTAGGAAAAAATGGAAGAAAATCATATTTATGTATGTTAACATAAATGCAACATTAAAGTATATTTCTAAAGAGTCTGGAAGTACACTTAGAGATGTGGAGACTAGTATTGAAGAGAGGATCAAAGTTAACTCTTACTTATCTGTGCTCTATGTATGTTTATATATTTAGTTGTGTAGTTAGAGAAGAATTTTGAAAGTTGCAAAGAATGGCAATAAAAACTTCAGGGGTTTCTGATACAGCCAGACTATCACTGGTCCTTAAACTGTCACTTAAGAGCTACCAAAGCCAACCTTTAAGGCTCCTAATAGCTCTGATCTTCAGCATCTGCTTTGCAAGTCAAGGCTAGATCAAGGGGGACAAAACCTCCTCAGGCAGCAGCACATGGCTCCTGAATTCAGGGACCTGTCTTAGGATCCTGTGTGTGGCTTCAAAGGTGCAATAGTAGGCCTCAGATTTGGAGCTGCTGAGAATCTCTACAAGTTCTTCACTAGCCTGAGGCTTCCTGGAAGAATAGAAGAGTTCCCAACCACACAGAGAGCTGCACCCTTCTAATCCCAACTGAGCTAAATGTAATGTCTTGAAAGTCTTCACTCCTCCTCCTTCCCCCTCCTGCTGTGAGTCTCCATGCTTATTCCCCAGTTACTGGAGGCCACTCCTGGGTTCCTCTGCCCCTGGAGCCCTTCCTGGCTGTGGCCCAATTAAGCCACAGTTGAGTTGCTCTGAAGTGAGAATTCCTGGGAGGCTTGTTAAGTTCAGTGCTGAAGAAAATGGAAGGAACATCATTAAGAACTTAGCTTATTAGGCAGCTGGGCCAACACCCGCAGCTAAAAGGCAGAAGTGACTCAGTGTCCCTCAGAGGCACCTGAAGAAACTTGTTTTAACTTTTTCCTAAGTCGATCCCAAGTGTGCACACTAGCTACTGAGCACAGACCCAAGGTACCTTCCCTTTCACCAGCACCAATACCCTGTTCTCTTCATCATACATTACATCATCGTAACCTCATCTCCTCAGCAATATTCACATCGCTTTGATCCAACATCATTCCAAAACTACCATCCTTTCCCTATTACATTGTTATTCCTAACTCACCATCTCACCAGCATCAACAGGATTATCATCACCCCCATCACCATCACAAACACCATCACTCAGCCTCACTCCTCCCTGGTTCCCTTGACCACCACTACAATATGTCAGCAGGTCATGAGAAGAAACCAATGTCTGAGGACTCAGAGGGAAATTCTTTATTTTTAAAACAGACAAGACAACATAATTTTAAGTATCTATTGTGTAACTTCAATCAGGTGCAAGAGGACAAAGAGCACCATGATAAAAAAGGTAATCAACTGAAGTAAGAAAAATGCATTAAATACAATAAAAATAAAATTAGACACTGGAAACAGTATGTGGAAAATGGACCTCTCATAAAAATTGAAATATTCCTCAGAAATCAGGAGAAAAGAAAGAAAATTATGATAATTGCAGAAGGTAGGATGAATTGCATTGATGCATTCTATTAAAGTATTAAAGAATTTCTAAAGAAGAAATTAGTAGATGTACCAGAGGTAACACCCAAAGGTATGATACAGGAAAACTTTCTAAATCTCAAAAGAAATACTCTGAAGATCAAGAAGATGTCCCACCATGTTCCAGGAAAAATTAATGAAAGAGATCTACACCTGCATGTATTAACCTGATCATTTGTCCCCCATGCTGCAGCTAGAATGATCCATTCAAATGACAAATCCTAGAATATCACCCCCAGGTTTAAATACTTCAAAAACTTCCCAGAGGTCTTAAGATAAAAGGCTACATTCCCACGTAGTCCGCAAAACCCATGGTTTGGCATTGCCCTTCTCCATTTCCTCAAATTTTTAGAGTCTTTATCTCACCACAAGCTTTCCCATGTACTGATTAGTGTTTAACCCAACACTATGCCAGTAGCCTCAGAATCCCCTTAATGTTCCTACAATCTCCTACTGTTTCATGTCTTCCACAAAGTGCTTGAACAGGGCTCCAGAGGCACATTGCCTCCATATCTTACAACAACAGTACAAAGAGCAAGAATCTACCAGCAAGCACGATATGGTAATTAAGATGGCGTTAACTTGTTCAGACACTTGGGTTAAAGTGTGAGTAATTATGTTTGTTATCAGCAACACACACAGCTGCACATACTGTCTTCAAGACTGCACTTACTCTACTTTGGGCAGTTACGAGCTTATCTAGTGCCATCCTATTTTGTAAAACCACCTTTCTTATCTGAATAGTTTCCTCGTTTAACAAGGCTATGGCATGGTTAGTCTGCTTCAGAGCTTGGGCAGTGCAGGAGGCTAAGCTGAGACCTGAGTCTCTGCATCCATGCTGCAGCTTGTAGGGAAAGAACAGCAAACGGGTGGAGCCACCAGCAGGCCCAGTGGTGTCTTGAGTGCTGTGACTTTACACTATCCCAGTTACTAGGTGTGTGTTGTAAAAGAGGCAGAACTCTGGCTGGAATATAAGGTCGTTAATAGGATATCCTGGGGCTGGAGATATAGTTCAGTTGGTAGAGTGTTTGCCTCACATGCACAAGGCCCTCCCTGGGAAGAAGGAGAAGGAGAAGGAGAAGGAGAAGGAGGAGGAGGAGGAGGAGGAGGAGGAGGAGGAGGAGAGGAGGAGGGGGAGGGGGAGGAGGGGGGAGGAGGAGGAGGGGGAGGGGGAGGGGGAGGGGGGGGGAGGAGGAGGAGGGGGAGGGGGAGGGGGAGGGGGGAGGAGGAGGAGGAGGAGGAGAGGAGGAGGAGGAGGAGAGAAAAAATCCGTTCAGGATATCCTGAACATTAATGATTCCATTTTGGTTCTGGAACTACATCTTGGCCCAGGGCTTTTGAGCTGCTAAGAAAAAGTAACTTGTCATGCCCTGTTCCCATGTCCCCTCCCCCCCCCCCCCCCCCCCCCAAGTTCCCTAAATACAGGAATTTATTGTTACCCGACCATCTGCACCCAAAGTCAATTCTAGGTGAATTCTTACTGCACTCAAGGCTAGGTCCAGCTTGCCTTTATTCCTTGTTAAAGAATATAAAAAACCCTATTAAGATAACTGCTGTGCCACTCTACTGGGCAGCCTGGCAGACTTTCCCTGCTAATAAACTTTGCTTTCTGAGCATGAGACTCTGTCTCGAGAGATTTCTTTGGGCGCTCTGTCCTAACAGCCATCCCCATGTGCATCGTCCTGTCCAAGGGTAATAGGTAAGGTCATCCATTGGGTCCTCATGTCCCACAGCGCACCCCATGAAGAAAGCCCCATGAGTAACATAGGGTAATGGGCAAGGACGTCTCTTAAGCCAACATGGTCTCACATTGAGAGTCAGGCAGAAAGCCCACCATCTTGTATCATGACCATACTGGATGACACAAAGGAGAGCTGTCTTCTTATCTAGAACCTGAGTTGCTACTCTCCATGAAAGGCCATTCCCTATATAACTATACCCAGGTACTTGACAGGTATTTAACATCTCTCCAATCAAAGCAAAAACATTTTGCATGGCTGGGGTTGTGGCTCAGTGGTAGAGCACTCACCTAGCATGGGTGAGGCACTGGGTTCAATCCTCATCACCACATAAAGATAAATAAATAAAAATATGTGTCCATCTACAACTAAAACATATTTTTAAAAAAAAACATTTTGCTTAGTGTAATCATAGGATGACCATTTTGGTGAGTTTTGGTGAGTGATTTGTTTTCAGTCTGGTTTTGTGTCACTTCTGCTGCCCGGACAAGTCCATTCTGTGGCCAGCCACTCATTTGTAGGTTGGGCTCTACCCAGGGAAAGAAAGTCCCTAAAGAAAGTGCTTGCTTAGTCACAGATAGAGAGTTAGAGTGAGCAGATCAGCAATCTGCCTAAACTCTGGCCAGTCATTATTTCTTCTATCTGGGTAACCGGCCTACGTTATGTGCAATTCTTCTGACCGCTGACCCGGTCTGACAGCTAAATAGGTTATATACCTTCAGGTTTGCGGGTGCCTACAGGGCTCACATACCTATCAGGGGAATATACAAGTGTTTAATAGGGCTCCCAAGAATGGCACAATCAGGCACCCAAATCAGCCCCATGAGGCAGTATACAGGCCACTCTTCAATCTCATGTTAGTAAAGTAGCCTGCATAGTAGGCTTGCCTGGGCATGTCTACCATACCAGCCTATCTGTTTGCACTTCAGGGGTATAGAAAGAATGAGACACCTCAGGAATATGTAACTGCCATAAACTGATACAAAGTGTTCCTTGGGTGATGACACCCCAGGATAACATCACCTGTACTTGTGAAGGCCAAGTTCCCAACAGAGTAGGCTTTACTTGTAAATTTAGACATCCTCCCTCCCCACAGGGGTCAGTAAGGCAAACCACTGGGGACTTGTTGTCCATGGCCAACTAAAGCTCCTTGTCTCCCTTGGGGAGCAGGCAACAGAAAGTTGTTACTTGTGCCCTAGGCTGGTTTACAAAAATGTTCTCCTTAAGTGGGTAGAACTGGAGACCATCACGTTAAGCAAAATGAGTCCAACTTGGAAGGTTAAGGGTTATATGTTTTCTCTAATACGCGGAAGCTAGAGAGGAAAAAGGAAAACAAAGGTGCATGTGGATCTCCTAAAAATCAAAGGGAGAGCAATAAAGGAAAAGGATCAAGGGGTGAGAGGCAGGGAGGGAAGGGGGAAATGCTGGGGAGTGACAGTGGCCAGATTATATTGTTATATTGTGTGCATGTACAAGTATGTGACAACAAATCCCATCAATATGTACAACTATAATGCACTCATAAAAAATGAGGACATAGGACTGGGGCTGTAGCTCAGTGGCAGAGCACTTGCCTAGCATGTGTGAGGCACTGGGTTCGATCCTTAGCACCACATAAAAATAAATAAAATAAAGCCATGCTGTCCATCTACGACTACAAAAAAAAAATTTTTTTTTAAATAGGGACATTTAAAAAAAGGAAAGAAAATGTTCTCCTATATCTGTAACCTTATGCTGGTGGCCATGGGCAAGATAATAGGCCACTGACATCTTGGTTTCTCATTTAATGTTGTCAGTGCCTCAGGCAGATGAGTAGCCCACCCCTGCACGGAGTTACTCTCAGCCTTCAGGCTTGTTTCAGCAAGCCATTCTTGCTTTCAATCAATCAGACTCCCCTTGGATTGTATGGCAGGTGGGAAATCCATAATATGTCCTGGTCTCAAGCCCACTGTTATATGTCACAGCCTGTGAAATGGGTTCCTTGGTCACTCTCAATCCCCTGAGGTGTGCCATGTATGCCACTCAGCCAGATTGGTTCCATAAATAGTTGGTTTTTTATTGGCTTTTTGGCTGGGGTAGGCTTGCATCGAGACTGTAACTGTGTCCACACAAGTCAATGTATATTTGGTCCCTTCTGATAATGGGAGAAGCCCAGTGACGTGTATCTGCCATCAGTGAAGAGGCAGTGTGTAATATGCCCCTTGGTGACATCCAGGCATCAAGAGTAGCACTGAGCGGACAAGACAGTTCTGGCACACAGTGGCAACATCAGACATCTTTATGGGCAGCACCCAGGGTCACAGCTGCCCACACGGTCTTTTGTTCTGCATGCTTGAATATACAATGTGACCAAGTAGCAATTTCTTCTGTTTGAGATTTCTCCAGCCATCATATCTTTGCCAGTTGGTCAGCCTCAGCATTTCCTGGAAAACTGGAGAGGGCAATGGGCAGTCACATGGAACACTGTGAAAACTTTTGTTTTGACACAAGGTCAAAAATTTTTCCCGTATCTGTTTTCTCCCCCACGGAGGCCTGCCATTCATTATCCACTGTTTCTGTTGCCATTGAGGCAGGTGCATTAGAAGTCCTCTGAGTACAGCCCAACTGTCTGTGCAGATAGGCGTGGCCCACTCTGTGGGCAATAGCCACCCAAGCCACTTGCAGTTCAGCCCACTGGCTGCTGTGTCCTTTCCTTCTTCAATCTGCAGGGCCTCAATCACTGGAGGACGGGCCACAGCTCTCTGCTCTTGGGGGTTTCCTTTTGCTGATCCATCAGTGTACCAGGCTGACTCTGGTGTTGGAGCTTGGCCTTCTTGTATGGGTGAAGGGATGAAGGTGTGACTTCTGGCACATATGTGACCCATCCCAGGAACTGTTGAAGTTCTGAGAGATGAAGTGTTGTGAAGGAGCCCGGATTAGGGAGATGGCTATTGCGGTTAGCTGGAAGCCATAAGTTCCACCTGATAATAAGTATGCACGTGACACACCTGTAAATGCACGTGACGCACCCGCAAAGCTAAAGGTATATAACCGGGTGAAAGCGGTCAGAAGCGGCATTCATTCAGTCAGTTGTGCAGTCGCTCAGTAGGTCGGAAGAAGAGTTCAGGTCAGAGAAGAAGAAAAGAGTCAGAGTGGCCAGAACGTAGTCAGAAGAAGAAATAAGAGTCAGAGCGGTTAAGAGTTCGGTCAAAAGAGAATGCTGGTCGGAGTCAGGCCGAGGCTGCCGAAGAAGAAAGAAGAAAGAAGAATCTCTCTCTCTCTTTCTCTCTCTCTAAGCTGAAGAAGAAAGAATCTATCTCTCTCTCTCTCTCTCTCTCTCTCTCTCTCCCTCTCTCTCTTTCTCTCTCTAAGCTGAAGAAGAAAGAAGAAAGAAGAATCTCTCTCTCTCTAAGCTCTCTCTAAGAAAGTAAAAGTAAAAGAAAGTAAAGTAAAGAAGTAAAGAAAAGAGTCAATAGTCAGAAGAAGTAAAGAGTCAGGGAGATTGCTGAAAGAGCCAGTGTTAGAGTTTTGAGAGATAGTTAAAGCTGAAGAATAAAAACACCTTCTTTCATCTTCATTCTGCCTCCGAGTTTTTCTCCTGCGGTGTTGTGGCTGTACGTCAGGCAGCTACAGTGTTGTCCATTCCTCACTGTCATCAGTGGATGGCTAATGGCTAGTATTGATTGCCATCTGAGCTGCCCCCAGTCATGGGGCCTTGGCTGTTTGCTGTACCATCCGCCCATGGGGGAGGTGGTTACAACCTTGAGTGGAGCTTCCCTGGGAATAGTATCTGTGGCAAGACCAGCAGCTTAAGTATCACATAATTGTTTTACCAGCAAGCTATAATGTTCCTCTGCTCTCTTCCATTACTATGACCAAAATCCAAAGGGGGTCTTATGTCCCTTTAATCCACTGCCATGGCCCATCCAAAGCCACCCAGAGTGACGTGGACAGTGAGTTTCGATAAATCTAGTGTCTCAAGGGCTTGTGCCTGTTTGTTCACGTGGCTTGATCAAATGCCTCAGTATGCCATCAATCCAGTCCCATACTGCAGCCCTCCTACACAAATGATATAGGGCTTGTAATAACTGAGCCAGATGAGGGATGGAAACCCTCCCAGTAGCCCCACAGATTCTTGTATTTGCTTTACCATTTTGGAAAGTGGAAACACCTGAAATTTATCTAGTACAGCCTGAGGCATAACCTATGTCTTACCAGAATAGAGAACACCAGAGAATTTCTCTGAAAAGCCTGCATTTTGTCAGCTTTATGGCCCATCTTCTCCCTTGCAAATGAGTCCAAAGCATGAGTGGAGCCTCAGTGAGTGCTGAGGAAGATTCAAAAGTGAGAAGAATGCCATCAGCATAATGAAACATTTTCACTGAGGAGGTCAGGACCAGGTGTATAAGTTTTGCACTACCCTACCATGACAGTCGGTGAGGCTATGGAGATATCCTTGAGATAACAATCATACATGTCCATGTTGGCCTTCCCATATGAAGGCAAATGAGTCTTGAATCTCAGGGGCTATATCTATGCTAAAGAAAGCATTAGCAAGATCTAGTACACAATGGTATGTTCCCAGGAGAGGGCTGAACTCTTCTAGAATGGTGGCTATTTTGGGAATGGTGGCATAAAGTGGATGGATCACCTTATTTAATTCCCTGCAACTGTCATGCACCAAGTTCCTTTGACTTTCTTACTGATCACACAGGAGAGTTAAAAGGACTGCAAGTTGGGCAAATTTTGTTTACTTTGGCCAATTCACATATGGTCTCTGTTATCTCTTGATGGCCACAATGGAGTCAATATTATTGGGTATCAACATTCTGCAGGGTGCAGGCAAAACAACAAAGGGCTGTGTAGCATGACTTCTTAATATTGACTTTACAGCTGACACAAGCCTTAATCTTCCAGCAATGAAAAATGGAACTCCCCATTGGGTGTTTGAAGCCGTTTACCCCACAAGATTTCAACACCTGTTATTTATTCAGGAATAGGAGCTACCAACACCAGGTAGGGGTGGGTGGCAGGTGTCCGAGCCACAGAGTCAACATTACAGCTTAGACTCTCACTGTATTTCCCCCATATCCATCAAGAGCAGATAACCTCCCTAAGAATTTGTCAGGATTAGCATATATGTCAATGTACACTCAGCTCCTGTGTTCACTAATGCTGTTACTTTCTGGATATGTTTTGAAAACCAATGTACTACCCTTTTCTTTTATTTTTTCCTTGTTAGTTACACATGACAGTAGAATATATTTTGACATACTATACTCCAGTGACACAGCCACATCAATGTTCATAGCCACTCAATTCACAATAGCTAATGGCACCAGCCTAGGGGCCCTCCAACAGATGAATGGATACAGAAAATGTGGTATACATACACAATGGAATGCTAGCATTTATATATGTGGCCTCTGCTCCAGAGCCATGGCTCAGACCCCTTGGCCACTCCCCCACTCATCCCACACCCAAGGGCTCAGACTCCTCAGGGGGAGCCTTGGGCTCTGCTTTTATTACATCTCCTAATAAGAGAGGATTGTCTTGGTCTGTTTCTGGAGCTGGAGTTCATTCTACCTTTCTGATTGCCTTCCTTTCTTTTCCATATTGAGAGGTAATGGCTAAAACCTCTTGTCTTTTGGCAATTGCTTCCATAACTGTACCAGGGTGGCAATCGGTTCTTTATCTATTGTCCTTTCATCTACTCCTGCTGCTACTAAGTCCACCCACACCTGTCTACAGGAGACCTAGAGAGGTCCTTCCAGTTTGGGCTGGTTTTATGGACCCTGTTTTCTGCTATAATCTTTCTGTCTGCTCTCAGTTGTGCTGCTTGTTGGAAGGGCTGTCTTACTAACCAGATTAATATTAATACCAGGGCTGGGGCTGTAGCTCAGTGGTAGAGCGCTTGCCTAGCATGTGTGAGGCATTGGGTTCCATCCTCAGCACCACATAAAAAATAAATAAATAAAAATAAAGGCATGGTGTCCATCTATAACAAAAAAGAAAAAATTAATACCAAGTGTCATGGTTTGGATATGTAGTACCCCCCAAAAGCTCACATGTGAGAAAATGCAAGAAAGTTTAGAGGTGAGATGATTGGATTATGAGAGCCTTAACCTAATCAACATATTAAACCATTTGAATGGATTAACTTGGCAGTAACTGTAGGCCAGTAGGATACGGCTGGAGGAGGTAGATCACTCTGGGCATGGTTTGGGGGTATATATTTTTGTCCCTGGTAAGTTCCCTGGTACCCTTTCTCTCTCTCTCCTCCTGATTGCCATGTTCTGAGCGCACTTCTCCTCCACATCTGTCCACCGTGATGCTCTGCCTCACCTCGGGCCCAGAGCAATGGGGTCAGCCATCTATGGATCTTTGAACCACAAGCACCAAATCAACTTTTCCTCCTCTAAAATTGTTCTTGTCAGGTCTTTTGGTCACAGTGGTGAAAAAGCTGACTAAAACACCAGGGCACCATAAATGGACAGAGGGGCCACATGTAATGCTATATCCCTCATCCTGGCAGTAAAAACCATACTATCTGGTCCTGAGAAGGTCTGCACATAAATCGACTATTTGATTCATTCCCAGGTACCACAATTAACTCTGTAGTTCTTCCATAGTAGGCCAGGTACCCCTGAGCACAGGAATATCTCCTGAATTTGGCCACATGTTATGAGCTGCAAGAAGCAGCCAAGCTAACAATGACACCACACTTTCATCAGTGGCACAGGTGTGAAGCTGCTGATGTGAAGCAGGGTGAGGAGCAATGGAAGCCATTTTAGAGGATTCTATGCCATTCAACACAACCCTGTCTACTCCCATGTCCCACCAACGAAGCAGCCATGCAGGTACACTTTCTTTTGTTTTCTGCCTGAACTTGGACCCCAGTTCCACCAACTGTGCATGGGTATACGTTCTCACAGTAATATGTAAATATCTCTTTGGAGTGGGGATCAGATCTATATCTACCCCCTCGGGCCACTCCTGCTGGGTCTTTAACTTTGGGACCATTACCCGTCTAGCATCTTTTATATCTTCATCTTCCACCTCAACTTCTGAGCCACTAGAAAGAGTGGCTTCCCTAAGTGGACATTGTGTCTGAGGGTTCCAGTTTTCACAACTCACCAATGCCCTAATATGGGCTCTGGGCCGTGATGTCCCTCCCCTCAGTGTAGTATAACAGCATGCCACAACCTGCAGACATTTATCTGAAAATTCTAAGTTCCAAGACAGCACATCCTGTCTGTCTTACCTGTACTAAACAGGCACCTCTCTCTAGTTGTAACTCTTCCTGTACTCTGTGGAGCTGAACCTGAGTGATTCCCATCTGTGGCTAACTTTAATGCACACAGCAAGGGCCATGTCGCTGCTGCTGTGGCATGCTTCATTTCCTTTTTTCCTTCCCACAACTACTTTGGATACTGTTTCCGATACTCCCAGCAATTCCTCTGGTGTTTTCAGGGCATTCCCATATTCACCTGGTAGTCCCCATCTTTCCAACAAGGAAGCCACCTGTTTTAGTCAGTTATTGAATTGCTGTGACCCAAAGTCCTGACAAGAACAACACTGAGGAGGAAAAGTTTGTTTTGGCTCACAGTTTCAGAGGTTCAGTTTATGGTCAGCTGACTCCATAATTCTGGGCCTGAGGAGAGACAGAACATCATGGTGGAAGGGCATAGCAGAGGAAAGCAGCTCAGGACATGGCAACCAGGAAACAGAGAGAGAGAGAGAGAGAGAGAGAGAGAGAGAGAGCGCGCTCCACTCACCAGGGACAGAACATAACTCCCAAAGGCATACCCCCAGTGACCTACTTCCTCCAGCTGCATGCTACCTGCTTGTGGTTACCACCAAATTAATCCATATCAGTGGATTAATCCACTGATTAGTTTACACCTTTCATAACCTAATCATTTCTCCTCTGAAAATTCTTGCATTGTCTCCACATGAGCCTTTGTGGGACAACACATATCTAAACCATAACATAACCTAAAGCCACATCAAAGGCTGGGGCCAACCCAGAATTTTTCCTGTAGACTCCATGTCCTTTTCCAATTCCAGAGTCCACTCAACATATTTCTCTTAGGGATTCTGCCAACTATGCCAATTGTTCAGCCCCAGGGCTACAAATGCTCCAGTGTACTGTTTACTGACCCCAAAGGAAGAAATTGGAGAACTCAATAAAGAGGTTTTGGATATTTTATTACTCACTCCTCAGTGGTGGCAGGCCAGGATACAATGGAGGGCCACATTGCAACGGGCTGCATGCCCACTGCACAGGTGGATTTCTTCAGGTGTTTTATCAGTACTTTCCTTTACTGGACAGCCTAGGTCACTCTGCTTTGATTCTCACCTAAACACTGGAGACGTGGAAGTGGCTGGCTTCCCCTCTCCATTTCCTTTGTTACCACATTCTTCAGAATCCGTGTTCTACTGCAAACTTTCCTAGGCACTAATTAGTGTTTAACCCAACAGCAGTCTGATGCCAAAGGCTTTGCTATTTTCTTTTCTTTTTTTCTATTCTATATTGTCTCTCTCTTCCTACCCTTCTTTATCTCTAAGATGCATTTTTTAGTCCCAACTCTTACCCTGAATGTGGGGATCTCAAACAATGATATTATCAGACTGTCCTTCACCAAGGCTTTAAAAATACCCCCATTCTTTTTAGCAAAAATTTAGCCATAGATTTTCTCAAGTGATAGAGGAAGCTTTTCCTCAATATGCAGATGATATCCTGATTGCTAGTAAGAGCAAAGACAAAGTCAGAACATACTTCTGACTAAATTTCTTAGCAGAGCAAGGTTACCATGTCTCTGTGAAAAAAAGGCCCATATCTCTCAACCATTTGTTAAATATCTGAGTTTTGAGCTGTCTTTTGAGGGCAAAGAAGTTTATTTCTTGGCAGGAGCCTACTACCAGGGAACAATCACACTGATTCCTGGATATGGCAGGGATCTATTACACTTCTGGAGGCCCAACTTTGGATGAATAACCAAGGCCCTTGTTGATGCTCTAAAAGGAGGAGATAATCAACCCTTCAGCTGAACTAATAAATTCTATAAGGTCTTCGAAGTCACTAAGGACAAGCTAGTGACTGCTGGTGACCTAGGTCCACTAAGCATTAAAAAGTCCTTTGACCTCTTTGTACATGAAAGACAAGGAGTCAGCCCTGGGATCTTAACCCAAAAATCTAAGTATGAGAAAACTTGTTGCATATTTTGAAAACAAGTGGAATAATGACTAATGGCTCTTGTGTCTGAGGGTGTCGACACCACTGGCCACTTCATACAAGAGTGGATAAGTTTATCTTGGGCCAGCCCACCTCTGTTGACAATTATTACTCTGTGGCAATTAGAATGAAATGGAGGTATTGGCTCACATCTGGGATAGTAGGCAAATATCAAGTTATACTCCAGACAATCCTAATATTACCCTGAACATAGTAATGACTTTAAACCCAGCCACTCTGCTTCCCACTAATACTAAAGAATTGGTTCATGATCATACCCAGATAATTGAAGGGGTTTATTACAGCCACTCTGATCTAACACACCTGCATTGAGAATCCATACCTTGAGATGTTCACACAGGCGACCAAGGACAACACAAAGCTGGGTATGCATGCATTGATAACCAGTCAAAAGACACTGGAAGCAGAAACCCTTGGCCAGAGCTTATATCTCTGAAAATTGTCCTTCATTTAGGTAAGGACAAGAGAGTAACTATTTTTACTAACACCAAATATGCTTTTTTGGTGGTCCATGCCCATGGAGCTATTTAGAAAGAGAAGGAACTGCTAACTTCTTGGAAAGAAAGAAATTGAACATGCTAAAGAAGTTTTGCTTTATCAGAAGTTGTCCTGGAGTCAAAAGAACTGATCATCATCTATTTTCCAGCGTATCAGAAATCAGATTAATGGCTCAAGGAAGTATTTGAGCAGATGAGGCTGCAAAGGTGAACTCCAAGACAAAAAATACCTAGATCCCCTTTAATGACCCTGAATCCTGATGTAGATTTGGGGAGGGAGCGGACCCTTCAGTATTCCCCTGAGGACTTATAGTCAGTGCATAGTGAAGGGTTATGGAAAATAATATTCCTACAATACAGCCCCCTGGGAAAAATGGAGACTATGTGCCTCTGGAGGAGGGAGGGAAATTAGCCAAACATTAAACCTCTCCAAGTAAATCCTTTCCCAGTAACAGTGGGCCTGTGGGAAAAAGCAAACTTTCAATGCTGGTTCAATCCCAGCATCTCCACCAAAATCATTTACCCCTTTCCAACCACAATGGGTCCTGAAGACAGGAGCAAATACTGAATTGCTGGACCCTGGACTTTTTACCCTTTCCCATTGCAGATAAGTCCTGGAGGGAGAAAAACAAATCGTGAAGCTCTGGGTAAGAGTGGGTCCCAGAGGAAGGAAGATAAGCAGTGAACACCGAATTCTGAGCTTTTTCAAACTTTTTACAACTGCCTCCCTGAGTTAAAACTTTAACCTGCACAACTAGGTCCTTGACTGTCCGAACATCATGTCCTCAGTCTCCAACGATTAATTCATTGTAAACTATAAAATTCAGACTCCTTCTGTAACTGGGGGACCATTTCCATACCCAGAAAATGAGCCCTCCTGTGCTGGACTGCTTGACTTCGCTGCAGAATAAAGGAAAGCTTGCTGACCCAAGGTTTGCTTCCCATCTCCCACCTCCATCATTTGTGCACCATGTACTTACATATAGGAATTTGAATGTGGTTCTGACCACTCCCAGGATGTCAATTATACATATGCCCAGGATAGTTGGATTTATAACACACAAGGTAAAGTCCTCATTCTGAGCATCCTGTGGAGGATGTAATAAGTCATCCATGCTCTAGAAGTATCCATTTGGGGAGAGACGCCATCCTCCAATGAATAAACAAATTCATTATAGACACTCACATGCCAAGGATAGTTCCAAAGTTAATTCAAATATGCATGGTAAGTGCCCACAAATAACCCCAGAACAGGTCTGCTACCCATAAAAAGAAATTCCATCCAGAGGCCCCAGAGACAGAGGTGATTAACAAATTGCCTTTACGATGATGCTGATAGTCACTAGAAATTTCAAGTTCTTATTAATATTTGAGGACAATTTTACTAATTGAATAGAACCTTTTCATTGCTGTTCTGATAAGACCTCTGAGGTTCTTCAAGCACTACAAAAAAAAAAAAAAGAAAGAAAGAAAGAAAGAAAAGAAAACAATTCCAAGGTTCATGCTACCCCTATCTATTCAGAGTAATAACAGAGATCCTTCGTGACAAAAATACCTCAAAAATTGTCTGGGGCCTTAGGCACTCAATGGAAACTACATTCTTCATGGAGACTTTAATCTATTGGCAAAATAAAAGATGAATTATATACTTAAAAAGACTTTTGCTAAAATTTATCAAGAAAGTAATCCAGCCTGTTGAAAAACTTCAGGTGAGTGTGGCCACTAGATACAAACTCCAATTAAGCCCCTACAAAATGTTCTATGGGAGGACCTTCCTGTTTCCTAGAAATGAACATGGAGACCTATAGGGAACTCAGATTAAAATGAGACACTGTTGGGCTGGGGCTGTAGCTCAGTGGCAGAGCACTAGCCTAGCTTGCATAAGGCACTGGGTTCGATCCTCAGCACTACATAAAAATAAATAAAATAAAGGCATTCTGTCCATCTACAACTCCAAAAAAAAATACCTTTAAAAAATGAGACATCATCATGTATGTACAATGATTGGGAGCTACTCCACCCGCCACATGTAAGTTTGCTTCTTGCGAACTGATATTTCCCACAGACATTCTCTGCACCACTGTGTCCTGGAGACTGGGTCCTGCTGAAATGTTGCTTGAAAATAAGCATCTAGAAGATGAGCTCCATCTTCCCTGGACTGGACCTTATGAGGTGCTACAGTGAAACAGAGGAGTCAGGCCATGGATCCATCACTCTTGAGTTAAATTGGTTCTGCAAAGGCCATCGGGTCCTCTGTGTCCTGTCTACAGGAATACCATAGGAAAGAGATAATATGCTGTATAAAAACACAGTGTCCAAAGTCACCCAATCCTTGGCTGGCCTAATATCCCAGACACTGAATTTCCCAAAGGGCAAGTGAACCCCGGACCATTCTCAAGTTGCTGTTTTGAAGACCATCTCCTACACATAAATAATAAATGGCTCCCTGTTCTGATTTTACTTTTGGACCATTTTCCTATTCCGTCTCAATCTTCTATTTTCTATGGTTTACTGTGTGCTACCTGAAGAGCTAAACCACCCCCTTTGTAACCACAACTAATAGGTTCTGTGATCAGATGGTTCTTCTTCTCCTTGGCCTTTTCTCCATACATTCCATTTTAGGGCTTTGCCTTTAAAAGACAGAAAGGGAGCTGGGCACAATGGCACATGCCTATAATCCCAGTGGCTTGAGAGACTGAGGCAGGAGGATCACAAGTTCAAAGCCAGCCTCAGCAAAAGCCAGATGCTAAGCAATTCAGTGAGACCCTGTCTCTAAATGAAATACAAAATAGTGTTGGGACCAAATATCCCTGAGTTCAATGTCTGGTACCAAAAAAAAAAAAAAAAAAGGATGGAAATGAAATACTATTGTTCAGCTCACCCAATCTCTACTGGTAACCTTACTGACTGTTGAGTTTGCCATCTTTTATTTGTGAATTCCTTCTCATTATATAATGCTCTGCTTGATATACCTGTCACCAATTCCTGGTTCTTCCCTTTCCTATAGCCTATAAAGAAACACCTCTAGATGTTGCCTATCAAGTCCACTTCATTCTCTAGTCTAAAAACATACCATGCTTCTGGCTAGACCCCCTTCCTCCAGACAACTGCTATCCTTTATTCAGACTCAAGATGCAGTTCCTCATCGACAAATGAACATTTCACAGAAATATTGGCAAATGGACTAGAATATTTTGCTTTGGTAACGCCATCTTTTATTCATTTCCTAAGTCCACAAATAATTTTTAAAAAGCCTGTTGTAACTAGACAGATCCCCAATATCCCAAACCTCTGTTTTGATTACTGACCACACAGTTCATATTCCTATTCTCTGAAACTATCGGTACTTCATAGTCTAACCCAAACACTGATCCTGCTTTCAGAACATTACCAAATTGTTGCCAATGAGTCTTTAAACTTCAACAATAGAACTAGCAAATTATTGCTCTCTCTGGTCCTTTTTGTTTGTGGATTCAAAAAGCATCCCTAGAAGCTGGGCGCGGTGGCACACGCCTGTAATCCCAGCACTTGGGAGGCTGAGGCCAGGAGGATCGTGAGTTCAAAGTCAGCTTCAGCAATGGCGAGGCACTTAGCAACTCAGTGAGACCCTGTCTCTAATAAAAATACAAAAAAAAGGGCTGGGGATGTGGCCCAGTGGTCGAGTGCCCCTGAGTTCAATCCCCAGTACAAAAACAAAAAATCATCCCTAGGCTTATGAATGCCTAGAGTCATGGCGTATGGGAAGACAATGCTTTTAGGATACCTAACTATCCCTTTTACTGTCCTCTAACTCATGACACAAGGTTCTCTTTGATATCACAATCTCTTTAGAAGGTTTTTTCTATCATCAATGACTATCCTGCAACAACTCCCCAGATTCTGAAGATGGTACTTGTGAACATCCTCAAGGATGGGATTTACAGAGGTTGATTGCAGTAGTTAGGCAGACTTGGAAGTATGTAAGGATCCTGGCTGGAATTGGCTCTGCCTGGAATGAACATATGATCAAGAATCTCCCATATGGTTAGTAGCATCTTCCTTCTACTTCTTGGACCATCAGAGCTCAACAAAGCAGAATCCCTAGCCTAAATCATGCTGGACAATCTAATTGCCATGGATTATCTCCTAGCTACAGGGTAGAGTAGGTGCCATAGTAAATACCTCGTGTGGCAATTGGATGATCTTCCTTCTACTTCTTGGACCATCAGAGCTCAACAAAGCAGAATCCCTAGACTAAATCATGCTGGACAATCTAATTGCCATGGATTATCTCCTAGCTACAGGGTAGAGTAGGTGCCATAGTAAATACCTCATGTGGCAATTGGATGAACACTGCCAGTCAGGTGGAGTTAAGAGACATCTAAAACGTTAAGGTTGGCTAAACCTCTTGAAGGGGTCCCACCCCCTGGCCCATTGAGCTGGTCTCAATTTCCACTTTCAAATATTTTTCTTTGGCCATATTCAGGCCTCAGTTCCATTTGCACTGTGCCCTACAGTTTATAATGATCCTTTTAATTTTAGGTTTCAACATCTGGCTCCTTCTTCAGGTGATACTTACATGTTTCAATCATTGTTTAAAATCCAACTTGTCCCCTTCTAGATACCCCTTGTCCTCTAATTTTAGTTCACCCCTGAGCAGGGAATTCACAAATATTTTCCAATGAGTGCTGTACACTTCTGTTCCTCTAACCCAGATCTACACCACGGTCCAGAAGGAAGCATCCAGATCAGTTGTTGCCCTGAATCACACAGTGGGAACTGAAGCCCAGGGAAAACTGGTTAAATCCTCCAGCTTCAGTTGTTTCTAGTTACTTGCTTTTATCACTAACTTTAGCAGTCACATAGCTAAATAATAAAGTATCAGACCCCCACTAACTTTGCCCTAAATAACACCTCTCAAATGTGGTCACCACAGTAAGTTGTTTTTCAGGAATTGGGGTGTAGCCTTTCCGAGCTCAAACTGGTCAAAGCCACCAACCATGTTGCTTAAACCTGCACAAGTGTCCAGTGGGTGACATTTTGATGTCATACAGTTAAAAACTCCACCAACAGATGATGTTAACACCACCATTTTTCTGAACATCTGTCCCAGGAAGTCCCACAAAGTTGGATTACACACGCGCAGGCCACCAATTACTTCACTCCTCCTTTAGCCAGGCCTTAGACCATCTGCTTCTTTATCCCATATATGCTCCCGAACTCTTAACCTCACCTAGTCAGATTTGAGACTGGCTCTCCTGTCTCCATGTGCTTGACTGCCTCATGAGTAAACTCTTTCTCTTTTACAAACTTGTTATTTTGGTGATTGGCATACTGCATAGCATGCAAAATGGGCCTGGTTCAGTAACCCATTTACTGAACTTTAAAATTCTATTCTACACACCTCTCAATCTTTCTTTCATAATTTGCTTTTTATCTCTTTGTGCTATCTCTGTACAACTCCTCCAGATGGATCCATTTTTCTCTCTTTGGTGGCTTCTAATATCAAGTTTATTCTGTTCAGTGAGTTATTATTATTATTATTTCAATGACCATTTTTCATTCTAGTATTAAAAACTATCTAATCTGTAGTTTATGCTTTCCACTGAGTATCTTTTTTCAATGATTGGAGTTTGCATTCTGGAATTATTTTTCTTGTTCTTTTGTTTAGAATTTCAAGTTGCTATTTTGTACATTTAACTATTTTTTTAATTTTTTATTCTAAGATGTTATAAATGACAGCAGAATGCATTACATTTCATATTACACATATAGAGCACTTTTTACAAATCTCTGGTTGTATGCAAAGTATATTCACACCATTCATGACTTCATACATGCACTTAGGGTAATGATATCCATCTCATTCTACCATCTTTTCTTTTTCCTTCACCCTTTTTCCCCCTCCCTTCCCTCCCTCCCCATTGGCCATTCTAGTAGAATGCATTACGGTTCATAATACACATATAGATCCTCTTTTCACATAACACTGTTTGTATACAAAGTATATTCATACTATTCAAGTCTTCAGTCATGCATTTGGGATAATGATATCCATCTTATTATACCTCCCCCCCTTTTTTTATTCACCACCCCATGCCCCCCTATCTCCCTCCCTTCTCCTCCCTCCCCTTTGACCACTCTAGTGCTCCTCTAATCTTCCTAAGTACCCCAACACCCAACACCGCTGTGACTCTGACTCCTCATATCAGAGAAAACATTTGGTACCTGGATTTTTGAGACTGACTAACTTCACTTAGCATTATGTCCTCCAACTTCATCCATTTACCTGCGAATGCCATTATTTTATTTTCTTTTATTGCTGAATAAAATTCCATTGTACGTATATACCACATTTTCTTAATCCACTCATCTACTGAGGGACATCTAGGTTGGTTCCACAACCTAGCTATTGTGAATTGTGCAGCTACAAACATTGAGATAGCTGTGTCACTGTAATATGCTATTTTTAAGTCCTTTGGGAATAGACCCAGGAGTGGGATGGCTGGGTCATAGGGTGGTTCCATTCCCAGTTTTCCAAGAAATCTCCATACTGCTTTCCATAATGGTTGCACAATTTTGCAGTCCCACCAGCAATGCATGAGTGTGCCTTTTCCCCCACATCCTCTCCAACATTTATTGTTGTTTGTGTTCCTAATAGCTGCCATTCTGACTGGTGTGAAATGATATCTTAGGGTAGTTTTGATTTGCATCTCTCTAATTGCCAGTGATGTTGAGCATTTTTTCATGTATTTGTTGATTGATTGTATATCTTCTTCTGAGAAGTGTCTGTTCACTTCTTTGGCCCATTTATTTATTGGGATATTTGGTTTTTTGGTGTTGAGTTTTTTGAGTTCTTTATACATTCTAGAAATTAGTGCTCTGTCTGATGTGCATGTATTAAATATTTGTTCCCAGTTAGTTGGCTCTCTATTCACCTCACTGATTGTTTCTTTTGCTGAGAAGAAGCTTTTTAGTTTGAATCTATCCCATTCATTAATTCTTGATACTAATTCTTGTGCTACAGGATTCTTATTAAGGAACTTGGGGTCTAATTCGACATGTTGGAAATTGGAACTTACTTTTTCTTCTATTAGCCGTATTGTCTCTGGTCTAATTCCTAGGTCCATGATCCACTTTGAATTGAATTTTGTGCATGGTGAGAGATAGGGGTTTAATTTCATTTTGTTGCATATGGATTTCCAGCTTTCCCAGCACCATTTGTTGAAGAGGCTGTCCTTTTGCCACTGTACATTTTTGGCACTTTTGTCCAATATAAGATAGCTGAAATTATATGTATTAGTCTCTGTGTCCTCAATTCTGTACCATTGGTCTACCCATCTGTTTTGGTGCCAATACCATGCTGTTTTTGTTACTATTGCTCTATAGTATAATTTAAAATCTGGTATGGTGATGCCACCTGCTTCACTTTTCTTGCTAAGGATTGCTTTAGCTATTCTGGGTCTCTTATTTTTCCAGATGAATTTCATGACTGCTTTATCTATTTCTTCGAGGAATGTCATTAGGATTTTGATTGGAATTGCATTAAATCTGTATAATGCTTTTGGTAGTATGGACATTTTGACGATGTTTATTCTGCCTATCCAGGAACAAGGAAGGTCTTTCCATCTTCTGAGGTCTTCTATAATTTCTTTCTTCAGTGTTCTATAATTTTCTTTAAAGAGGTCTTTCACTTCTTTCGTTAAGTTGATTCCTAGGTATTTTTTTATGCTATTGTAAATGGGGTAGTTTTCATCATTTCCCTTTCAGAGGGTTTGTCACTGATGTACAAAAATGCCTTTGACTTATGGGTATTGATTTTGTATCGTGCCACTTTGCCGAATTCATTTACTAGTTCTAAAAGCTTTCTGGTAGAGTTTTTTGGGTCTTCTAGGTATAATATCATGTCATCAGCAAATAGTGCTAATTTGAGCTCTTCCTTTCCTATATGGATCCCTTTAATTTCTTTCGTCTGTCTAATTGCTCTGGCCAGAGTTTCAAGTACTATATTAAATAACAGCAGTGAAAGGGGAACCCCTGTCTTGTTTCAGTTTTTAGAGGGAATGCTTTCAATTTTTCTCTATTTAAGATAATGTTAGCCTGGGGTTTTGCATAAAGAGCTTTTATGATGTTGAGATATGTTCCTGTTATTCCTAGTTTTTCTAGTGTTTTGAACATAAAGGGGTGCTGTATTTTGTCGAATGCTTTCTCTGCATCTATTGAGATGATCATATGGTTTTCATCTTTGAGTCTATTGATGTGATGTATTATGTTAATTGATTTCTGTATGTTGAACAAACCTTGCATCCCTGGGATAAACCCCACTTGATCGTGGTGCACTATCTTTTTGATATGTTTTTGTATTCAATTTGCCAGTATTTTGTTGAGAATTTTTGCATCTATGTTCATTAAAGATATTGGCCTGAAGTTTTCCTTTTTGGCTGTGTCTTTGCCTGGCTTTGGAATTAGTGTACTATTGGCCTCATAGAAAGAGTCTGGGATAACTCCCTCTTTTTCTATTTCTTGAAATAAGTTGAAGAGCAATGGTATTAGTTCTTCTTTGAAGGTCTTGTAGAACTCGGCTGTAAAGCCATCAGGCCCTGGGCTTTTTCTAGCTAGTAGTTTTTTGATGGCATCTTCTATCCTCACTTGAAATTGATCTATTTAAATTGTGTATATCCTCCAGATCCAGTTTGGGCAATTTGTACGACTCTAGGAATCTGTCAATGTCTTCAGTATTTTCTATTTTATTAGAGTACAAGTTTTCAAAGTAATTTCTAATTATTTTCTGTATATCTGAGGTGTTTGTTGTGATATTTCCTTTTTCATCACGGATGTTAGTGATTTGAGTTTTTTCTCTCCTTCTTTTCATTAGCATCGCTAAGGGTCTGTCAATTTTTATTTATTTTTTCAAAGAACCACCTTTTAGTTTTGTCAAGTCTTTGAATTGTTTCTTTAGACTCAATTTCATTAATTTCAGCTCTGATTTTAATTATTTCCTGTCTTCTACTGCTCTTGGTGTTGGTCTGTTCTTCTTTTTCTAGTGCTTTGAGGTGCGATGTTAAGTCATTTATTTGTTGCTTTTTTTTTTTTTCCTTTTGAGGAATGAACTCAGTGCAATGAATTTTCCTCTTAATACTGCCTTCATAGTGTCCCAGAGATTTCTATACTATGTATCTGTGTTCTCATTTACCTCTCGGAATTTTTTAATCTCCTCCTTCATGTCTTCTTCAACCCCTTGTTCATTCAGTAAGATGTTGTTTAGCTTCCAGATGTTGGAGTAATGTTTTTTATTTCTTGTTTTATCATTGATTTCCAATTTCATCCCATTATGGTCTGATAGAATGCAGGGAAATATCTCTACTTTTTTATATTTGCTGAGGGTTGCCTTGTGGCATAATATATGGTCTATTTTGGAGAAGGAGCCATTTGCTGCTGAGAAGAAGGTGTATTCACTTACTGAGGGATGAAATATTCTATATATGTCCGTTAGGTCTAAGTTATTAATTGTTTTAATGAGGCCTAAAATTTCTTTATTTAGCTTTTGTTTGGATGATCTATCCAGTGGTGATAGAGGTGTGGTGAAGTCCCCTAGAATAACTGTGTTGTGATCTATTTTATTCTTGAACTTGAGAAGGGTTTGTTTGATGAATGTAGGTGCTCCATTATTTGGGGCATATAGATTTATAATTGTTATATCCTGTTGATGAATAGTTCCCTTAATCAGTAGGAAGTATCTGTCTTTGTCCCTTTTGATTAGCTTTGGCTTGAAGTCTGCCTTATTTGATATGAGAATGGAAACCCCTGCTTGCTTCCTTGGCCCATGTGAGTGGTAAGATTTTTCCCAGCCTTTCCCCTTCAGTCTATTGATGTCTTTTTCTATGAAGTGGGTTTCTTGGAGACAGCATATTGTTGGGTCATTTCTTTTAATCCAGTCTGATAATCTGTGTCTTTTGAATGGTGAATTTAGGCCATTAACATTCAAGGTTATTATTGAGATGTGATTTGTATTTCCATCCATTTTTATTTGTTTGTGGTATTTACCTTGATTTGATTTCTCCTCTGGTTGGGGATTCCTTTAGTTTAATATCTCCCTTTGTTGATTTTCATTGCTATTTTTCTTTTCTTCTTCATGGAATATTTTGCCCAGGATGTTCAGAAGTGCTGGCTTTCGAGATGCGAACTCTTTTAACTTGTGTTTATCATGGAAGGTTTTTATTTCATCTTCAAATCTAAAGCTTAATTTTGCTGGGTATAGGATTCTCGGTTGACATCCCTTTTCTTTCAGGGCTTGAAATATGTTATTCCAGGATCTTCTAGCTTTTAAGGTCTGGATTGAAAAATCTGAACATAGTCTAATTGGTTTCCCCCTATATGTAATCTGCTTCCTTTCTCTTGTGACTTTTAATATTCTCTCCTTGTTCAGTATAGTAGGCATTTTCATTATGATGTGCCTTGGTGTGGATCTGTTATGATTTTGTATGTTTGGTGTTCGGTAAGCCTCTTGGACTTGGTTTTCCCATTCATTCCTCAAGTTTGGAAAGTTTTCTGCTATTATTTCATTGAATAAATTATTCATTCCTTTGGCTTGGAATTCTGCTCCTTCTTCTACTCCAATCACTCTTAAATTTGGTCTTTTTATGTTGTCCCAAATTTCTTGGATATTTTGTTCTTGATTTTTGACCATTTTTACTGTGTTCTCTGCATTTTTTTCCAGATTGTATATTTTGTCTTCATTATCTGAGGTCCTTTCTTCCAGGTGGTCTAATCTATTGGTGATGTTTTCAATAGAGCATTTAATTTGGTTTATTGCTTCTTTCATTTCCAGAATTTCTGTTTGGTTTCTCTTTAGAACCTCTATCTCTCTATTGAAGTAGTCTTTTGCTTCTTGTATTTGTTTATGAAGTTCTTTGTCAAAGTGGTCTTTTACTACCTGTATTTGCTCTCTTACCTCCTTCTTGAATTTGTCCTTGAGCTCCATTATCATTTGGATTATGTATTTCCTAAATTCTTGTTCTGTCATTAGATCTACTGTGCTTGCCAAGGAATCTGCTAAGGAGGTATGTTGATTTGTTTGGGACATTTTCTTCCCTTGTTTTTTTCATATTGCTTATGTGTCTTTCTTTTAGCACTGTGGAACCTTGACTTTTTTTGTTTTTACCTTAAGGCCTAATGATGCTCCTGTTGTAGGATTCTATCAGCTCCCCTTATATATACTTTACACCTTAAAACCAGACATTTTATATTCAGTTAATCACAGTTTGTTCACAATTTACAGAGTTAGAGAATTTAGATATTACCTCCAATATATTCTGAGTGATTATAATGGGGTTTATAGTTTCAGAAATTGGGTACAAAGGTGATATGCTTAGGAGGAAGGAGGGAAGGGTATTGCTTCCCCCCCCCCCTTCGGGAGTGTAATACTGAAAATCTATGGAAGTAGGGGGAGGAAAGGAATTGGAGTGTACAGTTAAGTGTGAAGACTGATATGTATTTCAGCTAGGCTTATGTAAATGTTGAGAGAATTTAGAAAATGGCCAGGTAGTAAGAATTAATGAAAGACAGAAGACAGGGTGAGTCAAAAGAGAGAGGGGAGACTATATAAAACACCCATTCGATGTACTGTTCAGTTGCCCAGTTTTAAGATTCCAAGTTCCTGTACACAACTTGTTTTCTTCTCTGTTGAGAAGGTAGGGGCAGAGTGTAGATAGGGAAGATGAGGAAATAAGGAATGAGAGGCAAGAAGGAATGAAAATGGGAGAGAGGAGAAAAAGAAGAGAAATAAAAAGAAAGAAAAAAAAAACCACAATACTACAATGACATTAAAAAAAAAAAAACACACACAAAGTCAAATTCACAAGTCTCAAATAGGCAGCTTATTCTCCTCTCTCAGTTTGTTAAATTAGCTGTTCAGCAGATCTGCTCTGGCTGATGCAGAGAATTTGTGGGCGGGGTCAAGTCTGTGTACCTGGGTAGCGAGGAGTGATGCTGGAGTTGGGTCTTTGTGTGGAGTCTACTTCCATGCTCTTCCTCAATTGAAGGGTCGCAGAGGGTCATCACACTGGACTTGCGTTCCCCCGCTGTCTGCTGAAGGTCCTCCCAGTCTCGGGTTCCTCCTTGCCTGTTTGCTGGTCTCTGCGCCTCTTTCTCTGGGGCTTTACTGGTGAGGGTCGTGTCCTGCCGAGTGTGGATTTGAACTGGCGTTGTTGTCCTGCAGTCTCCCAAGGTCTCCCAGCACTAATTCCTCTGGCTGTTGTCTCTGGTTTCACGCTGGCATGCTACAAGTGTGGCTGGGGAATGCAGTCCCGGCGCGGGCTCTGGCTTTGTTCCGCACCGCCTTTGCTCCTCCTGGGCGGTGTAGCAGAAGCCACGAGGCTCTAGCCGCTGCAGACAGCGTGTGTGTCTCTCTCTCTCCTGGGTTGCGGTATTCAAACCATCCAGGAGATGTGTATTTTCAGCCTATACATATATGATGTAGGGCAGTTTATCTGCTTTGTTGGATTCTTTCCACGGAGCTGCCCTGAAGTGCGGCTTCCTCTAATCCGCCATCTTGGATCCGCCCTGTACATTTAACTATATTTAAGTCTTGGTAAAGTGCCTGCAAATCTGCTCTTTCTTGTATCTGCTGACAATTCATTATGCAAATTGTTTGACCATGTGCTCTGTAATTTTGGTTTGTCAGCCAATCTTAATCAGGACTTTCCTGGGGGAAGTCCTATGGGCCTGGATTATGATAGTTTCTATAGCATGATAAGCTCTAATTTTTCCTAAAACCTTGGAGGTAACATTGACCTGGAACCAACTTTAGTTGTTCTACACCATATAGTTTAAATTTGAACTCAAAACAAGGCAAGAGGAAGGTTCAGAGTTTGAATTTCTCAAGTGAACCCTCTTTTAAAAATACATCCCCTCCATACCCCCTTGGTAGAATAAGATGGATACCATTATCCTAAATGCATGATTGAAGACTTGAATAGTACAAATATGCTATTGTTACAAAAAGATGTTATGTTATGTAAAAAGATGCTCTAAATGTGTATTATGAATTGTAATACATGCTACTGTTATAAATACAACAACTTTGAATTTTAAAAAAATGAATAAATAAAAAAGTTTTAAAAAAAGTATAAGGATCAAAAAAGAGATAAGTAGGGCTTTAAAATAATCTGGTGACTTTATATTATCAAAATTTTATGTTTGATTAACTTTTGCCCTATTTGATATGGTGTATCATAAAATACTATGTGAAAAAGTAATTTATAATTTTATGGTCTATTTGAAATATCAAATATTAAAACTAGTAGAATGTAAAATAAACTTTAAAAGCCAAAAAAAAAATACATCCCAATGATACACCTTCTTATTTCTCTTGATAATGGATAGGGGTTTTATTTTCTTTTACAATGCTGGGGATTGAGCCCAGATTCTCATAAAGCTAGGCAAACACTCTACCATTGAGCTACACCCTTAGTCCCAGATAGCTTTATAGTTCCATCTAAATGGGCACCAAAATCCATTCACCTAAAAATTAGCAAATATCACACACACACACACACACACACACACACACACATATAGATTTCATATTATGAATATGAAATAGGGAAAATTGCTATCATATAACTAGACTTCTAAAGAGCAAAACTGATAGTTTTGCAAAGAGTGGGAGGAAAATCGTGGTCAAGGGGAAAAAAACAGAATATTATTGTGATAAGATGTGTGAAAAGTAAAAACAGAACAAAAGGGTCTTATGATGATCAAAGAAACCACAAGTGTTAAGAAATGGTTGCTATATCAGACAAAAGAGATGGAAGTGTGCAGGAGCCTCCTTAGTCATGTAGACAGAGTTGGGAATCTCAGGGATCCAGCAGTAGGCCATCAGGAGGAGACGGCCATCCCACTAACTTCAGCTCTATGTTAATGATTCCTTTTAAGAATTGGGTGAGGTAACACAGGGTCCAAGAGATAAGCCACAACTAGTAATTTTCTGTTCTGAAGCACCTACTTCAGCATCCTATTCCAAAAGATTGAGGTGTCATGCTGCCTCAGTGTTCTGTGCCGTTGTGTGCTCCCTCCTGCAGGACCCTCCTTTGGGTACATATTCTAGTCCCCACTTCTTTGTCACCTACTGCCTGCACATGGTCTTCAGTGTCCTCCTCATTGGTAAAGTGAAGACAACATCTCTTCTTTGGTAACCTCTTGTTCATGCAGTGACTAAAAAAAAAGATGTGAAAGGGCTTTGGAAAGGTGGCAGGTGATGGGCCACTGGCTTCTTCCACTTTCCCAATTCCTGCCTCAGGACTGTTCTCCCAGGCCCCAAGCTCTTAGCTGTGTCCTACACTTTCATTGATATTTGAACATTGAGGGTCAAAACTACACATTATCTCAAGAACAAGGATTATTATCACAGCTCCATTTCTTCCCTTCACCGTTTCCCATGCTCACTCTTAGACCTAGACACTGGGACCACTGCCACTTCATGAGACCCACTCACTGGCCCAAGTGCAGGGTGTGCAGCATCATAATGGGCATGCAGTCCTGGGGTGATGTGGGCCCTCACGCGTGGCATAAACTGCTGGAGAGGCTCTGGCACAAGCTCAGTTGTTCGCCTTGACTGATTGTGGCAAGCTGAGAAGTTAGCAGTGTTTGAAACAATGACCAGCGAGCGCCCTCAAATTTCCCCATCTCGGTCCCAGCCTTCTCATCCCTCTGTTCCTCCAACCTCTCGCCCTCCAACCCACCTTCCCCCACTGTCTACTCAGTCTTTTGTCCCTCAGTCTACTGTCCAGCACAACGCCTCCCTCTCTGTTTTCTGCCCTACCTGGTTCCCTCCTCTAACTAGTGGTGCCAGTTCCTACTACCCCACCTTAAAGATCTTCATGCCCAGCTCTTCCTCTGTTCCTTCTAGATCACCCATTCGCCACCCTGTTCGTCTTGCTCCCCTTTCCTACTACTCCTCCGTCTTGGCCCCTACTCCTCCTCCCAGCCCAATTCCCTGTTCTCTTGTCCCTGCTCACAATCCAGACATCCAAAACCAGACTGAGCCATTGATGACTCTCATTCTGGGAGATGGTGTCCCTACTCCCCATGAAGTTCAGAATGGCCAGGATGTGGGTGCCCAGCAGCCTAACCTGGTGAAGCCAAGGAATGCAGGGCCAGGACACGCCAAGCTTCAGCCTGGAGCATCTCTCTGGTGAGTTACAAGACCCTTTCCCATGTCCAGACCCTGGTTATCTTACTATCATGGTAACCCTCTTGGATGCTCGAGAGACCTTTAACAATTTCCTTTGCCCAGAGAGTCAGTTCCTCTCCTTCCCTGTCTGCTCAGCCCCCTGCAGGAGACTCTGCATTTGTGCTTGGCTTCTCTGTGGAACTAGGGCTATAACCACGCAGCAAACTGCAGGCCCATTAACAGAGAATAGAAGGGAGTGAGCAGGGGGCTCTAGGAGCCTAAGTCCTGTGATGTGCCCTAATGTAAGTTGAGAGCAAGAAAGACAGGTGCTGAGGGCTCTCAGGCAGGGCATGAGGCTCCTGCAACAGGTGCTCAGGGACTCAAGGCTTGTTCTGTTCTGATTCTGACTGGTTCCACCCAGACTCCATTTTCCTCCTGCTGTGACTCCACAAGATAGCATGCCAGGAACTTTTTCCCTTGGGAAATGCCTCCTGGAAGAGCGAGGAGCGGGACGGGGGGATGGATGGGGGGGTTTCCTGTGTATTCTCACAGCTCTACAAATTAAGCCTCTCAGTCAGCGACCTCTTCCCACCATTGTTAGAGGTGGGAGAGCCTAGAAGACAAGACTGTGTCCTGATCCTGCCCATGTGATGACATTGGGTGCCAAGGAGCTCCTCAGTCTCATGTACAGATCCAATATGATTTTAATCAAAATCCTAACCAATGTGTTGGGGAAAATTAACAAATAATATAACTCATACAGAAATGCAAAGGACTAACAGCCAAGACTCTCTTTAGAAGACATCCTCCCTACCAGATATCAGGACATAATATACACTTTATAATTTAATCACTATGATGATTATGCAGTAGTACTGGTGGGTAAACAGACAACTGGCTTAGAAATGAGTCCAGAAACAGACTCACACATATGTGGACATGCACATTCCTCTGAGCATAATTTGCAGATAATACAGCTTGTTGCTAAGGCAAATGGTATCTTCTTTTGTATTAGATCTATAAGTTGATTCCCCTCTGCATCTGATCCTAATAAAGAAGGATCCCAGAGATTTCAAGAGAAACTCATCCTCTAAGAGCTCTGGGTAAGAAGGTAGAGGCTAGGGCCAGTATGCTTCTCCACTCCCCACTATTTCTTAATAGGTAACTTCTAAACATGAGCGAATTCTTTCTTCCTTAAGTAATAATATATGTTAAAGGCAGTCCTAATGTCCTGGATGACCCAATAGGCAGAAGCCAGCCCCACAGTGTCACTAGGCTGGAATGAGCTAGGCTGAAATAAGTCCAGAGCATATATCAAGAATAAAGGGGAAATAAGAATGTGAAGATGGGAGTTTTAGTTGTTTTAATTCAGGTTGCCACAAGGGGCTGGAGGACACAGTACCTGACAGTGTCATTGGGGTCTGTGAAGTCCTTGAGGGTCACATTCAGGGTTCCCTAGCACCCAGCACTTCTCCTGGCATGTGCCAGACACTTGGTAAGTGCTGGGGGTGCCTGGTCTGCAGTGAGTCTTAAGCAGCAGGGAATTATGTTCTAACATGAACTGTGATGCTCTTTGTCTCCAGCTCACACAGGCACTAGAAAGCCCAAGTCTTGGCACTCTAACATGGAGGAACCTACAGATGGTAAGTTCTTGAGAATACCATGACACAGAGAGCATATGGCTGGAGAGACCTTTCAGGGTACTGTCCATTTGGGCCAGGCCTCCCAGTCCTCTCCTTTGAAGCTAGAAACTGGGTTCCCACTCACCAAGCTCAGAGACTGAAACTCTCAACCACATGCCATTATCTTAATTGTCAAGCCAACCAAAGTGTTCCCAGTGGCCTTGACATTGTTCATTCATTCTTCAGACATTTAGATGGTACAAGCAGATGGTCTGGGGTCATACTGAGTGCACATCCTGGTTCTGCCACTCATTCATTGTGTGACTTTGTTCAGGGATTTTACCCTCTCTGAGCCTGCTCCCTAGGGTTGCTAGGAGGGTTAAGTAAAATAATACAAGTGTTCAGGACAGGATCTGGTACAACGGCTCCTGAAATGGTAGTTGTTACTATTGTTGGTACTATTACCATGTGGTAGTCACCATGATGGGGCTGGGTATGGTGGGACCTCACAGCATGAGAGACAAACAAGTAGACTTGGGAGGACACAGACAAGTGAACAGGGAATGGGATTGGTGTGACAGCAGCATAGAAAACAGGGGCTTCGGAGCACAGGCACAAGAGCTGGTGCCAAATCCTGACTCCTGCCTAACTCAGGCTGCATCTCCTGCCAGGTTTCTGAATCTCACTCTTCATGCTGCTCCAGGACCAAGGAAGAGACACCCAGAGAGACGGGGTGAAAGTCAAGAAATGGAGGGGATGCAGAGGCGCTGATGAGCATGGCTCCTGCACTTGATAAACACCAGGAAGCACCGTGGCAACAGAGGTGGTAGCTAAGAGGGCAGAGTAGGGAGCCAAGTGGCCTGGGTTCTGCTTAACAGGTGTGTGACCTTAGGTAAGTTATATGTCACTTTTAAACTCGGTTCCCCAGTCATGAAATGGAGACATTACAGCACCTCTCTTATGGGGTTATATAAGAAGTAAAGGAGGTGGTGGTCTTGATGGGCCCAGAACCAGGCCTGGTCCATCCATGCCCAATACACATGGGCAGGCTACTCTGATGCAGACCAGGAAGAACAGAAAGGAGACTAAGAGGCCGACCTCAGACCAGTCAGATGCTGCTCCTGGCTCCTTGGCTTCATCCCAGGTATCTTTATCCACTGCATGATGTTGGGGTGTGCTTCCTTCCCAGGAGCTCTCTGCACCCTGCAGTTCTCCCGCTCCTGCTCCAGGGGCCTGGTCTTCCCTTACTCACCTCTGGCCTTGGCATGTGGCGCTGCAACAGGCTGCTTCATGGAGATTTGAATTAAAGGCTCCTTTAGTCCAGGTTGTACCACTGAGCAGGGGAGTAAAAGAGCTGCTCATTTGCATCAGCTCCTCTTCAGACATGGGCATCGCCTTTGAGACAGGAAACTGCAGGACTCAGGCAGAAGGTTCCTGCGGGAGCCCCCACCACTTACACAAAGAAGGAGTGAATATAGAAGGGAAAGCTATAGCTAGAGAGCTGGAGAAGAGATGGACAGTCAAAGGAGAAGGAGAGAGGTGGGTGGTCTAACTTTTGGTGAATCAGGGAGGAATTAAAGAAGAAATTATTCTGGACTGGGCATAATGTCACAGGCTGGTAATCCCAGAGACTGAGGAAGCTGAGGCAGTAGGATTCCAAGTTCAAGGCTCAGCAACTTCGCAAGACCCTGTCCCAACAAAATAAAAAATGAGAAGGGCTGGGGATGTAGCTCAGTGGTAAAGCACTCCAATTACAGCTAGAGTGTCAGAGTGATGTGTTTGGGGCCAGAAGAGACTTGATTGGTCCCAACATGGGCTCCCTGGTTTAGGGTTCAATCCCCAGTACAAAAAGAAGGATGAGGAGGATTGTGGAACAGGGAGGAGGAGGTAAAGAGTAAGAAATTATTCAGATATTTGTTGAGTATGCATAATGAGTCAATTATTCAGTGATTGTCCAAGAACACAAGGAAGGAGAACCGGTCAAGGGGGAGAACCATTGCCATAGATGTGGGCACCAGATGGGGTTTTTCACAGGAGAAGAAACTTGGGGTCCAACTCTGAAAACAGCATGGACAAGTGGGAGTTTGCGGCTAAGGCTCAAGCTGTGAGGCCCAAAGATGAGAAATTACTAAGAGGAAGCATCAGGAGCACAGGGGGAATGTGGCTGAACCACCTAACAAGACTCTTGTTGAAGGCAGCCAGGGAGATCCGACTCCATCTGTGGGGTGGTGGAAAACAAGGAGCCAAATGCCAAGGGTGATCAGATATCAAGGGTGGGACTTTCTGGTTAAACTGGCTTAGTAGGGTTTTTGTAAAAGCAGACAATGAGGAGATGAACATGGAAGTCTCATCAGGCCTACTTGAACAGAGACAGGACAAGCTGAGGGCAGGCTGAGCAGACTTTGGTCAATGAAAGAGTCTTTGTTGAGTGAGAGGAGGCTGGGGAAAATAGAAATCACGAGGTTGGATAATTGGGAACCTTAAAAATATTTCAGAGCACACGTTACTTAGCATCCCTCCTCTGTCTTAGCGTAAAGGCCTGGCTCTCCTGGTGCAGAGTGCATGTGGAAATGTCGCATTGATGACTTTCCAGGACACTTCCTGACAAGCTTGGTGTGCATGAGATGAAGGACAAGTGAGGCTGGCCAACTAGGGCGGCCCTGCTCAGACTCCTGGGCCTTGCAGATGAGACTGCTTTTGTCTGTGTTGCAAGGAGTCTCCAAATACTGCTCATCATTATAACCCTGGGGACATTGGTGGTGATAGTATAAGTGGCAGAGGAAGAAAATGTACCACAAACAATGTTAAATCCAGGTGTTGTGGAACCACAAAGGTAAAATTTTTAGCTGGAGTTTTTTGTTTGTTTGCTTGTTTGTTTGTTTGTTTTTGTTTTATTGTGGTGCTGGGGATTGAATCCAGGGCCTGTACATAGGAGACAAGCAATCTACCAACTGAGCTATATCCCCAGCCCTCAGCTGGAGTTTTTGAGTGATGTCTTTGGGGGCAGAAGAGACTTGATAGGCCCCAACACTGGTAGGACCACAACCCATCTAGCAGATTACCCCAAACTCCATATTGGGACACTAGGGAAGTCACATATGATGAGTGTAAAGCAGAAAATGTGAGCGAGACCAGGAACCACGGGCCAAGAATGAGGCACCATAAAAGGATTTATGGGGGAGCGGGTAACTCACTCCTGGGCAAGGTTCACTCATCTGTTAAAGGGTGAGGGCTGGAGAAGTCGTGTGTGAAAGACAAGTACAATGCTTATAAGGGCAGCAAGAGGTAGTGCTGAAGGCCAGCTTCAGCAAAGATGTTAAGTTCTTCCCGCTTGGTACTGAAGGGAACGTCGACGACAGGAAAATAATCCACACACAAGCCAGGTTGTAGAAATCCTTCTACTGCTCTCATTTTACTTTTCTCAGTATGGCTTTTTATACATCCCAACAAGCATAATAATTCACATTTTTTCTTAGGGAGGTAACATAAAGGAATTTCAGTAAAGAAGATTACAATAAAGGATTTCCAGAAATTAACTATACAATAAAAATTTCCAGTAATTAACTATAGGGGGTTACATTAGGTTTCCAGTAATTAACAATAAGGAATTTCAGGAATTAACTATAATAAAGAATTTCCAGTAAGGAATGTTAGGAATTAACTATAATAAAGAATTTCCAGTAGTTAACTATAAAAAGGTTTCAGGAATTACCTAGGGAAGATCAATTATCCTAACTCCTGATTAATCTTATCTATAGGTAGGGGAAGGTATTCTAAAAATCTTGAAGCTAATGTTAAAAATTCTTTAACTCTAGGTGTGCCTGATCATAAAGTTATGTTGTCCTAGTATCTTCTTTAAACTTCAACTGGGCTCATCCTACCGGCTTAGCTAATTTCTGGCTTTAGATTCCACAGGGCCATTGAACTGGTTTTATTATTGATAATTAAATATATTAGAACCTGGTGGTCATACAATAGAAATACATCAAGAGTACAGACAAAGCACACAAAGTTAATTCTTGGTGGTCGCATAAAGTGGCATCTCATCCAAAGAGGAGCCAAGCTCAGACCCCCAGGCATTTGGAGGGAGCTTGGGCTCAAACTCATTTGCATAACCAAGGAAAAACCCAGATTTCTGGAGAAGCAGGCGGACACCTGGCTTGATTCTTGGTTTGGAAGAACTAGGCCCACACAGCCCTGAATTAACAGGTTGGGGGTCAGCTCAATTCCAGGTTGGGGAGATCTCAGACTCACAGCCCCGAATTAACGGGTTGGGGTCGAGCTCAAATCCCCGCATGAGAAACACCGCAAGGTAGGAGGGCCTAGTCCATCTAAACCGGCAGTGTGTTGGTTAAGCTGAGTTAGGGGCACCATATCTGTCGCTGATTGGTCTGGGCTGATGTGAGCTGGCAGGGTGGTCGCATCTGCCAGCAGAAGGTCCCTTGGTCATTAAGGTCTTCTGTTATGTCAGCTTCTATTTGGCCACTTCAGGTCCCCTCAGCCAAGTAGGAAGCCCCTGACCACAGCCACTATGGAAGGGAAGTGGGAAGGGGGAAGGGAGGGCTGCCGACCCAACATCAAGCACCTCTTGGTTTTATGTCTCCTGGGAATATTTGCTGAAATTACACCCCTTAAGTTAATTGCACAGTGCAGCTTTTTAAAGATTTGTGTATCAGAGGGCTCACTTTTACTCAGTTCTTTGTGTGACTCCTTCAACAAACTCATCCTCTGATCCTACAGACGTTACACATAGCTAGCCTGTGCTGGATGCTGACTTAGGACCTGGGCTACCCTAAGACAGATACTGCAGGCCCAATCTGGGCTGGCTTTCTAGTGGTGGGAGGGTGGGGGGTCCACAGAGAAGGCTCCAGTGTAGACCTCAGCCTTGCACAGACTGTTCTCCTTCAACCTCACGACCCGGGCTGTTAATGTTGGTGTCTCTATTCCACAAGCAGGTTGAGCAAGGAAAAGCACCTGTGGCCACACAAAAGGAAAGAGGGGACTGATTTCAGGCCAGATGCACCTGCCTCAATCCCAGGACCTCTTGCATCCCCACAGGGGTCTTTCAGATTTGGCAGCCTCCCCTCTAGATCCACCCAGAATGCCACGACCACAGGCTGAACCACTTCATGGTCTACAGTGACCTCACTCTCTCCAAGGCTACGACGTGGAACCTGGGAAATGATCACAGCAGGATCCCAGTGGTGGGGGGGAGGCGCTATATTGACTACCCAATATATGCTGTCCCGAAAATAAATATTGCTTTTGTTAAAAAGTAAAATTTTAGCAAAATTTATTTTATAGTTCATAGTGACTTTGTTGACAGTTCTAGAATAGGGCACCCATTCAGACCAAAAAATAGTTCAAAATTCTCTGCTCCAACACCTGGGTGTTTTTATAGCCAGGGAAAAGGAGGTAAATACAGAAAAGGGAACTGGAGGACAGAGAAAGCCCAGTCGTTAGCACTTAATTGAATGTAGTTTGAACAGTTGGTCTTGATTGGCTGAATCTCAGCTACTTTCTACAAAGAAGGTTACAGTGTTTGCACATCAGGCTAAGTCCAGCTCTCTGCATGTGGAGACACCTTTACATCAAACATAAAATATATGGGGTTAAATTTAGACCAAATTTAACATATTTAAGCCCAAGTCTGATTTTTCCTATCCTGAATCACACTTTTCTCATTTCTGCCCAAGTCCACTGTTCAAACCTTTATCATACAGCCCAGTGTGTGAATTCCAGGAGAAGACTGCAGACTGAGTGCATGTAATAAGCTCTTCTGCCTTCCCAGACACCAATAATAAAAGGATCCCAAGATTAGGTATGAAACTACACAGCAGAGAGAATGGGGAAATATTAGGAGTCAAGAAAACTAAAGACTTATTTAGAGGGTATAAAGCTGGTGGAGGAGGAAGCAACCACAAATGCAGTTCAACTGCGAAGCCCAAGCACAAAGCTGGGCTACCGTAAGACAGACTCAGGAAAGAGACTCAGGACTCAGACAGCAGGGTGTGGAGCAGAGAGCTACAAGTGGGCACTGACAAAGGTTCTGCAGGTTTTCCCCTCCACATACAAGTACAGCCAGGTATATAACGTCTCTCCCACACTGGAAGAGTATTCTTGGAAAAATGGGGAATCGCAGGGCTCAGGCACCCTAAAACACAGGAGTGAGGTGTGGGCTGAAAACTATCAAGGCAAATCTGCAAAGCAAAGTTGGAGCCTCTCACCCACGTGCTGCCCACACACACACTGCATTTTTACCCTAGGTTTGAAGCTGAGGTTCATCTTTGCAAAAATGAAACAGCTGTCAGGAAAAGACTCCCACATAGGACCATTTGAGGGTCCTCTAAGGGAAAAGTGGACAAGACATTTCCCCACACACCACCAAGCATTGCTCCTGAACCTCGTCCTGCTGAGCCACCCCTGGCTCAGGCTGCTGCCAACTCAGCATCTGGGCAGTCTTTGTAGCCAGCACCACCTGCTGCACTGCCACCTGTGCCACAGACCCCTGAAAAGTGAGTACGGTGGGGCTGTGTGAGCCAGAATTTGGCTTCCTGAACCGCTGGTGCTGCACGTCCCTGGGGAGAGGCTGGGAGGCATGAGAGATGCCAGTGAGGGGTGGGGAGCCAACTAGGGGAGAAAGAAGTAAGAGAGGTCCTTAAGGACACAAGAGCCGGTGACCTGGGAATCAATCGTGAAGATGTCACGAGCCAGACACCTGGACTCAAAAGGAGAAATAAACTGCAGAGCTAACTAAAGAGAGAGCAGAATAGGCAAATGAAATAAGCTTGGTGCCACTGAAGCACCAACTGATGGGCATGAGATCCAGGAAGTTAATGACTTGTTCCCAGCTACTATCAAGTAGACCCTTAGTTGGTCCCTGTGTGCACCAGGAGTGTTGTCTCTGCACATCTGCAGCAGCCAATGCTGCCATCCAAGGGTGCACTAGAGCCCCAGATCCAGCTCAGCCTTACATAGTGGGTACCATGCAGCAAGACTGTGACTGCACCCTGAGGAGGAAACCAGTAAGATGAAGAGAGAAGCTCACCCACAGGCTGAGAGGACTGCAGATCGCTGTGGAAAGGAGGAGCACAAAGTAAGGAAGAGCAGGTTAAGGAAAGGCCAGAGTGGCAAGTCCTCTGGAGTCACCAGAGAGGGCCCAAGGGGATAGGAAGGCAGATGGGGAGCTGCCCTGGCTGGTCTTCCTCGAGGACTGTGGGTAACAAGGGAGTGGGGAGGAATGGCCTGGATTAGCAGAAATGCCTCAACTCAGTGAAATTCTGAAGAAGGAAGTTCCCACAGCAGAGCAGGACCTAGAAGTAATGGTGAACTTGCAATCTGTGCTCAGACTCTAGTAAACATGCAAAATTCTCAGATGAACCTAAGGCTATGGATCTTATCAATAACATTGGCCAAATCTGGATGGCAAGCTTAACTCTCATTTGAAAAACAGTCTCCTTTCCCAAGGAAAAATAAATGTCCCAGTCAGGTATTAAACATCACCAGAGTTAAAACAAAGTAACTGTGAGCCAGGCGCGGTGGCGCACGCCTGTAATCCCAGCACTTTGGGAGGCTGAGGCAGGAGGATCGTGAGTTCAAAGCCAGCCTCAGCAATGGTGAGGCACTTAGCAACTCAGTGAGACCCTGTTTCTAATAAAAACAAAAAAGGGCTGGGGATGTGACCCAGTAGTTGAGTGCCGCTGAGTTCAATCCCCGGTAAAAAAAAAAAAAAAAAAAAAAAAAAAAAAACAAAGTAACTGTCCTCATTGGAAAAAATAATCTACAAAATTTTCTTTTTTTATTATTATTATTTTTTTAGTTGTAGGTGGACACAATACCTTTATTTTATTTATGTGGAGCTAAGGATCGAAGCCAGGGCTTCACACATGTGAAATGAGATGAGCACTCTAACACTGAGCCCCAGCCCCAGCCCCAGCCCCTAACCTAGGAAACTTTGATGATTAGCTCTACTCCGCTGACTTATTGCATTAGAAATATTTTAGAGTGATACATTATTAGAATTTCCAGATGTTTTTCTACTTATTGGGTATTGTAAATTTAAACTAGAAAATGAGCATTTTAGCCTTTTGTTAAAATGGAAAATATGGAAAGTTAATTTCTCAATTTTAAAACATACTCAGCAATATGGCTTTTCCTTTGACATGGTTGGATAAAGACAGACTGTTGAAGATCTCTTATTCCAGAGTGAAGGGGATGCATCTAACCAGAAGAAAACATTGCTCATTATTCAAATAGAATTATATATATTTTCTATACTTTGTATACAAGCAGTTGTATGTAAAAAGATGCTATATATGTGCACTATGGATTGTAATACATACTACTATTATAAATTTAAAAAATAAATAAATAAAAAGTAAAAAAAAAAAAGAATTATGTATATTTTGTCCTTGGATCTTGATGTTTGTTTTAATCATTAGTTTTGAGAACACAGGCCATGGACCCACCAATATGTAGTAGGTCTTACTAAGGATGGAACCCAAGGGCACATTTCAGTAGCTTAACCCCACTTTCTGTCATGGAGGCCCATATCCATCTACTGTTTGATCCAACCACTGGGATCAGCTTCTGGTAAATCACATCCTCAGGAAGGCCCACAGTGGTCATCTTCACAGTCTGGGGTGGTTGTCGGGTAGTCATTCATGATAAAAAAAATTTTTTTTAGAGAGTATGATGTTGAAGAGAAGCTGGGGTAATGTGTTGAAAACAGTGATGGTTGTAGTCAGGTATCCTAAAAGGCATTTGTAATCCTGGGGTGATCTTTTTATTCTGTTATCTCTTATAGTTACCTCTTGCAGTTACCCAGAGGAACATGATTAGCCAGATGTATTATTGAAGCTTAAAGGCTCATTGGTTGACAGTGAATTGGTAATTTTTTGAAACCAGGATCAATAAAACAGATTGAGGATCCAAGATGGTGGAGTAGAGGCAAGCGACACCATCCAGCTTCTTTGCAGCTCGGGATTGAAGTAGCTGGAAAGCAGCTCCTCAGCAAGACGGGTGACTGAGAGAATTCACTCAAGTTCAATACTGGCCATTCAGAGACTTGGAGAGACCCAGAGATTCTGGTCTTTGGAACAGAGAGTGAGCAAGAGCATCAGTGTGGAACCTGCTGCAGTTGTGCTAAACATGGCAGAGGGAAGGGGGTTACACAGAGGTAGTGGACAAATTAAGCACGGAATAGCTATAGGACAGAAAGGCAGTCTGATCTTGGCTGATCCTGGAGCAGCACAGCAGGCTGGCACTGGAGAAGTGCTCCATATTTCTCATAAACAAAAAGCTGTGGCAAGGAGCCATCTGTGGAGGTCACACCTGAGCTTGCTGCTTTAGGAACCCCAGAGACTGCAGCAAATATTGCCACTCTGTCCCAGCTCCATCTATTTTGTGGCCTAGCATGGCCCTTGTGGAATGCCACTGAGGCAGGTGCAGAAAGATCATATGCAGTGAGATTCAGATCAGAGATAGCGGAGGGAGTGCAGCTCACATTCCCTTTGGTGACATGGACAATGAGATGGTTGGGGTCAGGTATTTGACCAGATTTGTATGAAGGCCATCATTGTGGGTGGTAGAATACATGAGACCTACTGTGCCCCTCCACCCAGTACAGTTGGTTGCCCCACCCTCCTAGTATGATTCTTGGGGAGATTCCCAAGACCCAGCTGCATAGGAAAGAATAGCATTGGCCCAGCTCCAGAATGCATCAATCTAATCTGTCCAGAGTAGCCTCCAGCTACTTCCCATTATTGGGTACTTCCCAATAATTCCTGGCTCCAGTGCTTCTGGATAAGGTCCTTTTATTATGGGTGGGAGACCTATTTGAGGGCCATTTATGGCATTCACCATGCATCTTTGAGTCACCTTTAGATCAGTCCTTTGCATGTGAGTTCATAGTGAATTTCCTTTTTTTAATATTTATTTATTTGCTTTTAGTTGTACACAATGCCTTCATTTTTACGTGGTGCTGAGGATCGAAGCCAGGCCACACATGTGCTAGGCAAGTGCTTTACCACTGAGCCACAACCCCAACCCCTATTGAATTTCTTTTATCCATTGGAGGGTAGATACCCTCCCAAAGTGGGTACTCTGGTATATGTGACTTGTTAGAGCTTCCATTAAATATTCAGGGACATCCTCTCCAACATTTATTGTTGTTTGTGTTCTTAATAGCTGCCATTCTAATTGGAGTGAAATGAAATCTTAGAGTAGTTTTAATTTGCATTTCTCTAATTGCCAAAGATGTTGAACATTTTTTTCATGTATTTGTTGATTGGTTGTATATCTTCTTCTGAGAAGTGTCTGTTCAGTTCTTTGGCCCATTTAGTGATTGGGCTATTTGTTTTTTTGGTGTTAAGATTTTTAAGTTCTTTATATATTCTAGAGATTAGTGCTCTATCTGATGTGCATGTAGTAATGATCTGTTCCCAATGAGTAGGTTCTCTATCCACCTCACTGCAAAATGGTGCAGCTTCTGTGGAAAGCAATGTGGAGATTCCTTGGAAAACTGGGAATGGAACCAGCGTATAACCCAGTCATCGCTCTACTGGTCTATTCCCAAAGGACTTGAAAACAGCATACTACAGGGACACAGCCACATCAATGTTTGCAGTAGTACAATTCACAATAGCTAGGTTGTGGAACCAACCTAGATGCCCCTCAGTAGATGAGTGGATAAAGAAAATGTGGTATATATACACAATGGAATTTTACTCATCAATAAAAGAGAATAAAATAATGGCATTCGCAGGTAAATGGATGAAATTGGAGAATATAATGCTAAGTGAAGTTAGCCAATCTCAAAAATCCAAATGCTGAGCCGGGCATGGTGGCACACGCCTATAATCCCAGCACTTGGGAGGCTGAGGCAGGAGGATCACGAGTTCAAAACCAGCCTCACAATGGCGAGGCACTTAGCAACTCAGTGAGACCCTGTCTCTAATAAAATACAAAAAAGGGCTGGGGATGTGGCCCAGTGGTTGAATGCCACTGAGTTAAAAAAAAAAATCTAAATGCTGAATGTTTTCTCTGATATAAGAAGGCTGATTCACAGTAAGGTTGGGTTGGAGAGCAAAGGAAGATTAGAGGAACACTAGAAAGGTCAATGGGGAGGGAGGGCAAGAGAGGGAGCACAGTGGTATATTTTTTTTTTTTTTTTTTTTTTTTTTGTGGTACCGGGGATTGAACTCAGGGGCACTCGACCACTGGGTCACATCCCCAGCCCTTTTTTGTATTTTATTTAGAGACAGGGTCTCACTGAGTTGCTAAGTGCCTCGCCATTGCTGAGGCTGGCTTTGAACTCGCGATCCTCCTGCCTCAGCCTCCCAAAGTGCTGGGATTACAGGCGTGCGCCACCGCGCCCAGCTAGCACAGTGGTATAAAGGGAGAAAAAAAAAGGATGGTAGAAGCCGGGCGTGGTGGCGCATACCTGTAATGCCAGCACTTTTGGAGGCTGAGTCAGGAGGATCGCGAGTTCAAAGCCAGCCTCAGCAATGGCGAGGCACTTAGCAACTCAGTGAGACCCTGTCTCTAAATAAAATACAAAAAAGGGCTGGGGATGTGACCCAGTGGTCGAGTGCCGCTGAGTTCAATCCCCGGTACCAAAAAAAAAAAAAAAAAAAAAAAAAGATGGTAGAATGAGAAGGATATCATTACCTTAAATGCATATTTGAAGACATGAATGATGTGAATAAACTTTGTATACTAACAGTGATATGTAAAAAGGTGTTCATTATGTGTATTATAAATTGTAAAGCATGCTATTGTTATATATACAACAGCATTGAATAAATAAGTAAGTAAGTAAATAAATAAATAAATGAATGAATATTCAGGGACAAATACATTACTTTGCCTGTAATAAATCCATTAATCCTTGGTATATCTGTAATCAACATCCTGGGAGTAGCCAAAACCATACTCAAATTCCTATTCATTGGCCCTTTTTACGTCATCAGGAAAATACCTCAGTTGATATTTTGTCAAATCAACTTCAGGATTCAGTGTCATTGTTTGTTGGTCTATGTATTTCTATTTCACAGCCTGATTTGCTTGATTTGTTGAGCAGTCAGACCATCTGATTTCTGATGTCATGGACAATACATGGCATGCAGTTCTTTTGGCTCCAGAACAGCTTCTAATTAAATCTAAGATAGCTTCTAATTAAATCTGAGATTTCTTTAGCATTTTTAAATGTATTTTTTAATATTTATTGGTGCATTATAATTACACATAATAAGAAGATTCATTGTGATATATTCATACAGGTACATAATTTGATCGATTTCCTTCTGCAGTACTACTTCCTCTTTTCCTCTCAATCTCCCTCCCTCTGATTACTTTCGCTGGTCTCCCTTCTGTTTTCATGAGATCCTCTTCCACCCCCCTCCTTCTTTCTAGCTTTGACATATGAGAGAAAACAAACAACACTTGACTTTCTGAAACTGGCTGATTTCACTTATATGTCCAGTTCCATTCATTTTATTTATTTATTTTATTCATTCATAAACATTATTTTTTTCTGTATCCATTTATCTGTTGATGGATACCTAGGCTGATCCCATAACTCAGCTATTGTTAATTGTGTTGCTATAAACATGGGTAGAGTATGCTAACTTTAATCCTTATGGACAAATACCAAGGAGTGATGTAGCTAGGTCATATGGTGATTCCATTCCTAGTCTTTTGAGGAAACTCCATACTAATTGCCATGGTGATTGTACTAATTTACAATCCCACCAACAGTGTGTAAGTGTTCCCTTTTTCCCACATCCTTATTATTTGTATTACAGATGATTTATTACTAGTAGTATTCTTGCTGATTAATTATTATTTGTATTCTTGATGATTGTTATTCTGACTGGAGTGAGAGGGAATCTCAGTGTAGTTTTGATTTGCATTTCCCTGACTAATAATAATGGTATCTTGTAAACACTGAGAGGAAATAACTATTAATCTAGAATTTTATACCCAGCCAAATTATCATTCAAAATTGAATGTATACAGTTAAGATCTAGTGTTCTACAGCACTGTAAGTTGTCCATGATTTATAACAATTTATTATATAATTTATAAAGTACTAGAGAATTTTGAAGTTTCCCAACACAAAGTAATGACAAATATTTATGGAGATGTAAATGCTAATTACCCTGGTTTGATCATAACATGTAGTATATATGTACTGAATTATCACACTGTACCCCAGAAATGTGGACAATTATTACATGTCAATTAAAAGTAAAACAATTTTAAATTATAAAAATTTCAAAGACATGCTCATCATTAAAGACCAATTTTAAACAAAGAGAATTCACCACCAGTAAGCCATCATTAAAGCAATAAGCCAAGGATGAGAGGAAGAAACTTGATCCCAGGAGGAAGGAAATGCAAGCAGCAAGGCTGTAGAAAGGGAACCAAGAGCTAATACTGGTAAGTAGGAAGCCTCCCTCCTGAGTGACAGCAAAACTTGTTAGGGGGCATGCACACTGCCAGCAGTTCCCATGCTGCAAGAGTAAAAGACAAGACTAGAAGCCCCCTGGAACCAGAAGGTTAGGGTGATTAAGAATGATGAAGATAGCCGACCATGGGCTGAACCTCTGAAACCATGAGTCTAAAATAAATTCTTCCTCCTCTAAATTGTTCTTATCGGGTAGTTTGGTCACAGCAACATAAAGCTGACTAAAACAATAACACTTTGGTAAGTGAAAAAGCAGAGTCTTGTTGAGAAACTGCTATTATTAAACCTTGATAACTGAAATCCATGTATGTTGGAATTACGCAGTGCCAAGAACTACCTATACTCTGTATCAGGAACTGCTAGGTTCTTACCTGTCTTTCAATGCATGGAATTGTATTTTAAAGCAATAAAGAGAGATAATACTGCCTGCATCCTAACCATGTTTTATTCTGAGGGCAGGAATGGTAAAGGAAGTGATTCAAATGAGTTCTGGAGTACAGCTCCTAGACTAATGAAAGGGACTTCATTTAGAAACCAGAAATCTAAAATAAAAAAAGAAAGGTAAGAAGAAAGAAAGATAGGGAGGAAGAATAGGAGAAAGGATAATAGTGTTCAAGTCCTTTAAAAGTTCTTGTCATTAATAACTTACTCTTGGCCCTACTAGTGCAAACTGTGTCCTTTCTTAAAACTCTCAATACATTCCACACATAATTGAAAGTCCCTACCTGCACCTGAGGCTACTAACTTGAATTACTCTACATTATCCCCATTCACTAGTATTGTGGATGACCCAAAAAAAGAGGTCAGAATGAAATATTTTGGTCTTCTGAAAACATGACCTGTGTGATTGGAATTTTGTTAGTTGAGATTAGCTTATGAAAACTAAATTCATTTTGTTCTAGAAACTCAGTATTGTATTAAATCAAAACTGTTCTTTGCACCAGTGATGGTATCAGAAAACATGGAAATAAATTATTTTTTTCTACTCAAAAATATACTTCTCAGACATTTCTAACTTCCTTAAAAATGAAGTATGGTCTCTGAACAGGTATGGTGAGAGAGAAGACAGGCAAAGAAGCTTACCACTTTTCCAACAGAGAAAAGCCCAACATCTGAAGTAGCTCCAGCCCCACCACAAGTACAGCCTCTGTATAGCTTCTGGTTGGCATTTTACCACCTCTCACATGTAAACAACTAAAGCTCATCAGACAGCAAGGGAAAGCCATGATCTGGATGTGGTTTGTCTCCTGAGTGTTCATGTGCTAGAGGCTTGCTTCCTAACGTGGTATTGTAAAGAGGTGGTGACCCCTTTAAGCAGTGGTACCTAGTGCAATCTTCGTTGGGTCACAGGGACATTGCCCTGGGAAGATATTCATGCTGGTTTCACTGAGTTAACTATCACAAAAGCAAATTGTTTTAAAAGAGAAAAGCTGGTCCCGAATTTCTTCATGGGCCTTTTAGGGTACCTAACTACACCTTTACTATCTTCCAATTGATGACACAAGTTTCTCTTTGACATCTCAGTCTCTTTTTAAAAGGTTCTTTCTATCATGAATGCCTATCCTAATGACAACTCCTTGACTATAAAGATGATAATTGTGGACCTCCTCAAGGATGTGATTCACCAGGAGGCACTGATCCCAGTGGTGGGGGCAGAGTTGGAAGAATATTAGGATCCTGGTTATCAATTGGCTCTGGATAGGATGAGCATATGATCAGGAACCTCCCATATAGTTAGTAGGACTGTCACTTCTCCTCTCGGGCCATTAGGGCTCAACAGAGTAGAATCCCTAGCCTAAATCGTGCTGGACAATCTAATTGCCATGGATTATCTCCTAGCTACAGGGTAGAGTAGGTGCCATAGTAAATACCTCTTGTTGCGATTGGATGAACACTACCAGTCAGGTGGAGTTAAGAGACATCTAAAATGTTAAGGTTGGCTAAATTTCTTGAAGGGGTCCTATCCCCTGGCCCATTGAGATGGTCTCATTTTCCATTTTCAGATATTTTTAGTTGGTTACATTCAGCCCTCAGTTCTATTTGCACTCTGCCCTACAGTTTATAATGATCCTTTAATTTTAGTCTTCAGCATCTGGCTCCTTCTTCAGGTGATACTTACATGCTTCAATCACTGTTTAGAATCTAACTTGTCCCTGTCTGGGTACCCTTTGTATTATAATAAAATAGAAAATATTGAAGACATCGACAAATTTCTAGAGACATACGACCTACCCAAACTGAATGAGGAAGTCATACATGATTTAAACAGATCAATTTCAAGTAATGAAATAGAAAACACCATCAAAAGCCTACCAACCAAGAAAAGCCCAGGACCAGATGGATACTCAACCGAGTTCTATAAGACTTTTAAAGAAGAATTAACACCAATACTCCTCAAAGTATTCCATGAAATAGAAAAGGAGGGAACCCTTCCAAACTCATTCTATAAGGCTAATATCACCCTGATACCAAAACCAGACAAAGACACATCAAGGAAAGAAAACTTCAGACTAATATCCCTGATGACCATAGACACAAAAATTCTCAATAAAATTCTGGCAAATCACATACAAAAACATATAAAAAGATAGTGCACCACAACCAAGTGGGATTCATCCCAGGGATGCAGTGTTGTTTCAACATTCAGAAATCAATAAATGTAATTCATCATATTAATAGACTTTAAAACAAAAATCATATGATCATCTCAATAGATGCAGAAAAAGCATTTGACAAAATACAGCACAACTTCATGTTCAAAACACTAGAAAAACTAGGGATAGTAGGAATATACTTCCAACACTGTAAAAGCTATATATGTTAAACCCAAGGCTAGCATCATTCTAAATGGAGAAAATTGAAAGCATTCCTACTAAAAACTGGAACAAGACAAGGATGTCCTCTTTCACCACTTCTATTCAACATCATCTTTGAAAATCTAGCCAAAGCAATTAGACAAAAGAAAAAAATTAAAGGGATACAAATAGGTAAGGAAGAACTCAAACTATCACTATGTGCTGATGACATGATTCTATATGTAGAAGATCCAAAAAAGAACTAATAATTGAATTCAGCAAAGTAGCAGGATATAAAATCAATACCCCTAAATCAAATGCATTCCTATACATCAGCAATGAATCCACTGAAAGAGAAATTAGGAAAACTACTCCATTCACAATAGTCTCAAAAAATATAAAATGCCTGGGAATCAATCTAACAAAAGAAGTGAAAGACCTCTACAATGAAAACTACAGGACACTAAAGAAAGAAATTGAGGAAAACCTCAGAAGATGGAAAGATTTCCCATGCTCCTAGATAGGTAGAATTAATATTGTCAAAATGGCCATACTCTCAAAAGTGTTATATAGATTTAATGCAATTCCTATTAAAATCCCAATAACATTCTTCTTCATATAAATAGAAAAAGGAATCATGAAATTTATTTGGAAAAATAAGAGACCCAGAATAGCTAAAGCAATCCTTAGCAATAAAAGTGAAGCAGGAGGCATCACAATACCAGAACTTAAACTATACTACAGAGCTATAGTAACAAAAATGGCATGATATTGGCACCAAAACAGACTTGTAGACCAATGGTACAGAATAGAGAACACAGAGACAAACCCACATAAATATGGTCATACTAGACAAGGGTGCCAAAAACATTCACTGGAGAAAAGATAGCCTATTCAACAAATGGTGCTGGCAAAACTGGAAATCCATATGTAGCAAAATTAAATTAAACCTCTATCTCTCACCCTGCACAAAATTCAACTCAAAGTGGAAGATTTCATCTCACTCCTGTCAGAATGGCTTATCAAGAATACAGGCAATAATAAATGTTGGTGAAGATGTGGGGGAAAAGGTGCACTCATACATTGCTAGTGGGACTGCAAATTGGTGCAACCACTATGGAAAGCAGTATGGAGATTCCTCAGAAAACTGGGTTGGAATCACCATTTGACCCAGCTATCCCACTCCTTGGTTTATACCCAAAGGACTTAAAATCAGCATACTATAGTGACACAGCCACATCAATGTTTATAGCAGCTTAATTCACAATAGCTAGACTATGGAACCAACCTAGGTCTCCCTCAATAGATGAATGGATAAATAAAATGCGGTATATATACTCAATTGAATATTACTCAGCTTTAAAGAAGAGTGAAATTATGGCATTTGCCAGTAAATGGTTGGAGTTGGAGAATATCATGCTAAGCTAAATAAGCCAGTCCCACAAAACCAAAGGCTGAATGTTTTCTCTAATATATGGATGTTAATTCACAATAAGGCAGGGGGCGGGGGCACTAGGGAAGAATAGCATTACCTTAGATAAGGTAGAGGGAAGTAATGGGAGGGGAGGGAGGGGATGTGGGGATAGGAAAGATAATAGACTGAAACAGACATTATTACTGTGTGTGTGTGTATGTGTGTGTGTGTGTGTGTGTATGACTACATGACCAATATGATTCTGTAACATGTAGAATCAGAAAAATGACAAATTATATCCCATCTATGTATGTATGATATATCAAAGTGCATAAATGCATTCTACTGTCATGTATAACTAATTAAAACAAATAAAAATTTAAAAAAGAAGTCACTTAGCTGAACAATAGAGTAGTAGACCCCTCAGTAGCTTTACTATGAATAACACCTCAGATATAGTCACAGTGGTAACAGTGCTTAGGTTGCTTTTCAGGAATTTAGACGAAGCTTTACCTAGGAGAAACTCACTGAAGCCATTGACCCCTTCAATCTGGACTGCACAAGTGTCTAATGGATAACCTATTGACGTCAGATAAAACACAGCAACAGATGATGCCAACACTGCCACTTTCTGAACATGTGCCCCATGATGACCCATGAAGTAGGATCGTACATACGCAGACCACCAATTGATTCGCTCCTCCTTCTCTTCACTTTTCCCCAGATCTTATACCACCCTGCTTCTTTATCCCATGAATATGGCTAAATTCTTAATCTCAGAGTAGTCAGATTTGAGAATTGCTTTCCCATTTCTACACACTTGGCTGCCTCATAAGCAAAAAAGAGAGCTTTTGCAAAATTGGTCATTTCAGCAATTTGCAAACTACACAGCATGCAAAATAAGCTTGTTCAATAATGCATATGTTGGATCTTAAAATTCTATTCTACATACATACCTTTCAGCCTTTCTTTCATAATTTCCTTCTTTTTATCTCTATGTGCTATCTTTCTATAACTCCATCAGATGGATCCATCTTTCCCCTTTTTTCTCTCTCTTTAGGTACTGGGTATTGAACCCAGTTCTGCTCTACCATGAGCTATTTTCCCAGCCCTTTTTAATTTTATTTTTGAAACAGGATCTCACTAAGTTGTGGAAGCTGGCCTCAAAACTTGCCATCCTCCTGCCTCAGCCCCCCCAATTTGCTGTGATTACAGGTGTGCACTACCATACCCAACCATCTTTCTCTCTTCAAAGGCTCTACTGTCAAGCTTATCCTATTCACACAGGTATTATTATTATTATTTCAATGACCATATTTTTCTTTCTGATATTAGAAAGTGTGTCTTATCTGAAGTCTGTCTTCTCCAATGAGCCTAATTCAGTCACCATATTTTGAATTCTAGAATTATTTTTCTTGTTCTTTTGTTTTGATTCTAGTTTTCCAAGTTCTTATTTTGTGCCTTTAATTGTAATGCATTCTTGATGGGATGTATGTAAGTCTGCTCTTATTGCATCTGTTGACAATCCCTCACGTTTGTTTGCTCATGTGCTTTATAATTTTGGTTTGTCAGTTCATCTTCAGTGGGGCTTTCCTGTGGCAAGTTATGATAGTGTTTATACAGAATAATAAATTTACATTTTCCTGACACATCAGAGGTAGCAGTAACCTGGAACAAACTTTAATTGTTAACTCTGGGCTTTGATACCCTGCAGTTTAAATTTTAAATCAAAACTAGACAGGAAATGAGTGGATTAAGAAAATGTGGTATATACGCACAATGGAATTTTACTCAGCAATAAAAGAAAACAAATTAATGGCATTTGCAGGTAAATGGATGAAGTTGGAAGACATAATGCTAAGTGAAGTTAGTCAGTCTCAAAAATCCAAGTACCAAATGTTCTCTCTTATATAAGGAGGCTATTTCAAAGTATTGTTGGATGGGGGTACATAGGAGGATTAGAGGAACACTAGAATGGTCAAGGGAAGGGAGGGTAAGGGAGGGAGCAAGAGGGGAGGGAGGGGGAGAAAAGAAAAAAAAAAAGGTGGTTGAATGAGACGGATATCATTTTCCTTAATGCATGATTGAAGACCTGAATTGTACGAATATACTTTGTATACAAACAGTTGTATGTAAAAAGATACTAAATATATGCACTATGAGTTGTACATATTAAAAATTATAAAAATAAAATTAAAAAAAACTAGACAGGAGGTAAGTCCAGGGTTTTCAATTTCTCAAGTGAAACTTTTTTAAAAACCCATATTCTAATCAGATACTTTGTCATTTCTCTGTGATAATGGACAGAGTTTTGGTTATATGGTGCTGGGAATCAAACCCAGGGCCTCACACAGGCTAGGTGAGCACACTACCACTAAAGTACACCTATAACACTGGGTAGTCTTTTAGCTTTATGTAGATAGTCACCAAAATCCAAGGGTCCCAGTCAAGTGAGAACAATTGAGTCAATACACAGTTAAGGATAGGAGATAATGGTTAGAGTATGGGACTTCAGAAATGAGGTAATTCCTAGGTCATGAAAAGTACCAGATAGGAACATAGGTGGCTGAAGTGTAATGTAGGTGGTGAACTTCGGAGATTAAAGAAAACAATCGGGGGCTGGGGTTGCGGCTCAGTGGTAGAGCACTCGCCTAGCATGTGCGTGGCCCGGGTTTGATACTCAGCACCACGTAAACATAAATGCATTTGCATTGCACTGTGTACAACTAAAGCAAATAAATATTTTTTAAAAAATCAAGGAAAAGAGAAACCTGAGCTTCAAATCAAGTCATCTACATTGACATTGAACTCTCTCAGGATGATGGACTCAATAATAAGACTTGAAGATGTGTTAAAGTTCTCATAGAAAAAGAGATAGGGGTTGGGGTTGTAGCTCAGTGATGGAGCACTTGCCTAGCACGGGTGAGGCACTGGATTCCTCAGCATCACATACAAAACAAATTTAAAAAGGTAAATTCTTTAAAAAAAAAAAAAAAAAAGATAAAGAGATAGGCCATAGCAAGGTAAGCGAGTCGCAGAAATGGTGGTAGGTAGCAGAAACTTCTAAGGAACAAGAGGTTTCTAATAGAAACAGGGGAAAGCCTATTTGAATGGAATTAGAAGGAGCAAGTAGAATCTACATGTCACATCTCCACCCTTAAGGACCACCCTTCCACTCTTTAGAGTTTGACAGAAGGAGCAGTCTCTACTTGAGATAGAAGGGAAGCATGTACGCCCCATGGGAAATCAGAGGTTAAAGTTAAAGCCAAGATTTACAGGAAACAGTCAATGAAGAAGTGAAGGAAATAGAGAAGATAATGATCATATAGCTGGACCTGTGAAGAGCACAATGGAACGTTTTGTGACATACAGGAGGAAAATAGTGCTGAGTCAAGAGAGAAAAATCAGAATATTATAGTGATAAGAGTCCAAGAGAGAAGAGGGACCTCAGGGGCTTAGGAAGATGAGAGGGATCTTTCAGACAAAAGGAAGAAAGATACAGTAGGCTTCTTAAACATCCACATGGAGTTAGGTGTCTGTCCGAATGAGCAAGAGAGTTCAAACCTAATCATTAGGAAATCAGGAGTGGACGGTCGTCTCATCAGAAATGGCCCCATGTCCCAAAATCATTCTTAGACCTAGGCACAGGGACCACTGCCTCTTGGTGAGACCCACTCACTGGCCAAAGGGCAGGATGTGCAGCATCATAATGGGCATGCAGTCCTGGGGTGATGCTGGAGAGGCTCTGGCACAACTCAGTTGCTCACCTTGGTTGACTATGGCAAGCTGAGAAGCTAGCAGTGTTTGAAACATGACAAGGAAGCTCCCTCAACCCCAGCCTCCTCATCCTCCAACCTCTCCTCCTCCAACCCACCTTCCTCCCCTGTCTACTCATTTTCCACCCCCTCAGTCTACTGTCCAGCACAACGCCTCCCTCTCTGTTTAATGTCCTACCTGGTTCCCTTCTCTAAATGGTGGTGCCAGTTCCTACTACCCCACCTTAAAGATCTCCATGCCCAGCTCTTCCTCTGTTCCTTTAGACCACCCATTCGCCACCCTGTTCGTCTTGCTCCCCTTTCCTACTACTCCTCCATCTTGGCCCCTACTCCTCCTCCCAGCCCAATTCCCTGTTCTCTTGTCCCTGCTCACAATCCAGACATCCAAAACCAGACTGAGCCATTGATGACTCTCATTCTGGGAGATGGTGTCCCTACTCCCCATGAAGTTCAGAATGGCCAGGATGTGGATTCCCAGCAGCCTGACCTGGTGAAGCCAAGGAATGCAGGACCAGGACACGCCAAGCTTCAACCTGGAGCATCTCTCTGGTGAGTTACAAGACCCTTCCCATGTCCAGACCCTGGTTATCTTACTATCATGGTAACCCTCTTGGATGCTCGAGAGACCTTTAACAATTCCCTTTGCCCAGAGAGTCAGTTCCTCTCCTCCCCTGTCTGCTCTTCCCCTGCAGGAGGCTCTGCATTTGTGCCTGGCTTCACTGTGGAACTAGGGCTATAACCACAGAGCAAACTACAGGCCCATTAACAGAAAATAGAAGGGAGTGAGCAGGGGGCTCTAGGAGCCTAAGTCCTGTGATGTGCCTTAATGTAAAGTGAGGGCAAGAAAGACAGGTGCTGAGGGCTCTCAGGCAGGGCATGAGGCTCCTGTAGAGATAGATGAAGGCTCAAGGCTTGTTCTGTTCTGTTTAAGTCTGGCTTTTCCTAAAGACTATATGTTCAGGGATAATTTCTATAGTTGTTTAAGTCTGACTCCTCTTAGACTCCATTTTCCCTCATCATAGGACTCTACAAGACACTAGTCACTTTCTGCCCTTGAAAAATGGGCAAGAAGGGAAGAAGGTCCCTTTTGTTCTCATCAGAGCCCTGCAGGTAGCATAGAGTTGTGTTCTAATGTGAACCATGACGCTGTTTGTCTCTGGTTCACACAGGCACCAGAACGCCCATGTCTTGGCACTATGATAAGGAGGAACATACAAATGGTACATCCTGGGGCATGAGAATAGCATGACATAGAGCACACAGAGAACATGGCTGGAGAGACCTCTCAGTGTACTGTCAACTTGGACCAGGCCTCCCAGGCCTCTGCTTTGAGGATGGAAACTCATACCAACCAAGATGACAAAACACACTTTCAACTATAATGCCATTTTCTTAACTGTCCAGCAACAAAAATGTTCCTAATGACCTTAACATTGCATTCATTCACTCATCAGACATTTAGATGGCACAAGCACAGTGTCTGGAGTCATACAGAATGCATATCCTGGTTCTGCCACTCATACATTGTGTGACTTTGTTCAGAGATTTTACCTTCTCTGAGCCTGCTCCCTAGGGTTGCTATGAGGGTTAAGTAAAATAATGCAAGTGCTCAGGACAGGATCTGATACCTGGTGCTTATGAAATGGTAGTTACTATTATTATTATTATTAGCATTAGCATTACTACCATGCGTTGTCGCTATGATGGGGCTGTGTATGGGGAACTCACAGCATGAGAGACAAAACAAGTAGACTTGCGAGGACATAAACAAGTGAACAGGGAATGGGATTGGTGTGACAGCTGCTGGGGTTTTTAGCTCCCCTGGACCCTCGCAGGCCTGCGGAGAAGGCTGGGGGAGCACGCCCCGGTGGTGAGGCTGAGTCGGGAAGAGGCAGGAGTCGGCTGGTGGCCCACACTCAGCCCTCACGGTGGAGGACAATCAGTGACCCCATAGAGACCAGTCAAGCAGGAACTCGTTTATTGAGGAAGTTACACAGCATATATAGAGTGATTCAGCCAATCAGCTTTAAGATAAGCAAGGCATGGGAGGGGACACGAGCCAATCATGTTGGCGGGACTGGCGTGAACCAATCAGGGTGTTACACTCTTGGCCTGGCCACGTTCCCTCAATAGCAAGTGAGCCATTGTGCTGAGGTGTCCTTTTTTCCCCACAGACAACAGCATAGAAAACAGGTACTTTCCAGCACAGGCACAAGTGTTGGTGCCAAATCCTGACTCCTGCCTAACTCAGGCTGCATCTCCTGCCAGGTTTCTGAATCTCACTCTTCATGCTGCTCCAGGACCAAGGAAGAGACACCCAGAGAGACGGGGTGAAAGTCAAGAAATGGAGGGGATGCAGAGGCGCTGATGAGCGTGGCTCCTGCACTTGATAAACACCAGGAAGCACCATGGCAACAGAGGTGGTAGCTAAGAGGCAGAGTAGGGAGCCAAGTGGCCTGGGTTCTGCTTAACAGGTGTGTGACCTTAGGTAAGTTATATGTCACTTTTAAACTCGGTTCCCCAGTCATGAAATGGAGACATTACAGCACCTCTCTTATGGGGTTATATAAGCAGTAAAGGAGGTGGTGGTCTTGATGGGCCCAGAACCAGGCCTGGTCCATCCATGCCCAATACACATGGGCAGGCTACTCTGATGCAGACCAGGAAGAACAGAAAGGAGACTAAGAGGCCGACCTCAGACCAGTCAGATGCTGCTCCTGGCTCCTTGGCTTCATCCCAGGTATCTTTATCCACTGCATGATGTTGGGGTGTGCTTCCTTCCCAGGAGCTCTCTGCACCCTGCAGTTCTCCCGCTCCTGCTCCAGGGGCCTGGTCTTCCCTTACTCACCTCTGGCCTTGGCATGTGGCGCTGCAACAGGCTGCTTCATGGAGATTTGAATTAAAGGCTCCTTTAGTCCAGGTTGTACCACTGAGCAGGGGAGTAAAAGAGCTGCTCATTTGCATCAGCTCCTCTTCAGACATGGGCATCGCCTTTGAGACAGGAAACTGCAGGATTCAGACAGAAGGTTCCTGCGGGAGGCCCCACCACTTACACAAAGAAGGGGTGAATATAGAAGGGAAAGCTATAGCTAGAGAACTAAAGAGATGACATCAAAGGGAAAAAGAAGGGTAGAAGGTCAAATTTTACTAAGAGAAAGTGTTAAAGAAAGAATTCAATGACATTTCTTGAATGTGCATGATGAATCAATTGTTCGGTGACTTTTAAAGACCACAAGGAAGACTTCCTTTAAGGGAGGGTACTATTGCCATAGGAATAGGCACCAGAATAGGATTTTGCTATGAGGGAGATTGGGTTCAACTCTGAATACAGCATGGACAAGTTGGAATTTGAAGCAGAGAATCAAGGTATGGGGTCAATAGATGGAAAATTATAGGAGGAAACATCAGGGATACAGAGGAAATGTGGCTAAACTAACCTAACAGGATTCTTGATGAAGGCAGCCCGGGAAATCAGACATCATCTGTGGAATGGCAGAGAACAAGGAACTAAATGCCAAGGGTAATCAGACATCCCATGGGCAGGGAGTTCTAGTTAAACTGACTGAGCAGGATTTTTGCTAAAATTGGATAAAGCAGAGATGAAACCCAACAGTCAGGCCTGGTTGAAAGGAGCTCAGGACAGGACAGTTAGTGAAGGGCAAAAATCACACCAGAGACAACCGTGCAGCAAAGAGATTTATTCACCAGCCTTTATGGCCGGTCGGAGGTAGAAGAAGTACGGGGAGAGGAGACAGGGAGAGGGAAGTGTGCAAGCTCTGGACGGAGGGTTGGTGCCCGATCATGATCATGCTGGCTATGGTCTCTGGAGCTGTCGGCTGGGGCAGCTGCCGTCAGGCTGGAGATGGTGAGTCTGGAGCTGTTGCAGCGGCTGCTTCCTCTCTGCATGGACGAGCTGTTGTGACTGAGCTCCGGGCTCCCGGCAGGCAGGGACTTAAGTAGGGATTTCTGGTGGGGGGGTGTGCCTGAGCGACCTTTAATGCTATTGGCTCTTTTCCCAGTAAACAGGGCAACCTTTAAGCTGATTGGCTCCTGCCTGGGGAACATAGTGACCTTTAAGCTGACTGGCTCCTGCCTGGGGAAAATGAAACCAGGTTGCTCCTAATGGAAATTTCCATGGGGGAGGTGGCCTTGTGGGCCAAAGCCTATCTATCAGTTAGAGTTTGGTAAATGACAGAATCTTTGTCAAGGAAGGAAGGATGTGAAAAAGGAAGGTTGTAGGAACAAAGGAATTGCCACATTAGATCATGGTGCAACTTGAAAATAAATTATAGAGCACATGTTACTTAACACTTCTCCTTTTCTTTAAAGAAAAGAGGCCTGGTTCGCGTGGGTGCAAAGTGCACGTGGAAATGTTGCTTCACTGACCGAGGAGGACACCTCCTGGCAACTCAGCATGCTTGAGAAGGATGAGTGAAGCTGGCCCAGCCAGGGACGTCCTGCTCAGCCTCCTGTGGGCCTTGCAGACTAGGCTGATATTGTCCTACTTACAAGGGGCCCGCACACCATGTCATCATTGTGAACTTAAGGATAATGCCATCACATGGGGCTAGTGGCATAGTAAGAATATGCCCCCCAAAATCCAATTGGATACAGATATTGTGAAACTATTATAAGAGGCCATTCAGCTGGAGTTTGAATGATGTGTTCAAGGTTCAAAAAGGCTTGATCAATCCCCAAGATGGAGCTCTCTGCATTGGAGAAACAAATTGTTCTGCGGCCTTTAAAAGAGTGTTCAAAGTTTAAAGACTCTTCTATTAAATGTATAAGAAAAAATAGCTAAAGCAATATATATCTAATGAACTATAATTTAAAATAGAAACATTGTGCATTTTTTAAAAAGTGGGGGGGCTTGTCTTTTTTTTCTTATAGTCAATTTAGAGACAGAGCCAGCATCTTTTTTTTCCTGAAAATTTGCTAGGGATTGAACCCAGAGCTCTAGTTCTGAACTCCACCCCTCAGCCAAGCATCTTTTCTATGCCTTGGCAAATCATCTTAGTCCTTTCTAAGTTCCAACATTTTATCATTTGTGCTTTCAATGTCGTGAAATGTTGTCTCCTAGAGCTGCTTTTGGCGCACACCTTTAATCCCAGCAGCTTGGGAGGCTGAGGCAGCCTCAGCAAAAAACAAGTCACTAAGCAACTCAGTGAGATCCTGCCTATAAACAAAATACAAAAACAGGACTGGGGATGTGGCTCAGTGGTGGAATGCCCCTGAGTTCAATCCACAGTACCAAAAAAAAAAAAAAAAAAAAAAAGAGAGAGAGTTGCTTTTGCCAGCGTTCCAGGGGAACATCTTCTCCCTTTTCATCTTTTCTCATTTGTATCAGTAGATTGCTTCCCCTAAGTTCCTCAGGCTGTATATCTAATCTCCAGAACAGCAGCAGTAACAACACTGATGTACCAGCTACTGCTTCTGTAACTCCAGTTGTGTTCTTTTCAAATTTCACTTCAAGCCTGATCATTTTTTGTTTCTTGACTACACATTCATCAGTTCTCTTTCCATCATCTGCTCCTTTAAAATGTTTGTGAGTTCATTGCTGAGACAAGGAGAAAACATGATTAACACACATTGATCTCCATGTGTCTGTGAAATTAATAACAGAAGCACAGTGACCAATCACAGATGGACTTTGAAAGAAATGATGACTGATCACTGATCATTGTGCATCTGTTATTTATATAGTGATTTGTGGACTGAAGAGCCAGCAGAGATTGTCTCTACCTTAGGCCACTACTCACAGTTAATACACTCTGGTAATCAAAAGCAGTCTTGTTGAGAAACTGCCATTATTAAACTGCACCTCGATAACTGAAATCCATGCATATTGAATCACGTAAAGAACTGCCTGTACTCTGCGTTAGGGACTGCTATCTTTCAATGCATGGGACTGTATTTTAAAGTAAGAGATACAAAGGGATAATATTGCCTGCATCCTGACCATGCTTTACCCCGAGGGCAGGAATGATGAGGAAGTGGTGCCATTGAGTTCTAGTGGACAGCTCTGAGACTAATGCAAGGGATTCCATTTGTAAAATAAAAGACAAGAAGGAAAAAAAGGAGGAAGGACAAAAGCCAGGGAAATAGTTTTAAAGTCCTTTAAAAGTACTTAGCAGAAATAACTTACTTTTGGTCTTACCAGTGCAAATTGTGTAATTTCTATAAACTCTCAACAGGGTCCACACATAATTCAAAGTGTCTACCTGCTTCTGAGGCTCCTTATTTGAATTACTACACATCATTCCTTTTCCCTTTTGTCTTCTGAAAACATGACCTGTGTGATCAGAATTGTTAGCTGAAATTAGCTTATGAAAACTAAATTCATTTTGTTCTAGAAACTCATATTATATAAAAATAGAACCGTTCTTTGTACCAATGATGGTATCACAAGAGTATGAAAAAAAAAAAGTCTGCTCAAGAATATACTTCCCAGATATTTCTAGTTTCCTTAAAAATAAAGTATGACTCTTGAACAGGTATAGAGGGGGAAGACAGGTAAAGGGGCTTACTACCCAGAGTAAGGCCAGCACCTAAATTGGCCTGCCCACCTACATACTGCCTCTGCATAGCTTCCAGTCAGCACTGGACCACCTCCCACATCTGGACAACCAAGGCTCATCAGACAGTAAGGAAAGCCACCTGCTCTGATTGGGATGTGGTTTGTCCCCCAAATGGTTATGTGCTAGAGGGTGATCCCCATTTTGGCAGTATAAAAAGGTGGTGATCCCTTTGAAGTGGGACCCGTGCAAGGTGATTTGGTCAGAGTATTTCCCTCAGTTGGGATTTATGCTGGTCTCAATGAGTTCTTAGAACTAAGTTGTTATAAAAGAGCAAGCCTGGCCCCTGAATCACTGAGGATACGAGTCATACTATGTGATCACTTCCACACATGTTCTCACCATCATGATTCCACCAGCTGAGGCCCTCCACACAGGTTGTACAGATGAGGTCATCGCCCAATCTCAGACTTTCAGTCTCTAAATATATAAACTAAGTAAACCTTTTTTCTTTATAAAGAACCCAGCCTCAGTTATTTTGCTATAGCAACAAAAATGAACTAATAAACCACCCCAAGAAAATAATCCTAAACAAGGAAAACAACAGGATCATTGGGCAAGAAAGGACTGGATCATGAAGATTATTACTTAATTATGTGGCATATAACATTCTAGGTGTTTTACATATATTAACACTGACAGAAACCCAAAGAGATAGTTACTATATTGTGTACACTTTGTCAAACAGATAACATGACAAAGGTCAAATAGTAAGTAAGCAACAAAGCCTGAGTCCAATTTTTTAATTTCTATGATATACTATTGTTTAACATGTGAGAGAGAAGACAATTATGACATGTTCTCTCATATGTGAATACAACAAAAAAAATCAAAATAAATATAGAACAGTGATTACTACATGCTGCAAAAAGTGGGGGGGATTTAAATAATGGTACCAAAACACAGCAGATAGAACTAGTAAGTTCTAGTGTTCTATAGTGACACAATAACCTCTTACCTATTTTATGATTAACTAAGAGGGCCTTTGAAGGCTCCAAACACACAATAAAAACGTAATTACTGGGCTGGGATTGTGGCTCAGCGGTAGAGCGCTCGCCTAGCACGTGCGCGGCCCGGGTTCGATCCTCAGCACCACGTACAAATAAACACATTGTGTACAACTAGAGCAAATAAATAAATATTTTTTTTAAAAAAAAACGTGAATTACTGGGCTGGGATTGTGGCTCAGCAGTAGAGCGCTCGCCTAGCACCTGCGCTGTCCGGGTTCGATCCTCAGCACCACGTACAAATAAACACACTGTGTACAACTAAAAAGCAAATAAATATTTTTTAAAAAGTGAATTATTATAATTTGATCAGCACACAATGTATGCATATACTGAAATACCATGGTACTCATAAACATGTACAATTGAATTTTTTAAAAAAGGAAAAGGAAAATGCACAAGTGGGGGGCTAAAGAAATAGAATGAAAAGAACAAAAGAAAACTTTTATAAAAAATATAAAAAACTTGAACTAGCCAGGCGCGGTGGCACACGCCTGTAATCCCAGCACTTGGGAGGCTGAGACAGGAGGATTGCAAGTTCAAAGCCAGCCTCAGCAATGGTGAGGCACTTAGCAACTCAGTGAGACCCTGTCTCTAATAAAATACAAAAAAAGGGGCTGGGAATGTGGCCCAGTGGTCGAGTGCCCCTGAGTTCAATCCCCAGTACCTACAAAAAAAAAAAAAAAAACTTGAACTAGGGCTGGGGCTATAGCTCAGTGGCAGAGTGCTTGCCTAGCATGTGTGAGGCATTGGATTTGATCCTCAGCTCTAGATAAAAATGAAGACATTCTGTCCATCTACAACTAAAAAAAAAAAAAAAAAAAAAAAATTTAAACTTGACCTATAATTTATGACATGATGAGATACTCCAACTATAGAAATGTAAAATGATATGAAAAGGATCAACTGGAGAATAACCCTTGGGGGATAAAATGAAAGCTAAAATAAATATTCAATAAAATAATCACACAAAAAGAAATGTTTCTTTCAAATTAGACCCGAAATACAAACCTACAAGTAATTAGTATAAGAGGTTCAACATTTGACTAACAAATTCCAGAGTCAGAACAAAGAAAAATGACCATTTACTTCATAACAGAAGTTACCTAGTAGGATTTTGCAGAATGGAAAAACTCAAATCTTTCTAAACACTCTAATCAAAGAACAAAAATATGCCCACACCAAGACATGTTACCATAAAGTTCAGATCTTCAGGGAGAAGAAAACCTTCCAGAGGGAAGAATGAGAATGAGAGACACCAGATTCCTCAGAGGACCTTCAACATTTTAAGGGAAAAGTCTTATCAGCCAAATTAGAAGCAATTCAGAAACATGGGGAGATAAAAAGTTTACCATTCATATTCCTTTTCTTAGGAAGATACTAGAAAATGATACACAATGAAAAGAGGTGTAAGCTAAGAAACTCTAGGATCTGAGAAGTAATGGAGCCAACTTAGATCTAGAGGAGACAAGGTGACAGCCTCATGACAGACCTAAGCTGCAGCAGAAAAATTATAAGGTGGATAAAATGGCAAAGCATCTAGACAAAACTAAGGACACAGAAGGAAAATAAGGCAAGAGAAAAATGGATAGGTGATCATTAACCCAAGGAACAACCAACACAGAAAATCTAATCACAATACATTTCCCTTTACAAACAGTAATTGTGATATAATTATTTGGAAGGACTGGAAAGAGGAAATGAGGGAAGCAGAATTTAAATCTCACCTATAGTAATAAAAAGGCAAATTGGATTCAAAGTCTAAATTATTGTTAATAAATAGGAATATTATTTAATATGCAAAGTCATTTCCAAATGTTTCAGTCTGAGTTCTTAACCAAAGGTATACATTTCATTGATAATTTTTATTTTATTTTATTTTATTTTTTACAAAAAGAAACCAATGTACTGTGAAATTCCACGGCTTCATCTCTTTTTCTTGGTTCTTTATATAAAAAGAGGCTGTTCAGCGGGTTCTGCTCTTCATCTTCTCTCTTGTTCGTTTTCCAGGTCTCTTCTACACAAAAAAAGAATCACATCTGGTCACACAGCACTTGATCTTTTGCCTCAGGGTGAGGGAGACAGATGAGGAGAGTGGGTTTAGGAGTGAGGGGAGATGAAGCCTACCCTGATTTGTGCACCCCCACCACTTACATTTGATCCTTTCTTTCCAGGCCTCTTGGGGCCCTTGCCATGGGCTGTCTTGGCCCGGAAGCTAGATACATCATCATGGCTCTCACGAGTATTCCACTTGGAGCCTTTCTTCTTTCCACCGAAACCAAATTTCTGGTTTTTGTATCGTCGCTTAGCACTGGGCCTGGAGAAAAGGGGCACTACAGGTCACTGCAGCACTGTATCTCCTGATGAACCTTATGGCCCAGTTCCCTTCTGTACAGCTCTGCAGGCACTACTGTCACCAGAATTCCACCCTTGGCCCTGCGTTTTTATAAATTACTTCATCTATTTATGGTTTTAACCCCCATAGCAGGAAGACAAAAAAAAAAAAAAAAAATAGGATAGAATCTGTATATGTCATGTATCTTTGGAAAGCTTTTTTTTATTTTAAGTCAGTCTTCCTAAACCACCCTCAGTTGTTGCTATTCCTCTCAAGGATATAACATGCACTCAATATTCAAATGTAATACATTTTAAACTCATCAAATTCAGCCTATCTAAAATTATATGTCATCTCCCTTCCTGAACTGGTTCCACTTCTTTTGTAAATGCTCCACCTTGGGGCCAGAGATCCTACCATCTGCCCAGGCACCCAGGTGGCCTACACTCACTTTTCTTTTTTCTTTTTTTAGGGTACCAGGGATTGAACCTGACCACTGAGCCACATCCCCAGCCCTATTTTGCATTTTATTTAGAAAGTAGGTCTCACTGAGTTGCTTAGTGCCTCACTTTTGCTGAGGCTAGCTTTGAACTCACGATCCTCCTGCATCAGCCTCCCAAGCCACTGGGATTACAGGTATGCGCCACTACACCAGGCTCTACATTCACCCTTAACACCCACTTCAATTACTGAGTCATGATGATTTGACTTCTTACATACTTCAACATGTTTTCTCTTCACTACCCCTCTGCATTTGTACAACATTATTAACTGCACATTTTGACTCTTTTTTTTTTTTTTTTTTTTTTTTTTGGTACCAGGGATTGAACTCAGGGCACTCGACCACTGGGCCACATCCCCAGCCCTTTTTTTGTATTTTATTTAGAGACAGGGTCTCACTGAGTTGCTAAGTGCCTCGCCATTGCTGAGGCTGGCTTTGAACTCGCAATTCTCCTGCCTCAGCCTCCCAAAGTGCAGGGATTACAGGCATGCGCCACTGCGCCCGGCTCACGTTTCGACTCTTGAGATAGACACCTAATCAAGTTTTCACTTCTCTCAAGTCCATCACTGGCCCAAATGCCACTGCAATCTTTTCAAACATGAATATGACCTGCTCATCATTCACAGTATCTCCCCACTGCCTCCTGGATGAAGCCCAAGCTCCTCTACAGTGCAACAGCCCAGTCCAGCCCAGCCCAGCCCAGCCCAGCCCAGCCCAGCCCAGCCCAGCCCAGCCCGCTTCACCACTCCTCACCCTCCCACTGCATTCCCAGTGGGGCCAGATGCTGCCTGTTCCTCATCCACAACCTGCTGTTCCATGACTCTATGCCTCTGCTCACTGGAGTTCTTCCTCCTTCCCCTACTCTTTTCCCACTCTCCTGGTCAATTCTTACTGACTCTTCACACTAGGCTCAGATGGGATCCTTCTCCAGATAGCCATGCCCAGGCTATGTAAGGGACTTCTAAAATGTGTTTTCAAACTATTCCCTAAATGTCTTTATCATAGTTTTGCTGTATTGTATGGAAATTATCATTCCCCCCGAGGCCTGCCGTGCAAGTATACAGAAAGATGGACTAAGGAGAATAATAATCAACATTCTCCCCTTTATATTCATAGTCATGAGGCACAAACCATTTCCTCATTATAGTAAATGGGGCAATTAACAAGTGACTTGCTCAAAGCTACCCTCCTAATGAGCAGCAGAATCCAGATCTGAACTCTAGGTATGTGCTCTTAACTAACACATTGTGTGATGGGGAATCACACAGTGCTTCAGCGTTCACGTAAAAGAAGCCAAGTACCTTATTTTCATCTTCAAAGGCTGATATAGCTAAAATGACCCATCATATGGTACTATAATTCTTGGGTCTGATCTGCAGCTACACTCTCTCAACTCAGAGGCCACTCCTATGAAGGTGCCCAATCCATTACACATCACAGAACCAAATCAAAAACCTCTTACCCTTTCTTCATCTGCTGGCTTTTAGCTGCTGACTTTGTGCCCGGTGGGACGGACTTCTGATCTCCCTCAAGGAAATCCAGTTTATCAGAGAAGCCTGTGAGTGAAGAAGCACTATGATCAGCACCATTATTTTATATATATATATATATATATATATATATATATATATACACACACACACACACATATATATAATTTGGTACTGGGTATTGAACTCAGGGGCACTCGACCACTGGGCCACAACCCCAGCCCTTTTTCCTATTTTATTAGAGACAGGGTCTCACTGAGTTGCTAAGTGCCTCGCCATTGCTGAGGCTGGCTTTGAACTCGCGATCCTCCTGCCTCAGCCTCCCAAGTGCTCGGATTACAGGTGTGCACCACCGCGCCCGGCTAGCACCATTATATTTTAAGAAAGGTTTAAAACTCAAAATAAGGGTGCTATTTACCAAACTGATTTTAAGAAGCACATCTTGCTGTCCATACTATTCCCAAAACTTAGGTCCAACTGTTACCCATCAATCAAGAAGACTCCATAGTACTCCATGTTCAAATTACCTCTCAGGTATGCTCTATCCCCACTCTCCTACATCCTTAGCAGAGAGAAAATGACTGACCTTTTTGATATTTCTTAATGGCATTCATCATATGCTTTTTCTCCTGCTGCCTCTTCTGAAGAACTTCTGTTTGCACCTGTGACAGGGACACAAGGACAGTTACACCCATTCCAAATCATTAATCCAAGTGTCCACATTCTCTCAATAACACTGTGATAAGAAAACACACACACAACCACATGCTGTGATTAATATTACTACCATTTAACATTTACATGTATGTGCTAAGGGCTCTCTATATATTCTCAGTTCACCTTTTATAACAAGAAGGTGAAGTTCAAATTCTTATTATCTATTAAACTGAAACACAGAGGTATACTTGTTCAAGTCACATAGCAAGAATGTGCAGAGCAGAGATGTAGGACCCAGCAGCCCGACTCCACTGTCTGTACTCTCACCTCATCACACAATCCTACAAATCATGTTTAGGTCTTCATTCAACTTTTCTCATTGGTTATACTTGGGAAGATTAAATATCCAACCCACTACTACTAGGCATGAAAGCTCCAAAAGAAAAGAGAAGAAAAACAATCTCCCCAGAAAACACAAAAGAAAAAAAGCTTTGGAGACAATATATTTAAGACAGAACTTCTATATCTCAATACTATTGACATCCTAGACAGGGTAATTCTTTGTTAAGCTCAGGGCCTGTCCCATGAATTGTAGAATGTTTAACAACATCCCTGCCCTTTACCCACTGGATGCCAGCAGCACCTTCCACTCCAAGATATGACAACCAAAAGATGTGTTTTTAGAGTGACAAATGTTCCCTGGAAGCAAAATCACCTCACACTAGGAACTACTGCCCACTGGTATCCTCAAACTAGAAAGTGAGCTGAGCTGAGCTTTGCTTTTGATAAAGCAATCGACAGTATGTTTGAGATGATGTTAACCACCCACCTCCAGATCAAAGAAACACTAAATAAACAGCTGACCCTTAGCAGAGTCAGGATGCTAGTCTCTGCTTCCTCTGCTGAGGATTTATCAGAAAATTACCCCAAGTATGGACAACAACTCCATGCCCAGATCACAAGGGTTTTGTCCAAAACACTGTGACAAAGTCTTAACTCCCATGTGAATCCTCCTCACACTCATTCCTTCCCACAACCTTAACTATAATACCTGTCATCTTTCTTAGATGACTATACAATAAAAAGGAAGTAGAGGATAGTTTCACAGAAAGCCTAATCTTGTTTTACATTAGAACTCAAACAATCATAGTTGAAAATATGGGTGTCATTTTTTTTCCCTCAGACTGGATGATCATTTTTCAGCAACCTGAAAAATCAAGGCAAATGAGTCTCATCCAGGATGCATATCAAAGCACCCGAGAAGCTGTTTGGACAAGGGGGAAAGCATACAGATTCCCAGAAACTCTGAAAAAATTCAAAAATTTTCACCTAGTAATTTTGCTGAGAGATCAGGTATGGAAACCACTGATTTGGACTCAACTCATTACCATACAGAGGTGAAGACTAAAGCCCAGAGAAGTTATCAGCTCACCTGCCCTTACCACCCTAGTCCTGTCACTGTACACAATCCACTATGAGATAATAAACCCATGATCAAACACCCTGATGGCCTGGACCCAAATCAGACCATGGCAATCTGATTTAACATACATATATGGTCTTGTCCTATTCCTTGTACATTTTATTTCTCACCTTCTTTCCATATTTTCTAAGTGCTCGCAGTTGTTTAGCTTTTTCAGACTTCTCCATGGCAGCCTGTTTACTCTGCAGCTTCTGTCGAATCTAAAATGCAAAAGATTGTCTGATCTACTTGGGGTGCAATAGAACAGAGAACACTGCATACCGTGGAACCTATAAATCATCTATTCTGACCCCTGTATTTCACACATGAAGACAATGAGGACTAAAGGCTGAGCGCTTTGCCCAAGATCCCAAAAGTGTCAGTGGTGGGGCCAGAGCTTAAAAGTGACTTTCCCATTCCCAGTGTGCTGTTTGTTCCATTACACAAAAGTTGTAGTCCACGAAAGAAGACCAATTTCTCCCCATACCCACTGTCTATGTAGAGGTTAAGCTTGCATACAGCCTCAGTGCCCTTCTCAATGGGCCACACAAACAAGAAAACTCCAGCAGGTATCTAATACCCACCCTCTTCCATCAAACATACACATTTCAGTTGAAGGATAAGATATCACTACAAATGAACAAGAGACATGTCTGGGCTGGTCTCTAGATTAGCTTCTCTGGGTACCACCAACAGCTCCCTAACATCTAGCTTGATACCCAAGGGACCCATTTAAATATAACCTTGCTTCAGTGTTGGCAATTCTCTCCCCCTCAAAGTTAAATGAGGACCACGTGCCACCTAACTTTAAATTATACTGTATCTGAGCCACGTGTTAATCTGTCATTTTATTGAAAAGTGAGGGCCCAAAAAGAAAATATATCTACAAGTGATAGCATTGCTTCCTAGCAATGGAAGCACCAGGACAACTGTGCTGTCTTCTCTATACACTGTGCCATGGCAGCTAGGAAATATGAAAGCCATCTTTACTTTAGGACCATTTTCACACTACTTCCTCTCTCCTTAGTTATTTAAATTAGGAAAATGCCATTCTTATATTTATCTAATGGGTGATAGCAACCATAAATCTAGAGTAGAAAATCTCTGAAAAAGATAATAAATGTCTTTGACAACCAGCTCCCCAATATTGGGTTTATAGCTCTTTCTAAAACACTATAGGAGATAGGACTTCAGTACAAAGCCTTGCCTTTCCAGACAAAACTTTTCTTACCTTTTGCATCTGTTGATCAGACTTAGCCATTTCTGCAAAATAATCGGTTGGCCGCTTGGTAGGGACTTTGAGCTGATGGAGGCGGGGTAATACTGCAAGCACAGCAGACTGGGCCTGGCGGTAGCTGAGATTACAGGACAAAATGTGAAATGAGATGAGGGAGAAAGGCTTTCATTCCTTCTCACTACCTCTCATCAGTTTTCCAAGCTGAGAAGCACCATCAACATCTGACCTTCACTAACAAGTATAAATGAATCAACACACAAAAGTTGTAATGAAGCCGGGCGCGGTGGCGCACACCTGTAATCCCAGCACTTTGGGAGGCTGAGGCGGGAAGATCGCGAGTTCAAAGCCAGCCTCAGCAATGGCGAGGCACTAAGCAACTCAGTGAGACCCTGTCTCTAATAAAATACAAAAAAGGGCTGGGGATGTGGCCCAGTGGTCGAGTGCCCCTGAGTTCAATCCCCGGTACCACCAAAAAAAAAAAAAAAAAAAAAAAGTTGTAATGAAACCTTATTAATTTGGTATCTTAGAAAAATTTTACTGTACACCATTATTTTAAAGGGGGGGGAATTTTGCTAAAAATAAGATAGTAGGCACTCTAAAGGTGCCAATTAACACACAAGTTAACACCAATTATGAATTTTTATATAATTATTAAAGAAAGTACAGTCAGGAACTTCCCCTCCCATATGCAATAGTTCTAAGTGCACAAACACAAGCTTTACAACTGAGTATTTCAAAATAGTCCCATAAACTGGACTTAAAATCAGGATTAGTGGACCAGGAAGCTATTCTCTCAACCAAGGAGAATCTCTTAAGTCTTCCCATTCCCAAACATGTGCTAACTCCCTGGTGATACAGAGGGTGCAGTCTCCTACTTCCCTCTCTCCCCCTTCTCTAGCACAAGGACCCTCAACTTCTCCTACAGTGGAAAATAAACATACAAACTCATTTCCCGCTGGAAATCGTCTTCTGGATTAACATCTTTCTGATCTTTGTTCTGAGGTGTAGGCTGAGGGTCACTGATTTCTGGCACCGGACCCAGGGTCACATCGAGCCTTTCAACCCATTCTAGGTCCCTCTTGAATTCAGCCAAACACTGTTTCAGGCCATTCTAGGAAATTCAGACAGTGAGCTCATAAGAAAAGCATCAGTTTGTCGCTCTCACGCACTGGGTAGAAACCCAATAAGAAAAGTGGTACACCCAAATACCCAGACATGTAATCGACCCTCTTGGCTTTGCACAGGTTGCGTCTTCCTGGGACAAGAATCGGTCTCCAAGCATAACACTGCCTTCTGCGCATCCCATTTCCGAATACCAGCTGCCCGGCGCCCGCGCTCACCACGTCATTCACAGTCTTCTTTGGCCCCTCTAGCACGACATTGAGGCCTGGCTTCAGGAGTCCGCGGGAAAACGCATCCTGCAACTGCAAGACACAGTGACAGTCAGTACCAGAGAAGTAAGAGCCCCTCTTCCCGGGCCCGGCCCGGCGAGCTCTGCAAACACCTACCTCTCTGTCGGTGACAAGAGAATCATCAGAATCTGAGTCCGAGCCCGACAGCGGCGGAGTGTCCATCTCGCTGCAAGCCCGAGCCGCGCCTACCGGGAAGCGCAGGGTAGCCCGAGGCCCGCGGGACTAGGCCCTCGCCGCGGATGCTGTGCTCAGCACCCACTCACAATCCGCAGCTCCACGTGCGCCCGAGCAACACCAGCACCAACAACCCACCGTGCTCGGCTCCTCGATCGGAACTTCCGCTTCCGGCTGCAGAGCCGCACTTCCGGTTTGTGGTTGCCATAGGAACCGCTGCGGCGTTTGGAAGTGCCCGGGCTGCTTGGAATCCCTAGGGGTAGCACCTCGGGATAGGTGCGTGGTCTGCTGAGCCAGAGTGAAGAAGCGAAAGGTGGGAGGTGTCCCTGGGGTCGTCAGGAGGAGCTGAAAGTGCAAGGGAGAAAAGGAAAGGGGAGAAAGAGCCCTAGGGGACGGGACAGACGGTGGGGGGGGGTGCGCCGAGGTGAGGAGGAGGGCTCGGGGGCGGGGCCAGGGGCGTGTCCTGGGTGGGGCGGGGCGATGCGCTCTTTTCGCTCTGACCCACTGCTCCCTGTTTAGCAGAACTTTGGCAAGAGATCATGTCTACCGTCGTAGCTCAGTCGCTGCATGTTTTTGGTCTTCGAGGCCACGTGGCCAACAATATCTTTTTCTTCGATGAACAAATTATTATATATCCTTCAGGAAATCATTGTGTGAAGTACAATGTGGATCAGAAATGGCAAAAATTCATTCCAGGTAAAATCCTTAACATCCTGATGTATACATTAACGGCGCGTGTCAAATAGAACCCTGTAATCTCAACACCATGTTTGGAAAGACAGTTTTTGACAACTGGAATATTTTATATAGTTTTATAAAGTTAGAAGAAATAAATGTCAACTTGCATTATTTATTATAGAGTAATGAAAGGTACAGTTAGGCTAGGGATATAGCTCAGTTGGTAGAGTGCTTCCCTCGCATGCACATGGCCCTAGGTTCAATCCCCAGCAACACACACACACACACACACACACACACACACACACAGTTAAAATCACATAAAATTAATATTAATTTGAAAGTACTTTTGCACTGTAATTTCAGGAAAAAAATACTTTTTAGAATCTCTTATCATGCATCTTCAGTGTCATTGGCTTCGTCCTCACCAGAGCCCCTTTTGGAGTTGTAAACACAAGTTTTCCAAAATACACCACCTTCAGTATACCCTTTGAATCCTAGTACGATGAAGACACTGGAAATTGTACCCCTAGTCACAAAAAAATGTATTTGCATGACATTACATTTTTTCTTCTCATTTGTCTTCTCGTGACAATCCAACCCACTCTTTTTCACCACTCTTTATTGTGTTAAACACTTTATTATGACGTGTGCATGTAAAAGTATAAACTCTATATATGTAATAGTTAAAGAATTACTATAAAATGAAAATCTATAAACCCAACCATCCAAGATAATAAATAGAACATTGCCAGTTCAGTACCTCTCCCCCATCCCCACACACCCCCATCCTGAATTTTGTAAATATTTTCCATACAGCTTTTATATGTGTGACTTTATGCAAAATATATTTTTACTTTTGCTACTTTCCAATTTTATTTAAATGGAATCATAATGTATGTAGCCTGTGACTTGCTTCTTTTGTTCAACATCACGCTTTTGAGATTCATGCATCTTGATACATATAACTGAGTTCATTTTATTGTTGCATAGTATTCCAATCTCTGAATTTAATGTCTCAAATACATATTTATATACCCATCCTAGGCTTGAGGGGCATTCAGGAAATAACAGCTATTTGCTATTAGAAACATTACCACTATAAATATTCTTGCATTCATACATGCTCCTTAACTTTGCAAAGATTGTCTAGGGCTCACATCCAGGATTAAAATTAATGAGGACCCTTATGTACCCACAATGTATAAGGGTCCTCATTCCTCCACAATTTTACCAACCATTAGTCTTGTTCAACTTCTAATTTTTTGCTTGAGAAGAGGTATCTTATTGTGATTTTAGTTTGCCTTTCTCTATTATTAATGCAAATGAGTATCTTTTCACATATTTACAGGCTATTCCTACTTAGTCTTGCGTTATATGCCTCATTCAAGCTTTTTAATCCATTTTTGTATTTTTCTTCATGGGGCTTGGAGTGTTTTTGGTAACTTCCTTATTGACTTAAGGGTACACTTTGTATCATTGTATACTAATCATTCCAGTATGGAGCTTGAATTTTGTCCCTCATGTTATCTTTTGATGGACAGAAATTCTTAGTTTTAGTGAAGTCAGATTTACCAAACATCAAGTAATATTCTGTTAGAATAAACTGTACTAAATATAGTTGACTATTTTTATGTCTAACATATTTACTAAACTATTGTTAATTCTAATAACTAATCTGTAGGTTATTTGGGGTTTTCTACATAGATTGTTGTATTATCTACAAAGAATGATGGTTTTATGTCTTTTTCTTATGTTACTATATTGGCAAACACCTCCAGACAAAGTTGAATAGGGACAATGACAATGTCATGCTTCTGCCCTTAAAAGAAATTATTTCAACATTTCTTAAAAAGAAGGATGTTTACTGCAGGCAGTTGTCAATGTCCTTTATCAGGTTAAGGAAGATCCTTTATTTTTCTAGATTGCTATGCTTTTACCCACAATGAACACATACTGAATTTTATTGCATGGACTTTCTATATTTCCATAAGATTATATGGATTTCTAATATTAAATCAGTCATTGTTTTATATAGTCATTTGTTTATATTTGCTCTCAGGTTTACTGAATTCTGCCCACCATGACTCTTTTTTTTTCCCCCACCATGACTCTAGAAATCAGATATTCCAGTTATAATCAGTTTCCTTTTATAGTTAGTGATGATGTGTTAATGATAGATGCTCCCACTTTTTGTTGATCTAGAACTACTTTTATTTCATCCTCATGTTTGAAAGAGAGTTTTTCCAGGTATAGAATTTTTGTCAGCACATTGCAGTTTTTACTCCATTGTTTTTTACTTCTGTTTTCTTGTTGTGGTTAAGCCATTAGCCATTGGGTTTTCCTTCTGTTGATGATCAGTCTGTTCTTCTGGATGCTTTTAAGAACTTTTCTGTCTGTGTTTTTATTATATTTATAGGTTTTATTTTCCCTTTCTAAACTTCCTAGGGATTCTCAGATCTAAGGATAGTCATATTGCAGTGATTCTAGAGAGTTTGTAACAATTGTCACTTTGGGATATAGTATCTTTTTCTTCTGTTATCTCTAAGAATTCCAGACCATATCATCTCTGCCCTCCATGTTTTTAAACTCTTCTTTCTTTATATTTATCTCTTGGCTTCATTGGATCTCTTTTCAGCCATATCTAGCCTACTATTTAGTATATCCATTGAGATTATAATTTCAGTTATTATGTTCATATTCTCACACTTCCTGCCTATACCACTTCTCTTCTGCTGTGAATTCCATTTTATATCAGCAGGACCTCCTACACGTATGTGGGTCCTCTCAGCCATACATTTAAGTGCTGCCCATATATCCTGCAAACAGTCACCCTTTGAACATCTTTAGGCCTACACTAATGGTAGAGACTGACCTGGGGAAGAGCCCATGCTGGTCTTGTCAGTAGACTCAGGACCATTTAGGCAGGGAATTCCAGAGTCCTGGGTACCTGGAATGTGATATAGAAGATGCAGTGCAAATGCCAGGTGGTCCCTGGATTCCATCCCCTGGTAAGGAATGAGTTTTCCTTCATCTTCTCTGGGTAATCTTATGCTCCCAGCTTTAGCTCTTCACCAAGCCTTTTACCTCAAATCTGAGTTTGTAGTCCCACCCTCTGCCCTGAGCTTTAGAATCATATCTAACTGCTAAGCCTCTTTACCCACATGCCCCACAATATATCTTGTGCACCGTATCCAAAATCTAATTCTCATTTCTTTTTTTCTCCTGCTCTTTCCTAAAGATTAAACTTCCAGATATTCAAACTCATGATAAAGATATGACTACAAAAGCCATGTTGTCCTAGCATTAATATTCCAGAAACCCAATGCTATGTATGTAAATATATAATATATCCGTTAATTATTAATTAGTGCTGGGACAAGTAGTTAGGTATTTGAGAAATGGGAACCACTTTATATCCTCACCTCATATTTTTTTATCATCATGTACCCAAGATGAATTAAAGGTTTAAGCTTAAAAAATATAAAATTGTAAAAAGCTAGGAGCAAATACACATAAACATTAAGTATGTGAACAGGCTGTATAAGCGAGTCATTGGACATAGTCTTCACCGTCACCCCTAACTCCCTCAGCCTACATTCTATCCCAGGGGTCCCACTCCTACCCGTCACCTGAATTCATTCTCATTTCTCTCCCTCACTCCAGCAGTCACTAAATCCTACTGGTTCTACCTCTTAGCATTTCTCTAATCTCCCCTCCTCCCATTCCTTTCACCCCTACTGCCTTCATTTTTTTTAAATGTTTATTTATTTGCTTTAGTTATACACATTGCATTTTATTTCCATGTGGTGCTGAGGATCGAACCCAGGCCGCGCACATGGTAGGCGCTGAGCCACAATCCCAGCCCCCTACTGCCTTCTTATGCTGTATTGCCACCATCACCTCTCGCTTCTGCAAATAACCTGCTGTCTGCTTTCCTCCCTTCCAGGGCTGCCTTCCATCCAGCTGCCAAAGGCCCTTTCTATACACACATCTGACCTTTCCTAAAAGTTCTCAGTGGCTTCCATGGCTTCCCAGGTGGAGTCCATCTGCAAGGTTCTCAGTGACCCCCAAACCTGGTTCTTTCCTGAGCTTCACTTATTGCCTGCAGCTCTTCCAGAAAAGTTCCATGTGCTGGGCAACTCGCCATTCCCCTCCCTGCTTATTGTGAATCCGCAGCATGGTGTCCATCAGACAGGGACCTAGCCTATCACTTCCTTGTGCATCTTCCCCTGCCTCACACATCCTCCCTTCCCAGGTCCCCACACCCACAGAAGACTTTTCCCCTATGCACAGTGCCTAGGGCTCACAATACTTTTAGAGGCCCATGAAAATGTTTTAAAATCAGAAGAAGTGAATATAACAATAATGAATATATGAGAGTGAATCCAGCCTGAATCGTTTTCATCTTTATATTAATGCAGTCATCAAATGTGTGATTGCATATATTTTTTAAATAGTGTAGAAAAATAAACATATTTGTACCATTTTATGGAGGAAGGGATGCATGTAAGCACAAGTGTCTAGGGCCCATGAAAACTGCAGTGTGGCCCTCATTGCATTTCCTGAAAAAAGTATTTATGCTTTAAACTTTGCCTCAGGCTCTGCTTTCTAGAGGACTGCAGCTTCATTTTCATGCTCATTACTTCACAGATGCAAGAAAACTGCTATATCTTGAGACATCACCTCTGTATTCCACGGGAAGGAGGATAGAATGCGTCTGCCTTTGATCTTCAAGAAAACACAAAGCTTTATCATAAAACCACTCCAGCAGACCTCTGCATCCATCTCATGGCCAAAATGTTGCACAGATCACCTAACTATAAGAGAAGCTGAGTTAACATCCCGGCCTTTAAAAGTGTTAAGCGCTGGCCACTCAGAGCACCAAAGCTTCTATGACTGGACCCTGTTCCTCTCTTCTGGATCAATCTTTGGTCACCCCGACTCACACACAATGCTCCAGCAATGCCTGCTGCCACAGATTCTCCCACAGCATGCTGCTCTTTATCACCTCCACACTTTTGCTCCAATTTTTGCCACCACATATCCCATTCTCAATCCAAACTCCTCCTCCTCCACGAAGGGTTCCTTGACTTCTCCCACCTCATCCTCATTGAGGTGGCCATCTGGTCATTTTCATAACACCCCAGGTGTAGCTGTACGGAGGGATGGCCAGGGACTGATAACTAGGTGTTCGTGCACCTTTCTCCTCTGTCAGCGGTGTCACTGCTGTGCCTGCCTGAATCTTGGTGAAAGCACAGTCTACCCTCACTGTCCCCTTTTCCCTCTGTTTGCAGGCTCAGACAAGAGTCAGGGCATGTTGGCCTTGTCCATCAGTCCCAATCGGCGGTACCTCGCTATCTCTGAGACCGTGCAGGAGAAACCTGTCATCACCATTTATGAACTGTCATCCATCCCGTGCCGGAAGCGCAAAGTCCTTAATACTTTTGACTTTCCAGTTCAGAAATTTATCAGCATGGCCTTTTCTCCAGACTCCAAATATCTTTTGACTCAGACATCACCTCCAGAATCAAACCTTGTCTATTGGCTATGGGAAAAGCAGAAAGTAATGGCCATTATTAGAACTGACACTCAGAACAACCCTATCTACCAGGTACCTCCTAGTGTAACAGGTATCGTGCAGCTTGTAGAATAGTAAGAGCAGTCTTTTACTGAATGCTTGTTTTCTACCATAGTATACACTTCTTACATGCATTTTAAAATTTTGGTCTTATAAGGAATATATATATGTGTGTATATGTATATATATATACATAATTTTGTATAAGGAATGCAAAATTATTATTCCCATTTTACAGATGAGGAAGCTGAGGCTCTAAGAGATTAAAAACTCATCCAAAATCACACAGGTGGTGAGTGGCAGAGCCAGGAGTTCCCTGACTCCAGCTCCTGCCTTCTTTCCTCTACCTAGAACTGCTTTCTGGTTACAGGTTAGGCCCAGAGATGGATTTATAAAACAGGCTTGCTTGCATGCCACCCCACCTCCTTGGTCATGGCCTCTTTCCAGCAGTATTGCTAGGCAGCAGGAAGATTTCAAGAATGCAATGCAAACTGGTACATCTTTAGGAACCTGTCAGTGAAATTGTAGTTATATGGTAACAATTTTTGATTGTGCTTTGAGAGCAAAATAAAGAAGACTCATTAGGAAGCTCATTGTCTGCTTAGGCAGCAAGTTCAAAGGTTTTATCTTGGTTCCGTCTAAAATCTTATACTCACAATTTTATAGATCAAGATCTCAGTTCTGTTTACATCCAGAGATACTAGCTAATCAATTAGCATCTCAAACACAGACTCAAGTATTCATCCACAGGAGATTGACATCACAACCAGAAAACTCACATCATTTATCCAGTGTATTCCATTCCTAATACAGAGAAGGTTAGAGGTGAAATTAGTAATCAGAAGTTTGCTTGGTGATCTTAGAATCAAACCAGCGGCACATGGAACCAGAAGGTAATTTCATCCAGGCCATAGTGAGGCCTGAGGAGGCATCCCTGCTCTGTGCAGAGAGCAGCCCCTCTCAAGTAGGTCCACTGAACATTTATTGGATGCCCACTATGAACCCAGCACTGGGAATACAGAGTTGAAGAAGCCACAGCCCTGCAAGTTGCTCCATACCTAGTGAGGAGAGCAGGTTGCCCACCCATTAGAGTATGTTGGGATAGGGCCTCCAGTGAAGGAATCTCAGTTAGTGGGAGACCATGCAGATTCTCCTGATAGGTGATTTCTTTCCTCCATGGACAGGACAATTCCCTCCATCCCCTCACTCCACCCCATGCCCCTAGACATGTGCACACACCTGACCAGCCCTCATTTCTCTGTTTCTAGCTGAGCTACAGCAACCAGCACAGCCAAACTAGTAGGTTCCAGTGAGGGGCGATGGGAGATTGGAAGAAATGAAACTCAGGAACTCAGATTGTGAAATGAACAGCTGGGATTGGGTGGAGTGCAGCTCTCTGATGGAGAAGCAGGTCTAAAGAATTACGCCAGCAATCTTTATTATGTATGTCTCATTAATCAGATTAAAAACTATGCAAGCATTATTCTTTGTATTCATGAAAGTTACAGAGTTAGCAACATTACGCAGCTATTTCCTCAGTTATATTCTACAGTTGCAATATGCGATGTTAGGAGCTTTGTGTAGCTATCAAGAAAGTCCATTGTTTAAAGTTACTATTATGCAGCCGGGTGCAGTGGCGCACGCCTGTAATCCCAGCACTTGGGAGGCTGAGGCAGGAGGATCATGAGTTCAAAGCCAGCCTCAGCAATGGCAAAGCACTTAGCAACTCAGTGAGACCCTGTCTGTAATAAAATACAAAAAAGGGATGGGGATGTGGCCCAGTGGTACTTTCCCAGGCACCAAGCATGCCACAGCCATGAAGTTATCAGGGACCCCAGTCTCAGGCACTGGTCTCCCAATCACTGTCACAGCTCTCCACAATGAGCTTCATTCCATTTTGTTGGTACAGAGTTTGGTTATTCTTGAAACATGCTCATTCTACATTACACCTTTGTAGATTTTCTTTGAAGAACTTGTGGGCCCTACATCTACATGGATACACACGTGTGCCCTCATCAAATGTGGTATAACATTCCTTGATTTAGTGATGCGTAAGGGAGTTTCTGAACTACCTGAAATGAGTATTAATTTGAAAAGTGGGAAATAATTCCATCAATGTTAGTTTTTATTTATCTTTTGCTTTTATTCTCTAACTTTTTACAGGTGAGCATTAATCCCCAGGATAACACTCAGGTTTGTGTCACTGGAAATGGGATGTTTAAGCTTCTGCGTTTTGCTGAGGGAACCCTAAAGCAAACCAATTTTCAGAGAGGAGAAACCCAAAACTATCTAGCCCATGCCTGGGTGGCTGAAGACAAGATTATCATTGGCACTGATACAGGCAAGCTTTTTCTCTTCGAATCTGGAGACCAACGCTGGGAAACCAACATAATGGTCAAGGAGCCCACCGATAGCTCAAAAAACACGGAGGTTATCCACGAGTCAGAGAGGTAACGGTGTTCCCTGGGCTGACACCCACATGCTCAGTGTACTAAGAACATTAATCAGAGAGGGCATTCTTCACAATCCACTCATAACCCCCCTACCTTAAAATCTATGTTCATTTTCCTTTTTCCTATATTCAAGCACAAATCTGCCAGTTATAACCATTTCTAGATATAATTTTTTTATTATGATACCTAGCTTCATTTTATACACATTTCAAGCTGGGTGCAACGGCATAAGCCTGTAAGGGACTCAGGAGGCTGAGACAGAAGGATCCCAAGCTTGAGGCCAGCCTCAGCAACTTAGTGAGACCCTATCTCAAAAAAAAAAATTTTTTTAGGGGCTGGGGGGTATGACTCAGTGATAGCCTCTGGGTTCAACCCCAATACCACCAAAATAAAGAAGGGAAAAAAAGAAAGCATTCTATAATTCTGTACACATTTTAGCATGACTAGTCTTCAAATTTATAGTTTTTTTCAAAAATATTTATTCTGTTGGATGGCTGCTTGGTTTACTGAGCTATTATATACATGCCCATCTGGACCCTTGCAGTGTGCAAGGCATCTTTTTAAGTACTGGGAATTCAGGACCTCAAGGAACTTAAAATTCAATAGGAAATGACAGATAACAGAGAAGTGCTAGGGAATGTTGTCCCTAAATCTGAAAGAAGGATGTGGGCAAAAGGGGACTCAGGAAGGAGTACCTCTCTTATAACCAGGAATAATCATATCTCACACATAGTGGAAAGTGTCATTGAACGTGTCAGACACTGCTTTAAGCACTTTCCATATATTCCCATTTGAGTACTACCTATATGATTATCATGGCCATTTTACAAACCAGGAAATAGGCTCAAAGTTGTTAAATGACTCTCCCAAGATCACCATACTGTGACAGGATCAGGATTCAGACTGAGATCTATTTGACCCCAGAGCCCACACCCTCAATCACAGGGCATCCTGTGGATTCTCCTTCCTCAGTGACTTTCAGTCCACTCATTTTCACCATCCTCCCACAACAGTGATATCTCCTTTTCATTATGATTATGTAGAAGTCTCCTAATAAGTCCCTGTGCCCTCTCCAGTGTGCTGTGTGCACAGTCCCTCAGTGGGTCTGGTACTCCTAGCACAAAGTGCAGACCACATAGCTCAGCCCACGCGTCCCTGCCAATCTTGCCCTTTCTGACATGAAGCATCAGTTCCTGCCTGGATCTACTTCCCATGCCCCATACACTCCCTTGCTTGTGGACTGGGCCACATGCAATTCCCCCATCCCCCACTCCACCCCATGCCCCTAGACATGTACACACACCTGACTTGCTCCTTTTTATGCTCCCGGTCTCAGCTGGGAGTTCTCCGCCTCTGCTCCCCCTGCACCTCCTCTGTGCCTGTCCTCAGAAAGCCCTTGTTACCTGCTGACCAGCTCCTCTGTCATTGTACTCAGCTGCCCCAACAGTCCTTGGTACATATCCCCCTAGACTGTAAGCTTCTGAGGGCAAGGACTGTGTCAGTCTTTCTTACCATCATTTCACAAAGCTGTTAACACAGTATAACTTCAGATAAATATGTATAAGCAAATATAAATATGTATTATACAAATGGATTAGTAAGTGAATAAAAATGGAAACCTGGATCCAATCTCAGCTCTGCTACTTAACAGTTGTGTGACCTTAGAAAACTCAACCCTTCTGAGCCACTTTTATCTAAACAAAATGGGAAGCATCATATCATTATCATGACCATACAGGGTTGTAAAACTACCAAATAAATGTGTAGCTTTCCAGTGTCTGTCTTTGGAGTTTGTGACATTCCCAGGCCAAAGGACAGCAGTTTGGCAATGGGAAAGGACATCAGTGGGTGGCTTCTGCCACATCCAAGGACAGCCCTCTTTTTTCTCCTGAGCAGAATTCATCCCGGTGGGATTGTCTGAACCCTGTATGTGCTGTTTTCCTTTTCCAGCCTGATTGAATTTCCACCAGTCAGTTCCCCAGTCCCTTCCTTTGAACAGATCGTGACAGCCAGTAGCCACAACCAATTGGTCATGCCCCGGGTGTTTGCCATTGCTGCCTATTCAAAGGGGTTCGCCTGCTCTGCTGGACCGGGAAGAGTTCTGCTGTTTGAAAAGATAGAAGAGAAGGACTTTTACCGAGAGAGCAGGGAAATCCGGGTAAGGAAGGTTGGAAGGAAGAAGCAAACCGGGGCCCTGTTGGCATTTGTTGTCCAGTAGCAGAGCTGTGACAGGGCACTTGATGGAGAGGGATGGGGTTAGAGTGCTGACCAGAAACGGTGACTTGAGATGGTATCTGTCTTGAGGGAGGTTTTAGGATGAAGCAGACAAAATTGGGGTTTAGGAGTAGGAAGGTCTGGTTTTGAATCCTGGGAAAGAACTGCAGAGTAAATTACATTTCCTAGCCGGGCGTGGTGGCGCACACCTGTAGTCCCAGCACTTGGGAGGCTGAGGCAGGAGGATCGCGAGTTCAAAGCCAGCCTCAGCTGTGGCGAGGCACTTAGCAACTCAGTGAGACCCTGTCTCTAATAAAATACAAAAAAGGGCTGGGGATGTGGCCCAGTGGTCTAGGGCCCCTGAGTTCAATCCCTGGTATCCAAAAAAAAAAAAAAAAAAAAAATTACATTTCCTCTTGGAACCTTAGTGTTCCCATGGTAATTATTAGATCAATTTTAATGTTTAAGACCAAACATATTGCTTGGCACACAGTAAGCAGCCAGCAGTGTTTGTAGAACAAATGATACAAGGTATTGTAAAGAGGGATATTATATATTAAGTTGGGGAAGAATCTAGAAGGCTCCTTGGGGCTTAATGGTAATACTTGAGGCAGGGTCTTAGGAGATGGTTAGCATTTGACAGAAAGAAACAAACTAGGTACTCCAGGTGAAGAGAACGGCTTTAGCAGAGGCATCTGGGACAAGCAGGGGTGTGGGGGGGAGACCCTGTTCCCCAGCCAAGAGGGATTGAAGGCACTGAAAAGGGTAAGAGGGGAGCTGAGGTTGGTCAAAGATCTCCAGTGCCAGCCTGGGGGTGTGGTTTGCAGAACTCAGCAGCACCCTCTAAGGCTGTCTAGTGGGAAAGGTTATGCTTATTAAAACAGTGATCTGCCTGTGATTCATAGTGGGGGTGATTCTAGAGGCATTGGATTTAAAGGTGCTAAAAATCCACAGAATGAATTCAGACTTAGATCTGCCATTTATTGACTGAGTGACTCGAGATGAGTTGCTGGATCTACCAAAATCCATGTTTCTTTATTGAGAAAAGTAGTACACTAACCACCAAGAAGGATGGTTGTCAAAAGGATAAAATGACAGTCTCTCAAAATCAGTGTGTGCAGTGCTTGGTGCACGGTGTTCCAAGAATGGTAGTAGTTGTTCGGCTATGATTAGGAATTAGTTAGGAGTGTTTGTTATGGCAGCCAAAAGGTGGTGAGGTCTAAGATGATGGTAGTGGGTACCAGGGAAGGGGCAAAGGAGAGCGCCTTTCTGCAGGTGAAGTGTGAATAGAGATGGGAGGTCAGAGTTTGGAGCCCACAGAGGCGATGCCAGCCTTTGAAGCTGGATGCCTGGGGAAAGGTGCCAGAGAGGAAAATTGGGGGTCAGAGTGAGGAGGGTGTGGGCTGAGGGGAAGAAGGCAGGAGTGGTGTGAGTTTACTTTGCCCATAAAGCAACGCACTCTTTTGTTTCTTGGCTTATTTACTTAATGAATACTTACTGAGTATTTACTGTGTGCCAGGCTCTCTGTGGCAGGGGCTGGAAGTACAGTGGGGGAGCCAACACACGAGGAGCATGCTGCTTAGAACTCAACAGACAGGCAAAGAAACAAATGCAAACAGGGTGTCAGATGGGGATCAACTCCATTAAGAAGATAAGCCAGGAAGAGGGCAGGAAGCCAGAGGGGCAGGAACTCTCTGTCTCTGGAGAACAACAAAGCTGCTGCCATTCATTTGTTGAACACCTACTACAAGCCAGGCATTGCTGTGAGCACTGGGATGCAGCAGTGGGACAGGGCACCCATTGTACTTTTCACAGTGTGATAAATGTGACAAGAGAGAACTCCCAGGGACTGTGGGCAGCTTAGGGAATATCAGTGCCCACCCAGCCAAGGCGGGCCAGGGAAGGTTTCCTAGAGCCAGCTCTGTCCTGCCAGAGCAAGGGTATTGACTGCACGAAGAAGGACTGGACTACATGGAAAGATAGCATTCCCAGCAGAGGGGCCCAAGCATGAGAGCCCAGTGTCCTGCCCCTAGGGAGGTGGGTGCTGCCCTCAGCTCCACAGGTCTGGAAAAGCCAAGATAATGAAGACTGAGCAAGACCTCTGGGTTTGTGATAAGGACATTTCTGATCTTCCTGAGGACAGAATGATGCAGTAGAAGCCACATGCTAGCCGGTGCAGTGATGCTAGCCGGTGCAGTGATGCACGCCTGTAATCCCAGCACTTGGGAGGCTGAGCCAGCCTCAGCAATGGCGAGGCACTTAGCAACTCAGTGAGACCTGTCTCTAATAAAATACAAAAAAAAGGGTTGGGGATGTGGCCCAGTGGTCGAGTGCCCCTGAGTTCAATCCCCGGTGCCCCCCCCCCAAAAAAAAAGAAGCCACATGCTAAGGAATTAAAAACTGAGTTTGTGATAAAGAAGCAGAAATAGGTGTGTCAAAGCTTTGTAGTTTGATACCATCCCATTTATTGATTTTCGATTTTACTTTCTGCGCTGTACAAGTCTTGTTAAGGAAGTTGGTTCCTAAGCTGACACATTGCCATACCTAACAAAGAAGAATAAATAAAAATAAAAACTAGGTGTGCAGGCCAGCCTTTCAATAAGCTTGATTGCCAATAGAAGAAGATTAAGCAGCCAGGGAAAGGAAATCTAATTTTCCTGTCTAACTGAGAACTATAGACCCTGTCAGAGACTATTGGCAGAAACTGTGTGACCCTTCTTTTTTCTCTGTCCTATCACTACCCCACATGGTGGAATGGGTGCCACAGCCCTCGGCTGCTCTGAAGGGCACACTGGTGGGCCTGATGCCAGGTAGCACATGCCCTGGGCTTCCAACAGGTGGCAGGAGTGAGGTTTAGATAAACGTGTGTTGTAAGGGGAATCTCAAGTGGAGATGCATGGATTGACAATTTCCATAGCACTTTTTATTATTCAGCCACTTATCACTTGAAGGTGAATGGATGGCAGGGTTGAAGCACCACAGAAGCAAAGATGCTCAGGCCCTGCCTTCTCCACACCTGAGGAGGAGCCTGGGAAGCATCCTGGTCTGGGGGTCTGTAAGCTAAACGGATCTGAGAGAACTCTCCAGCCCTGAAGACATGCTGACGTGTGGGGCCATTACTAACAGCCATTCTGTGTCTTGAGCAGATCCCTGTGGACCCACAGAGCAATGACCCAAGTCAGTCTGACAAACAGGACATTCTGTGCATGTGCTTCAGCCCCTCGGAGGAAACCCTGGTTGCCAGCACCAGTAAGAACCAAATCTACAGCATCACCATGTCCCTGACTGAGATTAGCAAAGTGAGTCTTCCCAGCAAGGCCTCCTTCAGATGGGCCTGCAGTGGTGCAGGAACTGGCCACCATGTGGGCGAATTCTTCACAAGTTGAGACTGGATCATTCACCCCACCCCCTCTTCATAACTGAGTAAAGAAACACTCATCTTAAGATGTCAGCATAGAAGCATCTGATACACTAGGTGGGACTGGGATTGTTGTTTAGCCTCTTCGGAGGACACATTGGCATTGTCACATGTAAATCCCACCTATCTACCTTTTACCAGCAATTGCTCTTCAAGGAATTAACCTGCTATACTTGCTCATGGGCACAAGGATATTTATATAAAAATGTTTATTGTGGAATTTTTGTTTCATTTTAGAATAACAAAGAAAGTTAGTATAAATATACTGCAGACATTACAATAAAAAGTACCACTAAAGATGAAGCTCACATTGTACTTATAATTTTAAATCTGTATGCAACTAACACCATGGATTCAAAATATATAAAGTAAAAGTTGACAAAACAACAAGGAAAATAGATCACCTATGATTGTGGTAGGATATTTTAACATACCCTTCTCGGTAATGGATTTTAATAACAGCTTTATTGAATTAATTTACTATAGTTTACCTATTCAAAGTATATAATGCAGCAAATTTTAGGATATTGACAGAGTTGTACAATCAATTCCAGAGTTAATTTTAGAACATATTCACCACCTCCAAAAAAAAGCCTTCATTCTTTAGCTTTTATCCCTCCATCCTCCTACCCCATCCTCCCCAACCCTAAGCAACCACTAATCTACTTCATGTCTTTATAGATTTGCCTATTCCAGACATTTCATAGAAATGGAATCAAACTATATGTGGACCTTTATGACTGGCTTCTTTGATTTAGCATAGTGCTTTTAAGGTTCATCCACGTTGTAGCATGTATCAGTACTTCATTCCTTTTTATAACTAAATAGTATTCCATGATATTTGATATACCATGTTTTGTTTATGCATCTGTTTTGAATATTAAGGTTTCTCCATCTTTTGGCTATTTACAAATACTACAGTTGTGAACATGCCTGAACTAGTTTTTGTGTGGGTATATGGTTTCATTTCTCTTCCTAAGAATAGAATTGTTTGTGTAACATGGTAACTCTGTGTATAACCATTTGAGGAGCTGCTCTAGAATGTTTTCCAAAAGGGCTACATCATTTTACATTCCCATAAGCAGCATATGAGGGTTCTGATTTCTCTTTCTCCTGTCAACACTTGTTATTATCTGGCTTTTGGTTATAGCCATCCTGCAATATGTGGGGTCTCATCATGGTTTTGATTTGCATTTCCCTGATCACTATGATATTAGACATCTTTTCATGTGCATTTTGCCATTTGTATGTCTTCTTTGAAAAGTGTCTATTCAGATCTTTTGCCCACTTTTAAAATTCTGTTGTCCTTTATTTATTGAGTTATAAGAGTTCTTTATGTATCATAGATAAAAGTCTCTTATCAGTTGTGTACACTGAAGCTATTTGCTCCCATTCTGTATGTTGTCTTTTTACTTTCTTGATAGTGTTCTTTGATGCATGAAAGTTTTCAGTTTTGATGAAGTCTATTCATTCATTCACTCATTCTGGGGATTGAACCCAGAGGTGCACTACTACTGAACTACATCCCCTGCCCTTTTTATTTTTGAGACAGGGTCTTGCTAAGTTACTAAGGCTGGCCTCAAACTTACAATCTTCCTGCCTCAGCCTCCTGATTTGCTGGGATTGCAGGCATGAGCCACCCTGCCTGGCTGAATTTATTTTTCATTTTGTTGGTTGTCCTTTTGATGTTATACTTAAGAATCCTTTGTCATAGCTAAGGTCATAAAGATTTACCCCTATATTTCTTTTAAGAGTATTATGGTGTTATCTCTTCATTTAGTCTCTGATCCATTTTGAGTTCATTTATGTAAGAAGCATAGTGTAGGGGTCCAATTGTTCCAGCACCACTTATTGAAAAATTATTCTTTCTCCATTGAATGGTCTTAGTTCCCTTGTCAAAAATCAGTTGATACATGGGGTTATTTCTAGGTTATCCATTCTCTATTCCATTAATCATCTGTCTTTCTGCCTGTACCACACTGTGTTACTTTCTGCCATGCTTCAGACTGTCTTGATTACTCTTGCCTATTAGTAAGTTTTGAAATCAGAAAGTATGAGTTTTCCAACTTAGTTCTTTTTCAAGATTGTTATAGTATTCCAAGTCCCTTGCAATTCTGAATGAATTCTAGAATCAGTTTGTTAGATCTATATAGAAGTGATCTAGGATCCTTATAGGATTACCATCTAATTTATAGATCAATTTTGGGACTTATTGCATTTGTGTGTGTATATATTGGGGTGAAAGAGGGGTAGTGGGGACTGAACTCAGGACCTCATGCATGCTAGGCAAGTGCTCTCCCACTGAGCTACATCCCTGGCCCTAATGGACTTATTGCTATCTTAACAATATTAGGTCTTCCAATCAAAGAACATGGGATTTTTTTCCCCATTTGTTTTGATCTTTAATTTATTTTGATAATGTTCTATAACTTTCATAGTGTGACTTTTGTACTTCTTTGGTTAAATTTATTCTTAAATATTTTTTTAGATGGGGCTTCTCACTACATTGCACAGGCTGATCTTGAATTCATGGGCTCAAAGATCCTTCCACCTAACCCTCCCAAGTAGCTGGGACCACAGATATGTACAACCATGCACAGCTAATGTTTTTTATGCTATTGTAAATGGAGTTGTACTTCATTTTTTAATTATTAGTTCCAAGAATATAAAAGTACAATTAATTTTTGCGTACTGATTCATATCCTGCAACCTTACCAAACTCACGTATTTGTTTCAATAGTTTTTTACTGGATTCCTAAGAATTTTCAATATACAAGATCATTTCATTTGCAGTAGAGAAATTTTATTCTTTCTTTCCAATCTGAATGCCTTTTATTCATTTTTCTTGTCTATCTGCCATGGATAGAACCTCTAGAACCCTGTTATATAGAAATTATGAGTACAGATACCCTTGTCTTGTTCTTGATCTTAGGGTGAAAGTATCCCATTTTTCACCATTAAATAGGATATTATCCAAAGATTTTTGGAAGATATCATTTATTAGGCTACAAAATTTCCCTGGTATTCCTAGTTGAGTGCTTTTTTTGTGTGTGTATATTGAGATGACCATGTAGTTTGTTTTTTTATTCTATTAATATGATGTATTATATTAATTGATTTTCAGATATTAAATCTCCCTTGTATTCCTAGGATAAAATACACTTGATCATGTATATGATCATTTTTATATGTTGTTAGATTCAAACTGTAGTATTTTATTGAGGATTTTCATTTTATGAATCATCCATATTCAAGAGAGATACTGATCTCTTGTTTTCTTGTGATGTCTTTGTTTTTAGTATCAGGGCCTCATAGAATTAATTATGAAATATTCCAGCTTCATATACTTTTTGAAGAATTTGTGAAGAATTAGCCTTGATTCTTCCTTAAATAAATTTCACCAGTGAAACCACTAGGCCTGGGCTTTTCTTTGTGAGAAGTTTTTTTTGTTGTTGTTGTTTTGTTTTTTTGTTTTTTAATTTCTAATGCAGTCTCTTTGTCTATTATGTATCTATTTAGATTATCTGGTCCTTCAGTTTCAGTTTGCATTTTTCTAAGAATTTCCAGCCAGCATTCAAGTATTTTTTGGCTCTTTTCTCTCCTCTCTTCTGATACTCATATTATGCATATGTTGGTGCACTTAATATGATGTTCCACACTTATCTGAGGTTATATTGATTTTCTTCATTCTTTTTTTTTTTGTGTTCTTCAGATTGCATTATCTTTAGCGATTTATGTTTATTAATTGTTCTGCCAGTTCCAATCCACTATTGAGCCCCTCCAGTGAATTTTTATTTCAGTTATTATACTTTTTAACTCCAGAATTTCTATTTTTATACCATTTATTCCTCTACTGATGTTCTCTGTTTAATAAACATATCATTTTTTTCTTTACTTTAAAAAAAATTTTTAGTGTACAAAATGCCTTTATTTTCTTTCTTTATTTTTACGTGGTACTGATGATCGAACCCAGGCCACACACGTGCTAGGCAAGCACTCCACCGCTGAGCCACAATCCCAGCCCATTTCTTTCTTTACTTTTTAAATCATGGGTTCTTTTATTTCTTGGTACATGGTTATAATAGCTACTTTGAAACCATTGTCTATTAAAATCAAACACCTTGATCTCACAGTTTCTGTTGCCCATGAGCAGAAAAATGTGAATTAAAACAACACTAAGATCCTTCTTCACAAGGATTTTCTTCATTATATTATCAAAAACTATAAGGATTACCAGAGTTTTCTGAGGACAAAAAGGAATGGGAATCCTGTTGTGTCTTGATGGACATGTAAATAGGTACAACCATTCTAGAAAGCAATCTGACAGTTCTTTGTAGAAAACTAAATAGAGAATGTATGTATCTTGGTATCCAATAGTCTGCCACTGGATACATACCAGAAATTCCAACCCACAGGCTAAACATGTACAAAGATGTTCATCTTCGTGTTTGTAGCAATGGACAATTGAAGACCCTCCTGGAGGTGATGGAGAAATAAAGTAACTGGATGAAAATTATAGAATACAAACATTATTAGAAGCAATAAGTTATACATGCCACAACGTAGGTGATTCCTTTAAAATATAGTGTTGGGAGGAAAAAATAAAAATACAGGATGAGATCTAAAGCACCATGCATTTATAGAAATATAAAATGTATCTATAGTCAAGAACATCAGTAAAATCCAAGTTAAGGAAGAATTAGGAAATTGAAGATGAAAGAGGAGATTAAATAAACATAAAATAAAACTTGTGTTATATGAGTTAATTATGCTTCTGGGATAGAAAATAAAACAAAAATATCTTATCAAAGAAATATGAGGTAAGGTCCTCAGATGAGATATGGATATGGATGAAAAAGTGCAGAAAGTTTGAAAAGAGAGAATAAATAGTATGAAGTAGTCATCATGGAGATTCAGAAAATAAACATATTGGGAAAACATTGCCAAGCAGTATTAAATGACCACTAGAGGTTTTTAGTCATGAATTCTAAGGGAAACCAGTACACCCATTTGTCTGACTTCTCACCTGACAAACAACTATGCAGGCACAGGTGCACAGAAGAGGGAGAAAGGAAAGTGTTGCTTTCATTTTTAAAGCAAGAAAGATTTTGAGTGTATTTAAAAGCTAATGAGAATGTGCTAGTGGAGACGGATCTTGAAGATATTTGGGGGGAAGAGAGTATGAAAGGGCGTAACAGATGGAGATGAATAGAAGTACTCCATGCCATCCCCACACCCCAGTGCTGCATCTCTTTCCCTGAGATAGTAGAAAAGGAAGGAGTGAATGCATATAAAGAAGGCCAGCATTCTAGGGAATGTCCATCTCTGCCTTTGTCTTGACTTGTGGACAGATGTAAAATGTGTGCACTTCATTAACTTTCCCAACCTTCACTCCTCATGCAGAAGTCCCTGGGATAATGCCTCTGATCAACAGACATAGAAACACCTTCATGACCAATGCAATAGGATGCATTTCAATTTGAAAGCATTCACTCATTTACTCTATTGTTGCTGGTGGTAGAGTAGTTCACACAGTTTCTCTGGAGAGAAACTTGGTGTTACTTATTAAGACACTTAAAGTCATCCATACCACATTTCTATAAATGTATCCTAAGGAAACAAGCAGAGAGTTACTCAAAAACTTACACGTAAGGATATTTAGTCTAGTGTTTTTTCTAATTAACAAAAATTGGAAACCACTTAAATGTTGCCACAATAAAGGAAAGGTCAAATTAAATTCTGGGGTACTCATAGAATAAAATGTTTATTTCCATTAAAAAATAATACTTTTAAATAATAGCAGCATAGGAAAATATGCATAAATTAAAATAATTTTCCATGGCCTGATTTCTGTGCATACAAGCTAATTAATGTTCCTCGGTACTAATTAGAGCTGAACTACATAACCAAGTTTTTCTGCTCACCCTGCTGGATCTCATTCTGTCTGATTTCTCCAGGGGGAGCCTGCTTACTTCGAGTACCTGATGTACCCATTACACTCAGCACCCATCACCGGTCTATCTACCTGCATCCGCAAACCCCTCATTGCTACCTGTTCACTGGATCGATCTGTTCGCATCTGGAATTACGAATCAAAGTAAGAAATGAAAGGCTTTGCTGCTATGGTTTGTAGAATTTCTATTATTAAATTTGCATATGTGAAAATTTTAATTACAGAGTTTTATGATTTAATTACTTAGAAGCTTTCAGTTGGAAAAGCCTTTTTAAAAATCAAGTCAGTAAACCTACCTGTTTTGCATTCTAGAATGGACAAGAAAATTAATTACTTGTAGTTTATTAAATGCTTACCATGCAAGACACTATGCTGTACACTTGGGACATAAAGGTAACATGCTAATGTCTCACCTTCTAACATAAACTCCACTGTCCCTCCAGTTCTCCCTGGGTCTGCTGTTCACTTTATGGAGCTCTTCACACCCTTTACTCCTCTCTCCTCATCACTGCCCAGCCACCCCCAGCTCCCTAGCAATTGTACATTTCTGATGCAACTTCCCTGAGAACCTCCCACTCTAGACTATACCGCTAGTGTTTTCTTTGCTCTGGTATACAGCTGCTGGGACTTCTGGAAACAAACAAAAAAAAAAATAGTTTCACAGTACTCATGGTTCTTGGAATCCCAACAGAGGTGTGTTTTTGACATCACTGGGCAACACCTTGACCAGTTGCCCCAATGGCCATACTCGGTGCTGGGTATTATCTGTAAGTAACCAGAATCTAGAAAACAGAGGAAACAATAATTGCAAACAATATCTTTAATACTGTGATAGTAATATATGCCATATGCAATGGAGAACTTGAGGGACTTAGGAATTTCGCTTAGAATTCAATGATGGATCTTTTTGCAGCACTCTGGAACTGTATAAGGAATACCAAGAAGAAGCATATACAATCGGCCTTCACCCATCTGGACACTACATTGTAGTAGGGTTTGCTGACAAACTGCGCCTTATGAATCTACTCATTGATGATATACGGCCTTTCAAAGAGTACTCTATCAGAGGATGCAGAGAGGTAAAAACTGCTGGAGATGAAGTTCTGGTTTCTTGGAAATCCAGGGTTGAAATATCAAGAACTAACACTCTTGAGGGAGTGGGGGCAAAACTTTAAAAAATCCAATACTTCTCCCACCAGGCTAATAAAAGTGATCATATGGGGTCTATCCCTGTTTTCTTTTTTTTAATATTTATTTTTTAGTCACAGGTGGACATAATATCTTTATTTTATTCCTTTATGTGGTGCTGACGATTAAACCCAGTACCTCACATGTTAGGCGAGTGCTCTACCTCTGAGCCACAACCCCAGCCCCTATCCCTGTTTTCTTATGCCCACCAAAATATTTCTTTTTCTTTTTTTGGGGGGGTGAGGACCGGGGATTGAACTCAGGGGCACTCGACCACTGAGCCACACCCCCAGCCCTATTTTGTATTTTATTTAGAGACAGGGTCTCACTGAATTGCTTAGTGCCTCACTTTTGCTGAGGCTGGCTTTATGCGATCCTCCTGTCTCAGCCTCCCGAGCCACTGGGATTACAGGCATGCACCACCAAGTCTGGCCAAAACATTTCGTTGAACCTAAAACACTGTGGGATCCTGCCTGTGATAAGTCTGCTCTGTGATCATGGAACCTTAACAAATATTGAAAAAGAAAAGTAATCTCAGAGTAAGAGTCATCATCAACAATGAAAGGCAGTACACAGCCCATCAGCATCCCCCAGAATGACTTGAAACAAGACAGTGGTGCTTCTGGGCTGGTGCTAGCTACAGAATAGTGACAGTGTCTGAAGCTATCAGCCAAATCTGGGACCTATTGCGCCTCCCCCCACCACCCCACACATAACCTGAACTCTTCCAGAGAAGCAGCTCTTGCCTGCAGCGTCTGGTTTGACTGCTCACCTCTTGCTTGCTCTTTTCCCGTTTCCCTGTAGTGTGCCTTTAGCAATGGGGGCCACCTGTTTGCTGCAATCAATGGAAATGTGATTCACATTTTTACCACCACGAGCCTAGAGAACATCACAAACCTGAAAGGACACACTGGGAAGGTGAGTGAGTGTAGGGCCGAGCACTGTGCTAGCCAATGGGATACAGGTAAACAAGGGATGAGTGATTCCTTTCCTTGTGGTGTTCATGTCTACTGGAGGAGAGAAATGATGATAAAAATACACAGACACATTGTAGTTGATTCAATGAAAGTAAAACATGGGGTTGTTATGAGAGGAAATAATGAAGGGGTGGGTATAATGTAGGTTAAGAGGTTTGCAAAGGCTCAGTCATGGAGGAGCGGGTAGGAATTAATCAGAAACAGAACTGATGGGAATCACCACTGTAGTTAAGGATCCAAAGACCCAGAGAGAGGAGATTGCAGGGAATGCCAGAGGAGCTGAAGTGTCCGTGGGGAATGGAACGTTAGGATCATGGGGTGGGCTAAGACTAGAGAGGTTTACAGGCACCCAAATACATGGAATCAAATAGGTTTTATAAGGATTTTTTATTTATCCTCTTTGTTTCTTAAAATCATTGAAGACTTTATGGCTGAATTTGCATATTAAAAGTTTACATGGGCTCTTTCACTGCCATCTTCTCACCAGCTCTCCCCTCTCCCCGTCCTCCTTTCTCCCCTTTCCTGTTCCCCTCTCCCTTCTTCCCTTTCCCCTTCCCCCCCTTTCTCCCCTTCTCCCCTTCCCTTAATAAACCCCCCTTTTCTACAAAAATAAAAAAGTTTACATGGGCTACAGAATGAACAACATATTGAAAGAGATAGAGATGGAAACAATAAGGAGGTTGTTCTGAATAGTTCTATGATAAATGATAGTGTCTTGGACACTGATGGTGGTAGCTATGTTAGGAAGAAATGGGTGGATTCAAAAGCTATTTAGAAAATAAAATCCATAGGTCCTTGAGGAGATTAAATGTGAGACCTGAAGAGGAAGAAGCCAAAGATCAAGAGGGTAAGAAAATGAGTTCGGAAAACCAAGTGGGGTTTATCCTAGGAATACAAGCCCAGTTCATTATATGAAAATCAGTCAATGTAATCCACCATATTAACAGGCTAAAGATGAGAAACCAGCTTCAAATAAACACTTCAAACATTCTCTGACTTATTTCCAGTAAAAATAGAAGTTTTGCTCTTACAAAGGTCTGTTCAGTGCTGCCCTCATTGTTCTATCATTGTTGTACACACTACATCTTTCTGTTACAAATTCAATAATCAGTGTTTAATTATTACTTTACATTATCTGATTTTGTCTTTTAAAGAAGCTGAGGGGGAAATGAGAGCAAGTGTAAATTTGTGAATTTTTTTATGAACCTTCTCATTGCAATTGCTCTTTCAGTGAGCTTAGAGAATAAAGAAAATGTAATAAGTAATTACACAGTGTCTTGATTACTTTTGAAATTGCTTGTTTTGTTTTGTTTGGCATGGATTTAGATTGCTGTGTTAGGTGGCCTGCTTTCAATCTAAAGAACTTCCTTTAGTATTTCTTGAAAGACAGACTTATTAGCAATTAAATTTTATCAGTTTATTTAATCTGGGCATATATTTATTTGCCCTTCATGTTTAAAATATAAATATATTTTTGCTAGATGTAAAGGGGGGGGCGTGTTTGTTTGGTTGATTGGTTGGTTGGTTGGTTGGTTTTTACTGCCAGTACTTTGAAAATGTCTCCCACTGCCTGCTGGCCTCCTTTGTTTCTAATGAGAAGTCCAGTGTTAATCTTATTGGGGTTCACGTATGTGTGATAAATTGTTTTTCTCTTATAGCTTCTAAGATTTTCTTATCTTTAGCTTTGGTATTTTAACTATAGTGTGTCTGGATGTAGATTTCTTTGCATTTATTTTACTTGGAGTTTATTGTACTTCTTGGATGTGTAGGTTAATGTTTTTCAACACATTTGAGATGTTTTCAGCCTTAAATATTTATTTATATGTCTTTTTTTGCCTCTTTTTCTATCTCCTCCTGGTACTCCTGTTATACATGTTAGTACATTTAATTGGCATCCACATTTCCCTGAGGCTCTTTTAATTTTTAAAAAATTTTTACTCAGTTCTTCAGATTATGTAATCTCTATTGATCTATCTTCAAGTTTACCAGTTCAAATCTACTATTGAAGCCAGGCATGGTGGCGCACACCTATGATCCCAGCTATTTGGGAGGCTGAGGCAGGAGAATGGAGAGTTTAAGGCCAGCTTGGGCAACATAATGAGAATCTTGAAACTAAAGCAAAACAATCTATTCTTGAGTCCCTTGGGTGAATTTTTCATTTCATTATTATACTTTTCAACTCCAGAATTTGTTTGACTTTTAAAATAATTTCTGGTTTCTTATTAATATTCCCTATTTGATGAGACTTGTCATCATACCTTCCTTTAATTACTTAAGCATGGTTTCCTTTAGTTCACTGAACATATTTTCATTAGCTGCTTTGAAGTCTTTGTCTGCTAGGTCTGTTACCAGCTAGGTGGGGTCTTGTGGTCTCCATCAGAAAGATCAGCTAAAGGAACACTAACTTAACAGGGACAGGCCACTTTATTGGGACCTCCTGCTCAAGCAGAAGGGAGATACAGCACTGACCAAGAGAGTGTCCAGCTAGCTCCCAGGACAGAGGAAGAAAGCTAGCTTACTCATGCAAAGGGTGGTGAGGATGGGAATATTAATTGGCTTCAGATACATATTTAAAGATGTTTTTCTTTTCCTGGGAATGCCCTTAACCTTGAGGGAGAGGTCCTTATCCCATCATCCTAGTATCAGATATTACATCTTGCAAATTGATGTGGCATCCTGTATGAACCTCTGTCTTGTGATGAGGATGAGCTGCTGTGTGGCTGTTAAGAGAACACATGGGTAGGAGTGAAAAAGGACACAAATCAAAGCAGGTAATAAGGGCCCTGGTTTCCATGCTGTTTCGGTGACTCCTCAACAGTTTTATCCTTTATGTTGTTTGTGCTCAGAGTCATAGCAAGGGTATCCTGGCTTTAATGATACACCTCGTCTTTGGAGGCTGATAAGACTGAAAGTTAGTGAGGGGGGTGGGAAGATACATATCATGCTCTTAGCAGCTAACAAGCCATGAGTGAAAGTGGGAGAGTCAATAGCTAACAAGCTACGAGTTGAAATCCAGGAGTGCATTCTTATATCAGAGAAAACATTCAGTATTTGGATTTTGGGGATTGGCTTACAGGCGAACTTTAGATAGGGCAAAGGGGAGGGAAGGGAAGGAAGGGGTCTGGGGTAGGAAAGAGAGTGGAACGAGACGGACATCATTACCCTAAGTACATGTATGAAAACACGAATGGTATGACTCTACTTTGTGTACAACCAGAGACATGAAAAATTGTGCTCTATCTGTGTAATATGAATTGAATTGCATTCTGCTGTCATATATAACAAATTAGAATAAATTAAATTAAATTTTTAAAAATCCAGGAGTACAAGCCGGGCGCAGTGGCGCACGCCTGTAATCCCAGCACTTTGGGAGGCTGAGACAGGAGGATCGCGAGTTCAAAGCCAGCCTCAGCAATGGCGAGGCACTTAGACAACTCAGTCTCTAAATAAAATACAAAAAAGGGCTGGGGATGTGGCCCAGTGGTCGAGTGCCCCTGAGTTCAATCCCCGGTACCACAAAAAAAAAAAAAAAAAAAAAAAAAAATCCAGGAGTACATTTATCCTTTGTGTCTTATAGTGGTCTCTTATCTCAAGTGCACCCTCTGGGCCCCTTCAAAGGCAGTTTCTTTTGTCTGCTTGTTTTTTTCTTTTGTTTTTCTTTTTGATCAGACTATCTGTTGGGGATTTTTGTTTTTTTGTATGTTAATTTTTTATTGACTTTATTTTAGATAATATGTTATCTAAATTATTAGATACTAGATATCTAACAATTAGATATAGATTCTTATTCCCATAGGAAATTGTTGGTGGCAGTTGGTTGTTTATTTAGTGACTTGGCTGAACGAATTCTATGAAGTCTTTTTCCTCTGCAGTGTAAAGCCTCTGATATCCCTGCTTAGATTTTTTTTTTCTTTTTATGGTTTTTAACCTGGTTGCCTAGGGTTTGCCTCCAAGTGGTATTTTATGCGTCACGGGTTGTGTATAAACCCTCTTAACCAATCAGATTTTTACCTTTTACTACTGGATTTGTGTAAGACTTGGGAGCTACTATCACAGTTTCCAGGAGTTTATGGGTTTTGCTAAATGTTCAGCAGAGATTGGTAGTGTGATGTGCCCACACTGATTGTCCCTGAAAAGGTGTGGCATATCTCCAAGCTACCAGGGATGCATGTGGCTTTATTTTGAAGCCTTGCTTCCTAGGAGATGCCCCAGAGTCAGAGCTTATTGTCCAGTGTGGGTGGGGCTTCTCCAGGGGCTAATAGATCTTCCAGCAGTGCAGGGGTACACTCATGTTTTCCCATCTCTGCTCCAGTGACTGCAGAGGGTGTGCAGCCTAGCACACGCACACAGCCTTCCAGCCTGCATAGGTGTCTGTGATCCCAGGAGGGCTCTCCTCTACTCTTTCCCTTGTTCTGTTGAAACTCGGTTGCCCTGTTATTTTTCTTATATCATCATTACCAGCCTCCTCTTAATCACTCTCCACCAAGGTCTCCATTGTTTTAAACATGCCCATAGGCACAGACTTTACTCTGTTCTGTCCCAAGTAAAATCAGTCTCCTCAAACAGAGCTACAGAGCTCTTTGTCTTAAGACCTGACTTTCCCTTGAGCAAAACCCTTTCTGACACACCAAAGCCAGGGGCAGGGACCTACTTTTCCTGGAGTGACACCCCCACTCTGTGAGTGGAACTTGTGGTGTGCGAGTGGGATAAATGGAACCCCCTGATCCTCATGGTGAGGAGCCTCCACTTGTGAGCAAACAGACACAAGCAATTGGGCACCAGTATTCTTGGCTTGGTGCACTTGGAGTAGATCTTCTGCCAATGAATAGGGACTTGCTGGTGGGGGGAAACAAGGTCTTCTTGACTATATCTGCCTGAGATAGAGCTTTTGTTAAGGTGGGGCTAGGGTGGGGATAACAAATTCCTAGTTAGAGATGCTTTGCTGGGGACCAATTCCAGAACTATAAAACCACCAGACACACACATAAACACATAAACCCCAACTTAAAATTTTACATGCCACTACTGTTCTTCTGCTTACTATTTACTAATGCATCTTTGCTCGAGATAAGTGGCTGAATGATTCAGAACCAGATATCTCCTTGCACAGTTGATTCTAGGGACAAGAAGTGCAAAGTATCCATGTTCACTTAAAGTACAAAAAGGAAAACATCTAGGAATCCACCAACGATGGTTGTTTTCCTGTATGGCAGGCCCTCAAGCCCCCTCCCATCCCTGTGAAGGGCCCTGAAGTCTGCCCTTCCCAGGATGAAACCATAGCCCAAGATCAGGAGCTGTAAGGAAAAGGATTCCCCGCATGTTGGCAGCTCCTGCTCAGAGTGCACAATGGTGGCGTTTCTGGAGCTGAGGCTGGAAATGGAGCCAGATATGACTCAGGTACCACAGACTGTTTTTACCAAGATGGAGTAGATTTTCTTGAATGAATGTTTCTCCATTTCTGCCTGCCCTTAGAAGAATTTCCAGAGACTTTAAAAAATTATTTTATTGTTTCAATCATTTCTACCAGTTAACTCATTTCACTGGGGAGATCAGCTGAGATCCTCATTCTGCCACCCTGGAAGTCCACTCTCTCTGTTCTATTTTTGCAACTTCCTGTGATACACACACACACACACACACACACACACACACACACACACAGACACACACACACATATAATTTCAAATTTTCCAAGTTTTTTAAATGTAGCAATAATTAATTGGCTATAGCATTAAGAAATCATTATGAGTCATTCTTTGCATTCATAAAGTGTAAAAGAAATGTGAATGTTTCATCTGCAGTATTTTGCAAGCATCATAGAAAGCAGAATGTTAATATTTCCAAGAAGCTATGCTTTGTGATTTCCTCTTCCAGGAAAAGTGATCCTGCCTCAGTCTAGTGGAGCAACTGAGGAGTTTGAACCATGGCCATGTTTCGGTGTGTGTGCAAACACTCTTACCTGGGTGTGTCTTCATCACCTGCAGATTCGCTCAGTTGTCTGGAACGCAGATGACAGCAAACTGATTTCTGGTGGCACAGATGGTGCTGTATATGAATGGAATCTGTCTTCAGGAAAGAGAGAGACAGAGTGTGTGCTCAAGTCTTGCAGCTACAACTGTGTTACTGTCTCCCCCGATGGCAGAATTATTTTTGCTGTTGGATCAGACCAGACCCTCAAGGAGATTGCAGATTCTTCAGTGAGTCTGCCCCTGCCCTACCTCTGAGCTATTGCGTTGATCTGCAAAAGATAGCTGCCCATGCTTACAGCAGAAAGTGTGCTGGGAAAGAGGGCCCCTTCTTCATGGGATAGCCCCTGGCTGTGCTTCCTGTTGGGTTAGCTCAGTTACTGTCTTTTCCTGAATTTCTTGCCCAGTGCCTTTCCTGACAGTTAAACTGTAGGCCCCCTTTCCATTTCCATTTTGCTTGCTGTCTCTAACTTCCCCTCTGCCCTCCAGGCATGGAGGTCAGCAGTATCTCTAAACCACACTCTGGCCTTTGGTTGGCACTTAGCTAGGGTAAAAGCACAACTATAGTTGGCTGCTGTCACCTGGTCTTGCCTCTGTATTCTTTTGAAATCCCTGGTCTCTCAGATGTTAGAATTACCACATTTGGCTCCACACAGTTAAAGGTTCTGGAAGGAGACTTCACACAAATGTGGCTGTGTCCTCCTCCAGGAGCCCAGCAACAGCTGATCCTCACTGGCTTCTCTGGCTTTTCCACAGCTCTTCTCATAGGGCTGGTGCTGGGGAGGGGGTGCACAGAGCTACTACAGCAACAAACTGACCTAAGGCAGGTTCCCCATGGTTGGAACATAGCTCAGTGCCTGGTGACTCCTTTGTACCCCAGGTCACCTGGTCCTAGTTCTGTGGCAGTTTCTATTGCACTACACTAAAATAAAGCTCCTTCAGGGTATGAATTTCACTCCTCTTAATATCCCTACTAGCTGCTGCACTGCATGGCCTGAAATAGACATTCGATAAATGGGTGGGGGAATGAGTGTGCTAATGAGTGAAGAAATGAATGAATTCCCTGAAGATGGAGTTCTGTTCATATAGTGGGAATTAATAAATGTTTTCTGAATAAATTTATGATCAACCTCCTGTTCTCACTCTGAGAAGCATGACAGCATAGTTGTCAAGAGCAGAGACTGGGCAGTAGCATACACCTGTAATCCCAGCAACTCAGGAGGCTGAGGCAGGAGGATGGCAAGTTTGAAGCCAGCCTCAGCAACTTAGCAAGGACCTAAACAACTTAGCAAGACCCCTTTTCAAAAATTTTTTTAAAAAATCATAATTAAAACATTGGGGGTTTAGCTCAGCAGTAAAGTGTCACTAGGTTCAATCCCAGTATGAAGAAGAAGAAGGAGGAGGAGGAGGAGGAGGAGGAGGAGGAGGAGGAGGAGGAGGAGGAGGAGGAGGAAGAAAGAAAGAAAGAAAGAAAGAACAGTCAGATTGCACTTACTAGGTTTATGAGTTGAGGCAAGTTATTTTTCACCTCTTGACTCATCTTTTCATCATCTTTAAAATAGGCCTAATGGTTGCTCCCTCCAGGTTCTGGTGAAGGCTGAACGAGTTGCAACATGGAAAGGGCACATAGGAAGTGCTGTACAAAGATTCCAGTCATTGGCATTATTCCTAACTCCTACCATTGGTTATGCATCAGTCAAGGCAACTGAGAAACACTTAGTTTGGGCCTTTTATGTGCTAGGCACCATGCAAGATGTGATAAGGAATAGGAAAAAAAATACATTCTTTTAATATAGACACCAAGGGTGCTATTAGAGGGAAGGAAGAGAATGATATCAGGCCACAGGAGACATAGCTCAGCCTCTCAGTTGAACAGAGCTGTCTGTGTTCCAGGTCCTGCGAGAGATGTCAGCATTTGACGTCGTCTACACGACAATTGTCATCTCCCATTCTGGGCGCATGATGTTTGTGGGCACCTCACTGGGAACCATCCGTGCCATGAAGTACCCCCTGCCTTTGCAGAAAGAATTCAATGAGTATCAGGCTCATGCTGGTCCTGTCACTAAGGTGAGAGGGACCCTCCTGCAGGGGTTCAACTCCAGATCCTACCCCACATACCTCCTTCCTCCCTTCAACTTCCCATTGTCTTTTCTATCTCCTTATTTCTTCTTCCTCCTCGTTTATTCATTTACCAACCATTCAGTAAGCATCTATTGACTACGTGTTTAAACTATTTATAGGAATTTATCCTAGGAAATAATCAAGAGCTATACCTAAAGATTTATGTACAAGGTTGTTCACAATAATATTATGTGCAGTAATGGCCATGTGATGACTGCCAAAGGAGTCCCACCAGTCACCATCACATTTCCCAGGTGCTGCAAGTGTTGAATGCTAAGGACCCTCAGATACTCCCTTCTCCAGAGATTGACCTGGACTAGAAGGAGTCATAGACCAGGAGACTAGTTCCTGCCACTCCCCAAGGATGCAAAAGGCCACCACTGGGGACAATATGAGCACACATTTGTAAATTGTCCTTCCATTCCGTCTCATGAAGTAGTGTCTATGTTCAATAGCTAAAATGTGAAAACAACCCAAGTGTCCACCAGCCAATGAGTGGATAAGCCAAATGTGGTATAGACATAGGATGGAATAGTATTCTAAAATGGAGGGGAAGGGCTGGGGTTGTCACTCAGTGGTAGAGCGCTTGCCTAGTACATGTGAGGCACTGGGTTCAATTCTCAGCACCATATATAAATGAATAAATAAAATAATGGTCCATCAACAACTAAAAAAAAATTTAAAGAAAAAAAGAAAAGGAGGGGAATTCTGCAGTATGCTACAACCAGAGGAAGCTTGAGGATACTGTGCTAAATGAAGTAAGTCAATCACAAAAGGGCAAATATGGTGCGATTCCACCTTGGTAAGATACTTAGAGCTGTCAAAATCATTAAGAGAACATAGAATACCATGGGCTGGGGGAGGGAGATGTGGGGAATTCTTGTTTAATGGGTATAGAGTTTTGGTTTTACAAGACAAAAGCGAGTTGGGTGATGGTGATAGCTGCATAGCAACTACAAAGGTTAATACAAATGTTACAAATAAAGGTTGGTATTAACATGGAACCAAATACCTAAATATGGTTAAGATGGTAAATTTTATGTTACATGTATTTTGCCACAATAAAAATGTGAATAAAAAATAATTCCCTGGCATGAAAAATGATCTCCAAGAAGTCATACCCAATAGCAAATTAAAGGTTATTCGTAGAAAAAAATTAGTTTGCACAGAATCTCTGACTGAAAATAGGACCTGGGAAAATGTGTCTCATCTCCCCTCCCATCTCTCTCATTGCAGATTGAATGACATGAATACCTGAAGTTTTTAATATGTCCCAAACTCTATATTGGCTTACCTGTAGGCATTGTTCTTATTAAGAAAGTATTTTTTTTTTATAAAATGAAACATTCCTGTGCTAAGCCTGGGCCTTAGATCCGAAGTAAATTATTATAATATATTCCCCTTCTTCTCTTAAGATATACTGTTTATGAATAAGATAATTTCTATTACAGAAGCAATACATGTCTATTTTAGAAATAAAAGTCCATCCACCATATATATATATATATATATATATATATATATATACACATCATGATAGAATATGTGTGTGTGTGTACCCTATCTTATGATGGGCCATAACTTATTAACTCTTCTCTGCATTTATATTATGAACTATAATGAATATCCTAGTCTGTAAATTTATGTATACATCTCTGACGATTTCCTAAGGCTAAATTTCTAGACAGAGATGGAACTCCTGAGTAAAAGAGTATTACTATTTTTAAAGTTCTGCACATTGCTGATTATGAAAAGGCATTTTTCATAGTCGACTCTTTTGTCTTAACTTTTTATTATGAATTAATTACAGGGTCACAGGAAATTTTAAAGATAGCACAGAGGTCCTGTGTAGCCTTCACCCAGTTTGCCCTATTGATCATCTTATGTAACTCTAGTACAATATCAAATCAGAAAACTGGCACTGGTGCACTGCCTGAGGGTGCACTTGGTCATTTCATCACATGGGTCATTTGTATAACCCTACCACAATCAAGATACAGAATTGCTCCATAGCCACCTAGACACACTTCTTGCCACCCTTTTGTAGTGACGCCTACCTGTCCCCACCATCCCAAATCCCTACCAACCATTCTTTTTTTTTTTTTCTGTTTCTATAATTGTGTCATTTTGAGAATTGCATATAAATGGATCATATATTATGTGACCTTCTGAGAGTGGCTTTTTCACTCAGCATAGTGCTCTTCAGATCTAACAAGGTGTTTTGTGTACTAATAGTTGATTCTTTTTTGTTGCTGAGTTATATTCCACAGTAAGCACAATTTATTAAACCATCCACCCATTATAGAATATTTTGATTTTTTTTCCAGTTTGATTTTTGCAAATAAAGCTGCTATGAACAATCTTGTGCAGGTTTTTGTGTAAACTTTCATTTTCATCTTTCTGGGGTAAATGCCCTGGAGTATGATTGCTGAATCTGATGGTAAGTGGGTATTTAAATTTTTTAAGAAGCAGCCAAGATTATCCAGAGTCGCTGTACCATTTTACATTCCCATCAGCAGTGTTTCAGTGTTTCTACATCACTGCTAGCACATGGTGTTGTCATATTTTTTTATTCTAGCTATTCTAGTAGGTGTGTAGTGATATTTCATCATGGTCTTAATTTGCATTTCTCTTATGACTAATAATGTTGAACATCTTTTTATGTGCATATATGGCCATCTATATTTCCTATTCTCTGAAATGTCCTCAAATCTTTTGCCCACTTTGGATTGCCAGGTTGTTTTACTGTTGAGTCTTAAGAATTCTTTATACATCCTAGGTCATATTTCACTCAAGAGTCAGAGTCCACAGTGGGTGTAGATATAGCCTCACTTCTTTTCATTCGTTCACAAAAAGAAGTCTGTGAGGGCTCCTGCCTCATTCTTGCCCAAGACCAGGTCTGCCTTGCTGTGAGGCTGTTCCCAGGTTAAATGGATGGAGGCCTTGCAGAGTCACTCTGGACATCTGTGGCCCCAGAAAGCTTCCTATGGTCTTTTTCCCTGCAGATGTTGCTCACCTTTGATGATCAGTACCTGCTGACTACTGCTGAGGATGGCTGCCTGTTCACCTGGAAGGTCTTCGATAAGGACGGCCGGGGAATCAAGCGAGAAAGGGAGGTGGGCTTTGCTGAAGAGGTGCTCGTGACTAAAACAGACATGGAAGAGAAGGTAAGAATTGGGCCCAGTGAAGAGGGACGTGGAAAATCCTTACCAGACTGCAGTCCAGCTCCTCAGAGCCTGGCTCTACCCTGTGACTGACCTTCTCATTGGCACTTGATCTGTTTCTACCCCCACACTGCCTGTCTTCCTCCACATGGTCATCTTGACCTTGATCCTCTGATCCTGCTTTCTTTTGCTACTGTTTGTGGGCATGAACCATGGCATACAATTCCCCTGTATGATCAGTAGTTTCTAGTGCTTGCTAGGCATGTGGAAGATAATCAATATTCACAAAAGCAAACTGACAAACTGAATATACCAGTTGTTTCTGTGAAACATAGTCATTGCTAATACTCAAAGCCTCCTTTTTAAAAAAAAAAAAAAAAAAAGAAAAGAAAAGAAACAAGGGATGTAGGAAACATTCCTAAAGCTCTTACCCAAACTTCTAAACAATAAAACCATAAGGATAAAAACAACCAGCATTTGCAAAGAAGCAGGCACTGTGCTGACTACTAAATAAGTATTTCTCATTTATATCTCCCAATACATCTCAGAAAAGGGTTACTGTTATTGGTCCCATGTTTCAAGAAACAGGTTTGGAGAGGTTGAGTGCTGTGTCCAAAGTGACTGCGCTGGCAAGGAGTAGACCAGAATTCTAATCCAGATTTCATCCAGAGCCCACTCTCCTTGTCACTTTGCCCAGGGGACATCCCTCCTGTGAATGCAGTAAGCATTCCATAAAGATGTGGTTTTGGAGATTTGATTGCATAGCTCTGTGCTGCACTCCCTAAGAGAAGCTTACTGGATGGTTCACGGAGAATCTGAGAGTTAGGCATTCATTGCTGCTCATCAAGAGTACTACTGGATATCTGCCATTAGCTAAGCACTGGGGGTGCACATGTGAAAAGACAGGCCTGGGCCCTGTGGTCAGGAAGCTCACAGCTAGATAGGGATGGAGACAAGAACTGTAAGAACAGCAATGCACAGGCAGCCACAAAGCCAGATGATAGGTCTATGGTGTTTCCTGGAGATGCCTTCTAGAGCTCCTTCACACTTTCTGCAGGAAAGACAAAAGGGGAAGAAAGGGAGAGCAGGAACCTGCCCTCCTTATGGCAAGCAACTGTGTCTCTTTCTCTTCCTTCTGTTTTCTTCTCATAGTGTAGAAAAATATGCCAAATAGGAGACACCAGGCTGAACCCAAGCCCTGAAGATGTCTGGGCTGATGGCTGACCCCCAGCTATGCCTGACAGCACTGTTGCTAGGCTGAAAAGGCCTGGTGTATGTGCAACTCCCTTCCTGACTCCCTTCTCTTTCAACATCCACATGACCACACTCTGCTTATGACCCGTCAGCCTCTCTGATTGCTCCTCCCAACTTCCTTACTGGCCCCTCATCCACCTGTCTCTTAAAAGTCACATTCCCCAGAATTGCCAGCTCTTTATTTTTTTTCCTTTATATTGTGTGACATGCTTTGTAACTCTCTGTAAGCCCAGGATTTACCCCCTCATTATGGTTTTCATTTATTCATTCTCCATCTGATATTGACAAAGGGGTCCTGACACAGAGATAAAAGACATGGCAAGTCCTTCTGCTTATATCCTGAGAGGAGGGCTGGGCAAAATAAAACAGGGAAGGGGCTGGGGTTGTGGCTCAGAGGTAGAATGCTTGCTTAGCATATGTGAGACACTAGGTTTGATTCTCAGCACCGCATATAAATAAATGAATAAAATAAAGGTCCATCAACATCTAAAAAAATTTTTTTAAAGAAAAAGGGAAGTCAGCGTGAGTAGGTGTTATAATAGAACGATGCTATGGGAACACAGAAGAAGGGCCCTGACCCAGGCTAGGTGGTGCCCGAGGAAGTGAGCCCTGCACAAGCCTTCCAGAACAAATGGGAAAGGGCCTTCCGTGCAGAGCAATGAGTATGTGCAGGGGATGAGGGACTGGTGCTCTGGGAGAGATGCTGCTGGCAGATGTGTCAGAGAGAAAGGGTGGTGAGAGAATCAGAAGGATCATGAGGGATTTTTAAGTCACATTTTAGACTTGAAACTCTTCATAAGGACCCCACTACTGATAAGTTAGGGAGCATCTTAACAAGGTTCACACTTTGGAGAGAGTATAGCAATGTGGAAGGAGCAATTATCTCAAATATCACATATCAAAACTGGATCATTCCCACTTATAAATGTATCCCACTAGTCCAAGACAGACGTCTGTTCATCTGATGAATCTTTATCAGTGCTGACAGCATTGCAGGTCCTAAGGTGAGCTCTGGGGACAAAGCAGTGAATCAAGACAGGCCAAGCCCAACCCTCAGGTCCTGGAGACTCTACCTGGGAAAGAAGTTTTCATGCACAACCTTCTCGCCTCCACCCCACACCCAGTCAGCACCACTTTCTCCAAAATCTCTCTCTGGTCTTCCCATGCCTCTCTGCTCCCCTCCTCCACAACTGTGCAAGCCCTTAACCATCTCTCACCTGGACCATGCTGTTGTCCAACTAATCACCTTGCCTTCATTCCATCTCTAATGTGGTCTACGCTGCACACTGTCTTTGAAGAAGCCTTTATAACATCAAAGTTAGCTTAATCAGGCTAGTTGAGGACCTTTGGAAGCACTCTAGTATAAAATCCAAATTTCCTACATGGCCCACAGGGACCTTGATGGTCTTTCCCAATCTCAACCTCCTCTCCTGCTGCCTCCCATTGTCACCAAGTCATAGGAGGGCCCCAACTAAACATCGTGGCTCCTACCTCCCTGACTTTGCACATGCAACTTGTGTTCATACCTCATCTCAGTATTTCCTACAGGCCAGGTCCACATTAGCATGCTAGCCACGTACAGAGCCAAGCATAACACATTCCTTGGGGTCCAGTCACTCCCAAGCAGTAGGGGAAAGACCAGTAAAGATGATTGATAGGGATGCATGGGGGGTCATCAAGGTGAGCGAGAACAAAACCCGTGTGTCTTCACCCACCGTGTCGTCAACATTGACTCCTTAGGAAGTGGGAGCTGTGTGTGTTAGTTTTAGAAAACTGTGGCATCAGGGGGTACAATGGAGGAAAAACACCAGACACAGGAGTTGGCCAGGCAAAAGAGTTAGGACCTAAATTAAATTAATAGCAGTGAAGCTGGGCCTGGTGACGCATGCCTGTAATCCCAGCACTTGGGAGGCTGAGGCAGGAGGATTGCGAGTTCAAAGCCAGCCTCAGCAATGGCAAGGCACTTAGCAACTCAGTGAGACCCTGTCTCTAATAAAATACAAAAAAAAGGGCTGGGGGTGTGGCCCCATGGTCTAGTGCCCCTGAGTTCAATCCCCAGTACCCAAAAAAAAAAAAAAATTAATAGCAGTGAGGCCCACATGGGTGTACAATGCATCAGGAAGAATGAATGACAGTACTGATAACCACCCAGCTCTGGGCACTTATCACCTTTTAATTATATTTTTATTTGGACTGTAAGTTCCATGGGGCAGGAATCGTGACTAAACAAATATCTTTTGAGTACCTACTATGTGTTAGGCATTATTTGTACTTGTGGGTACATCAGCTATTTTATTCAACTATTTTGCTGCTGTGACTAAATGACCTAACCAGAACAACTGTAGAGGAGGAAAGTTTATTTGAGGGCTCATGGTTTCAGAGGTCTCAGTCCATAGAAGGCCGGCTCCCTTCCTCGGAGCTCCAGGTGAGGCTGAACATCATGACGGAAGAGTGTGGCAGAGGGAACCAGCTCACTTGATGATCAGGAAGTAGAGAGAGAGAGAGACTCCACTTGCCAGATACAAAATATATACCCCATAGTCACTCCCCCAATGTCACTCCCCTAGTGAACCATTTCCTCCAGCCACACCCCACCTGCCTCCAGTTCTTACCCCCCGCGCTCCAGATAACATAAGATTAAGGCTGTAACCCAACCATTTCTCCTCCAAACCTTCTTGCATTGTCTCACATGTGAGCTATTGGGGGATACCTCACATCCAAACCACAACATCAGCAAATAAAACCAACAAAGATCCCAGCCTTCTTGGAGCTTAAGCTTTAATGGGGAGAGAAAACAAAATAATAAGTAAATTATGTAGCACATTAGAAAGCGCCAAGATCTAAGGAAGTAACCAAAAGTAGAGCAGAGTAAGGGGGCAGGAGGAGAGGTCATGAAGGAAGTGGTGGGAATAGGAAGGGGTTGGCAGGATTAAATAGTGGGGTTCAAGTGGGCCTTATGGAGCAGGTGACATGTAAGCAGGTTGAATGAAGGAGATGTGAGAGTTGTTAGCGCACAGTGGAGCTCACGAGTACATATGTAGGGACAGAGGAATAAGCTCATGTGTCTCCTAGTTCTTAGCCAATGTCTCTTGTGATACATTGGGAAAGATAACAAGCTCTAGTTGAGTTTGAAGCTAGGCATAGCTGCAGGTGTCAGGTCAAGGCCACAGGTTTAAATATTCAGACTCACCCCACTGTGAAGGCTCCTGATTCTCTGCCCTTCTCCCAAAGGCTCAGATTATGTTGGAGCTGAAGACTCGTGTGGAAGAATTGAAAATGGAGAATGAGTATCAACTTCGACTAAAGGATATGAACTACTCTGAGAAGATTAAGGAGCTAACAGACAAGTTCCTCCAGGAAATGGAGTCCTTGAAAACCAAAAACCAGGTCTGCTTGAGACACTGAACCAAGAGTCAGAAGCCAGAGAAATTTCTACTTGGCATGTACTGCCTGGGTTAGGCTTGAAGAACAAGACAGAGGGTATCTTGTTCATGTTTAGAGCACTGTTAATAATGTCAGAGATCATCAGAGTGCAGCAAGGCACTAAGTGGAAAAAAGAATATGAAATTCTCTATCACTAATGGTATTAGGTAAAATAAATATACACAAAAAATAGATAACAGTGTAACTATCTCTGAAAGTTGGGAATCGCAGATACTTTACATTTTGTTCTTTATACCTTTCCATAGTTTCCAAATTCTCTACAATGATAATTCATTACTTTTGTAATCAGGAAAAACTTACTTTAAAACAAAATGAAAAGATAGCAAGAAAAAGAAAGTATATAAAGGAAAGAACTAGCAGAATATTGATTTCTAGATTGTCAGAAAGTTAAATAGTTTAGGTTATCTGCAATTAGATTTGGGCCAAAAGACTCTGAGTCTTGTTTTTGTTCTACAAATATCTGTCTGACCATCCCCTATCTAAAGCTCCCCAATCTTTTGCTCAAGAACATTTGTTCTAGTATATTATCTCTGTGGGTCAGAGAGTTTGTCTGAAAAACCATGGCTATTGACTTCATTCATTCATTCATTCATTTGTAATTCCATTCACTTAGTCAACAAACATTTTTCTTTGGTACCCCAACCCCACATAAGCCAAGCACAAAGTTAAGTCCTAGGATGGCAGCACCTCAGCCTGCAAGGATCTGTCCTGCTCCAGTGGAGAAGACTCTCCTTAGATGCTCACAGTTAACCCCGAGGAGTTTATTGAGAGTAAGGTGCAGGCAATAGGGGATTTGACTGAATCCCTACGTTTTCACCCTAAAATCCACTTGATACATGTCTGAAACTAAACTCATCATTCACAAACCCATTTAGTAGCAAGGATATAAACAGGGAAAGTATAGAACCTTCAGAGCTGAATATAATGTAAATAAGGAAGAAGTGATAGCGCATGTGTCGCTCCATAGAACAATGGTGCAAAATAAGGGCTTGAGAAATGTTTGTGTTTGTGAATGAAGGAGGGTGTCACTTGTAAAATTAGTTCTCATCCTTGTGGTGCCTTCAGCAGATGTGCAGAAATAAGAAAATGTAACTTTATGGTTTAGGTTTTAAGAACAGAAAAAGAGAAGCAGGATATAAGTCACCGTGAGCGCATAGAAGACCTCCTAGACAAACAGAACCGGGAGCTGCAAGACCTGGGTGAGCCCACAAGCAGAAGCCTCGTGGGCCGAGGGTGGCTGCTTGGCATTGGAAAGAGGCAGGTTGGGCAAGTGCCAGAAGTCCCCCAGACACAGCAGATACCCCAGGGAATGTGGCCCTGTCTATGATCAGGCTACCTTCATCCCCCAGAACTCACAGTGGTTATCACTCCTGTGTATTTACTCCTTCCATAAAACCATGTTAAACACCTACCAAAGGCCAGGCACACTGGTCCACACCTGTAATCTCAGCAGCTCGGGAGGCTGAAGCAGGAGGATCTCAAATTCAAAGCCAGCCTCAGCAACTTAGCAAGGGCCTAAGCACCTCAATGAGACCCTGTCTCTAAATAAAATACAAAATAGATCTAGGGATGTGGCTCAGTGGTCTAGTGCCCCTGAGTTCCATCCCCAGTACCCCCCCCAAAAAAAAAAGCAAAACAAAACACAAAAAACACCCACTGCATACCAGTAGGAGGTATAGACTGGCCTGGGTCCCAGACTCACTACTCACTTGCTGGGTGCTCTAGGAAGTCACCTAATCTGACTAAGCCTCAGCTTACTGTTCTGTAAAACCAGGGCACTAATACCTATTTTGCATACTCAGGACAGTCTTCTTGACCTTGAACCTTCAAACATCCCTCTGTACCTTCCTAGAAATATTTGTGCCTAGGGCAGGAGGGGATGGAGTTGGCTGAAGGCATGGAATCTTGGTTCCAGAGGCAGCCACTCTGGCTGCATGAAAGGGGTAGGAAAGCACCCAGGGTTGCTGCATGCTCCTGAAGCTGGTCCTTCTCACCCACCTTAAATACCTTCCCTATTGCTTCTCTCCAGAAAGTTGCAACAACCAAAAGTTGCTTCTAGAATATGAGAAATACCAGGAGCTACAAATCAAGTCCCAAAGGATGCAGGAAGAGTATGAAAAACAGCTCCGGGATAATGATGAGACCAAGAGCCAAGCCCTGGAGGAGCTGACTGAATTTTATGAGGCCAAGCTGCAAGAGAAAACCACCCTTCTGGAAGAGGTACTCTCAGGAACCCAAGCTGTGCCTCCCTTTCACAGAGAAAGGGCAGGACGGGTTGGCTTAAGGAGAGCAGTTGTATTTATGCAACTATTTTTTTAATTTATTTATTTGCTTTAGTTGTACACAATGCATTTATTTTTATGTGGTGCTGAGGATCAAACCTGGGCCGCCCACGTGCTAGGCGAGCGCTCTACCGCTGAGCCACAACCCCAGCCCCTATGCAACTATTTATTGAGTAGCTACTGTGTACCCATATGTGCTGTGCACTGGGAATTCAGTGGTGGGCATGAGAGACAGGTTTCTACCCTCAAGGAACTTACATCTAATGGAAGAGAAAGTAAGTAGTTTTGTGAATAAATATAAAATTACAGCTGTCACAAGTTCTGTGAAGGAAAAACATGGGAAGCCTGTGTGTTGGTGTCAAGACCAGAAGCAAAACAGGATGTGGGGATGTTGCTAAATGTGTGGTTGAAGTGATGGAGCCCCAGGCCTGACCTGGATGGAAATAAGGGAGACAGGAAGACAGGGGACCCATGGCCTCAGTGTCCATTTCTGTAATAACACTCATCTCCCATTTGCCATGATAGGGCTCTTCGACTAGTCTCTTCCCAGGCCCTCTTAGCACAGAGGCATCGTGAGCCTCTTTTCTCATGCTTGCACTCTCTCCCTCTCTCTATGAGCCAGGCCCAGGAGGATGTCAGGCAGCAGCTGCGGGAATTTGAAGAGACCAAAAAGCAGATTGAAGAAGATGAAGACCGAGAAATCCAAGATATCAAAACCAAGTATGAGAAAAAACTTCGGGATGAAAAGGAATCCAACCTGCGGCTTAAGGGAGAAACAGGCATTATGAGGAAGAAGGTATCAGCCTGTTCCCTGAGAGACTTGGGAATGGGCAAGGGCCTGATTGCAGAAAAAGCTGGGACAGGTGATTAGAAAGCCCTGGGTGCTGCGTAGAGTTCGCACCTGAATGTCCTCACCTCCAGTGAGCAGGTTAGGAAAGGAGCACTGGCAGGTGCATCCTTAGGCAGGCAGACCCTGCCACATCCTCTGAAAAGGCAGCCATCTGCCTTCCCTTTCTCTCTTCTTTTCGCAGGGATGTTGAGCTCCCCTGTGCATTGATAGACTGTCTTTGGGCTTTCACTTCCAAGTAAGATCAATTAGAAATGGAAATAAGGTCTTCTAAGCCTGGAAGGGTCCTGGGCTCTGGTGGCGCCTATTCAGACTCCACAGGTGGGAGAAGGAGACAGGTGGAAGAGCTTTATTTACAAGGTGGAGCAAGTATTTTTAGTTCACTGATGATTGAGTGAGGGACGATTCAATTCACAGTTCCTTGTGGAATTGTCACAGTTTCACCCAAATCTTTAGCCTTACAGAAGCCAAGTTCAAAGTGAGCTCATATTCCTTCATATTAGAAATCATACTGCTAAGAAGTCTAGGGGACAGTCTCGGACATGACTAAGATGGCTCATAGGGTAGGGCCAGTATCTGTGAACTTGGTGGGCCACTGATTTGACCCTTTGAAGGTCAATGTGATCATGGAAGACCCAGAGTCCATGCAGGGATCGGGAGATGGACCTGGATATTATTAAACAGATTACCCCATCATCTATTTAGCCTGGGAAATTTCTGAGCCATTTCAAATTCTGCAAAAACTCACTCCCCAAAGTTCATAAATGTTGTATGCTCAGTGTTTTCAGTTGACAGAGGAGAGGCGGTCCAGCTCACAGTTGGTCAGTGATGGGGAGCTCCTTGCATGGAGACAGTTGGGAGGAGTGGAGATGCGCTCCAAGACTTCAGGGGTCTTCGCTGTTGCTATTTGCATCTGCAGTTCAGCAGCCTGCAGAAGGAGATCGAAGAGCGAACCAACGACATTGAGTTACTAAAGGGAGAGCAGGTGAAGCTGCAGGGAGTCATCAAGTCCCTGGAGAAAGACATTCAAGGCCTCAAACGGGAGATCCAGGAGAGAGATGAGACGATTCAAGATAAGGTGAAGGCTTATCTTCTGTCCTTCCCAGCCACAGTCCAGAGGGACTCAAGCCATGAGGGCAAGGCTTGGGACAGAGAGGGCCCCTGGCTTCTTGGAACACATGTATTTAACTTGATCTCTGGGGATAAGCAGTCAGCAAGATGCCTGTGGTATACTTGGCACTGTGCTAATTACTGGCAACATGGCACACTCGGTTCTGCCAACAACCCCAGGGTATGAGCAATGCAGTGTTAATGGCTCAGGAAACTGAGTTCCAAGAGATTGAGTATCCAAGGTCACACGGTGTATACAAGATGGACTTGGGACAGGAACCCAAGTCAGGTGACTCCAAGGCCCCTATCTTCCCAGGTCCAAGTATCCATCTGCAAATATATTACCCACATGGTCCCCCCCTGGTCAGAGAGGGACTCCCCTGAGGTTGGACCTGTAACTACTGGGTGCCCCAGGAAGCTGGTATCACTTTTAGGGATACCTTTCTCATAAAGTGCTCAGAACACAGACACACATTCTGTGGGGCATACCATCTCAGTATGCAAATTTAATATCATCCTTCTGAGCAAATCCAGACTCCATGCTCTCCTCTCCACATACTCTGCATCTGTTGTCCTGTGACAGGTGAACATGGGCTTCAGTGTTAGGTAAGTAGGTTTCAGCACAGGCCCAGCACTGCACCTTGGGCAACTTTTCCAAGCCTTCATTTCTCACCCGTATCAAGGGGTCTTATAAGAGTTAAATAGGATAGTACCTGGAAGCCGTTTCTGTGTATGAATCTTGGCTTTTGGGTGGGAGACCCAAAACTCCCTTCAGATTCTCAAGGGGGAGGGACGACAAGAAAGAGGCCAAAGGTCATGTGTGTAAACACCCATAAACAAAATACCAATGAATGGACTTGGCAGTGTTCCGTAAGACCTGACAGAATTAGGCAACAGGCCAAATTTGGCCCCAGCTGAGTTTGCCAACCCTGGACTACAACGTAAATTCTGAACTCTTGAACCCAATATGCAAGACCTTGCCTTCCTCCCCACCCACCCAGCCCCACTTCTCACTTCCCCTGTGAGCCACCACCGGACGCTCCAGCAGGGTATGCTGAGTACCCTCAATACATACCACCCCTCTGTGCCTCCCTCCTTGACAACACTTATCACAGCTTGAGGTTGTGTTTGTTTACACATCTGCCTTCCTAGCTCTTGTTTTCTCCTGAGGGGCAGATTATGCCACACTCATATTTGGCATTCCAGTACTTGGCAAAAGATGTTCATTCAGCCAATATTTGATGAATGGATAGACCCGTGTTCCAATTACCATTACCATGCAACGAATTACCTGAAAACTTAGTGATTAAAAGCAACAACTGTTGTCTTATGCTCACACATTCTGTGGGTCTGGAATCTGAACAGGGGTGTAATGGGATGGCTCATCTCTGTCCCTGATGTCTGGGGCCCAACTGGGAAGACTGGGGCTAACTCAAACAGCTGGAGGCTAGATCAAACGTTTCGCATGCCGAGTACCTTGGCAGGGATGGCAGTGAGGATGGGCTCAGCTGGGTCCTTCCACCAGAGCCCCAAGTGTGCTGTCCACCCTGGAGGGCTCAGGATAATGGGAGCTCTGACTGAAGATGGCCTTACCCATAGTAAGTATCCCAAGAGAGCCAGGTAGAAGCCATGTGGCTTTTCTGACCGAGTCTTGAAAGCCACACAGCATCCCTTCAGGTACTTTTGCTGGGTGACAAGTAAGTCTTAAATACAGCCAGAAAGCCAGGCACGGTGGCGCACGCCTATAATCCCAGCACTTGGGAGGCTGAGGCAGGAGGATCATGAGTTCAAAGCCAGCCTCAGCAATGGCGAGGCACTAAGCAACTCAGTGAGACCCTGTCTCTAAATAAAATACAAAAAAGGGCTGGGGATGTGGCCCAGTGGTCAAGTGCCCCTGAGTTCTATCTCTGGTTTAAAAAAAAAAAAAAAAAAAAGAACTAAGCACAGCCAGATGCAGAGGGAGGAACTTTGATTCTACCTGCTGGTACAGAAGCATGAAGGTCACGCTGTAGAAGAGCTTCTGTGTAGAATGGGAGATGCAGCTGCCCACAACCTGTATGTGAGTGAGTGAACGAGGTTCCTGGCCTACAAGTAAATTCTTAACTCTTTCACCCAATATGCAAGCACAGAAGCTAAGGAGTCAGTGCTGTGGCCTGGTGGGGGAGAGTTGGCATTTTGTATCCCCAGTAAGCAGCGAAGCCTGGGCCTCCTCAATCAGGAGAGTCACAGGATTTATCTTCTTTGCCCTAAAGTGATTCCATGTGCCAGGGCCTTGTGATATCTCACTTCTCACTCTTCTCATCCCTAGGAGAAACGAATTTATGATCTGAAAAAGAAGAATCAAGAACTTGAGAAATTCAAGTTCGTGCTTGACTACAAAATAAAAGAGCTGAAGAAGCAAATAGAACCTCGAGAGAATGAGATCAAGGTGATGAAGGAACAGATTCAGGAGGTGAGAGCCCCCTGTGACACCCTAGCTTCTCAGACCTTCTCTCTGCCTTCCCTACTCCAAGTTGGCCTCAGGGGAATGAAAGTAAACTCTCCTTTCTAGTCCCTCTCAGCTCCCTAGGTGTGTGCAGCCTCCACTCCGCAGACGATGCCACAAGGAAAGCCCTGGCACAACTGAGGCCTCAGTAGTGTAAAGTAAAATGCTTCAGAATTAGCCTTGCTGTAAGGCTTTGGGGTAGGTTTGGGCCCTGCCTGCACCTCAGCATGCCAGCCCCAGGCCTTCAAGGGGAGACTCAGCCACTGGGCCTTCGACCACCAGAGGGCAGCGTATACTCAGCCAACAGCCTCCCCACAGGCACAACCCACCAGTTCAATATTTCTTAACTGGAAATGGTGGGGTCCAGGCCAAGGCACAGGGTTTGGCCTTAATCTGATAAGAAATAAGAAGCCCTCAAAGGCTCTTGAGCCAAGAAGGGCACAGTTAAGAAAATGTTCTGGAAAACAAACAGGATGAAGGTAGAGAGAGGAGAGATTAGAAGCAAGATCAGTTGGACAAGGGTTTCTGAGAGTGCAGTGAGGTATTGAGTGTTCCTCCTTGTCCCCCAAACCCCTGCACATTGTGTTCCACTGTGACATGGGTTTACCTGTCAGCCTCCCCTCGGTGGGTAGAAAGTAGCGAACGGTGGGGTCTGTGGTTGATCTAAAATTGAATTATTTATTTTTCTTCCATTTTCCTCTCCAAATTCTTGATTTTAAAACCTCACCCTTTCTCCGGTTTCTTTTTTCTCAGAAAATGGTACTGTTACTTAAAGTAGAAATTTAAATCCATCCAGTTACTTAAAGTAGAAATTTAGAAGTCTTTCTTGATTCATCCCTTCTCTTAAGCCTGTATCCAAATCATCACTGACATCTGTCCAATCAATTTTCAAGATATTTCAAATCCATTGTTCCTTCCTCCCTGCTGCTCCTGCCCTCGTCCAAGCCTCCACCGTTTCTTATCTGGTCTCTACTCCAGGCTTCAGCTTGGTCTCCAGGGAGTGGTCAGAGCAAATGTCCTAGTGAATGGCGTCCCATCCCACCCAAAGTAACATCCAAAGTCCCATAAGCCCAGCACCACCTGGCCTCTCCCTGGCTCTCCAGTCTCATCTCAAGCCTCTGTTTCCTGCTCCATCCACCAGCTTTCTGACAGATCCTACAACAAGCCAAGCTTTTTCCATCCTGAGATCCCTGCTGGGCTGCTCCTTCTGCCAGGAAGGCTCCCCGCCCCCCAACCCCCAGATTGTCACATGACTGGCTTCTTTGCATCTTTCAGGTCTCAGCTTGTATGTCACCTCTTCAAGGGAACCTTCTCTGACCACTCTAGACAAAATAGGATTTCCCCTCCATCTTCTAGTTGTTTGTACTAAGTAAGGATAACAGGTACAAGTATGTCACCACTGATGACCCTGTTAGAATCGGGGGCTGGTCGGCCCAATGAAAAGACTCCTTTTCTCTAGGAGACCCAGTAAAGAAACTAGGTGGGGATTAGTCCAGGGATCGAGGCACAAGGGAATCTAGAGACTGTGGCAGTGACTTTCTCCCTAGCAGCTGCAGGCTGTTCTCTCTGACCTCACCTGACCACAGAGCTGCCTTCTCAGGGCCTCCTACCATTCTGGAATGACTTCAGGGCCCCAAAATGGCAACTGTGTTAGTTCTTTCAGTAACAAAATACTTTGGACCAGGTAACTTACAAACAACAGAAATTTATTGCTCACAGTTGTAAAGGCTGAGAAGTCCAAGATCAGGGGGCAGCAGATTCCATATCTGGAAGGGCCTACATGTCATAGTTCCAACTGCTATGTGCCCTCACAGCAGAAGGGCAAAGGGGGCTGACAGGCTCCCCCAGGCCTCTTCTATAAGGGCACTGATTCCATCAAGGGAATCAAGAACCCTTGTGACCTAATCACCTGCCAAAGGTCCCATCACTTAATACCATTACCTTGGGGGTTAGGTTCCAACATATGAATTTTGGAAAAACACATATATTCAGACTATAGCAGCATCCCAAGAAGATAAGAGAAAGATTGGCGCCCCCATTCTCCTGGAAGGTCAGTATGCCACAGACCCCTGAAAATCACTATCCCATTTCTCCCTTCTCATTTGACATATTTGTCAACTGGATTTAAGATCACAGTTTGCTAAAACTCAGCTAACTTTCCACCCCAATATACTTGGGGGATTATCACTTTCCTAAGCAGTAACAGGGGCCAAACATGACATTGGTACTCAGCCGGGTATATGCTTGTGTCCTGGGAATGATTTGAACAAGGCCCCTCCTATCTCCACCCTATGCCAGATGCCACCAGGGCTGATATCTGGGCCTGGTTCCTTCCAGGGGCCTCTGACTTTGGAACTTTCCTCTGAGGATCAGACTTATTCTGCCCACCCACTGTAGATCTCCTGTGAAGTTCCTCTTCTGCAGGAAAGAGGCCTCAACCCTTGGCTCGTGTATAAAGCTGAGACCTCTGAATGAACATATAGCCTTCCTTGGTTCAGGTACCACCTGAACCACCTTGCCAGCTTTTCACTGTCAACTCCAGGGTCCCTCTCTCCTTCCTAGGGGAGAGGTTTCTGGAACCTTGATTTGGTTTCCAATTATGTCTTTATTTATCTAGTACAGGGTTTCTCATCATCAACACCATTGATTCTCTGTTGTGGGGACTGTTCTTTGCATTGTAGGGTATTTGGCAACATCCCTGGTCTCCCCACTGGATGTAGTAGCATCCCCTGCCCAGGGTGTTACAACTCAAAATGTCTCCAGGCATTGCCAAATGTCCTGGAGGAGTCAGGGGATGGGGTGGGGGGAAGATGCTCCCTCTCCTCTCCCTCCCCCACTGCATTGAGAATTACTGAGTGTGATGAATAACATGGAAAACTAGATGGAGTTTCCTTGCTGGGAAAGGGGTGCTTCTTCCAACTACTAAGCTAGCCTTCTGGCAGTCCAAATACTCAAATTTTACATATTTCATATTTTTTCTATAAAATAGTAATTTGAGGCTTTGCCTTTGGGGAAAAAAAAAGAGCAGAGATATTTTTAAATGCTGTCCTGTATCTTTCTTCCACTCTTAACTCAATTTGTCCACTACTGACTTAAGATTGTAGAGAAGCACTTTGACTGTAGGCACTCAGGCATGGCTTTTGGGAGCCTTGAAAATTGGAGAGAAACCCCTTTCTCTCTTACATTTTGCCTGGTCAAGGACACTATCATCTCTCACCTGGGCCCCAGCAGCAGCCTCCTGGCTGGTCTGCCTGGCGCCAGTTTTGCTCTTTCCAGTGGAACCTCTGCCTGAGAGCCTCTAAGCAGCTCATGCCATTCTCGGCAAAACCGTGTCAGCCCCCAGAGCTTTCAAGAAAAGGCCAAACTTCTCACCGTTTGATCCTCTACCTTTGGGTCCTGGGTGACCCAGCTCAGGTGACCTTCCCAGCTTCCTCCTCCTCCCTTCCCCCACTGCTCCCTCCTGCAGCCCCCTGGAACCACTGGTAAAGATGCACCAGGCTGCCCACACCTCTGGCCCTCTGTGTGTGGGCTGCTCTCTGCCTGCAGTTCTCTCTTCCCTTCTGTTCCCTAATACTTACTGTTCCTACAAAAGCCAGCTGAAGCATCCCTTTTCTGGGGGCCACCTGCTCGCCTCCTCTGTGTATGCACAGGGCACTTTCTGCCTTGACCACTGACATGTTTCTCCCATTCCACCTTCACTTCCGCCTCACTTCACCTATCCCTCTGGCCCTGAGGCTTCTTGAGGACAAAAAACTACCTCTTAATCAGTTCCATATCCCTAAGCCCACAGCAGCCGGGCAGACCCTTCTAATGGGCACATTCTTTCTCTAGCTCTGCCGAAACAACCCTTGCCGTGCGTCCTGTGCGAGGTGGCTCTACACGGCTTTGCTAACCCTCCCTGCTTATCTCATCACTCCTCTTCCGGAGGCAGGTCATTTCAGCCCCTCCTCACGTCGCTCACACGGCTCCCCTTTGCCCTTCACTCTGCCATCCACTCACTCAGTTATGTATTGAGTGCCACCTTTATGGCAGGTATTGTGTCAAAGGGCTATTCTGTCATAATAAAATGTTCCCAGTAGCAAAGAAAATATTCTTCTAAAAGCATCCCTTTTTATGTCCAGAACATGGATGTGACTTAGTAGGGCCTCTGGTAGCCCACAGAGACGAGCCTTGAATCTGAGAAAAGGGCCTGGGCTGGACTTGGAGGCTACTCCACCCAGCCATGAAAAACTCCAATGAGCTGTAGCATCCCCTGTCACCAAGCCTCCCTAATAACAGGAATCCTAGTGTCCACCAAGTTTCGGGTGCAAATCAAGTATTACTTTTTGCTTTGGCAGGAATTCAGTTCATTGCAAGCTCTCACACAGCCCATGTCATCCTGATGGGAAGTTTCAGTTATCATTCACACATCTTTAGTTAATAAAATACAGCAAAGAACAGAAAATCTTTCAGAAGCTCCCTGGTGGTTTCTTGATCTTCCTTTGAAGATGGGATACCCCTCAGTTGTACTTTTTTAAGACCTTTTCAACAGAATGGTGAGGCAGAGGTTTTGTCTTAACCTCCTCTTTAGTGTTTTATGCCTTAGGTTGGGGACACTTCTGGGCCATGCCGGTCCCTCAAACTCTCTGCTTTAGACTAAGCTTTCTGCTTTAGAATGACTGTGGCCCCTGAGGGTGAGGTTCACTCATACAACCTCACCAAGCAAGCAAAGAGGGTGCCTCCCTGGAGAACCTGCCTCATGTCACAGTTTAAATTTCGGTACTTGAGAGTTATCAAGTTAGAAGGAATTCAAGAAGAGAAAGGGACCAGCAGTTAAGGAAAGGGAAGGCGGCCCAGTGGGAGACTTCCCCCCCCGCATGCCGTAGAAATGCGTGGCCCTGAGCTGCCGCATCAGGCAAGGAGGTGGGGGCTTTTAGGATGGCAGGGAGTAAGAAGAAAGGCTTCGTTCCAGAGGATACAGGTAGAAACAGAAAAATAATACCCTGATATTGGGGAACATACCCACTGGAAGACTTCAGTTCTCAAATAAAATTTTCGTGCTCTCACCTTCTTGTTCTTGGCACTTCTTCCCCTTGTTCTCTATAGATGGAAGCCGAGCTGGAGCGTTTCCATAAACAGAACACGCAACTGGAGCTGAACATCACGGAGCTGTGGCAGAAGTTAAGAGCCACGGATCAGGAGATGCGCAAAGAGAGACAGAAGGTGTGAGGATTTTCAGAGTCTGGCATGATTGCACTTGGAATCTGGCACCTGCCTGCAGTGGGCAGCTGGCTTCTCGGAGACAGCCAGCCCATCGCTAAAACACTCTTCCCATTTAAAGCTCTTTATTTGCCCACAGCACTGCCTGATTTCCAAAATTCATCTGAGACTACAAAACGACTTGGAGACAGTGATCAGGGGTAGAAAGACAGTACTGTGGGAACATTCTTAGCTTTTGCCTTGTTTGGCATGGAGAAGAACATGCTCAGTGAGGTCATTTATGGTCAGTGTTTAAAGGTTTTCACGACCAAAAGATTGCTAAGGCTAGGAGAACCTCAGATCATCCACACCAGTCTCTTTATGTTATATATAAGGACAGTCAGTCCAAATAATTAGGAGGTTAAGAAATTCATCCAGCACCCATAGCTGTTAGTGCATCCTGAGCCAGCCTGGGAAGGTCTTCTGGTCCTGGGCCAGGACATAGTTGAACCTTCACCCCCAGCACAGGCCACCTGGTAACACTTGCTGAATCAGATTGAATTTCCATCCTCCACATCAAGCATTTACTAGAAGCTGCTGGGCTACAAATATAAGCTGGTTCAGATCCTACCCCTCATATAAGCTGGAGAGGCTGATGGGTGATTTGTGGCATGTGCCTATTATAATGCAAGGCAGAAAATTATGGAATGTGGATAAAGAGCTAGAAGAGTGAAAAGAAAGGAAAGACCCTCTCTAGGTCAGGGTCAGGGAAAAAGGGTATCAGAGAAAACATGATTCAAGAGGGAGAACTAGTCCAAATATGCAGATGAAGCAGCCCAATTCGGTGGGGTTATCTCCATACCCTTCCACATCCCCTAACTGTCAGAAGGGGTAGGCACTGGGCGAGCTAATAGGGGAGCTGCACAAGCCCTGGCCAGGGATCTGCCAGAGAGGGATGATACATCTGTCTTGGCTCTAGAGGAATATGAGTAGACATGTGAGCCTCCTTTCATCTTCTAAGGCCTGTGGTCCTGAAAGGATTCCAGAGCCAATAAAAGAAGCCGTGTGCATGGTCTCTCAAGGATCAAGCACCAGGTCTTTCTTTAGGCTGTTCAGATGCCCGTCACAGGCAGGTGCACAAAAGTTTCAGTGCTGCCACTAGGCCCTGTAAGTTTCCATGCCTAGTGTGTCCCCTGGCAGTCAGCTGTAAGTCCCAGAAGAGGTGTCTCTTGTCCCTTTCTGTGCCATTGCATCTGTCTGCAGCCTCTGCCCCTCTACCTGTAGTGCGCCCCACAGTGCCAGAAGTGAATGTCTCTGATTGCAGGAGCGGGAATTGGAGGCAGTGGTCAAATGGTTCAAGACAGACCTTCACAACTGTGTGGCATATATCCAGGAGCCCCCGAAGCTGAAGGAGAAGGTCCGAGGTCTGTTTGAGAAGTACGTGCAGCGGGGAGACATGGTGAGCAGCCTCCCTGAGGCCCTGCCCACCCTGCGCTCCGCAGCCTCCCCCCCCCCTCACTGAGAACCCCCTTGGGCTCCATCAGGTGGAGATCGCAGGGCTGAACACAGACCTGCAGCAGGAGTACGCCCGCCAGCGGGAGCATCTGGAAAGGAACCTGGCCACGATCAAGAAGAAGGTGCTCAAGGAGGGCGAGCTGCACCGCACCGACTACGTCCGCATCATGCAGGTACCAGCACACCCCTAGTGCCTGGGAGGCCAAGCTGTCGGAGATGAGTGGTGGAGGGTCCCTCCGAGACCACCCATCCTCGGGGCTCCCCAGACATCCAGAGGACCCACTAGCTTTCCCTATAGCCATCTTTTGGCTGTTGTCCTCTGTCCTCTCAGAACTTGCCCTGGCTGTGACCTTGGCCAAGAGCCCACCAAGGAGCCTTCCTAGGCATCTCTGTGCCCACCAGTGCCCCCTTGTTCACCAGCATCCCCGTTCCTGGTCCTGCCCCATCTCTGTCCAAAGCACACCTGCGTCCTGCCTCATCCTCTCACCATCCTGTCCCTCAGGACCTCCGTCCACAGTATTTTAGCTCTCCTAAGTCACTCTCTCCCTTCTTCTCTCCTCTGTTTCTAACTTTTGTTTTGTCTTACTTTGTTTTGCTGCTTTTTATTCTGCTGTTCACTCCTGCTAGGACATGCCTGTCTCACCTGCCTCCTCTCACTTTGCTGGTGCCTCAGGTCTCTACCCTTATCTCTTGGTCCAGAGCAAGCCACACCCATCTGAGCTGGCCCCACTCTGACTTAATAAGATCTTCACACCCAACCCCCAGGATCCTTCACAGGGATGCTTAGAGAGCCTGTCCCCAATACTGCCACCCTCACTTAAGCATGTTGTCAGGACTGCTGGTCAGGAGGCTCCTGCCAGATTTCTGTCTAGGTATCAGTATCATCTGAGGCAATTAATGTGAATTAATATCAAAAGAGAACATCAGAATCACATTTATAAAACACATACCTTTTTATATTTACATTTCTTTGATGCTCTAATTAAAATGCTGGAATGGGAACAGGTTGCAGTTGGATTGAAACTAGAGCCTAGGTTGGGTAGTCCACACATAGCTGGGCAGAGCACACTGCAACTCAGGCCAGAGCCAGGCATGGCTGGTCTCAGGTCATTTTACAACCAGCCCCACCTCCTCCGTCAAACCATCACCCAACTCTGGGCCACAAAAGCAGTCAGAGGCCCAGAAAGGGGAGGAGATCCAGTTGGCAGGACCCTTGGCACCAACAGCCCCACACAGAGCCATTGCAAGGGGCCTCAAGTGCCCAGAGCACAGAGAGATTCCTGAGCCCTGGAATGCAGCAAACTGGGCAGCGGGACCAGAGTGACAGAGGAACATTTGTCAGCCGGTGTCATGGCTGAACTCTCAAGTGCCCTGCCTGTACTGGCACACAGGCCTGAGAGGTCCTCTGAAGACTGGGTCCCTTTCTCTATGCCAAGCAGATGCCCGAAGCAAATGTCAGTCCTAGGAGGAGAGAGAGAAGGAACTGGAGACCACAGGTTGGCCAGAGGGTGCAGGAGTCCACAGGAGGCTGCCGGGGCAGGCATCGTGTCCTCTTTTCCTCCCCTGTTTCACGAGCCAGGGTGGGGATGGGGAGAAAAGGAGACACAGCAGAGCTCCTGTCCAGCCCAGCCTCTCCCACAAGGCCAGTCCCCAGAACAGCATCTTCCCAAGCAGCATCGTAAACCTAGGTGCTTGCAGTCCTGTGGATCCAGAGAAGTGACTCAGACAACTACAGGGAGCAAGAAAGGGGCCCTCTGGGCAGGGCTCAGGGTTTACACCCCCTCAACCAGAGAGGCTCCTTGCTGATCACAGTGGGGCTGTGTGTAAGATTCTGTTTGCAAAAAGTTAGGAAGTTTTTTTTAAAGGAAGACTTTTGAACTGCTGTTCTGGATGCTAAAAATTATTTCTTTGTTTGATGTTAAAATTGAAGGAGAAGGACTGGGCCAGGGCCAGGACAGATGGCAGGGTTTATGCAAGCAAACCTCAGCTTAGAATCATGTTCTCAGCCAGGGTATGGAAGGCAAACGGGCACTTTCACTGTGTAGATCTGAGTTATGCTGCTTCTGCCATTCTTTGGCCAAGAGCCCATTGGTAAATTCCTTGACTTCTCCAGCAGCCGCCCTCCTTACCTATAAATGGAGAAGAAAACACTAACCTTGGTGGTTACTGTGAGGATTGAATGGGATAACCATTGTAAAGCACTAGGTACAGGCCTGGGACAGAATCAGTGCGCGCGCGCACACACACACACACACACACACACACACACACACAAAATGCCATTTCCCTTCCCTTCTGCTTAGCAAAGAATGTATCTAGGAACCAAGATAGAAACCAAGTGGGAGAGCCTAGAAACCCCTCACAACAAGGGCCAGGGTGACTGCTCCTGGGGATGGGTGAGGGGACGGCACAACTGATTCCAGACCCCCAGCTGGTGGTCAGGGGCTCCTGCTCCCTTGGCGTGTGTTTGTCAGATGCCAACTGGAACTGACTGCAGCTGCCGGGTCCCTGGCACCTCAATCCAAAAGGCTGAGGAAAGCTGGGATGGACATGACATCTGAGAGCTACTCATTAGAAAATAACAAAAAATGAGGCCACTTTCTCATTTGTATATTCAGATAGGAGCTCAGGGCCTCCCCACTGCATTCCTCGGCATACTTACAGATATGGAAATAAGAGTTGCTACAAAATACAAACATCTAGGACACACAGTCATTCAGTTCACATCTGAGAGCCTCTTACGCAGCAAGATTTATGTCAGCCATGGAAGATTCCAAGATGAATGTGAGGGTGTCCCTACCCTCTAGAAGCTCCTCATGGGGAACTTGGACCAGATTCAAGTAATCTCTTCTCCATTTTGTATATCCCAGTGCAGTGGGCTAATGGGGGGAAGCAGTGCACTTATGCCTTGGAGACTCATGGAAGATTTCTGAGGGAAGGTGGCATTTGAGCTGAGCTCAGGGTAGATAGAGGGTAGTCAGGGACCAACTGGGAGAAGAGAGACTAGCCTGAGAAAAAGAAAAGAGAGGGGTTTGGGGGGCAGGGGTGGTTGCAGACCCCAAAAGTCCACAGACTTCAGTTTGTTGCAGTGTTGGGGGCAGAGAGAAAGAGCCCACTGAAATGGTAAGTAGCCTAGGGTCAGCTTGAAAAGGGCCTTCCACACCATGCCAAGATAATGAGGTTCATCCTGAGCACATCCATGACCTGCAAGATTTCTTAAGCAGGCAGGGATGTTATCTTTGTTTTGTAAAGATGGACTCCATTGGCAGAGTGGTCAGACTGGAGGCACTCCACAGGCAGGTGGAGAAAGAGTCGGGTGGCAGGAAACTCATTAGGAGATTGATGTTGTGTTAAGGGTAAATGAGAGAGCATTTTCCCCTTAGGAAAGGGTAAATTGTGATGTCAAAAGGCATTTCAGAGTAGAAATGCCAAATAGAAATGTCTTAAACACAGGATATAGGTGAAAAGAAGAACAGAAAAGGAGTCTTAAGATCATTCATTTTGTGCAGTTAGACAGATGGTGATCTCACCAACTGTGAGTTCCAGAAAGATACTACAGGATGCCAGGTTTCCAAGTCACTGGAGCAATGCATCTGTTGCTTGCTTTTTTCAAAAGATAACAGACTCTGAGCCAGCCAGCAGGGGGCGCTACAGGCATTCCTTTCCTTTCCCTGCCCTGCCCTGCCCTGCCCTGCCCTGCCCTGCCCATCAAGGATGTCTGAAAGATCAGCCAGGGTCATCAGGCCGTTCCAAAGGCCTAAGGCAGTTCTGGTCACCCTCAGCATAGCCCCTTTGTTTAGAAATCTCCATATATATGGACCTTAGCATCCTCTAGCCAAGCCAGTCTCTCTCACTTTTCCCAGACTATGTACTTGATGAATCTCAAGTCAGATTTTTCGTGTAGCTGAGTAGTTAGATGGGGGTCTGGAGAATTGGAGGAGTTTGTGAAAGCTATCCTGACCAGGCAGCTATCAGAACAGAGGGCTCAGAAGCCCGGTGTGTTAATTTTTAATTCACAAAGCTACCAAATGTACACACCGTTGACCTGAGTGTGATCTTTGGACTCCTCAGAACACAGGCCACCCTTGAAAACATTTTATAAAGAACCCAAGCTGTACTCCTTGGGAATGTCCTTGGCCACCAACATTATGTGAGATATTGGAATGGAGGTAAATGAGAGGTGAGGGGGTAGTGTCTGAAGGCAGCAGTCATAGAGGAATAGGGCACTTTAGAGGCAGACAAGCATCTTCAAACCCCAGTGCTACCACTTATCCTCTGCCTTATTTCCTCATCCAAAACAAGTCCGACAATGCCTACTGTACAAAGTGGTTGTAAGGATGAAATAAAGTGATTCTGTAAAACATTTGATATGTTGTGAGGATCCAGTCAACCCTTGCAACTATGATTACTTGTGTTTTTATTCGTAATAGCAAGCTTTTAGTGTTTGTGTTCTGCTGGCTCCCTCTTGGCTCCAGGCCTGGAATACTCTAGCCTCTGTCTCCCCTGAGAACCTTCCTCACACTGGGTTGGGCCCCTGCTTCTAACTCTGATGGCATTTCTCTGCACAGCCTAGAGGGACCTCCCCTGTCCAGCACAGTGACCAGTGCACAGCAAGTTTCAAGAACAACTGGTTAATAGATGATTTGTTTTTTGAATGAATGAAGGAAGAAAGGGACAAACAAACAAGAAAATCAATTTTTGTTGAGTCATGGGTCTCAATCACACTCTAATAAGGATGGAATCATGCCCCAGAGAGGCCCATGTGGGCAAGGAAGGATCATGGTAGTGTCAAAGGCTGGCAGTGGGATCAGAAACATTCATACCAAAATGTACCAGGAGGCAGAAATCCCAATCACAAGAGTGTAGCTGGTAGAGGGGGTAGGGAGAAACTAGGGCAAGGGCTCCCGTGGGACCAGAACAGTCGTAGAGGAGAGAGGTACCAAGAGACAGTTATAACCACAGCAAGGTCAATACAAGGTGTACCGCCGACAGAAAATCAATAGGATTCAGCGACAAAATAGAAGGAAATTACCAAGAAAAGGAAATAACTAAAGATGTAACCTGAGAGGACTCAAAAATGGTACTTTGAGGGGCTGGGACTATATAGCTCTGTGGCAGAGCACTTGCCTAGCACATGAGGCACTGGGTTTGACCCTTAGCACCACATAAAAATAAACAAAATAAAGATATGCCATCAATCTGCAACTACAAAAAAAAACTTTTTTAAATGGTACTTGAGTTTCTAGTCTTCATTCTGATTACCATTATTACTTTATCGGATGAAGCAGAAGTGAAGCCAAGCAAAACCAACTAAGAAGAGTAGAGAGAGTGCCCAAGCCAGCAAGTTTGCCTGTGACTTTCTTGTGGTTCTTTTAAGACCCTCCCTTCTGTTCTAGTCTCCTCTACCTGACCCTTACCCCTTGGTTTGTAATTTCTTTTCTTTTTTTTTTTTTTTTTTTTTTCTTTTTTTTTTTTTTTTTTTTTTTTTTTTTGGTACCGGGGATTGAACTCAGGGGCACTCGTCCACTAGGTCACATCCCCAGCCCTTTTTTGTATTTTACTTAGAGACAGGGTCTAAATGAGTTGCTAAGTGCCTCACCATAGCTGAGGCTGGCTTTGAACTCGCGATCCTCCTGCCTCAGCCTCCCAAAGTGCTGGCATTACAGGCGTGCGCCACTGCGCCTGGCTGGTTTGTAATTTCTTTATTAGTAAATATCTTCTCTTGTTTTAACCTGGTCTGCACTGCATTCATATTGATTTGTTTATCTATCCCACAGATATTTTTTGAGCACCTCTTACATGTAAGGCAGTATCCAGGGGTTTAGCACCAAATAAATACATATTGAATTAATCATGTCATGATATAAAGTTGGCATGGGGAAGTTCCAGGGGAGGAGACTAGCAGAGAGTTTTACTGGGCAGCATCTGGAAAGGAAATGTAGGCAGTTCATCACCAAGGCCTGGATTGGTTAGATGGAGAAAATCTGCCGACTCAGAAAAACAGACACAAAGCCTGGCCTGGAGAACAAGGGGATTGGTAGTGAGGGTTGGGCATTTCATCCAAGAGCAAGGGAATCTTTTTCTAATGAGAAAAACTGAAAGTAAGCAATATACTGTACCTCTAAAGGTCTAGATCTGTTTTTAAAGGAAGAGTCTCTAGAGGGAAGGAATCTTTGGGATATCTTCAGCAGTCCCAGCTCCCTCCTGGCTCAATGGACACAGCCTTAGCTGAGCAGGGCTTATCTAGCACAGCTCAGTGAGAAGGGTGCCTGAGAGCTGCCCAGCCCTGACTCCATACTCCCCACTCCTGAGACCGTGCCCCACGTTCGTTCCTAGAGCAGGCCCATTTCACGTAGATTTGGCCTGTAGGGCTTTGCTACCCAAAGTGTGGCCTGCAGACAGGCTGCAGCAACATCCCTTGGGAGCTGGTTAGAAATGCAGAATCTCAGGCCCCACCCAGGGCCCACCAAGTCAGCAGCTTCACTTAACAAGGTGCTCAGATGATTTGTTCACAGGCCTAGGCAAGGCTCTGTGGTAGGCAAACTGAACACTGAGGCCGGGGGCTCTAGGAACAAAGCGGTCAGCCACCCTGGACCTGTGGGGCCTCCTCCATGGTGCCACCTGGGGCCCTGTGCTAAATGTGAAATGGAAGGCAGAAGCACCCCAGCAGCTGGCCTGCAGTAAATTTCATTCCTGCCCCCTTCTACTCCCCTCTTCTCACCTCATAGTGAGAGAGAACTGCTGCAGTTCCCCCTATCTCCTACCTCGACTGAGTCACACTTCTGTGTCCTGACTGCTATTATTCCAGTTTTCTGGGACACCCTTTACCCTCTCCATAGAAACTCCTTTAAGCCTCAGATCAGGGGTCAGTTCCTAGCAATCCATTCATCATACAGGCAGGGCTTAGTGCCTTTCCTCTGTGACCCATCCTCCACCTTAGCAAGTGGCTTCATGCTAAAATGGGCCCATATTCCCCACCAAGAGCAGAGGCTAGTTCTCACTTTGAAAATACCAGGATCAGCACAGTGGCTGGTGCATAATGGGTATTCGGTACTAGGTATTGAATGGATAGATGGATGGATGAGTGGATGGGGGGTGGATGGATATTTGTCAAACACAAACAACAGAAGTAAATTTCCAATGGATACAGCTGATGTTAATTATCTGATTATTTTTCTGTGTTACTAAATAGAATGATGTTGAGGACAGGGAGCATGTATTATTTCTGAAGTCTGCATTCCGAGGTACTTAGCAGATGCCCCATAAATGTAGGTTCAACAAATGAATGGGGAAAAAAATGAATAAAGAATAGCTCAGTACTTAAGAGCCCTGGAACCAGACCACTAGGCTTAGAATCCTGACTCTGCCACTTTCTAACTGTGTGATTTAGGCCAGTTACACAACCTCTGTGCCTGAGGTTCCTCCTGTATAAAATTGTGATCATAGGGGCTGGACATGTGGTTCAGTGATAGTGTGCTTAGTATGTGTGAGACCTTGGGTCCAGTCCCTGCATCTCCCAAAAAAAGTATGATTGTAATAGAATCTAGCCATAGGGTTATTATGATGTTTAAATTCATTAAAACTGTATAAAAAGTGCTTAGGAAAGCACTGATGATGTTCAAAAGAGCTCAGATGGATGGGAATAGTGCTGAACTCATCTGAAAGAAAGTTAGCTATTACCTTGAGAGGCTGAACAATGAGCAAGTTAAGTAGACTCATGCCCCAAGGGAGGACCCAGAGAGTTAATCTGGGTTCAGACCAATACTGTCCATACCCACCCCCTTAATCCCAGGAGGGCATGCCTTGTGTCCACCAGTCACTCATTCATCCATATTCACTCTTGTCCCTTCTTTTCTAAAGGAAAACGTTTCCTTAATAAAGGAAATTAATGAGCTCCGTAGGGAACTGAAGTTCACCCGCTCTCAAGTTTATGACCTTGAAGCTGCTCTGAAACTGTCCAAGAAAATCCGACCACAAGAAGGTCAAGAGACAGGTAATGTCATCAGTGGTTTCAGTGGTTAGGGAGATGGGCATTGGGATGAAGGGACCAATGGCAGCCACAAGCAAGTCTCTCTTTGGCTTCCTCCTATATCAGGTCACATCTACTGTGGCCTTCTGGAAACGTCTCCATGCCACATGCTTGCACTCCAAAGGACATGTGAGGATTGTCCTACATTCAAACACTCACATGTCCACAATCTCCAGTCTGAAATCCCGAGTTAACTACAATTTGGAATTGAGAATCTTTCAGGCTTTAGAGAGAGCATGCTACCTATTATATAATGTCCCTAAAGGGGTCTGGGTAGTGTCCTAAAAGTCATATGCATTAGTATTCTGTAGTGACATATGAATACTCACCCTAAGCTTCACGAATTTAAAAAAGCATTCCATTTTTAAATCTTTCTGCATTTTAGAATTGTGGTCAAGGGATTGTGGACCTGTATAATTCAAATGAAGACCAAAAGATGAGAAACTCTTTAAAGGGAGAGAGGAAAGGATTACATAAGAAATAATCGATGAATTACTAATAGCCAAGAAAAAAGGGGAAATAAGGAAAGTTATTATTTAAATAGTTCCCCAAGTGCCTCTGAATTACTAATAGCCAAGAAAAAAGGGGAAATAAGGAAATGTTATTATTTAAATAGTTCTCCTTGTATGGCAAAAGGAAGTTTTTTTCCTGCAGAAACAAGCCTTCACCTGTCACTAAGTTGTATGGGAAACTTATCACATGGATCTTTTTGAAAAGAATGCTGCATAATAGTGGATGGCCTAACTACAGGCATTCCAGGCAATAAAGAAACATTCTTTAGGAATCTACATAAGGACAGTTGATACATCCAAGAGTATAAGGCTTATCTATGAAAAGTAATCCAGCAGTTAGTATTTCGTTTTGTGGTGGTTTATGTTCAGGAGTAAAACTTAGAGACCTGCATAAACTGAAACATCCGTGGCTATGGATTAGGTCTTTCAAATGTCAGTTGTCTCATGTAAGGTGGGTATTTACACAATATTATCACTGGGGGGAGGTAGCTGAAAGGTTTTACTCAAGGAGCATTTATTTGTATCAATCGTGCACCATGATCATGGAATGCTTAAGTCTGACCTCTGATTTTGAACATGGCCCACCAAGACAAGTCAGCTCAAAATATACATTCTCAAGTTATATAATAAATTGGCCAGTTCCGTTGGTATTTAAGAAGTCTTTTTTTTTTTTTTTTTTTTTTTTTTTTGGTACCAGGGATTGAACTCAGGGGCACTTGACCACTGGGCCACATCCCCAGCCCTTTTTTGGGATTTTATTAGAGACAGGGTCTCACTGAGTTGCTAAGTGCCTCGCATTTGCTGAAGCTGGCTTTGAACTCGCGATCCTCCTGCCTCAGCCTCCCAAAGTGCTGGGATTACAGGCGTGCGCCACCGCGCCCGGCTATTAAGAATTCTTTATCTGAACAAGAGAGGTTGTTATCCCCAAAACATTACTTCAGTTTAAACGTTTATGTTAAATTTTCATACACATAACAATCAACTAACAGATCTAAAAGACACACCTGCTTTTCACTTACTAAAGATTTAAAATAAACTAAGATGACACAAATAAACCATAAGGGAAAAAAAGAGAACACAAAAGGAAGTAAGAGACACAAAATTTTGAAAGCTGGTAACTGATTTCACAGACCCAAGAAAACTAAATCCTAAACCAGAAATGGAAAACCTGGGGGAAGGGAAGACAAGAGAACCTAATGTAAACCACAAAACCCTCAGCAGTCTCTGGAATTATCAGTAGCAGATATCTCTGGAAGTACAGATGAAGATGGGGCTGAAAACAGGAGGAAAAAAATCTAAGAAGCTCTTAGACCTACCTAGTATCCAATACAATGGCTACAAGTACCCATATCAAGTCTATGATCATGAAATCTCAAAACGCAAGAGTACAAAGAAAAAACTCCTCCAAACTTCCAAGGGCGGGGTAAGAGAGAGGTTGCATATACAGGATCAAAAATCCCAATTACAGGGATGCAGTTGTGGCTCAGTGATAGAGTGCTTGCGTAGCATGTATGAGGCACTGGGTTTGGTCCTCAGCACCACATAAAAGTAAATAAATAAAATAAAGGTACTGTGTCCATCTACAACCAAAAAAATTTTTTAAATCCGAATGACAGGATACAAAACTCAATGCACAAAAAGCAATTGCTCTTTATATACTACTAATAGTGAACAATCTGAAAATTAAGAAATCAATTCCATTGCTGGGCATGGTGGCACATGCCTGTAATTCCAGTGACTTAAGAGGCTAGCAAGTTCAAGACCAGCCTCAGCAACTTAGCAAGGCCTAAGCAACTTAGTGAGACCCTGTCTCAAAAAATAAAAAGGACTGGGGATATGGCTCAGTGGTTAAGCACCTCTAGATTAAATCCTGGTATCAAAACAAAACAAAACAAAAAACCCTAAGGAATAAACTTAATTAAGAAGAAAAAAGACTTAAAACTACAAAACATCGCTGAAAGAAATTAAAGGAGTCACCAATAAATGAAAAGATTTTCCATGTTCATGAACTGGAATACTTAATATTTTTAAAGATGTCAATACTACCCAAAGTGATCTACAGACTCAAGGCAATCCCTATCAAAATTTCAATGACTTTTTTGCAAAAACAGAAAAATCCGCTTTTTCCGTCCGCTCTTCCCTCCCCCCAGCACTGCTCGGGCTGCACCTTGCTCTCTCCCAAACTCCGAGCTCCTGGCTCCTGCTATACTAGTGCCGCCATCAAGATTATCTACCCGGACCTCATCAGCCATGATGAGATGTTCCCCCACATTTACAAGATCCGGGAGATGGCAGACAGACTCTGCCTGGAGGTAGAGGGCAAGATGGTCAGTAGGACAGAGGGTAGCATTGATGACTCGCTCCTTGGTGGAAATGCCTCGACTGGAAGACCCGACAGTGAAGGTACAGAAAGCACTGTAATCACTGGTGTCGATATTGTTATGAACCATCATTTGAAGGAAACCAGCTTCACAAAAGAAGCATAGAGAAATGCATCAAACTGGGGCTGGGGTCGTGGCTCAGTGGTAGAGCACTGGCCTAGCACGTGCGCGGCCAGGGGGTCGATCCTCAGCACCACTTAAAAATAAAGGCATTGTGTACAACTAAAGCAAATAAATAAATACATAAAAAAAAAAAAAAAGAAATACATCAAAGATCACATGAAATCAATCAAAGGCAAACTTGAAGAACAGAGACCGTAGAGAATAAAACCTTTTATGACAGGGGCTGCAGAACAAATCAAGCACATCCTTACTAATTTCAAAAACTACCAGTTCTTTATTGGTGAAAACATGAATCCAGATGGCATGGTCGGTCTCCTGGACTACCGTGAGGATGGTGTGACCCATATATGATTTTCTTCAAGGATGGTTTATAAATGGAAAAATGTTAACAAATTTGGCAGTTACTTTGGATCTATCATCTGTCATCCTAACTGGCTGCTGATTGTCATCCCCATAAAACCAGGACTTAAGACAAATGGAACTAATGTCATCTTTGGCACATTTTATTTATTTATTTATTTCATACTAGGGATTGAACTCGGGGGCACTCGACCACTGAGCCACATCCTCAGCCCTATTTTGTATTTTATTTAGAGACAGGGTCTCAACGAGTTGCTTAGTGCCTTGTTATTGCTAAGGCTGGCTTTGAACTTGTGATCCTTCTGTCTTAGCCTCCTGAACTGCAGGTATTACAGGCATGTACCACCACACCTGGTGAGCACATTTATTTTGACCTGTGATTTATTTGGAGTGTGGAGGCATTGTTTTTTAAGAAAATATGTCATGGAGGTTGTCTAAAAATAAAATGCATGTAAACTCACTTGACAGAAGTTCTCTTAGTTTAATACATGTCTAAACTAAATCCAACCATTAGTATTCCTAGAGAAGCTAGAGCCTGATGGTAGGCCACCATTAGAAAGCTGACTCTCTTCAGATAACTTCTGCAGTGAAAACTACTTCTGCAACTGGAATATAAAAAACAAGAATCAAGTGGCACACACCTGTAATCCCAGCAGCTCAGGAGGTGGAGGCAGGAGAATCACAAGTTCAAAGCCAGACTCAGCAATTTAGCAAGGCACTAAGCATCTCAGTGAGACCCTGTCTCTAATAAAATACAAAATAGGGCTGGGAACGTGGCTCAGTGATCGAGTGCCCCTGAATTCAATCCCGGATACCCACCCCCACCCCCCCAAAAAAAAAGAATCAAAGTTTTAATTCTGAATTGTAATAAAGGGAAAGACCATGCTCATATCAGTGCCAACATTTGAAGTATGGAACCTTATACATTGCGTCACCTACAACAGAAGTAGTTAACCCTGGAAGAGATTACCAAAAGAATAAGTAGAAACTAACTCAGTTGGAAAATTAAAAAAAAAAAAAAAAATCCATCCTAAAATTCATATGGAATCTTTAGGTACCCTGAATAGCCAAAACAATCTTTTTTGCTTGGTTTTGTGGTGCTGGGGTTGAACCCAGGGCCTGGTGCATGGTAGGCAAGTACCCTACTACTGAGTTACATCTCCAGCCCCCAAACGATCTTTTAAAAGAACAAAGTTGAAGATCTCACACTTCCTGATTTCAAAACTTATTACAAAGCTTTAGTAATCAAAACTATGTGATGCTAGTATAAAAGCAGACCAATGGAATAGAATTGAGAGTCCAAGGGAAAAAAAAAAAAACTCATATATATGGTCAAATGATTGTCAACAACAGTGACAAGACTATTCTGTGGGGAAAGTATAGTCATTTTAACAAGTAGTGTTGGGAAAACTACATATCTGCATGCAAAAGAACAAGGTGAACCCTTAACATACATATACAAAACTTAACTCCAAGTGGATCCAAAATCTAAATATACAAGCCACCAGGTACAGTAGCATGCTCCTGTAGTCCCGGCTACTCAGGAGGCTAAGGCAAGAGGATCACTTTAGCCCAGGAGTTTGAGGTCAGCATGGGAAGCATAGCAAGACCTCATGTAAAAATAAATAAGAGCTAAATCTATGCAACTCTGATATGGAGGAATAGAGGGAAAGCTTCATGACACTGGATTTGGTGATTATTTCTGTGGTACATGTCACTAAAAGCAACAGACAATAAAACAAAACCAGATAAATTAAACTCCATGAAAAGCATAAGGTTCACACCTAATAAAGAACACTGTCAACAGAGTGAAAAGGCAATTACAGAATGGGAGAAAAATATTTTCAAATCATACACCTGAAAAAGGATTAATATCCAGAATATATGAAGAACTCCTACAACTCAACAGCAACAAAATGGACAAAGAACGCAAATAGACATTTCTCCAAAGAAAATATACAGATAACCAATAAAAAATAAATAATTAAAAGCATGAAAAGATGCTCTATATCTCTAATCAAGAGGAAAAATATAAATGAAAACTACAATGAGATGCTACTTCTCATCCACTAAAATGGTTTTTTTTTTTTTTTTTTGTTTGTACGGGGATTGAACTCAGGGGCACTCGACCACTGGGCCACATCCCCAGCCCTTTTTTGTATTTTTATTAGAGACAGGGTCTCACTGAGTTGCTAAGTGCCTCGCCATTGCTGAGGCTGGCTTTGAACTCGCAATCCTCCTGCCTCAGCCTCCCAAGTGCTGGATTACAGGCATGTGCCACCGCACCCGGCTTAAAATGGTTATTATTTTTAAACACTGGGGGTAGGGATGTACCTCAGTGATAGAGCACTTGCCTAGCATGTACAAGGCCCTGGGTTCAATACCCAATACTGAATAAAAGCATATTTTAAAAAAGAAAATAACAGTATAGTGATGATGTAGAGAAATAGGACCCTTGCATATTACTGGTAGGGGTATAAAATGATACAACCACTATGAAAAACAATGTAGCAATTACTCAACAAAACATTAAAAATAGAATCACCATATGATCTAGCAATTCCACTTCTAGATACATATCAAAAGAATAGAGAGTCAGGAATTCAAAACTACCTGTGTACACCATTTTCATAGCAGCATTATTCATAATTGCCAAACAGTGAAAGCAACCCAAGTGTCCACTGATGGATAAATGGATAAACAAAATGTGGGATGCACATGCAATGAAATATTATTCAGCCCTAAAAACGAAGGAAAGTCAGACACATGTTACAACATGGATAAACCTCGGAGACATTCTGTTAAGTGAAATAACCAAGTCACAAAAGGAAGAACAGTGCATGATTCCATTTAAATTAGGTTCCTGGAATAGTCAAATTTATAGACATGAAAGTAGAATGAAGCCGGGCACCATGGCACATGCCTGTAATCCCAGTGGCTCAGGAGGCTGAGACAGGAGGATTGCGAGTTCAAAGCCAGCCTCAGCAACTTAGTGAGGCCCTGTCTCTAAAAAAATAAAAATAAAAATAAAAATAAATACAAAATAGGACTGGGGATGTGACTCAGTGGTCAAGTGCCCGTGAGAAATCCCCAGTTCCAAAAAAAAAAAAAAAAAAGAAAGTAGAATGATGGTTTCTAGGAGCTGGGGAATAAAGAATAATGGGGAGTTAGTGTATTTAATGTGTACAAAGTTTTAGTTGGCTTATGTGAAGATAGATGGAGATGGATGGTGGTAATTGTACAACAGTGTGAATGTACTGAAAGCTACAGAAGTGTATAGTTAAAATGGCAAATGTTACGTATCTTGTGTTGGTCAGCTTTATACCACTGTGACAAAATACCTGAGATAATCAACTTAAAAGGAGAAAAGGTTTCTTTTGGTTCATAGTTCCAGAGGTTTCAGCCTGTGGTCACTTGGCCCTGTTGCTTTGAACCTGTGGTGACACAGTATGCCATGTGTGGATGTACATGGTAGTGGAGGCCTGTTTACCCCCATGGCAGCTAAGACACAGAGGGAGAAGAAGGTGCCAAGGTCCTATTTTCTCCTTTATGGGTATTCCCCCAATGACCTAACTTCCTCCCACAAGGGCCCATCTCCCAGTGGTTCCACCACCTCCCAATAGCACCACAAGCTTGAGACCAAGACTTCAACACAAGGGCCTTTAAGAAACATTTATGATCCAAACTTTAGCATATATAAAAATTATACAGAATATAATTTAAAAACTTTTTCAATCATCCATGTATCACTATGTATAACATGGAAAAAAATGGCTTCTTCATTTAGCCTTTTGATATTAAAGGATCTAAAACTATCAAACAATAACAACAAATCTCAATTGCATTGGACTTCCCAGCAATAGCTGGAAGTTAGAAGCTAGCTGGAAGACAAAGGAACAGGGCTTTTAATCAATCTTCCAAAGGAAAATCATTTCCAGTGCAGAATTCTATACCCAGTTGTATTAGTCAGGTTCTGCAGAGGAACAAAAACAACAGGAGATTAGATAGATAGATAGACAGACAGACTGACTGACTTCTAAAAGGGGATTTATTAGATTGGCTTACAGGATCAGAAACCGTAGAGTCCCATAATGGCTGTCTGCACACTGGAGAACTGGAGAAGCCAGTAGCTGTTCAGTCCATACATACAGCTAAAGTAATTGAACCTGATTCAAGAAGCTAGAACCTCAGAAGAAGAGGGACAATAATGCAGCCCCAGTCTAGGACCTGGGCCTGGGAACTCCCCGGCAAATTGTAGGTCATTCTGCCTTAGAAGAGCAAGGAGCTGGAGTCCAAAGTCCTCAGGCAATCACCGCAGGAAATCTAAGCACCCTCCAAGAGAGAGAGAAAACGGTGCCTGTGTCCAAGTTGATTTCCTTTTTTCTCTGCCCTTTTTCTGTCCCATTGGGCTGGCTATACAGTCCATATTTAGGGTTGGTCTGCCCCTCCTTAATTTGCTGTCCCACATGTCAATTCTGGAAACACCTTCATCAACATACACAAAGAAGCCAGGCGCAGTGGCGCACACCTGTAATCCCAGCACTTGGGAGGCTGAGGCAGGAGTATCGTAAGTTCAAAGCCAGCCTCAGCAATGGCGAGGCACTCACTCAGTGAGACCCTGTCTCTAAATAAAATACAAAAAAGGGCTGGGGATGTGGCCCCAGTGGTCAAGTGCCCCTGAGTTCAATCCCCGGTAACAAAACAAAACAAAGAAAAAAAATACACAAATTAATCCAATCCAATCAAATTGACAATCCACATTAACTATCACACCAGCCAAACATTCCATCAAGGGAGAGAGTGGAATTAAGATGTTTTCAGATGTACAAGGGTCTCAGTAAATTTACCTCCCACACATGCCTTCTCAAGAAGCTACTAGTGGGTGCTCTGCACCAGAAAAAAGAAAAAGAAAAAAGCAGGGAAGTAAAACGAGAAAGACATAGGATTCAAGAATCAGGACATTTGAATTTGAAAGAGGCAAAAAGAAACCCCCCAAATGATGGTGGACAAAGAGCCCCATATAGTAGCTCTACCACAGAATTGACAAGCACTCAGTCAAGACTGGGTAGGTAAGAAGGCACCTGATGAAGTTGCTAGAATCTCTGAATACCTAATGAGAGGACATGCACACAACAGCCAGAGAGTTGAGATTGAATTAGCAGCATGTACCTATAAAATTGAGCAAATGAAAAAACAAAACAATTAACTCCTGGGAAAGCAAATTATTGTATTGAAAAGGAAAATGAATCATTGTATACCACATGGCTCAGCTGCGACCAGCAGTTACATAAATCACAGTAACATAAGTTCTTTTTTTTATTTTTTTGTACCAGGGATTGAACTCAGGGGCACTCGACTACTGGGCCACATCCCTAGCCCTTTTTTGTATTTTATTTAGAGACAGGGTCTCACTGAGTTGCTAAGTGCCTCACCATTGCTGAGGCTGGCTTTGAACTCGAAATCCTCCTGCCTTAGCCTCCCAAGTGCTGGGATTATAGGTGTGCGCCACAGCGCCCAGCTATGATAACATAAATTCAGACTATTAATTCACTCAAAATTGGGGGTATGGGATAATAGAAACCATGCCTAGGACAGGGGAGGGTGCTGAAGAAAAGTGAAATCCTCATTTCTCCTAGTGGGAAGACAAACAGATAATCCCTGAAAATAATAAATCAAAGAAGCAATATAAGCATATTTATCAAAGCAGAGTGTAGAAGGTGGAAACCAAAAGAATCAGCTAAAGTAATTGAAACTGTTGCCTCTGAAGTTTGAGAAATGGAGTAGCATGTTATAGGAGATAGTGCTGTTATTTGTAATAACCAATGAAGGGCTAATAAACTCCAAATTATGGCCATATATTATGAAAATAGTAATTACCAAATTAAGAAAATATGTCATTAGGAAAAGCATGTTTGCCTTCCAATTTTCTACTGCAAGTATATCATTTTTTGTCATCCACCCCGTCAGTATCAGGGATAGAACCCAGGGCCTCATACATGCAAGGCAAGCATTCTACCAATGAGCTACACTCCCAGACCCCTGAAGTCATATCTTTTTAAAAAAGAAAGAGAGCAAGATGTGATGGCTCCACACCTGTAATCCCAGCAACTTGGGAGGCTGAGGTGGGAAGTTCCTAAATTAGAGGTTAGCCTGGCCAACTTGATGAGACCCTGTCTCCAAATAAAATTAAAAGGACAGGGGTGTGGCTCAGTGGTAGAAGGCCTCTGGGTAAATCCCCAATACTAAAGGGAGAGAGAGGAAAAGCGAGAGAGAGAAGGAAAGAGAGTATAACCAATATAGAATGAATTCGGAAACTAAACTAGAGGGGGAAAGCTGCCTTGCATGGAGAGATGGGTAAAATAAGCATTTGTCAGCCTTGGCTCTGGATGAATAAAAGAAAAAAATCTGAGAAAAAAAATATCTTCACTGAGACTCTCTAACCAAAAGCCCATGCTTAGGTTTAAGTCCAGAACTTAACACTCAATTTCTGGTTCAAAGCAACTGTAGCTGAAATTTTCATTTAAAAGATTCCATGCTGGTAGGTCCCAAGTCCCAAGTAGAAGCCAATACAAATTCTTTCTGGAAGAGTACATTTTAAACGCAAACTATGAATACCCATAGATAACTTTCTAAGGAACATGAGCTAAATGAAATCACTAAATACATGAAAAGCCACAAAAATGTCAACTACAGAATAAAACCAATGAAGACCATGGATGGTAAAATTATTTAAATGGTAATGTTTAATATGTATAAAGAAAGAGGAATTTGAAAAGGTATAAAAGCAAGAGTCTCCCAAATGCATATAGGCATATTTTTAAAAACACAAATAATACTTCCATAAATGAAAACTATAATAATTGTAACTAGAAGGTCAGTGAATAGATTGAACAATAGATTAGACACATCTGAAGGAAGAATTTGTGAACTAAAAGAAAGAAAAAGTTGCCAGATTGCAGCCCAGAGAGACAAAGATATAATAAAAGAAAAAAATATATAGAACAGAATGATTCAATTTATGACTAATTGAAGTATGAGAAAGGAAAAAAGAAGAAAGGCAACATTACCAAAAGGAAGAGCTGAAGTCTTTCAGAAGGGATCCCAGTGGATTCCAAGCAGGGTAATTAAAAAGAAAACTACATCTAAACTGCAGAACACTAGAAACAAGATGTTAAAAGCAGCCAGAGAGAAGAAATAGACTGCACACAAAAGAATGACAACTCAATTGGCCTTTGACATCCCAATAACAACAGAAAAACCCAGAAATAGTGACACTATCTTCAAAGTGCAGAAGGGCACCAACTGTCCAGTGAAATTATCTCCTTAAAAATGGTGCCAAGGGGCTGGGGTTGTGGCTCAGCAGTAGAGCGTTCGCCTAGCACATGTGCGGCCCGGGTTCAATCCCCAGCACCACGTAAAAAAAAAAAAAAAAAAAAAAAAAAAAAAAGGTATTGTGTACAACTAAAACAAATAAATAAATATATTTTTTTAAATGGTGCCAAAAGAAGGGCTGGGGATGTAGCATAGTAGTACATGATTTATCCAACATGTGTGAGACCGTGGGTTCAATCCCTAGCACTGCAAAATTTTAAAAGGGGCCAAAATAAAAGATTTTTTCTGACAAACAAAAACAGAATTTGTCACCAACCAAACCTTTTTAAAGGAATTTCTAAAGAATATATATTAGGAAGAAAAAACTATTCCTGAAGAAAATCTGAATACAAGAAGAAACAATGAATAAAGAAGACAAATATGTAGAATTGAAAAAATTTTTTTAACTTTACAAAGTACTAAAAGCGCCAGGCGTGGTGGCTCATGCCTGTAATCACAGCACTTGGGAGGCTGAGGCAGGAGGATCACGAGTTCAAAGCCAGCCTCAGCAATGGCAAGGCACTTAGCAACTCGGTGAGACCCTGTCTCTAATAAAATACAAAAATAAGGGCTGGGGATATGGCCCAGTAGTCGAGTGCCCCTGAGTTCAATCTCCAGTAGCAAAAAAAAAAAAAAAAAAAAAAAAAAAAGAAGAAGAATGAAATTATGTCATCTGCAGGAAAATGGATGGAACTTGAAAACATGTTAAGCAAAATAATCCAAACTCAGAAGGACAAGAGTTGTATGTTTTTTCTCATATGTGGAAGGTAGAGAGGAAAAAGGAAATGAAAGTTTGGTGGGGGTGAGGGGCCTCATGAAAATTCAAGGGAGATCAATCAGTAGAGTAAAGGAAAGGGACCAGAGGAAAGGAGGAAGGGAGGGAAAGGGGAAGTACTGGGAAAAGATATTGGCCAATTATATATTGTTAGATCATGTACATAAACAAATACATAACAACAAATCCCACCATTATGTATAATAGAATGTATGGCAAAAAATATGGAGGGTGAGGAGGACCAAGAGATTGCAGAAAAGAAGAGTATTCAAGGAACAAAAGCAGAGAGAGAATGGCCCAGACTTCTCCTGGAAGAGGGAAGGGAAAAGCCAGGTGCTCTTTGAATGTTGTCTCCATTAGACCAATTAGAGGCCCAAGGCAAGGGTGGCCACTGGCCAGTGCAGACCACTTCCTCTTTGAAATTCTCTCTTCCTTTGCCTCCAACATCTGTTCTTTTCCAGTTTTCCTCCAGACGTACAGGGAAGGTGGGCAGTGAAAACAAGAGACCCCTTTTCCACTGAGAAATATTTGACTAGGGTCAGGGAGCTGGAGACAGTTTCAGGGAACTGGAGGCGGGTGGCAGTGTCATTTGTTAAGAGCGAGGGAGAAGTGGGAGTCAAAGGTCAGACATGCTGCTGCGGGGAATGGGAGAGTTTGCCAACTATGAACACGAACCCCTCAGTGTTTGGAGACCAAGCATTTCAATCTTACATGCTACTTTTTCCAGTGACACGCAGAGGCCAGATGCAGACATGGAGACATTATGTTGGTTGGTTACCTCAGGTTTGGACTGGGCAGGGCACTGAACCAGAAGGACATGGCAACTAGAATACCGAGACTATTGTCCAGGGAAGAGAGGAAGAAACGCAGTGGTCTGACAAGCCAGGGAAGGGAAGTCTAGTATAAAAGGAGCCCATGTGATGAGTAAAACTTGGAATCAAAGAGCCCAAGTCTGGAGCAGCAGGGAGCGAGGTGGTGGCCAGAGGACAGCATGCTGGGGTGAAAGGGCACACAATTTAGAATCCCGGGTGGTGATGAGAGAGGGGAAGCCACAGAAGGGGTGCTGACATGGGAATGGGATGAGTCACAGACTCCTGAGGACACTGGGGTTGCCCAAGACAATGGCAGAACCTGAAACAGGGAGGAAGACTCGAGTGGGGGGGAGGAAAGCCCTCAGGGAACGTGAGTGCATGACCACACAGGAGGGGGAGGCCGTGCTCTTTACGTGAGGAGGAGAGTGCCACCCTGCCTGCGGCGTGGGGAGTGGGAGAAAGAGCAGCCTCACTGGCCAGGCCTTGGCACAGGTGCAGGGGGCCCCGGGGAGGGGCTGGGCTGGGGTCACGCTTGGTATTCAGCTTACCATTTGGAACTGTGTCTCTCTGCCAGACCCTGAAGGGGCTTATTTATCTCCGTACCCTGGGATGAGTGTCGTCCCCACAGTGGGTGCCCAGTGAATGTCTGAGGGGGGACGAAGTGAGGGGAGAGGCCACAGTAGTCCAATAAACAGGTCACACTTGCAGGGAAATTCCTGTCCCTTACAGTCCCTGGCAGGGACTTGCCCGGCATCCCTCCCACCATGAGGCTGAAGGAGCAAGAAGAAACTGCCAGAATCATCGAAATGCAACGCCTAGAAATCCGGCGTCTCAGAGACCAGATTCAAGAGCAAGAGCAGGTCCCAGGGTTCCACACTGTTGCTGGAATCCGGCTTCCTTCCATCCCTGATTCAGATGTTGATATGAACAACTGAGCCATCTCCGGTTAGAGCCAGAAGTACCACATGTCTGTCCCCAGGCCAGATTCACACTGGGGTCCGGGCAGTCCCTTCAACACTGACCCCACCGCACCCCCTTTCTCTTGCCCTGGGAACTGGGGATACAGTCAGAATAAAGGTGTTTACTTACAACCTTGTCCAACTTCTGCTTAGCTAAGGGGCCAGGGCAGAGGAGGGAAAGAGAGGAGCCGGGGACTGGGGGACTGTCTAAAGCCACTGCTGCTTGTGTCTTCAGGCACAGGGCTGCCTGGCACCATGGACATTGCAGTGGGCTTGGGACTGGCTTCCTGCCACCTGCCTTCCTCTCTGGGCCTGAGGACAGGGCTGCCTCTTCCTATCTTAGGCGGCTCTGCTTGTTGCTTCCCTCCTAACTTTCTTCTCTGTCAGTGAAGTCAGGACCAGATAACACCTCCTACATTTTCTTCTCCATTGTGAAATGTAACGAGGCTTTCTGATGATTTTTGTATGTGTAAAGGTGAAGGAAAAGATGGGAGTAAAAGAACAAACATGCACATTTACAGGGATCCCCCAGTCTTGCATGACCCGCACACCTTGTTCTTGGGACCACAAGCCCAGCTCTGCCCTCCTTTTTCTTACCTCCACATGGCTCTAGGCTTACCTTCTGCAGTGCCTTCCCAGTACTTCTACTTCTGAGAGGTACTTCTCCCTCTAGCAATACTTCTGGGCCCCATCCTGGGAGACCCAGCCGTACACAGTTACCAGGAAAGATACACCTTTCGGCCCTAAAGAGTAAAGGAATATAACCCAAGAGCCCTGCTCCTTCCTGCAGAGGCCAGACACCCCTCTAATGCCCAGATACCTTACCTAAGCCCATAGACCCTCCTGACCCCTGCTGCCTGTTATCTCCAAGGCTTACTACCTTCTCAGCCTGCTTTACTGACTCTTGGCACTGCTCGTGGGTTAGTTTTCATGGCTAGAGCTGAGACTTAGCTGTCCTGTTTGGCAGGGCTCTCCTGAAGGTGTGGACAGCAGTCAGAAGGGACATGACAGAGGCCAAGAAGCAAAGTGCTTTAGCAACCACCTCTTCGCCCTCCCCTGCACCCTAACACAACAGCCAGCTCATCTCTTCCATACCAGTGTGCCCTCCAGCATGTCATCCACCTACTGGGAGAACAGATCCCAAGAGCAGGAAAAAAAAAATCATACATCCCAGAGATAAGTTCAACCACAAAGATGGCAGCCCATTATATCATCAAACCAGGTAGCTGGGCTCTTCTGGCACTCAGACTTCTCTATTCCAAAGTAGCGCCTTGGCTTTATCTTTGCAGAAGAAAACTGTCTTGAAATGAGATATGAAGTGGGTCAGCAGAGCCAGACCTTTCAGGTCCTCAAAAGCACATGAAAGATATGGACTAGAGGCCAGGGGACAGTGCTCAGCTACTGCTCAGCCTCTTGCTTTCCAGGGTTTTGCTACACTGGCCAGGTCTTCCTGCCTCTGGGTCTTTGTACATACTGTTTGTCTGCATGAAATGCTCTTACTCCCATACCTTCTTCAGATCTTAACTTAAATGTCATTTCCTCAGAAAGTCAGTCCCTGCTAGGCATGGTGGTACATGCCTCTAATCCCAATGACTCAAGAGGCTGCAGCAGAAGGATCGCAAGTGTGAGGCCAGCCTCAGCAACTTAGTGAGGCCCTAGCATCTTGATGAGACCCTGTCTCAAAAAAAAAAAAAAAAAAAAAAAAGTCAAAAAAAAAAAAAAAAAAAAAAGGGCTGGGGATGTGGCTCAGTGGTTAAGTGCCCTGGGTTCAATCCCTGGTACCAAAGAAGAAAAAAGAAAGTCAGTCCCTGACCTCGCCCATATAAATCACACCCATCATATTGTTTTCCTTCATAACCCTCACAATACCATGTCCATTTAGTTATTTAAACTCTCCTGCGAGGAAAGTTCCACAAGGGCAAGAGCTATGCCTGCATCTAAAATTCACTTGGGTGTCTGGGTAGGGGGCATTGGTTGAAAGGACCCAATAGTGGAGGCAGGGGCCAGTTAGAAGGAAGTTGTGGGTGTCCAGTGTCTTGGACCAAGATGATGGCAGAGGGGAAACAGAAGAGAGAACTCTTCTAACTTAAGGAATGAGGGGAGTTAGCCAGGCTAAGGGGAAGGAAGCATGACCTGGGAAGAAGAGAAATGCAGAGGAAATCCACTGTAGACTAGGAGGAAATCCACTATGGCTAGGATGCACTGACATTCAAATGATGGCTGTTTAACTGAAAAATATCTTTGAGTCAAGACATTCACCTTTCACTCACAAGATGGACCTCAGTTTACAAATGAGCAAATCAAAATCAAGAAAGAGTAAATTTACTACATATGATCACACAGGCAGAGCCAGGATGGTTGTCGCACCTGCCCTGAGGACTCGAGAGCCCCATGCTCTTACGCACTGCTCTGCAGAAGCACCCAAGCAATACACCACAGACTAGGTGGTGAAGGTTATATGAATGTGACATCCAGAGAGGCTAAACCAGAAGGAAAAGGAGCTGAAAACCCAGCTGAGCCTAACCTAAACCTGCCTGCTCTCCAGCTGGAGGGGAGAAGGAGGAGGAGGAAGACGACCAAGGGAGAGCCCCACCCCAGAAGAACCTGGCACCTTGGCCAGCAGGTCAGCAGGGTGTTTTCTTTGCTGCACATTGACAAACACAGTATCTTGCTAGTGAATCTGGGGCCAAAGGTGCAATTTTGTTTAGCTTTCTACATTCTGTCTACAGTTTTCCTAAGCTGACTTACTGGCCCTGGTGTTCTGGATATTGCATTCCAGACCTCCCTCCACTTTGTCTATCCTGACTTCATGGGGAGGCTGGAAGCACTCCCCCGACTGGGGCCAACTTCTCTTCAGCCCCTCACTGATGGAGTAAGTCTGGCATTCACCATCTCCTGCAACAGCCATACAGGCCCCACTGGTCACCTGAGTGACTAGATGTTCGCACATGGACTCTACTCATGCTCATCTAGTTGATTCTTGAGCTCTCCAGAAACCTCCAGAATTTCTCTCCCTCTCACTCTTGCTCTCACTCTCCCTCAGCCTCAGATATCCACTAAACCCCCTCCCCTTCCTCCAGAGCTATGGCCAGACAGTGTGAGCTGCCCAGATGAGCCTTCTCTGCAGTCCTATTCTCTCAGAACCAAAGACCCGACCCTACAGGAGGTTCTAACATCAGCATCTACTTTCCCCACTGCTTCTTACACAAAGCTTGGCCAGCTGTTCCCAGGAGGTGCCTTAGGAGTACTGAAGGGCCTGGGAATATCTGCACACCCAGGTGGGACCCTCTTAAAATCACTGCTCTAATTCTGGAATGAGAGAAAGGGCATTTCAGGACCAGGAGTGGGGTTCACTTTTCCCTGAGCTCTGTTGGGATGAGCACCCCAGGACTATCAGGAGTTCAGAGGCCTGTTTATGTTTGAGCATAAACATAAATCTGAGATGCAACCCAACTCCCCTGAGCTGAGCTGAACAGGAGAGCAGACTTAGGAAGAAGTAACCCTGCTGGGCACCAGCAGTTGCTGATCACATACTATGGCCAGTGGTATACAGGCATTTATTGCTCATGTAGTATGTGTCACATGATGGGATTTGGCAGGGGCAGTGAGTGTGAACTGGAACTTTCTAGGCACGTACTGGGTTTAGTAATGTATTATTAAAAAATTGGGACTAGAAGCCGGGCGCGGTGGCGCACGCCTGTAATCCCAGCACTTTGGGAGGCTGAGGCAGGAGGATCGCGAGTTCAAAGCCAGCCTCAGCAATGGCGAGGCACTTTGCAACTCAGTGAGACCCTGTCTCTAATAAAATACAAAAAAGGGCTGGGGATGTGGCCCAGTGGTCGAGTGCCGCTGAGTTCAATCCCCGGTACCAAAAAAAAAAAAAAAAAAAAAAAATTGGGACTAGAAGATTCTAATTCTGAACAGAGGCGCTACAGGTTCCCTTCTTTTTGCTAAAAGTAACAGAAACTAACTAGCCAGCTTAAGCACAAAACGAGAAGTTATTATTTGGCTCTTGGTGTGTCTCACAGACTCTCTTGGCAATGTAGCACCCAAATCTCAAGAAGAACCTGAGCCAGGGCCTGGAACATTGCTGGAACTGCTCTCCCTCTCTCGTCCTTGCCCCTCTGCACAGACCAGCTTTCCGTTGCCAATTCAGTTGGCAAAAGAGTATTTTCGCATCTCTCATTAATAGATGAATAAAAGAATAATAGATGAATCAATACAAAGTCCTCAAGCTGAAACAAAATCTCCAGTCCAACCTTAAATTGCCACCATGGAGTCTCTGGGGCCTAGCTTGAGTTGGAAGCTTACCTCTACCTAATCAACTGTAGTCAAGAGGACTGAGTCACAAAATAGAGTCCTGGTCGCCAGTGTTCTTTCCTGCAAAGAGGATGATTATTGTAAGTGGGACTGATACCTCAAAAGATGTGTATATCAGCCTCCAAAGTTTGGGGGTTACCCAGAAGCCCCAGTTACCTAGAGCAATTACCTGAGCCACATGGCTTCCCTGTGCTGTGTCCCTTGTTCTCCTAGCCTTATTAGCCCATTCCTGTGTCTCCTGCACCTGCACAATACCTGTCCAGCGAAGGGAAACAGTAAATGTTTGCTCAGTGAATGAATTACAGTATTTAATCCTCCTTAGGGTTAGACCAGGCACTAATGTCCCCATTTTACAAATGAAGACACTGAAACCCACAAAGGGTAAGCAATTCTACTAATGTTAAATAGCTAGAGCTAGGACTGGAATCTTCAAGATCAATCTAGCTCCAAAACCAGCAGACTTTCCACTTCTCACTCATTCTATGAATATTTATTGCACGCATACTATATACCAGGCCTATTCCTAAGACTACAGTAGCCAATGAAGAAAAATCCTTTTTTCTTGAAGTTTACATTGCAGTGGCCCCAGTGAGGCAGACAATATTCCAGATAGACAAGAAAAATACTTAGCGTACAAAGAAAGCTAAGGGGGAAACAAAGAAATCAAGGTGGGGGAACAGAAAATACTGGGGGGAGACTGGAATTTTAGGGTGGCCAAAAAAGTCCTACAGAGAAGGTGACAGTTGAGTACATTGCTGCAGCTGAGGGAAGGAGCCTCATGGGAGAAAAGCATTCCAGGCAGAGGGAACAGGAACTAGGTCAGAGAGGGCCTTAAGATCCTGGAAGGACAGAGGTGGGCCACCAGAGGGACTCAAGCAGTGCAGTGACATTACCTGCTCTACCTAACAACAGGATCACTCTGGTTTCCAAGAATGTGAGGTGGGAACAGGGCAGAAGCAGGGGATGCCCCCAGCTCTCCCTTCTCCCGCCAGCACTCCCACCCTTCATCTTCTAATGCACCTGAGGGCAGGTGGAATGCACACTCTCCCCAGCAGACCCACTGCCACCTCCTCCTCCTCCTGACCTTCATTACTGCCCATCTGAGCTGTCCCCACAACCTCTACTTTGAGGACAGAGTTCAACATCCCTGTGCAGAGCCTGCCTGTCCACTTTAACTGAAAGTCATTTGACAAGACCCAGGACTAGAACAAAGATTTGCCTGGTCAATGTTTAAACTGTTTAGACTATGTTTCCCCAACTTCAAACTCCCAGAAGAAAAGGAGGTTAAATCTCATGAGTCTAGCCCGGTGTGGTGGTGCACGCCTGTAATCCCAGTACTTGGGAGGCTGAGGCGGGAGGATCACGAGTTCAAAACCAGCCTCAGTAATGGCAAGGCACTAACTCAGTGAGACCCTGTCTCTAATAAAATACAAAAAAAAAAAAAAAGGCTGAGGATGTGACCCAGTGGTTGAGTGCCCCTGAGTTCAATCCCGGTACCAAAAAAAAAAAAAAAAAAATCTTATGAGTCTACTACCCCAGCTCTGCCCGGAACTGCTAGACAGTGGGTCTGCCTAGGACCATACCCTTCTTGGGACCCAGATGATAAATTAACATCTGATGTGTGTAAGAGGAATCCACAGCTAGCAAGTCCTGCCAGGCCCTCTGTTCCCATGAGCCCCTTTACTCTAAAGGGGACACCTTTACAATGTTTTGCAAAGTGGCAAGATGAACATCTAAAACATCATTGTCCCCCACATGCAGTCTGCCCCACAGTAGTCAGCTTTTCTTCAGAAGAAGAACATCTAGAGCTATGGCCCCCATTGAGGACATAGCCACAAGCCAAATGTGGCAATTGGGCATTTGAAATGTGGCCAATCTGAACTGAGATGCACTGTGTGTGTAAAATTTTCAAGACGGTGGCGCACGCCTGTCCCACACTTTGGGAAAATCGCGAGTTCAAAGAGCTGCCTTAAATGAGAGCTCTCAAAAAATGGGCTGGGGATTGGCCCAGCGGTCTTAGTGCCGCTGAGTTCTTGTATATTCAAAATTAAAATATATTTTGGAATTAAAATATATTCATTTTAATGTGTTAATTACACCTGTTTCTTTTGAAACATGTTATTAGGAAAGTTTTAATTACTTATGTGCTCATGGTTTGCATCCTCAGCTGTGTTGTCCTGGAGTTATGACAGCCTCCAGCCATCTCAACAGAGCAAAGCAAAGAGGAATACAAACAGATCAGGCACGATTATCTTGCAAACTGATAATGAAAAGATAATTTTGACTTTGTTTTTCTTTCTATTCCATTTACATCAAAAAGAAAGAGCATTAAAAGGTCTAGTTCTGAAGATAAGTGACAACCTGCACCCCCCCCCCACCCCGCAACCACAGAACGGTGTGTGTGGTGCTAGATTAGCTGATTAGAAGCAGAAATGTGCCAGGGGTGGTGGCACATGCCTGTCACCCTAGTGAATTGGGAGGCTGAGGCAAGAGGCTCACAAGTTTGAGGCCAACCTTACCAACTTAGCAAGATCCTGTCTCGAAAAATAAAAAGGGCTGGGGGTGTAGTTCAGTGATAGAGTACCTCTGTATTCAATTCAAAGAAGAAGAAGGAGAAAAAGAATCTCAACCATGTCCGGTCACCATTCAGACCCTCCATGGGCACCCTGCCCAGTCCAAATGCCTCCCTTGGCATTAAAGTCCCTGTCCTAAACCAACCCTGAGCCAAACTTGTCCTTCCAGTTTCATCTCACATGCTCCCTGCTCAAAACCTCTACACTGGTCAGTTCACACTTTATTTATTCAGTCAATCATTCAACAAATATTGACTACTTCCCATGTGCAGGCTGAGTGCGGGCTACTAGGGCATGATGGTTAGCAAGAAAGGCACATCCCTGTACTCCCCAGGGCCCACATATCTAGTGAGAGTAAGAGGAAAGTTAATAAAGGGAATTAGGCCCATTGCATTAAGAGCGTTGTGGGGAAGCACAGAGGCCATGAGGGCACCTAAACCAGCCTGCAACTTGGGAGGGCTTCCTGGAGGAGGTGACAGGACATCTCAACTGAAGAATCTGAGTTAACCAGACTGAGTCTGGGGCATGGTAATTATTCCAGGTGGAAGGAACTCTGAGTTCAAAATGCAGAGGGCAGGGTGGAGGGCAGAGCCGGCAGAACTGACTGACACTCACTCTGACTGAAGGCGGTATGGCATTTATTGTCAAGTGTTTATTCTGGGATCTCCCTTTCCCACTTGAGAGGCTTTTACTCCTCCTCCAGGCCTCCCCAGCAGGAAAAGCTGGGTGCAGCAGGCCTACTTCTGCCAGGCATTTGAGACTAGAGGAGAATAAGCAAAGGGCTTGTGGGGGGTCCAGCCTGGGAGGGTCAAGGATGGAGGTCCTGGGCTGATTCAGGGGATCAGCTTGTGCTGGGATTTGAGGTTAGAGTTGGGTTTTAGGAACAGGAGTCAAGGTTGGGGCTGAGGGTAGGGTTGGGGTCTAGGATCTAAGTCCAGAATCTGCGTTGGAGTTAGGAGTTAGGACTGTTGTTTCAAGCCAGATGAGAGGTTGAGAGTAAAGGAGCTGCGGCAGGGGGTGGGGGGTTCCAGGTAGGGTTTGGAAGTGCAGCTGGAGTTGGGGGTAGGTTCTGAGCTAAATCTGAAATGGGGGTTGGGTCGGGGCCCAGGCTCTGGGGCAGATAGACAACATTCCTCCCGCTGCTAATTGTGTTCCGAGCCCTAACAGCAGCTGACAAGGCCCCTCCCTTCCCAGGAATGCCTCTGCCCAGCAGAAGGAGCACTGCCACGTCAGCCAATCGGCTTAGGCCCTGCCCTGGAAACAACACCTGTTAATCCCCCTCCCTCCAGGCTCACCTGAGTGCAGGTTAGGCAGGTGAAGTGCCTCCCCGGAAACGGAGCTAGAGCGCCCCACCTGCCCGGCCCTGCCTGCTCAAATCGGATCCAGCACGTCCAGGCTTCTCGTGAGTGCCCCACAGTCTCCCCACCCGCTCCGCCCCCACCTTCTCCCACTGGCTCTTGCCCTGAGCACCTCCACCCCACCCCCAGCCTGGCGCCCGCTGACCCAATACACCTGTGCCTGTACTTTCAGACCAGCAGCTCACAACCCAGGGGAATGCTGGGACAGACTCCACGCCCCGCCCACGGCCCCTCCCCCACCTCCCTTGGGGGCATTGGTACCTTCCCCGCCCACTTGGCGTGCGGGTAGCCCCAGTGGAGGGGTCGTGGAGGACGAATACTTCCTCAGGGTGTACCCTTGCGCGGTCATATCTGGAATGATCCAGGACCTATGCTCTGTCCTGTCTGGAATCGGAGGGGTAACATCGGGTTCACTTATCCAGAAAGCATGCTTCAGCCTCAATGCAGACTCCAGGCCCTACTGGAATTCTGAAAAGAAGATGTCAAATGACTTCCCTCCATCCCTTAAGACGAATGTCATTGTCCCTGCTTTTGGATAAGGAGACTGAAGCTCTAAGCTCATGGGGGCCCCTGACTCCCCATCTCCTCTCCTGGGTGCGGAGGGCCCTGTGTGACCAAGCACACCCATCACCTAGCATGCCAACAGGACCTGCTTATTTCTGATGCCTGTCACAAACTGGGCTCCTCGAGAGCAGGGACTGCACCTGCTTTATTTTTGCCCTGTGTGAGTCATGCTGGCTGTCCTCGCAGGGACAGGTTAAATGAGTAACCACTGTTGGGTCCCTCCCCACGTTTCCATGGTGGGGAGGGCTGGGCTGGGGTTCAAGTCCAGAGCCCTCCTTTTTCCTCTACACTTTAGAGAAACCCTGGAGGAGGACGACATGGGTGGGGTGTGGGTGAGAGTGGAGAAGAGTGGGGCAGCAGAAAGCTCACCGGGGGTCAGGGCTGAAGAGGCAGGCACAGAGGGGCTACCGCAGGAACTGAATGGAGACACAACCTGACCAGGGGATGGGGTGTGACAGAGGGAGATGAGCCCCTGTGGCTGAGAGGGTGTGATGCAACCCTGAAGCTGGGAACACAGAAGAGAAGCAGGTTTGGGGTAAGATGACCAGCTTGGGCTGGGACCTGTTGCATCAGAGATGACTCTGGAACATCACGGTGACAGTTGACTTGGGAGGAAGATCCTGGTTGGAGATGGAAATTTGGGAACCAAAGTCTTTTCTTGCCAGTCAGACTGTGAGACGAGTTGGGACTGGAAGAGGGTGTTGGGGGCCAGGTTCTGACCCACAGAGAAGGAGGAGACATGGCCCTAAGAGAGAAGTCACAGGGTAAGCCCGCTGGTTCCAGAAGAGTTAAGTCATCACCCCCCTCCCCACAACTCCCCCCAGGAACCAGCGGTGACAGCTGAGGCCATGTGAGTCTAGATCCTGAATGAGGCTTTATCTCTGGCTGTCCGTCCCAGCGTCCACTGTGGCACCAGCTCCCTCGGCCAGCCAGGATGGGACAGACAACTGAGAGAGCCAGAGCCAGAGAGGTCAGGGGCTGGGGAAGGGGATTCCCTGGAGGGGCGTGGGGGTGTTCTGGGGGGAGGGGAACTCTCCTGGGGTCACTGTAGAGGCTTCCCCAAGGGGCAGTGCTGGGGAGGGGGCTTTCCCAAAGGGGATTCCAGAGGACACCGGGGAGGATACTCAGGGACCTTCCCCGAGGCCCCCGGTGAGACCATGAGAGCTGGGTCGATGGGAGGTAATGTCGTACCTCGTGATCCTGCCCCTGCAGGTGATGGTGACCATAGCCTGGGCTGAGAGAGGAACAAGACTCTGGGCCTGCGACTGCCAAGCAGGTGGTGGGGGCACCAGGCCATGATCTGCACCCCCTGATCCCTGACGCTGACCTTCTGCCCTGACCTGCCTAAGCCATGTCTGAACAAGCTCAAGCCCCTCTGGGCCGGGGGCTGCCCCCGGACATGCTGGCAGAGCAGGTGGAACTGTGGTGGTCCCAGCAGCCAAGACGCTCCTTGCTGTGCTTCAGCGTAGCTGTGGGCCTCGTGGCGGGCTGTGGGGCGGGTGGTGTGGCCCTGCTGTCCTCCACCAGCAGCCGCTCTGGTGAGTGGCGCCTAGCAACGGGCACTGTGCTCTGCCTACTGGCCCTGCTGGTTCTGGTGAAGCAGCTGATGAGCTCAGCTGTGCAGGACATGAACTGTATACGCCAGGCCCACCACGTGGCCTTGCTGCGCAGTGGTGGAGGGGCCGATGCCCTGGTCGTGCTGCTCAGTGGCCTCGTGCTGCTGGTCACCGGCCTAACCCTGGCGGGACTGGCTGCCGCCCCTGCTCCTGCTCGGCCGCTGGCCGCCATGCTGTCTGTGGGCATTGCCCTGGCTGCCTTGGGCTCACTCTTGCTGCTGGGCTTGCTGTTGTATCAGGTGGGTGTGAGTGGACACTGCCCTGCTACCCGTGCAGCTGCCCCCTCTCAACCCATAGTGGCCATAGTGGCAATAGCAGCGTCTTCAGCATCTCAGGACAGTTGTCTTCTGGCCAGCGCCACGAGACCACCTCCAGCATCGCCAGCCTCATCTGAGAGAGCCAGACCCTCCTTCCCAGGACCTGCCTCAGCGTCTCCAGAACTGTGCCAGGACCTGCATGTGTGTGCTTGTGTGTGAATGTGTGTTTGTCCCAGGGCCACATCAGCCCTTCTCCGGGTGTGTGATATGTGATTAGGAGCCTACATGTGCTCCCATTCCACACCACAGGTTAGCATGTGCCTCCTTGGAACTGCATGTTTGTGTCCACGGACTGTCACTCTGCCTATCTGGGTCTGAGTTCTCTAGGGAGAGAAACATCCGGGATCCCAGAGGACTCTCAACCCCTGTTTCCAACACCCCTCCACTCTAGCCTTGCCCTGCAGCACCCATCAGGGGTTTCCACAGGGTGACTCTTGCCCACCCCAGAGACTGCACCAGTGACTGCTCATCAAGAAGAATGACTGGTGGCAAAGCGGAAGGAACAGGGGCTACAGAATGAGAGGGGCCTGGGTTGGGACTCCTCCAACCCCCACCCCAGGCATCTAATAGCTGGGAGATTCAGCAAGCAACTTAGCCCCTCTGGCCTTTTCTAGAGGTTCAAGTTGCCACTGTGAGAATTAAATATCGTCATGAATGGAAGGATTGGGTATGTGACAGATGTGCAATAAAATGGTGGCTGCTGTTTTCATTGTCATCTTTGCCTCACCAACTCACCTGGGAGACCCTCTTTCTCTCTAGCACACACCACTCCTCCCAAGGTGAGCTCTTCACTCCCTGTCAGTTCATAAAGGGAGCCCTGAAGGTGGCCTGGGCCAGGACCCTGATTTCTCCTCTCAGGTAATAAGGGGAAGGAGAAGAAGAGTGTTGAATGTCTGTTCAGGTTTGGGAAGATAATGGTTTTGTGGTTCCAGAGAAAGGGTGGAGAACCTGAGTCCTTCGCATTTGTTCACTTGCTGATTCAAGGGGAGGCCGTAAGCATTGGGGTGTTCTCAGCTGGTTTCTCTGGAGACTGCACCTCCCTTACACTGTCTCCCTTCAGCTGGCTCCCTGAGGTTGACTGGGTGGCTGAATCTCCTTACCCCACCTTGGAAACCAGAACAGCCCGCGTCCATTTAGTCACTGCACCAGCTGGCCTGCTTGTGGGCTCCTGGGCATAGGAGAGGTGTTTGAAATTCTGGGGTGCTAAAAGTCACTTCCTGCTTGGAATCAGCCCTAGAAGGAACCTGCCCTTCTGTGGTGTACTGACATTTCCTGGGTGGTAACAAGACAGCGCCACTGGCATCAGCCCACAGGAGTGCTGCTTACTGCTGCTTCACATCCTGCTGTGCAAGGTGCAGATGGAAGATGCCAGAGAGTCAGGGAAAGAGAATCGTCTCCTAAGGAACATTACACCAGAGGCTCTCACGATAGAAAATTGCTTTCAGCAGGCAAGGGCAGGCCTGTCTGCTGGAAAAAAAACACGGGGCTGATGGTCGAGGAGAAGAGGGCTGCAAACTCAGGGAGCGGGCAATGTGGGCAGCCCAGGAGGGAAAGCCAGGAATATCTAAGAACACCAGTAGAACAGAGAGGTCTCCACTGGGTGTTCCATGGGCCCTCATGCTCCACACATGCAAAATGGAATTTTCTGCTACTTGAAGGAGCTCCTTCCTCCTCCGTCTTGCCTGGAAGTGCCACCAGTCACCCCAGCATTCAGGCCAGAGATCTCAGTGTGATCCTAAATAGTGGTGGTGAAGTAAGAATTAGGCAGTCAGTATAGATAGGTAAATTGAGTCCGGTCAGATCAAGGAGGCCAATCTTGAGTGAGTCTGGGAAATTGGAGACTGTCCCCTGAGGGATTGAAATGTTAATTTCTTCAGAGCCCTTCCTCCACAGTTATCAAGAACCTGCCCCTGCTCCAACCTGTTCCCAAGGTAACCTGTCCCAGGAATTGCCCCTCCCTACAGGGAGCTATAAATTTGTTATTGTGTCCTTGGCTTCTCAATTCTGCCCTTCCCCTACAGCCCATCTGTTTCCCACCTAGCATTCCTGGGCCTAGTCACTTACCCAGGAAGGAGAAAGATGAGGGCAAGAGGACAGGGGAACAAAGGAAGCCTAGGACATATAAAAAGGGTAGAACACCTCACTTCTGGGGATACCAGGATGCCAGCTATGGCCCCCTTCTCCCTCCCAGGAGAAGTCTATGTTACCCCTTTTTAAGTAACCCCTGCTTTATATGCTTGCCTCAGCGTGCTTCTCTAAAGTTCAAACTTCAACATTTGAGGGAGCAGAACTTGTCACCGGCAACCAGCGGTATCAGTGGTACCTTCACTGTCTCTTCCCCCAATTCCAACAATAAATCACCAACTGCTCTGATTCCCCTCATAGATATTTGCCTGCTAATCCACATCTGCACTCTACCTAGCAGGGACTCTCTTTGTCTTTGCCCGAATTGTACAACTGCTTCCTTACCGTGCTCCCTACCTATTCTCTTTTCGCCTCTTAAATCCACCTCCCCTGCCACGTGCTCCAATATACACTTAAGTCAGCCAGGTCGTCCTGAAACTAAGATGGAAATCGACCTTAAAATCTTCCCATGGCTCCCCACCTCTCATACCCTTCCTAACATCATATGATCTCATCATCCCCTCGAAGGCCTCTCCAAAAACCAGCCACATCAAACTATTTCCACAAACTGAATAATGTCCTTTCCCACTTGCCCAGGCCAATATATGTTCTGTTTTCTTTGCCTCCTTGTCTTTCAGGACCCTGGCTCTCTGGGGAGTCACAGTCTCTGGGGAGTCTTCTCTTTTTCTCTCCCCTTACACTAACGACTTGTCCTTTTCTATGCCCACAGAGCCCTTGATTGTGGACAGTAGCTGCAATTCTTTCTTTGTATGCGTATCACCTCAATTAGGTGATGAGCTCCTCCTGGGTCTCCCTCACCTGCGTATCCCTAGTTCCCAGCATGGGCCTGACACATGGTAGTGGCTTTGTGGGATGGATGAAGGACTGTGGCTTGGACAGATGACAATGTGTGTGCAAGGAGCAGGGAGACCCACCTTTAGCTGGGAAGGATAGGGAAGTTAGGCCACTGGGCATTTGTCCCTGAATCCTTCCTCTCTCTTCCTAATTTCTCAAGAGGGATCTACCCCTATACCAACTCCTGGACTGTGGGAGGACCACGGAATGCCCCTGCCCCATAATCCAGGGAAAAGTACCTTTTCCTTTCAGCTGAGACAAGTTAGACCCTCCCAATATTTCTTTTAAGACACTAAAGGAAAGCAGAAACAAAGAGGCTTAGCAAATGGGGAGGGGTGGAGCCCCACAGTTTAAATATCTGACTGAGCATCAAGACAGGCAAGGCCAATGTCAGATTTCCCTGGAAAGGACACCAGATGGAGACTGTGGCCCGTGCCCCCAGAGGGCCTACTCCACGGGGCAGTGGAAGTCAGCACCTATCCATCCAAACTTAATGCCAGACAAGAGATGGTAGAAACCGTGCCAAGGTCCCTTGATCACTAACACAGACCTGCCACCACCCCTGCCGGCCTTCAGCTGCAGGGGTTGGAATCACTTAGCTAAACCCCTGCCCAGTCCACATTGCCACCAGCAGTCTTCTAGCCTCTCAGCTCGCTCGCTCTCTCCCTCAAGCTGCCCCCTCCTGCCAGCAGTAGAACCCACACACACACACCCGACCCTTGCTATCTGCACCTCCCTCTTCATTTAGTTAAGATTCTGTGGCCCACCTTTCACCCATTCTTCTACAAACCTCTCCACTCCTCAGCCCCTGCCCTTTGTCCCACATTCCCAGCAAAATCCCCTCTGTGGATGAAACCCCTCCCCGCCTGCCTTCACTGCTCCTATCTTCCCAGCCCCTGCAGTAAGCAATTCCTAGAGAAAAGGGAGCTCACTTCCCACCCGCCAAGGTCTTCACAGATGACTCTGCCTCCCAACTCATTGGAATAAGCGAGTATGTGATGGGAACCCTCCTCTTCCACTCCTGCTGGTCAGAGGAATGGCTTTGTCAGGCCAACTGGGGAATTTGAACTTTGTCCTCAGGACACTGAAAAGCATGAAGTGACTGTGATCAAGGAGAAGCGTGGCCAGAACAGGATTTAGGCTGTGCTGGCTGCTGTGTGGCACTGGGGCTTGGCCTTGGGAAGAAAAGAAGAAATGGCCAAACAGCCCAGAGGAAGTACTCTCTCTGCTGATCTTGAGAAAGGAGAAGCAACTGACCAAGCAACAGAGGTTGAGGAGAGAATCCTAGAAAGAAGCAATAGCAAGAAGAAGGGCCCAGAGACCAGAGGACCATGGTTCCTTGGAGGCACCAGGGAGGGTTGGCCATGCTGGAAGAGGCAAGGGGTAGGGCCAGAGAGTGCTAGGGGCCAGTCCCAGGGCTTCAGAGTCCCCTTAGCAGGTGGGCTCGTTTCTCAGGAACAAGAGGAAACCAGTGGAGAGTGTCAGGCAGAGAAATGGCCTGGTCAGAATGGTGTTTTCAGATGATCACTCTGCATGCCGTATAGAAAATTAATTGGAAGGGGCAAAAATGGACGCAAGGAAACCTGTTAGGGAATTAATGCTTCATCCAGGTGTGAGGGGGGGCTTAGACTGGGAAGAGGCTGCTGGGATAGAGTTTAAGGAGAAGAGATTCAATGGATGTTCAGAAGGTGGGACTGACATGTCTTTGTGACTAGCTAGCAAAGCTTTTTGGGAGATGGGAGAGATATGATGGGTTAAATGTTGATACAAAGAAGGGGTGAAGATACATGATAGGGAAGTCAGTCTTAGAACAAAGTCCCTGAGCAGGGGGAAGCGGGTGGAGCCACAAGATGGAGGATTGGACTCGCAGCTCCATTTTAATAGGAGAGAAGAAAGAATGTGGATTTTGAAAACAGAAAATTGATAGAGGCCTTGACCAACAGCTATTTTCGGCAAGGTGAAAGCAGTGTTGAAGAACTACTATGGAGAAGAGAGAAGGATCTGAGCAAGAAAACAGCAAGACTCCTGGAAGCTTTAAGAGCCTTCATGAGTCTGGAGACCAGGCATCACCAGAGGCCCAATTGCAGTCACAGGGAGCAGCTGGCCTCAGGTGTTTCACCAGGAGTATGCAATGCTGAGAAAATGGGCAGGTAAGCTGAGGATACAGGTAAGAGACAATGGCATAATGAACCTCAAAATTTATGCTGGCACTGGGTGAAAAGGCAAGAAGGTGCTGATGAGCTGGGTATGGTGGTGAAGGCCTGTAATTCCGGTGACTTGGGAGGCTGCAGGAGAATTACAAATTCAATACCAACCTGGGCAAATTAGCAAGATCCTGTCTCAAAAGAAAAAATAAAATAAAAAGAACTGGGGCTGTAGCTCAACAATAGAGAACCAATGGGTTCAAAAAAAGAAGATGCTAGCCGGGCGCGGTGGCGCACGCCTGTAATCCCAGCACTTTGGGAGGCTGAGGCAGGAGGATCACAAGTTCAAAGCCAGCCTCAGCAATGGCGAGGCACTTAGTAACTCAGTGAGACCCTGTCTCTAATAAAATACAAAAAAGGGCTGGGGATGTGGCCCAGTGGTCAAGTGTCCCGGAGTTCAATCCCCAGTACCAAAAAAAAAAAAAGAAGAAGATGCTGATAGAGAAGCAGAGAAGGGTGGTCTGGACTTAGAAACTCCCATCGGGTTACAGGGGAGGTGCAGAGAGACACAAGAGAGAAACTTGATGTGTATCCCTTGTGTTATTCAGCTTCCCCCTGATGTAAATACCTGAGAAAAACAAGAGGAAGAAAGATTTGTTTGGGTGCACAGTTTCATAGGATTCAGTTCATGGTCAGCTAGCTTCAAGGCAAAAACATCATGGTGGAAGGGCATGGGGGGTGGACAAGATAGAGTCCCCAAGGGCATACCCTCAGTGACCTACTTCCTCTGACCATACCCCACCTGCCTCTCTGTAGGCCATTCAAGTTATTAATCCATCAGTGAGGTGAGAGCCCTCATGAGTCAATCATTCCTTTAAAAACCCACCTTGGAATATTGCTGCATTGGGGATCAAGTCTTCAAACATGAGACTTTGTGGGACATTCCAGATCTAAACCATAACATTTCCCCTTGACTTAACTGGAAGACTCAGCCATGTTGCCTGAATATCTGAATACTGGAAGAATATCTTCCAAGAAACTTAGACTGGGGAGAGGTTTCTGGGATAGAGCATATCTGGTCCAGTTCAGGTGGTCTTCACACCATATCCAGTCACATCCCATATGAGGCCTCAGGCCCTCTGACAACATTCGGTTTTTCCTAGAGAAACTTCCTCCAGGGCCCAAGGGTCCTGCACATGCCCCCTCATGCTCAGCTCCTTCATAAGGACAGGGAATGCCTTCTTGACTGTTCTCCAGCACCTGTGAGACTCCTCTGGGCAGAGCCTTAGAAGTCACCCCAGGAATCTGAAGGACCACAGATGCCAAAGGCCCAGCCATTAGCTAGGATGAGGCAGACCAGTTCCACCTTCACAGCCTGCTCTCCCAAAAATGAAGCTTGCACCCTGAAACTTCTGGGCCCCCGTTTGCTGGGATAGGGGCTGAGGGGGAGCCAGCCAGGCAAGGTGGGGGTAAGTCAACTCCTAGGACATTCCTTCTGTGAGTCTGTTTTATCCTCACTAAAAGGTGAGACAATGCTGTTATTGCTGGGTGAACAGGCAAGTTACAATTAACTTGTTTGAGCCTCAGCATCTCAGTCTAGAAAGCAAGGTTGCCTGCCCAGCAGAGCTGTTATAAGAAACTACAGGCACAACATCAATGTGGTCGTTGCTCCTTGTGTTAATATTGCTTTTACAGTGTCAGAGGTTTTAATCCAAATCCTTTGTATTCTGACCAGATCTTCCTGAGTCCTAGAAAAAGGAAAATTCAAGTCTCCAGCAGGAAGTGAATGAGGAGGGAGGTGGTTTGGCAAACTCCCCACCCTTGAGATTAAGGCTGGCTACCTATTGTGAGGAGCCATTGCCCAGGGGGTGCGGGTCAGGATAGAGCTAGAGCTTGCAGAGCTATGATCCCCACTTTACTGAAAGGATAGGGAACTCAGGGTTTGAGTAACTTGCTGAGATCACATAGCATGTAAATGGCAGAGCTGGGATTTTGAATCCAGGTTACCTGTGTTCCCAAATCGCTTTGCTACTGAGCTAGAAGTTTCTTACACACTTCATGGCTGTGGCTTTTGTGACACCCTCCTCTCTCCCCCCCAACCTCACCATCTTTGACCTCCACACAAGATAAGGGATGTGTGGCCTTGCCTTTGGAAGCAGCCAGGAAGCTGGGTTGTCCTCCAAAGACATGCTGATGTTCCCAGGGCATAACAGGTAGTGGTAGGTGTTGAGGAGTGAAAGCCAAGGTACAGGGTTAGGGACACAGGCAAGCGGGGACCAGGATCTGATGCCAGACCAGAGAGAGGCCCTGGTGAGTGCCAGGCTTCCCAACAGTTCCAGCAGCTCTGGCCCTCTGAGCCTGCAGATCCAGTTCAAGCACCCTCTTTGTGCCTGCGGCCAGGCATGTGAAAAGTAATGGGAACAGATTCTCCCAAGGAATCCAGTGAGGCCTGGATAAACAGGATCCAAGATTCCTGTGACTCCAGGATCCTGCTTAGCCCGGCTTGGCAGGTCCTAAGAGAAATCCTGGCTAGTGGAAACTTGTGGGTTGTGGGCTCAAGAAAAGCAACTGCTAATCTGGAATAGAGCCCTCACCTTCTCCTGAACCCCTTAGAGGTACTGATCCAGGTGTCAAAGAGTATGTGAAAATAGGAACAGCAGAGTTATTCTGTTACAGAACTGCGTGCAGGGCAGCTCCTCTGTGGTGGAAATCAAGGAAACTCAAATGCATGGGACAGGCCCAATTGCATTTGCAGCAACACCTCCCTCAGAGGCAAAGATGTGCCCTCCATCTCTTAGGCCGACTGTTCAGGGTCTTCCCTGTAGGTCTCAGGCTAGAGCAGCAGCCTCTGCTTCTCCCAAGCCTTTGAGGGTCAAACCTCTGGACTCAGGAGCAATTGCTGGTTGGGCTGCATGAGCTGGCTGCTTCCTTCCAGTCTCCCCTGCCAGGCCTTCCTCTGCTGACAATCCCTGAGATAAGGGCCCTACTCGATCCCAGCACCTCCTCTTACTCTGCCTCTCCCTGTCCATCTCATCTACTCCTGCTCTCGGTGACCACAGTGCTGATTATCCACAAACCTATGTCCAGAGGCTGGACTTTTCTCCCCATAAACCCAGCTGTCCCTGGCATCTCTCCCTGGAAATCCTGCATCCAACACTGTACCACCAACTCCCCAACCTACTCTTCCTCACTGTACCCAGAAAACAGGGCAACTATATTGATACCTTCTGTTCCCCCTATCCCAATCAACAAGTTCCGTCAGCTATGCCTCCTTCTCATCTCTGGAGTCCCTTTTCCCTGAGCCACACCTTAGTTAGGTCTTTGAATTTCTGTCTCTCCCTTCATTTCCTCTCTGCACAGCAACAAGATGACTTTTCTGTCATGATTACATATCACACACACACACACACACACACACACACAGTCTGCAGATGAGCCTCAGTTGCTCTCAGGCTGAACTGAGAGCTCTGCTTCTCAGCTTCCAAAGCCCCAGTGAATGCTCTCAGGTTTCATGGCTGCCATGGGCACCCCCGGACACTAGACTCAAGTCCTCCTTAACCTTCTGCCTCTGTCTCAAGCCCCTTCCTGTGTAAACCACATCAACACTTTCCTTCTTTCCCTCAAATACTGACACTGCATCCCAGTGGACACATGGAAAGGTGGCCAGCTGGCTTGTGAGAACTGCCCCTTGTCTAGGAATGATCTGGAAAAAAAGGAGGAAGACCACCCAAATCATGTGAATGCTATAGGACCCTGCCTCCTAGTCATAGTGGATTGTCCCAGTGGTGAATACTTGACCCAAATTAGCCAAGTTTTCTTGCCTGAGTACTTGAAATTTGGATTCAAGGATTTGAGAGTCCTAGGCAGAGAGAGTCTCATCAATGCCCCTAAGTGACAGAGCACAGAGTACAATACCTGAGCTCCAGCCACTAAGACCACCTGCATCCAAGTCAGTTGACCCTTTTATTTTCTTACTGTCATCCATGAACATTGTTTGTCTCTCCATTTATTTGCTTTCCCACATTTTGTGTTGGTACATTATAGTTGTACATAATGATGGAATTTTTTATTACATATTCATACATGCACACAATATAACAATATAAGTTGGCCAATATCACACCCCAGCACTTAATGCTCCCTTTCCTCTACGGATCTCCCTTTGATTTTCATGAGATCCGCCCCTACCTTTCTTTTCCTTTTTCCTATCAGCTGACCCTTTGATTCTACACAACAGCCAGGATTCTTCTCCAAGCTTAACTCAGGTCTCTCCCATCTTAAAACTGCCCCCCTTGCTCTTAAATCTCCCCTCCAAAATCATGGCTCTCTCCTTCTCCTCTTCTTTGCCAAGATTCTTGGTAAAATCTTACACATCTGTGTACTTCCTCACCTTTCATACATTCACTCCTCAGCCCATATAATTCAATAATACAACTCTCCCTTGGAATCTAGTATTACAAGGGGGTTGGTTCCAGCAGATACCAAAATCCACAGATGCTCAAGTCCTTTAAATAAAACAGCATCATGTTTGCATATAACCTATGCACATCCTACTTCGTACTTTAAATCATCCCTAGATTACTTACGGTACCTAATACAATGCCTGCACATCAGTTCATCCCCATGGATTCATCATAATACTTGTTACATGGCAAATTCAAGTTTTACTTTTTGCATAGTTCTGCAATTTTTTTCCCAAATAGTTTCAACCCATGGTTGATTGAATCCAAGGATGCAGAACCCGTGGATATGGAGATCTGATGGTATCTATTTAGCATCCATGTCATGAGAGAATCTGAAACTGTAACAAGGACTTGAGAGTCTTCACTTTTGCCTGCAAGTGTCCAATGGTGAGTTAAAAACTTGGCATCTCTAGCCGGGCGCGGTGGCGCACGCCTGTAATCCCAGCACTTTGGGAGGCTGAGGCAGGAGGATCGCGAGTTCAAAGCCAGCCTCAGCAATGCCGAGGAACTTAGCAACTCAGTGAGACCCTGTCTCTAAATAAAATACAAAAAAGGGCTGGGGATGTGACCCAGTGGTCGAGTGCCCCTGAGTTCAATCCCCGGTAACCACAAAAAAAAAAAAAAAAAAAAAAACTTGGCATCTCTGCCTCCACTTTACTTCCATCTCCTTTTCTCTGAGGCACCTTGGATTCCAGGACCAACAGATCTTATCAATAAACATCTTATGAGGGCTGGGGTTGTGGCTCAGCGGTAGAGCACTCGCCTAGCACGTGCACAGCCCCGGTCCAATCCTCAGCACCACGTAAAAATAAACGCATTGTATACAACTAAAGCAAATAAATAAATATTTTTAAAAATCTTATGATGAGTAGAAACTACCCCCCTCCCCAGGCAGTAACAACTTTCTTATGGGCAAGCCCTGATTGACCAATCCTGACATAATGATGGAACAGACCACACCTGACCAAGAGCACCTGCTTTGCCAGCTGTGCAAACCCTCCAGCCATGGAAATGCCTAACCCTTACCCTCATTTCTCTTTTTGTAAAACCTCAGAGTCATTGTCAGACCCTCAAAGACAGGACTGAGATGCTTGTTTTCACTTTGCCTTCCTATTTTGGCTATATTGATTAAGGTTCCTTTCCTGCTCTTCACCATTACCTTTCCATTTGGTTTTTGGGGTGAGTGGCAGGAACTGATTTGTTGAGACCTCCCCAGATAGGCCTCTGGCCTAGGACTCCAGTAACAGGACTAGAGAATAAGACACAACCTGTGGACTGAGAGAACTCACAGTCTAGCTGTGGGGAAAGGCATGGTGAGGGGTGATATCAGTTGTCATGAAGATTAAAATAAAACCTGGCCAGGGCAACATGGAGAAATTTGCAGGGTGTGATTGAAGGAGGTACGCTCATGGAAGGTACCCTGGAGTAGGGGATCTCTAAGCAGTGTCCTCCAGCTATGAATGATATGCACCTTTCAGGAAAGACATGAAGGAATGACTTTTTATGTTTATCCAAAATGAAAATAGATTTATTAATTCCTGTGAAAAACAATATATTACAATCAGATCACCCACTTTATTGATAAGAAAGATATTCATTAGGAAACTTGGCACTGATTTCACCTGCTCAAATGCATATCTGGGCACATCTGAAATGCTAGCAGGTAGGCAAGTAGGACGTAGGGGGCCTGTGGGCTAGGCTTTTCATCATTATCAGAGGGGACTTAGAGAAGGGGAGGGCAGCCCAGGCCGAGCAACAACCTGAGCAAAAACTTCATCTGATTAAGAAGGGAGTAAAGTAGGGGAAGGCCAACGAGGAGACCAAGAGGCCCACAGAGGCAGTCACAGAGGGCCTTTTCTCCACACTCTGTGGTGGTTAGGTTTTTTCCAGGTACAGCAGGGAGTCATTTAGAGTTATTGAGCAAGAGAAGGTCATTGTCACTTGGTGGCTAGTGTCAGGAAGGAGAGGATTGCGCTCCTCCTGGTCAACCTTTAAGTCCTTGTCCCCTCTGTCCCTGAGGCTTGAGGCTCCCATTTAGCATCTGCTGTCCTTAAAACTGCCAGGCATGGAGGGAAGAGAGAGTATCCAAAGATCAGGGCTCAGAGAGAGAAGTGGTCCCTGCTCCCTTCCGTCTCCAGCTCACCAGCCCCAGGCTGAATGTAATTGTCCTCAATGAAACCATCATCGTCCTCATCTTCACCCACCTCTGGACGGTTCCCATTTCCTGTTCTAGGCAGTGGGCGGTGTCGGTAGCTGGCATGGTAGCGGCGGCAGAGGTGGAATTTGGCAGCGAGTGCAAGGAGCACAGAGAAGACCACAGCCCCCAGCACAACCCCTACCAGCACAGGCCACGCCCGGCCCCCAGTGCCTGGTCCTGGGGTGGTGGCTAATATTGTGGGGAGCAGCGAGGGCTCCGTAGGGGCTGCAGAAAAAGGGACAGCATTATAGGTGGGAAACTGAAAGGTGTGTGGGCAGGGTCCTCCCCCCCAATCTGAGCAGCTAAGAGAACCCACCCTCTCCTCATCCACCGCACTTGCACTCTGTCACTCACTTTCGGTTGTCTCATTCATGGAAGGGCCTGATGACATCAGTTAGCCTCGACCTCTGCCAGAGGCCTATGCCTCTGTCCTGGAAAATACAAAGAAGTGTGGGTGTCAAGGACGGACAGAGAGCATATATTCCGGGTCACATAGCCATTTTAGGGCATGGCACAAATGCTGGGGCCTGGACAAATTACCATATCACTTGTCCACAGAAGAAACAAGCTGAGTGTGCAGAAACTGGCTGTGTGTCCCTAAGGGCATGGACATCACCTCCGCCTTATAGAAGAGGATGCAGAGGTTCAAAAACTAATTCGATCAAAGCCCTAGAATTTGAACCTCTGACACCACAGCCCAGTCTGCTATGCTGTTTGGCTAAGGATGGGACATGGAGGCAGAGGCTGTTCGTGGCTCCCAAAGGCTGGACAAGAGCAGTTGTTTGGAGCTTCCTAGACACAGGGCAAACCACGGGGCAGCCCTGCACCTCTGCTCCCACACCTCTGCCCTCAGGCTTTCCAGCAAACCCTGTCCACTCTTCTCTACCCACAGAAAGCCCACACACTACCCCAGAGGGAGGATCATGCCAGAGACTAACGATTGCAGCAAGGACCTCCTGAGTCAGGAAAGGCTGTGGATGAGGGCCACCTGGGCAGGGAGCCTGCAGCAAAGCTTGAGGAAGAACACCAGAGTTGGGAAGTACCTGGGGAGGGACAGCTAGGGCTGGGCGGCATCTGCTGGTGGAGCACCTGAATCAGAGGAGTCCCTGGACACAGTAGCCAGGGTAGGGAAGTACCTATAAAGAAGCGCTTAGTGTAGGCAAGTATCTGTCATATTCTTTAATACAGATAACCGAGTGACACCCTCACCCTTCACGTCCAAACTGCCATCAAGCTCCATCAGTTCTTCCTGTAAATATCTCGAGTGACCTGCTCCTCCCCTCCCCCAAAGGCACTGCAGCATCCAAGCCACCTTTTCCTTGCACCTTTCGCCATAATCTTTCCACGGTAACCTCCTAAAGGACCTTTCCATGCCTCTAGTCCACTCCACAGAGCCAAAGGTGACCCTATACCTACTTAAAAGCCCTTCAAAAGCTCTCCGTGCCTCTCAGAGCTGTGGGCTGATGGCCAGCACATCTTTCCAGGCCTTGCAATCCATCCAGCGCGGGGCCCTCAGGGCAAACAAACCCTTCTTCCTCTTTGCCACAGGTCCCTGTCCACACTCAGACACACACCCACCCACACTCACTCACCCACCACCCTCTAGCTCTGCCACCCTCTCCTCAGTTTTTTGAGTCTCCATCCCTCAAGGCCAAATCAGACCATCCTGCTGGTGAGGTTTTCCAAGGATCCCCCTAAGTGGCCCCTGCCCAGTCTAGCTCAGGCGGTCACAAGTTAGAACTGGCTGTCTCCAGCCAAGCAGCTCTCTGGGAACAAGGACTAGGTTGGCTGATCTGCGTCTTGATGCATGCGGGCAGAGCTGGCCTTTGGCAGCTCAGCAAGTTAATGAGATGAGTGGGAATGGGGGCTGGGGGCAGGGACGGAAGGGAGAGAGTGAACGCATGGGGGAGGGGGGGAGGACGCATCCGAAAGGAGAGGTTCACAGTTCATTCATTCATTTGCAAGCATTTCTTGGCTGCCTGCTGTGTACCTCTCCCCAGCCAGTAAGTCCCCCCAAATAAGAGTTTGTTATAGTGAAATGGTTTGAATTCAATTTGACTTTTCTAAGATTTTACTCCAATTCCTTTCCTCCCTGTCCCATTTCTATGAATTCTTCCCAAGGACACACACACACACACACACACACACACACATACACACACGCACGCACACCTTCCAAGAGCACGTATGCATTTTCCAAAAGACCTCTGAACTCACTGCCTACGCTGCCCTGCCCATGCCCCCTACACACACACATACACAGAGTCACCCTGCCCCCTCAGGTCAGATAACCAATCACACACCCCTCTGATCTGATCTGCAGCACCCCCTGCCACCACCCTGATCTGTAGTTTCCCTGCTGCTTTCAGGAGCCCCTGGGAATCTACAGAGAGCCTGTGCACCCTCACCCACGCCCCCCAATGTCTTCCCCCTTTGCTCCCACCTTCAGGAACTGGGCACAGTCCGTGGAGGTGGCTTCCGGCTGGGCCGGCAGAACTTGGACAGGTGGGCGGGACAGAGTTGCCACTTGACTCACCTGGGGAGGCGGTGGGTGGGGCGGAAGCAGCTGGAGAGGGAAGGGGAGGGAAGGGAGGGCAGGGCAGTGCTGGGCAGCAAGCAGCGCCTCCCACAGGGTAGACTCATTCTACAGCTTCCCAAGTTTTCATGGGGGCAGCCTCACCCCCACCCCCAATACTGGGTGGGGAGGGTTGGTGCAGCTGGAATCCAGAGGAGTGTCCAGAAGGCCCTAGTAGAAGCAGACCTCAGCAGGCAGCTACTCAGACTGGTGGCCCTGATAAACAAATAAATTTCCGGTGACAGGGTACAAAGTCCAGAGTTGTAGGGAGCTTGCAGGCCTGAGAAGGAGGTGAGCCGGAACTGCAGGGGGAGGGGGAGAGTGTCCTTCCCAGGCAAAGCCAGAGGGACCAGGCACTCTAAAATTTCCTGTAAGAGAGTGTGTGTGTGTGTGTGTGTGTGTGTGTGTGTGTGTGTGTGTGTGTGTGTGTTTACCTGACTTGGCCTTCATCTGGAGCTCAAGGTTCCTGTGACGCTGCCAACCAGATTCTGGGCCTCTCCAGGGCTGCTCCCTCTTGCCTTGTACCTCATCCCGGGGCCTGGTGCCTCCTTATCCTTCAAGATCCAGTTCAGGAGTCACCTTCCCTGAGCCCTTGAGCTCAGTAAGCCCGCCTGTGGCGTGCCCGGAGCACCCTCGGTATCCCAGCATTTCTCCCACCGGCTTGTACTTAACTTCTCTCTGTGTTGCTTCCCAATTAGTGTGGGAGCTCTCTCAGGGTGGGAGACACTCTCTGGGGAGTCCCTGGGTTCCCAACACCCAGCACAGCCTGGGGTGAGGCGGGCTCTTAGAGAAGAAAGAAGGATTACCTGGGCTCAGGCATGAATGTGCCAGGATCCACCAGGACAGACAGGAGCAAGACATAGCTGGAGCAAGGGCTGCGGAGGATGGTTGCAGAGGCAGTGCTAAGGAAAAAACTCTGAGATGTCCTCAATTTAATTACAAAGGGCTGGGGATGAAGGGAAGGCGAAATGGGGAAGTTTATAATCAGTAATGAGCTACAGGCCCACAAGAACCAAAGTGTATTTTTACCTTCTTGAGCTCTGTTAAAACCTCGTGTGCCGCTGCGTCCTACTTACAGGTTACTTCTCCACGCTGACTGCCCCCCTGTTCTGAAGCCTTGTCTGGGGTATGATCCCACCCCTCTCATCTATAGCCAGGATGGGTCTAGTGTGAACAACCAGGCTGCCTTCCTTAGATTTTCATGATAAAGTACTCTGGCATTTTCCCATGATAAAGTACTCTGGCATTTTCCCAACTGCTACTGGTTGTTGCTGGTGGGGGCTGCATCAGCCTGTCCCAGTACAAGTCCATTCTGGCAAGCCTCTGTAATGGCTCACCTTTCCTCACCAAGATCTCAGTCTTTATTTATTTATTTATTTATTTATTTATTTATTTATTTATACCAGGGATTGAACTCAGGGGCACTCGACCACTGGGCCACATCCCCAGCCCTTTTTTGTATTTTATTAGAGACAGGGTCTCACTGAGTTGCTAAGTGCCTCGCCATTGCTGAGGCTGGCTTTGAACTCGCGATCCTCTTGCCTCAGCCTTTCAAGTGCTGGGATTACAGGCGTGCGCCACTGCGCCCGGCAAGATCTCACAGTCTTGTGAGTCATCTTCAACAGGGACAACTGTGCTGGAGAGTGGAAGCCTGGAATGTCTTGGGATGGAGTCTCAACTCACTGCCAATAGCCCCTTCCCACTTCTCCTCCCTAGTCTGGACCCCACACCTCAATGCCTTCCCACACTTCCCCTCCCAGGCTTTGTGTCTTTTTCCTGAGTCCCTACTCGCCCTCCACTGGCACCTCCAAACCCTCCCCTATGTCTGCATCTTCTACCTGGTGAATTATTCTGACCAGGCCTCCTTACCTTGCTGACCCCAGCTTCTGGGCCTCATTTATCTAGAAGCCTTCCATGACATTCCCTAGTCTGGGTGACAAGCCCCTGCCCGCAGACCTCAGCCCTCCTCCCCACAGTCCTGACCACCGACCACCTGGTGCTGTGATTTTCTTTTTAGTTTCTCCCACAAGCCTGTGAACTCTGGGTGTGGGGTTTGTGTCTGTCTTAATTCTCAGCATATCACCAACTCCAAAATGGCAACAATAAATACTTCTCAAATGAATGAGAGGAAAGTCAATATTGTCCCAGATGGGGCAAGAGGCACCAAGAAAGGTGGGAGGTTTACTTTATTTTTCAAACAAAGAAGTCATAGGATTCAGAGGGCCCTGGTGGCACCCGCCTATAATCCTTACAACTCAGGAGACTGAGATAGGAGGGTCTCAAGTTCAAGACCAGCCTGGGCAACTAACAAGACCCTGTCTCAAGAGAAAAAAACAAAAAGGTCTGGGGATGTAGCTCCAGTGATAAAGTGACCCTGGGTCCAGAACTGAGAAAAAAAAAAAGAAAAGAAAAAAGAAAATCATAGGATTCAACAGATAGCCACAGAACACCTGTCATGTCCCAGGCACTGAATTTTTTTAAAAAGGAGATATTCATATAACATAACCTAATTCACATACTATAAAATTCACCCCTTTTCAAGCATATCATTCATAGCAGCATGTTTGTAGCACTGGGCAACCATAGCTCTAGCTCTGAAGCGCTCTCCTCACACCAAACGCATACCCTTCCCTTCCTCTAGCTTCTAGAAGACTGCTCACCTGCTGTTAGTCTCTAGGGATTTGCCCATTCTGGATATGTCACATCCATGCAATCACATTGTGCCAACTTTTTAAAGAATATATATGTATTTTAATTATAAGTGGACACAATGTCTTTATTTTATTTTTATGTGGTGCTAAGGACTGAACCCAGTGCCTCACGCATGGTAGGCGAGCGCTCTACCTCTGAGCCACAACCCTAGCCCTTGTGCCAACTATTTAATGGACTATTTCATTCAATCCTCATAACCAGGCTATGAGATAGATAATTATCCCTTAACAGATGAGGAAAATGAGGCCGTGAGAAGGCAATTGGCACAAAGTCCTGGAGAAGAAGGAAATAAGCAAAAGGTCCACACATCCGTCTGTCAGTCTAGTGAAAGAATATTTCTCGAAAGCCCGTGACAGATCCACAGCCAGTCCATCCAGCTCACATCGTAAAACAGCCGAAGGCAACCTGCTGGATGCCCCCGCACATGGCGAACAGAGAGAAGGCTGGGTATCAACATCCGCTGGCTCTTCAGCCAGGAGCTCTCATGCAGTGAACAACCTTTATAACTTTCCATGACAGCCCTGGCAACCATGCGACTGGCTCTGAGCAAGCTACTCGAAATGGTGTTGGTGTCACTGTAAAGCTTTCATTCTAATGGGGAAGATGGACACTACACAATTAAAGAAACAAATAAGACTATTACAGGGGCTGGGGCTGGGTCTCAGTGGCAGCGCACTTGCTTGGCATGTGTGAGACACTGGGTTTGACTTTCAGCATGGCATATAAACAAATAAAAATAAATAAATAAAGGTCTATCAACAACTAAAAAATATTTTTAAAAAATACTATTCCAGACGATGGTGAGTGTTATGAAGAAAGTAAAACAGCTTCATGTGAACACGAGACCGCTACTTTAGATGATCTCACTTAAGATCATCTAAGGAGGGGACTCATTTAAGAGGGAACATTTGAACCGAGATCTAGATAAGAGTAACAGCAACTATGCCAAAGTCTGGAGAAAGAGCATTCTGGGCAGAGGGAACAGACAGGAAGGCACTAAGAGGCAAGCATAGCTGGCTTGTTCAAGCAACAGCAAGGAGGCTGGGGGCGGAGTGCAGGAAGGTGGGTGGGGGAGATAGTCCCCTCCAGCTGTGGACTTCATTCACTGATGGTTTGCCCCCCCAGCAGGCCAAGATAGAAGAATCATTCAGGGAAAGGAGATGTGGCCTGGGGGAAGACGAGGGGCCTGGCTGTAGGGAGAAATCCTCAGGTTGCAGATACTTTATTTGTTTATTTATTTATTTATTTTAGTTGTCAATACACCTTTATTTTATTTATTTATATGTGGTGCTGAGAATCAAACCCAGTGCCTCACACATGTTAGGCAAGTGCTCTACCACTGAGCCACAACCTCAGCTCCTGCAGATACATTTTTAAAGATGAAGCTGATAAGACTCGATGACTGGATGTGGGGCTGGAGAAAAAAAAAAAAGAAAGCCTGGCACGGTGGCGCACGCCTGTAATCCCAGCACTTTGGGAGGCTGAGGCAGGAGGATCGCGAGTTCAAAGCCAGCCTCAGCGATGGCGAGGCACTTAGCAACTCAGTGAGACCCTGTCTCTAAATAAAACACAAAAAAGGGCTGGGGATGTGACCCAGTGGATGAGTGCCCCTGAGTTCAATCCCCGGTACCACAAAAAAAGAAAGAAAGAAAGAAAGAAATCAAGAATCTGGGGCTGAACAACTGACTGGAAGACTGGAACTGTCATTTACTAAAGCAGGGACAGGATCTGGAGGGAAACAGGATCTGTGAGACACCCCAGTAGCACACCAAGTAGGTGCAGCATAAACTAGCCTGGATACAGCACACTCTGAATATGAGAACCAGCAAAATGTACAGGATTTTTCAAGTCAGACATCTGGGTGAGATCCCCAAGGAGGAGAAGAGAGAGAAGTGCTCTGGAATAGGCCAGGAAGAGAGGTCAAGGTGGGGAGGAGAAGCAGGAAAGAAGACTGGGGAATGGCCAGTGCAGTAACAGGCGTCCTGTCTAGAGAAGAAAGCATCCCAAGGGCAAGGGTTGGGTTAGCGACATCAATGCTGCAGATAGGTCAACTAACATGCTGCTGAGAATCAACCTTTAAATTGGCAAAGTGAAAGTCACTGGTGACCTTGAAAAGAGCAGTTTCATTGGTGTACTCAGGACAAATCCTGACTGGAGGAGAGCTTGAGAACATAAGCAGAGGAAGTGAAGGACGCAGACACCACTTCTCCAAGGAATTCTGCTATAAAATGAGCAAAGAAACGGGGCAGACACTGGAGAGGGGTGCGAATCAAAGGAGAAGTTTGGTTTTTGTTTGTTTTTCTTTTTTCTTTTCTTTTTTTTTTTTTTTTTTTTTAAGGCTAAGAGCTATTATAACATGCATTATGCTGGGCAGAATCCAGGAAAGACAGGAACTTGATGATGCAGAGGGAGGAGAGAAGGGACAATGCAAGGCAGAGTCCTTGAGAAATCGCGCGGGTGGGGTCAGGTGCACAGGGTTGGCCTTGGACGGGAGCAATGGAGTCCCTCTGAGTCACAGGAGGAAAGTGGCCTGTACAGGTAAAATCAGCAGGTCTGTGGCAAGAACCTGAGGAAGTTTTCTTCTGGTGGCTTCTGTTTTTCCAGAGTAATGAGGATGTGATGTCCCCAGCTGAGATTTGAAAAGTAGGGAGGAGGCACTGAGTTTGGCCCAGAGAAGAGAAGGTGAGAATTCAATTCATCATCCCAGAGCAGGGAGAGATGGGTCCCGCCATATAACAGGATTGCCAGGCAGCATCAAGGGTCCCCAGGGAGGTGAAGGGTGTGATCAGCTGGGATGGCTGGGCAGTTTTTATTTTCCAGCAACTCTGAGTGTGGGTGGGGAGAAAATGGAGAGAAAGATTTAACTAGGATTTGAGATTTGTCATGAAAATATGCCAAAGAGAGAGAGGGACACACACACACACACACAAAGGGAGCCTGGCAGAGGCCAGGGAATGGTTGTGACAATGACCAGGGGATCCAGTCAGGATAAAGAGGGAAGTGGGGATGAAGAGGGGTGGGGAACACAGCAAAGGTGGCAAAATCAATGAATTTTAGGGAGACTGCTGGTATACTAGAGAGGACAAGTGGAAAGATAGGGGTTGGTGGGCAGATGGTGGCAGATAGAAACTAAAGTCAACCAAGAGATGCAGTTCTTTACTTTCTTCCTTTGGCACTGGGGGTTGAACCCAGGGGCACTTTACCACTGAGCTACATCTCCAGCCCTTTTTATTTTTTTGAGACAGGGTCTCACGAAATTGCTGAGGCTGGCCTGGAGTATCGCGAGGTGGCCAGCGCCTCGCCAGGGTAATTTTTCCTGCACAGAAGGGGATAAGCCACCTGAGAAAATAAAGTCTGAAATAGCAAAGAAATAAAAGATAAAGTCAGAAAAATAGTTTTAAATGCAGAGCACCAGATAGGTCCAGCCTACACAGCTGCTAGAGCTGAATAATTAGAAAATGGCTCTGGTGGTTTTATTTAAGGGGGTACATCAAAGGCAGGGACAAGGTTTCAGGGGTGGAGTCTTGCTTCATGCTGTCTTTCAGTCAACAGGTTGATTGGCATCTTGGCAGGCTACACCAATCTCTGAGAGGCTGTGTGGCTACAGCAGGTCACCCCATCCCCGGTGCTGTGTGGGACTTGGCACAGCTGAAATTCACATGTATGAGCTGGGCATGGTGGCACACACCTGTAATCCCAGCACTTGGGAGTCTGAGGCAGGAGGATCGTGAGTCAAAGCCAGCCTCAGCAATGGCAAGGCACTTAGCAACTCAGTGAGACTCTGTCTCTAAATAAAATACAAAAAAATGGGCTGGGGATGTGGCCCAGTGGTCAAGTGCCCCTGAGTTCAATCCCCGATACCAAAAAGAAAAAGAAATTCACATGTGTCTGATCTTAACCAGTAGGATCGCCACTGCAAGTTCCCAAATGCCAGATTTTCCTATTCAATGGGCTTCCATGCTGATTTGGTCCATACATAGCCCACGGATGCCTCTCAACACTGGAGCATGCTATCTTTCTGTCTCAGCCTCCCAAGTTGCTGAGATCACAGGCATGTGCCACAACCCAGCTGGGAATGCAATTCTTGATAAAGACAAGTCCTAGGAAATGAACCGTGGTGTGGTCCTGAGGTGGGGTTGGCAGACAAATGTTGGGTTACTCTTATCTGAGGCATGTGGCTAACCTTCTGGATCAGAGGTCTAAGGATAACATTCTAAAAACTCTATTAATAAATAACAGAGCGAGAGTTCAAACCCAGGCTTCCAACTCCAAGGGCAGTACCCTCACGGCAGCAGTTTCCACTCTGATGAGTAAAATTTCCCATCAAGGTGTTCAATTCCTCAGTCATTTGGAGTGACAAATAACAATCTCTTCCCTTCAACGATGTGATCTTATTTCCCCCAAGGAAAACACAGGGTTTTGCTAGCTGAACAGGAAACAGATGCTGAGCAAGCAAAAGCCTGAGGAGCCCTAATCCCCCTAGCCCCACACCCACCAGCCACCTTCCCCATCAGACCCAACTCCTCCCTGAAGCAGAACAACTTCTCACCCAGGGGTCTTAAGTTTGGGGGAGTTGCAGAGCCCCTTCGAGAAGCCACGAGAGCAGGAAATGCATGTGTGCATGCAGTCAGGAATATGTACACAGGCCTGACTCTAACAGATGCTCAGTAATACTTGTTGGATAAACACATGGTTAGAATTCCAGGGCATTCACTTGCTTGCTTCAGGTTCAGAACTGGTACTAAGTCTGTCCACGCCTTGTGCAAGGTCCTCTGTGCTACTTTCTTTGCAAGCCTCTGGAGGGAAGCCACCCATCTCCCATGCGTCCAATCTCTTCCTGCCTCCCAGAAAGGAGTCAGCCCCTCCCTGGGACTTAGAAGCATGTTTAGGAGGATGCAGAACTTTGCCTCCTCCTTTCAACTTTCTTTCTTTGGTACTGGGGATTGAACCCAGGGGCGCTTAACCACTGAGCCACATCCCCAGTCCCTTCTTATATTTTATTTAGAGACAGGGTCTTTCTAAGTTGCTTAGGGCCTTGCTAAATTGCTGAGGATGGCTTTGAACTCTCCATCCTCCTGCCTCAGCCTCCAGAGTTGCTAGGATTACAGGTGTACACCACCATGCCCGGCCTCCTTTCAACTTTCACTTTCCCAGGAGACTGGCCTTTTTTCTGACCTGCCTCCTGAACATATCCCAGTATTCAGAGCATCCCTCAAGACTTTTTTTTTTTAGTTGTGATTGGACACAATATCTTTATTTTATTTATTTATTTTTACCTGGTGCTGAGGATTGAACCCAGGGCCTGCATGTACTAGGCAAGCGCTCTACCACTGAGCTACAGCCCCAGCCCCCCTGAAGACTCTTAACAACTAGGCTTGAAGTTTGATGAAAACAAACCCTCTGCCCAATTATCACTAAGGAGTTAGTTTGTGAGATAAGCTCAAGGGGTATGTCCTTAGTGTAGCCTCCCAGGAGACCTGAGACCAGGGCAATGTTTCAAGACCTCAGCTTCTAGGGCTTCCTCACTTCCTCAAGACAGGTGAGCCTATCTAGGGCCACAGTGTTCTATGAAGCCCTGAAGATGAGCTTACACCAAGCCTCTTACATCCCCAAACACACCACCCTGAAACTCCAGTAAAATGACCTCATACAGTTGCCACATCGGATCCAACTTCCAGGCTCGTGGGCAACTTTTCCACAAGTCACCAGCTTTTCTTTACCACATCTGACATATAAACATAATTAGACATCACCATGCACAGGGTAGTGATACAGCAATTTAGGGAACCACATGGTTAACAATCTCTGGGGTAGCCAGGCCTAGGGGAATAGAGCTGAGCAGATCTGGAACCTCCTTTCCTTAGGGACACCAGGTCCATGCAAGTGGTCAGAGGCAGTAGATCAGCTGGGCAGAGCTGCACACCCTCTTGTCCCCTCCCAGCCCTGCCTCCTGGGCCCTCTGTGGTAGGGATAGTCATCCTGCCTCATTTTCTGGTTTCTCATGGCAGTCCTGTTAGGAAGGGGAAAGGACTAGGAATTTGGTATCCACCAGGGATCCCAGGGGTGTTGGAGCAATTCTCATGCAGAAGTCCTCTGGTGGCAGGTACCACTTAACCCTAGAAGGAGACCATTTCCCCGTGGGAGAGAGAGGCCCACACCGGCATGTGGTTGCAATAGCTCACACTCCGGTTCCTCCGTCAGAACAAGTATCCCCTCCCCAGGGTGGGGGCAAGGGCTGGCCTCTAGAGCATCACTATGCAGTCAGGAAATAGGGGGTAAGAAAAGGGTGGAGTTGGGGTACTACTTTCAAACCTGTCTCTCTCACCTCTGGGCCATGATGGTGAGTGCCAGTGGACCACCTCTTGCCCTCAAACCAATGTTTTGAGTAAGACCGAGCAACCAGAAAGCAATCCGCATGTACAGGTCCTGTAAGGAATGTGTGTGACTGTGGCCATGGAGACAGATTTCCCTCATAACATGTGCTTTGTATGCTAAGTAGGCTTGCTGTTGTTTGAGGCAGAAAGACAATGAGTCACTTGTGTCCCGTGCCACTGGGTATGCAGTTGGTTCTAGGATTTCAGAGTGACCTGGTGTAACTTAAAGGCGAGATGCCCTTAAAATCCATGCCAACCCATCTCTCCTGGTCTGCCCTTGACTTTTACAGGGCCCTGTTCCCTCAGAACCCAGTACAGTGCCAAACTCATGTTTTTTTTTTCCAGAATAGACTCTGTAATGCTGTCTGAGTGCATAAAGATGTGTCTCTTATATCATTTTTTGGATATGGCATGTACAGAAGGTAGCAGCCTTCTGCGGGTGCTGGCAGTAACTTTCAACCTGCTTCTTACCTAGTACTATGTAATGGGCCTGGTACACAGCTGAGCTCTCTGGCTATGGCTTGAACCTTCTGGGGTCAAAGCTGAGCTCTACCACTTAATTAACCTGAGATGCATTCGTTTCCTCATCTGAGAAGTAGGAATAATAATGAAAACTGTCTCAGCAGCCCAAGAGTCCATGAGGAATAGCTTTCAGCTTTTCTTTACACCTGTAAATGTTCAATCACTGTTCACCATAGGAACTGAGGTTTGTTGGTACTCTAGCATAAGACTGTTTACATTACTGGGTAAATTTCATCCTGACCAAGGTCAACAGAAGTTTGTTATGCTTTAAAAAAAATCCTAAGCTTCAAACTGCCTGAACCCTGTGCAGGGTGTTGATTTCAACTTCTGGCCCCACAAGACTCCTCAGAACCAAGTGGCCTTTGTCAAGCAGTTTGTACAAAGGGACTTCATTCAGAGCCTTGTTGAATTAACTGGGGCTTCCTTTAAATAAAGGCTTGTTTTTAGAAGCCTTCTTTTTGTAACAAGGAAAAGAACACAATGGATTCCAAGTAATCTACAGTCCTCATCACAGCTTGTCACAAACACCTGGCACATCTTTTCGGACGAGGGTGAAAACAGACACACGCTCACTCACTTACTAACTTCAGGGCACAGCCTCGGCCTGACATTCCGAAAGCATTTGCTGACAAACTTCCTCTCACTACACAGTTATTTCCTGGAAGAGCAGTAAAAGTTGTTCTTAAATCGACAACATGGCTTTAGTTACTGCTGAAGTTAAGTGAAAGTACCATTGTTACCAATTAGTAACCTAAACAAAGCTTTAGAAATTACTTTTTTTCTAACACCCCTCACCCCCCAAAAAAAGATATTTTTCCTTTCTTGGCTGATCAACACGAGAAGTGATTTATTGGGAAAGTTGATTTTTGCAAAGGTAAAACTCAGGAATCTGATCAACATGTTGCTTATTTTAACCAAAATTCAACTTCATAATGTTGTCTGGACAATATTTACTTGGTCCTTCAAAAAGCAAGTGACCACCAGCAAGGAGAGTGAAAGCACTGGTAGGGTTGCACATAACAAAGGAATAGCTCGGATACTTTTCAAAATATTCTAGGAGGCAAGACACAAGGGCACGCTTTAGGAGAAGACAGGAATGTAATTTGGGAGGGGGGAAGTCATATTGAAACTACCCATTTCCTTTAAAAATCACTGAACAAACAAAGCAGCATTCAACTTCACTTACTGACTTCACATAGCTTATACACAATAGCTTCACTTAAATCCAAGGAGCAAAGATGGGATTCTCATGTCATTTATGTAGAAAAATAATTGCATGGACACTCAGGTGATCCACCCCAGTCTGGCAGGCTTTCTTGGGAGGAGTCTCTGTTACTTAGAAAAGGACCAATTTGACAATGATTCAGATGGTCTGGATGGCAGTTTTGATTTATTCTGGGGATTGAACCCAGAGCCTCATCCCATGGTGGGCAGGCACTCGTCCACTGAGCTGCAGCCTCAGCCCCCTTGATACCAGTTTTGAAAGGCAACTCTTAGAGATTCAGTCTCTTCCCCAGTTTCTTGATCCAACCAGAAATGTCACCAGCTTTTTTTGTGTGTGTGAGCATAATTTGTATGGCAGTTTCACCCAAATGGACTTCAACTGCACCACCATCTCTGCAAGAAGGTTAAGGACCTCATCTACATAGACAATTAAGTCAAATTCTTGGGCATTTGCAAAAGTCCCCTGAATGTTCCCACAAATGTTGACATGTGTTCTAAAACCCTAAGAGCAGTTTAAGATGCTGCACACACACACCAAAAAATAAATAAATAAATAAATAAATGCAGTCTCAGCCACCTCTTCAGGGAGACCAGTGGAATTGGAGCTATCAGGTTTTTCTGTCCCTCTGGAACCTTAGGGTCACTTGGAGAACAGTGCACCCAACCCACGGCCTTTACTTTCCTAAAATGAAAGACAACTCAAGAAAATAATGCTTTGGTTTCCAGCTAAGCACTCCTTCCAGAGTGGAACTTAATACTACAACTGATAACCATGCTCCCAAATTTTCTCATGTAAAGTGGGACATTTCTTGCCTTTTATCAAATTGAGGAAGTAAATGTGAAAAGCTGAATTATCTTCAAGTTAATTTTATTTTATTCTCACACATATAATATGGGTCAGAGAACAGAAAAAATATAAAAGATATATGGTGAAAATTCTCACTCCCACCCCGCTGCTCACATCTGCCTTATTCCTCTCACCCAGGTAAGTACTTTTATTCACTTCTGATGTATCTTTCTCAATTTTGTTTATGCAAATGCAAGTAGTGACTATATATGCTTATTTTTTTTTCTGGGACAAAAACTAACACACTATATATACTATTTTGCATATTGTTGTTGTTATTGTTGTTTTTCATTTACTAATTAATGTGTCTTAGAGAACTTTAAAAATCAGTACATAAACTTGGAGAGTTTCTTTAACCATTTTACAACCACAAAATATTTCATTCGTATACCTACATCACAGTTCATTTAACCAGTCTCCTATTGATTGACACATGGGTTGTTTCCAATGTACATATAATGCTGCAGTGAGTAACCATAACATTTTTTACTGTGCAAGTGTATCTGTAGGGAAAATTCCTCAAAATGGGACCATAAAGTCAAAGGGAACACATATTTGACATTTTGACAGATATTCCCAAATCACTCTCCAGGGAAGTTGTACCAATATGCCTTGACAAGACAAGAGTGTTTTGCAATTGATAGGTAAAAATGGTAATTAGGAAGTTTCATTTTCTATTACACTTCCTATAGGTGAGGTTGAGCATATTTTCATATGTTAAAGGGCCATCTATATTTACTTTTCTATAAACTTTACAGAATCACAACTTTTTGCTTTTTCAAAATCTTTGCCCATTTATCTGTTGGGGCTTAGGTGGTTTAGATTTCTAATTGGTTGATTTCTAATCTCAATGTGAGTTACAAATTTTTTCGTGTTTATCTCCTAGTTTTTACCATTTAGATTTTTTTAAATATTTATTTATTGTACACAATGCCTTTATTTTTTTTAATATTTATTTATTTACTTTAGTTGTACATAATGCAATGAATTTATGTTTACGTGGTGCTGAGGATCGAACCCGGGCCGCACACGTTCGAGGCGAGTGCTCTGCTGCTGAGCCACAACCCCAGCCCACAATGCCTTTATTTTTACGTGGTGCTGAGGATCAAACCCAGGGCCGTGCATGTCCTAGGCGAGCTCTCTACAGCTGAGCCACAACCCCAGCCCCTAGATTTTTTTATTTGAAATAATTTTGATTAATAGTTTCTTTTCAGATCTGTTAATTTTTAGTTTTAGGAAGGTCCACCTAATCTAAAGTTATAAAGCAATTCGCTCATTTTTTTTCTAGTTCTTTTGTGGGTTTTTTTTATGTTAAATCTTCAATACACAAGGAGTTAGTCTTGATAAGCGATGTAAACATTATCTATTTTACACATGATTACCCAGTTATTGCAACACCATTTGTTAAAAAGTCCAACTTTTCCCACTGGTTTCAGATATTACTTTTTACTAAATTCCTGCTTGTATTTAATTCCATTTCTGGATTTTCGCTTCTGTTCTATTGGTCCATTTGTGTGCTAGCACTGCATTGATTTAATTATTGAGATTTTAGATATGTTTGATGTTTCAGCAAATATTGTGGTAGAGTAAAATGTTTCATAACCTAGTCCTTTAAAGCAAAAAAAAAAAAAAAAAAAAAAAAAAAAAAAAAAAAAAAAATTATACCTCTCAGTCTTTGTGAGTCAGGAATTTGGAAAGTCTCATCTTGGTGGTTCTGGTTCATTCAGAACCAGTTTTATTTGACTATTATTGTAACTAAAAGTGGAACAGTTACTTGGAGGGGACAAGAGAGGAGCTGGGGTAGCTGGAGTTAGCTAAGCTTCTCTTTCTCTTCATGCCTCAAGGCTTTTCTAATGTGGTCTCTCTACATAAGCTATTTTGAGCTTCCCCACAGCATGACAGCTCCAGAGAAGTCAAACCATTTACATGGCAGCTCCAGGTGACAGTGAAGTGCTTCCACGAACAAAGTAGAAGCTCCCTCGCCTTCACTGACCTGGCCTTCCTTGGAAGACACACAGCAGCACCATACTATCTGCATTCTTCTGATTACAAGTGCGTTATAATCTCATCCAAATCCAAGGAGAAGAGATACTCCACCGCCACCACCCCCCCACCACCACCAGCACACACAGGACCAATGTCGAGGTTACATTGTGAGAAGAACATTGTGACCAATTTGGAAAACTATGGTCCAGCACATCCTATGTTCTGATAGGGATAGAGCACCAGTAACTGATTTCTTCCAGAGTTTTCCTGGCTATTTTTGCAAGAATAAAACTCCCCTTTCAAGTAGCCTTTTTAGAAACCTTACACTTGAAGTGAGTTCACTTATAATCATGTGCTAACATTTTATCATTTTCATAGTGTAAATTTAGCTCTAAGTATGGATAAGTGCTTACTTTCTTCTTCACTTTATTTTTTTTGTACTGGGGATTAAACCCAGGCACCCAGCCATGCGAAGTACTCGCTCTACCACTGAGCCATACCCCCCAGTTCCCATATGTGATTTATTTCTGAAAATGTGTGTGTATATGCATGTGTGAGTGTGTGTGTGTGTGTGTGTGTGTGTGTGTGTGTGTGTTAAATCAAACAATAGGCATGAATGTTGTGTGTATTTGGCAGAGGGACAAGGTAGGTTCTCAGATAAAAAGCACTGTCCCTGATCTATGTGGTAATGGACTAGAGTTGGAGACATCCTTATAAACTCGTGTTCAGCTTATATAAATACAAATAATTACACATAGCAATGTTTATAGATATGTATATATGTGTATTAGTATACACACGTGTATTTCCTTGACTTGTCAGCTGAGTGAACCTAGAAGCAATGACACCCCAGTATCAATGAGCAGACCGGCAGCTCAGAGTTTAGTTTCTAGTACCATTCTCAAATGAAGGAAACCAAGGCTCCTTGGAGAGATGGCTGATTCTAAGACTGGAATGGGAAATATACAAGATGAGTCTGGAGTATCTTATTAGTGCCAAGAAGTAAGGAAGTGCTAAAGAATAAACAAGAACAACAAACTACATTCGTTGGGAGGGGGATGTCAAAGGGACACAGGAGCCAACTGAAGATCTCGCCTTCACTGACCTGGCCTTACCAGAGTTGGAACAATTTGAGCAACAAAATAAACTAGTTTTGGATTATAACCCAAAATATAAAATAAATACCTATGAGTCTGCAGTGATATAAATAAATAATAAACTAAATAATAAACTAAATAAACAAGTGGGTGAAAAGAGAGATAAATCTGACTTTCAGAAGAAATAAATAATTTATGGAGTTACTTCACCTTCACAGTCCTTAAGTGTGGGTTATATATAGTGACTTTCTTCCAAAAGTACAGTATGGAAAAGGAGGGAGTAAAAAAAAGCAATTTTACAGTGGAGAAACCTGACCACTACTACCTCACCCAGGTGACCAAGGTCAACATCAACACTGGGTTGCTACTCTGTGCCTTTCATATTAAGGGGTGAAAATGGCACTTTGCCTCTTTGGTTTTCCTCATATAAGTCTAATCATGAGGAAAATTCCAGAAGAGGGTCATCCTACAAAATATTTGACTAGCACTTCTTAAAACTGTCAGGTCATCAAAACAAGGAAATCCTGTGAAACTCACAGCCAAGAGGAATCTAAGGAGACATGACAACTAAATATAACATGATACCCATGAATTGGGATGTTAGAACAGAAAAGAGACAGGGACAAACTGATGAAACCTAGAAAACAAATGACTTTAGTTATTAATAATAATTATCAGTTAATAATAATATCAGTTCATCATTTATAGCAAATCTGCCACACTATAATGTAAGATGTGAATAGCAGGGGAACCTGGGTGTGGGATACCGTAGAACTCTCTACACTTATCTTCTCAATTTTTCTGTAAATTTAAAATTGTTCTAAAAATTAAGTCTATTTAATTTTTTTAAAAGCACCTCCATTTCAAGAGAACAAGATTCACAGGAGCCTGTGGCTATCGCCATGGGCCTTGCCAGCCATTGCCTCTTCTCCCAGTGTCCTGTTGTCAAGACTGAAGGAGCCCAGCCAGGCACTATCAGCCATGACGTCTAGACAGAGTCAGGGTGGAAGGTTAGGTAATTCCTTGTTTAAGCCTGACACAAGGGAAAGGGATATTTCTCTCAGGACCACCACTATTAGAAGTACAAACTCAGTGGGCCTTAGCCAGTCGATCCTTGTCCCTCCACAGTGAGCTCCCACCTAGCCTCCTACCCATTCCCCAGCATGGTCTGATATTCCCTGTTTCCCCCACATCCTCCCCACCCTCCATTCACTGAGGAAGGAGAGTGACAGAGATCAGATGAAAGGTGGGCAGTGGTCCAACATGGAGAAAAGCAGTCCTATTCCCAAATAAGCAAGCACAGTTTGGGGCCTTCCAAGTGCTGGAATCAAGTGGGACTTACACTGGTCATACCAGGCAAAGAAGGCCAGTACCACCACCCTAACACCACTATGATTTTAGAGGAGGCCTGTCCTTCCCATCACCACCACGAGAAAGCTAGAAACCACTCTCTAGGAAAGATAGACTAACACCTTGAGAATCTTATATGTTGTCACAGACAATGTGCAGATGGTACATAAGTCAGGAAGGTCTGTGTTAGAAATGCCCAGGGCAGGGTCCCTTCACTATATGTCTTATATGCCTGCATCTGTGTAAAGATACAGTGTGTTCTGCACGGTAAAGGGGAAAAGGAACATAACTCTGTACAGGACCCTACCAAACACTCAGTGGACTTCCTCATCTCCTGTGATCTTCACTTCCTTGCCACTTACCCTGCCCCACCATGGACTCTTTCACAATCCAGAAATGCAAGGATTATCCCCAAATTCAGACCTCAACTATGACTTCAGCCATCTATCCCCACAACCCTCTCTCTGTTATGCCATTAGGCTTGTGCTACTCAAAATGTGGCCCTGCACTGGTCTGAGAAGTGTTACAATAAAACATGGGCAAAAGCACAGAATAAGCCAGGCACGGTGGCGCACGCCTGTAATCCCAGCACTTTGGGAGGCTGAGGCAGGAGGATCGTGAGTTCAAAGCCATCCACAGCAATGGCGAGGCACTTAGCAACTCAGTGAGACCCTGTCTCTAATAAATTACAAAAAAGGGCTGGGGATGTGGCCCAGTGGTCGAGTGCCCCTGAGTTCAATCCCTGGTACCAAAAAAAAAAAAAAAAAAAAAAAAAAAAAAAAGCACAGAGTAGCATTCAGAAACTTCAGATCAGGTGTTAAAGAATTCAAACAAGAAGTGCAATGTGTGACAGTAGTTGCCTGCTAGGGATGTATAGCAAGACCACACGTGGTCAATGTAAATTGAGAACATGCATTAAGTGGTTCTTCTACCTCTCCTAGCTTCAACCTTGAAGCTGGTATTTCTTTTTCTTTTTCTTTTTTTTTATTTATTTGCTTTAGTTGTACACAATGCAATGCATTTATGTTTACGTGGTGCTGAGGATCGAACCCAGGCCACGCACATGCTAGGTGAGAGCTCTACTGCTGAACCACAACTGCAGCCCGAAGCTGGTATTTCTTATTCCTCCCAATCCTGAAAAAGAAACCCCTCTCCAAGAGAAATACTTTCAAATCCAGGCTTTTATGTCTTTCCCAACCTAAATCACCAGAGAGCACCTCCATGAACATTCACACCATTAATTTCTTTTTTTTTATATTTATTTATTTGCTTTAGTTGTACACAATGCGAATGTGTTTATTTGTATGTGGTGCTGAGGATCGAACCCAGGCTGCGCATGCACTAGGTGAGCGCTCTACCGCTGAGCCACAACCCCACCCCACACACCATTAATTTCAATCTGGAATGAATCCCTTTCTAATTCAGACTGTCAATCTTCAGAGTGGGAAATGTTCCTTTCTCTGGGATCATGGAAACAAAATTCTCTTCAAGAAAGATCCATGCCTTTCCCTGTTATAATAGAACATAATAAAAACACAGTTATTATTATTTTTTAACCAAATATTTATTGAGAGCCAATTGTTGGCAGTGATGTCAATCATTTGCAGTTGTGGTCCCTGACCACATGGAGTTCTCAATCCAAAAAGAAGCATTGGCTGGACATTACAAGGAAGTTGAAGGTTATTTATGTACATAAAGGAGAGATACAGGAAGCCATGAAAGAGGATAAACCTCACTGAAGATATACACACATGTTGCAGCTGGCATTGTGTGGGGGTGGGCAGATGGGAGTGGTATTAGGGAGTGGTCCCTGGGGAAGGTAGAATTTCCCTTCAAAATGGAATGCAGAAGCACAGCTTCTGTGATTCTAACATTTTTCTTAGACTGGGTGTGATAGTCAACTTTCTGTTGCTATGACAAAATACCTGAGATAAGCAACTTATAAGGAGGGAAGGTTTCTTTTGGCTCACAGTTTCAAAGGTTTTAGTCCAGGGTCACTTGGCTCTGCTATTTCTGGGCCTGTAGTGAGGCAGAACATCTTGACAGGGAGCATGGGTGGAGCAAAACTGCTCACCTCATGGCAGCCAGAAAGCAAAAGGGGGTGGGTTGGGGTCCCTTTGTATACTTTAAGGACACACCCTCAATGACCTACTTCCTGCCACTAGGTCCACCTCCTAAAGTCTTACCACCTCCCAATAGCACCATCAGCCAGGGACAAAGGTTTCAACACATCATTATCACATCCAGAAATGAAAATAGCACAGAGTTGTCCTTCCTTATGGCCACATCAGATCCTTTTGGTACTTCCCTATGCTTCTGAAGCTGTTATCCTAGAGCTTACACCCCAAAAAGAAACACCACTTCTAAGGAAGCTCAACTGGGTCAAACATTATCATGTGTTTTGCTAAATCATAAACTCAGGGATAAGGATGTGGCTCAGTGGTAGAGTGCTCACCTGTCATGTGCAAGGGCCTGGATTCAATCCCCAGCATCAAAACAAACAAAACAGCTGGGCACGATGGTACACATCTATAATCCCAAGCCTTGGGAGGCTGAGGAGGACCACCAGGTTTGAGGCCAGCCAGGGCATCTTAGTGAGACCCTATCTCATAAAAGAGCTGAGGATGTACTTCAGTGGTGAAATAACCCTGGGTTCAATCCCCAGTACTGGGAAGGCAGGAAGGAAGGCAGGCAGGTGGGCGGGCAGGCAAGCATACAGTAAAACAAGGTCTTTGCCAAAAAAAAAAAAAAAAAAAAAAAAAAAGTAGGTTGGTTTCTGTTCTTTGGACAAGTGCCTTGAAACTTCAAGTCTTCAAGTTTCTTCCATGAAATCTCTCTTTCTCTTTTTAGGCCATATTCCAAGGCATGGCACCTGGAGGGGCTCAGTAAATGTATGCACACGTGAATAGATTTCTGTGAAGCTGTATCCCTGTCCTCACCTGTTTTCTTTAACCTGGTCCTACAGAAGGACTACTCCAAACACAGCAGCCCCAAATCCACAGGATGCCTCTGAAAAATACACAACTGTGTTCACCGTCCGTCAGAACAGTTGCTGCCATCAAGCAAACACAGACCTACTTCGCTCCACAGCCCACTGCAGGGCATGAGCACCTGACGGGGCTTGGATGGGTCCAAAAACACAAGTCCTCTTTTCAGTTGATAAAGGCAAATGATAACTAATTTTATTAGCTTTTCTTTTTAGGTTCAACTACTTAACTAATTCTAAATGAAAGTCATTAAAATTTAGCATTTGGAAACTAAAACTGGCATATAGAGCTTACTACAAGCCCTACTTCAGTGTTCCAAAAAGCTTGGCTACCCTGGACCCCTGGCAACCTGGAAAACCCCTGCATGTTGCCCACATACTCACAGCTGGAATTCTCACTAGAGTAGTAGCTTTGTTAGCAGTGAATTATCAGCCTTATGAGGAGTTGATCATGCTGCTAGTCTTTTTTTGATTGTTATTATTTAACAAATTACCTTTACTTTAGCTCTAACATTATCAATTTGGTTTGTTTGGGCTGTGGGTTAACCTTACAATGTATAGAATAGCATTAAAAAGTATTTTTGGCCTATAATTTTCCAGTGACTGAGACTTCAAGATATGCATGATGGCTTAAATATTCCTATTGTAACTGCAGATGTATACACAACCCACTCAAAGTTTGTTTGTGCTGTGATATTTCACTTGGCATATGCTGTGTATAAACTAATGCTATTTAAATTACTTGCGACATAAACTCAATAAGTGTAAAAAATAGCTTTACACTTATAGGACATTGTTTTATAATACAAATTCTTGTATACAAACTCTGCAACATTTGCCTTTCATTTATCTACAGATCATTAACTGAGTTTTGTTTCCCAGCTGAAAGCAAGGAAGACAGATGGGCCCAGAACTTTTGCACGTGCCAGTCACAGTGTCTCAAACTCCCCCATTCAGAAAAAACACCTCTGCCAATATCTGTACCATTCTCTAGAACAAATGCTGCCCCAGTGCTCATCCTACAAATGCAAAATGACATCAACTCCACCAGGTTTTCCCAGAACCAGTGAAAGTTCCACACAAGGGTACTCTGCCCACAGTCCTGCCACACAAATGCCCCCAGCATTTTCCAGCTCCTTTCTCATCTTAAATTCAAAGATCTTGGCACCAAGACGAGCTGAAGTCCAAGGCGTCAATCAGTCTTTGACTCCCACTCCCACTCAGTGCCTGTGCAGACAAACCTCATCGCAGCCTCAGACCTTAGAAGGGGAGTACCTACCTGTGAAGCAGGCAGGTTTTTCTCTGGTCCTTTTTCATGCTACTCCAGGAGTCAAAATCCCTCCTGAGATTTTCAGAAGAGGGATTAACCCAGCTGAACTATCTGCAGGAACCCAGTTTCCACAGGGAAGAGAATTTAAGTATGGGGGATACAGAGTAGAATCCAGTCTTCACCCAGAACAAAGGATGGAAAGATGCCCCAGCCCCAGAGGGAGGGTTTGGGATTCCAAGCCACCTAAGGTGGCATCAGGTCTCAGCCCACCCCAACCATTTCCATCCAAGGCAGGCAGTAGGGGCCACAGATTTAACCAGTGAGCCATGGCCACCTGATGGCTCCTCTCGCTGTTCCCTGGAAGGACCTTTCCATGGACATTCTGCACGTGCAGGTCATGTTCTGTCTGGGAACTGCCGGTGGTGGCTAGGGGTGAGCATGGGTGCCAGTGTGCTGAGAGTACAGTAGATGCAAGATCCACAGGGCTCCGAAGGCTTGGCCAAGGGGCTGGGTCTGCTCCCAGGTCTGTTCCCAGCCTTCTAGAGTAGGTGCATCTCCCTGGCTGCACAGGGACAGACATGGGTCTGCTGCAAAATGAATGACAGCAGGCAGACAATGAGCTAAGGTTTCTTCATTCTGTCAGCAGCTTCAGCTGAAAGCACCAATGCCACAATCCACTGCCCATGTGTTCCCCTGGGTCTGCTTAACATGTGCCCTTGTGGAGTAACCAGCATTGAGAAACCAAGGACCAAGTCAGAAGTTCTAGTCCCAGCCTTGTCCCAACCTCAGCATGCCTTCAAGCACTGCAGGCCTCAGTTTTCCCATCTGTAAAATGAGAGAAGTATATGAGATAGATTCAAAGGCTCTTTGTGGCCCTGAACCCATATTCTTTTGAGTGTGTTCATTCTCAGGTCCCAAAAATCTGTGTGCTACATGAGAACTCCCCTCTAGGAGCCCATGTAGTTGTCTGCGTCTTGGAGCACATGTGTGAGGCATCATGTGGGCCGCATTTGTGTGTGTGTACTGGGAGGAGGGGAGACCCCAGAACAATGCCATCCCTCCAAAGCTCCTCAATAGGCGGAAGCCACTGACTTCCTCCATTTCCTGCCAGCAAGACTGAGGATTGAAGGCAGAGAAGGGATAGAAAATCAGCCCAAACATTCGCAGGTCTCTCTCTACCCTAACCCTCCCCCACCTCCACCTCAATAGCCCCCCTTCCAGGGCCTTCCAGGCCACACCCATCCCCAGCTTTGTGGTGGCCAGACTGGGTGGTCTAGAGGCTGGGAAGCAGGATAAGTCCTCCCATCCTCTCCTCTGCCACCCCTCCCACCAGAGCCACCTCATTTCCTCTTCCGCCTCAACACTGGGGCCTACTGACCCGCACAGGCGGAGCACTCAGACCCATAACTGACCCCAGGCCCAGCTGGTCCTGGCTGGCCTGGGTCGGCCTCTGGAGTATGGTCTGGCTGGAGCCCCCTTTCCTGCTCCCTGTTCTCTGCCTGGCTTCTCATGTTGGTAAGTCTTCCATGAGTCCCCCACCCCATTTCTAGGCCCCAAGGCCCTAATTTTCCCCAAAGAAATCCTATCATGTAGTAGAAACAGACAGCAGAATAATGGCTGCCATGGGCTGGGGAAGAGGGCTGGGAGTTATTGTTTAACGGATATAGAGATTCTGATTTACAATATTAAAAGAGTTATGGAAATGGTTGGTGATAAAAGTTTGTACAACATTACGAATGTATTTAATAACACTGAAGTGTATGCTCGCAAATGGCTAAGAGGTAAATTCTAGGTTATATGTATTTTGCCACATTAAAAAAATCGGGGGAGGGGCCGGGGTTGTGGCTCAGTGGTAGAGCACTTGCCTAGACACTGGGTTCTAGTCTCAGCACCACACATAAATAAATAAAAATAAAGGTCGATTGACAACTAAAAAAAATTTCAAAAATTTTTTAAAAATTGGGGGAGGGGCTGGGGTTGTGGCTCAGTGGTAGAGCGCTCGCTTAGCACGTGTGCAGCCTGGGTTCGATCCTCAGCACCACATAAAAATAAACTCATTGTGTACAACTAAAGCAAACAAATAAATATTTTTTAAAAATGGGAGACAAATAAAAATCCTATCATCAATGCCATGATTTTGATCCACCAGAAAACAAGATTAGGGGCAGGAAAACTTAGGCAGGTAATAGAAATCACTGCATCCTGGGACTGGGGAGGGAAGGCGAACATCCATTGACGGCTGGATCTCAGGATCTGTGGGAGCAACAGGGCCTATAGATCCAGTGATGTTTTCAGTGGATGCTCATAGAGTCGGTGTACTGGGTTTATTCCAGTAGTTATTGGACAAATGTTTACTGAACACTAACAATATTCCATTAGTTGAGAGGCTGGCAACCTCCAGACCTATACAATGAGATTCAACAATGCTGACCTATGGCTGTTATGGGGTTTAAATGAGATGATGTACATATGGCACTTGGTAAGGGTTTCTAAGTAAGTGGCAGCTTGGTCCTTCAGTCTCCTGATCGGAGGATTAGAACACAGAAGCTGCCTTTGAGTGGTTCATGGTATAGTGGGGAACACAAGACATGGGATGAGGGCTAATCAGAGACAGACATGAGGAGCTTTAGGGGAGCATTGAGGAGTAGGAGTCTGTTTACTCTGCCTCAGGTAATGAACAAGAACAGACTCAGGAAAAATTTCACTAAGAAAGTTGGCAGTCGGAACAATAAATGAAAGTCTCAGAGGCATGGAATAGCACAGGAGAAAAGGGTCCTATAGGGAAAGCAGACGGAGAGGCACAGTGTATATAGCAAGGGGCTCAGGAGCATGCACACTGTCCTACAGGAAAGGAGGAGCCACGGAAGTTACCAGCAAGAGAGTTACAAGGGGCTGGCGGTGATACCTCAGTGGTAGAACACACTTGCTTAGCATTCGTGAGGCTCAGGTTTTGATCCCCAGCATGGAAGGGGAAGTGTCTCACACAGAGAGAGGGGGGGGGGGGGGAGAGAAAGGGAGGTGTGGTTTCTTGGGATGTTCCAGGTCGGTAGGGATAAGGGCTGAACAAAGGTGTCTGGTAAAAGCTTTTAGGAAGCAATTTGCAGAATTTTGTGATTGGCTGAGGTAGTCGGTACAAAGCTTAATGGTGTGGATTTTAAAATCAAACAACCTAGCTCTTCTCATTACTAATTGTGTGACCTTGGGCGAGTTACTTAACTTCTCAGAGTCTTTTCCCTGCCTATAAAACAGGGGTAATAACACCCACCTCCCAGGACAGTCAGGATGATAAAATGAGAGAACATTGGTAAAGTGGCTGATATAGTGCCCTGAATATAATTGACATCCAATAAACATTAATTGTTATGGAGGATGAGATGACTTCATAGTTACTGTCTCACCTGGCAGATGTTGTCTGCTGAGTCAGGGAGCAGGAGAGAGGAGCAGGTTTGGGAAGGCTGATGGAAATGCAGCTCTGAGGTGAAAGGCCATCCCAGAGTTATTGACTCAGAGGTGATAGTTAAAGGGAATGCATGAGCTTGCTCAAAGGAGCCTCTATAAAAATTATTATTACCTCCTTTGCAAGTGGAAAGAGTATCAACTTCACCGGAGGCTTCCAGGATGAGTGGGAAAAGGGTGACTTGTACCTGGTGCATGGTCAGTAAATGCCAGCTTCAAAGAACATTAAATTATAAGCTAAGTGGCATTTTAATTAATTGATTGATTGACAGTTAACAGGGACATAGAAGAAAGGGCCCTGGAGGGTGGGGGTTCATGGAGCTGAGGCAGGTGAGCGGGCTCTCCTGGATCTGGTCTGGACTTTGGCTCTATCCGATCTTTGCCCACATGTGACCACATGTTTTATGCTCTTGTCACACCAAACTTGGACAGTCCCATTCTCCACACCATAACATTTTTCCTTCCATGTCTTTCCGTAGCTCTTCCCCCTATCTAGAATGCCCATTCCCCACCCTGACCTGTCTCCCTCCCTGTTCTCACCCACTGCGTCCTGCCTGAGCTTTGAAAGTCCTCAAGTTGTATCTCCCAGGAAGCACCTCCCCACCCTCCTGCCTCCCCCAGGTTGGATTAGGTGCCCCTCTCTCTGCTCCCTCTCATAGCACCCTGCATCTGACAGCTATGTCCACGTCTGCCCCTCCAACCAGACAGTGAGCTCTTTGGAAAGCAAACACCAAGACCCAACTGTGTCCGGGTCCATGGGCCCCAGGCCTGTGCTGGACCTGCCCTCTGTCTCTGAGCCAGGCAGAACTAGCTTCAAATCTGCTCCACACCCAAATTAAATCCCAACACGTCAAATATTTCACGATTCTGTGGTGACAAGGAGGGGGCCCTACAAGATGCTTCTGGTCAGGATGGGGAAGTGACCTGATGAACCCGTTTCCGAGAGGAGTTGGGAAAGGGGCCTGACAGAGAATAAAGCGAGGAGATGAGACAGGGAGCGGAGATCATTCCTTCCAAAAGCTGGGCTGTAAAGGAAAGCCATCTGGCAGGAGAAGGGGGAATGTCCAGCCAGAGAAGGGTTTGTTTTTGTTTTTGTTCTTTTAGGATGAAGAGACTTGAGGGCAAAGGACCAGTGCACATGGAAGGGGAAAAGAGGGGGAATGGAAGTACCTGATAAAGTGAAGTGCTGTCGGGTCTGAGGGGCCCGACAGGGAAGGAAAGAGGGTGGGAAGAGGGGACCCTCCTCAGAGGGTGCGGTAGAACAGTAAGATCAGAGGACTGAGATCGGGGGTTCTGGGGCGCAAGGAAGGGTTAATTGGGGGCTATGATGGAGTCACTGCTGTCCTGGCCCAGGCGCGGCTGTGGACCTGACGCTGCTGGCCAACCTGCGCCTCACGGACCCTCAGCGTTTCTTCCTGACCTGCGTGTCGGGGGAGGCCGGGGCGGGGAGGGGCTCCGAGGCCTGGGACCCGCCCCTGCTCCTGGAGAAGGACGACCGCATCGTGCGCACCCTTCCACCTGGACAGCCTCTGCATCTGGCGCGCAATGGCTCACACCAGGTCACGATGCGAGGGTTCTCCAGGCCCTCAGACCTCGCGGGTGTCTTCTCCTGTGTGGGTGGTGCCGGGTCGCGACGCACTCGCGTCATCTATGTGCACAACAGCCCTGGGGGTGAGTCTGGCCTTGAGGGGTGGGGGTGGGCGCTGCCCTGGACCACTGACCTCACCCTCTCTCCACTCCACAGCCCACCTGCTCCCAGACAAGGTCACACATACAGTGAACAAGGGTGACATGGCGGTGCTTTCTGCACGTGTGCACAAGGAGAAGCAGACTGATGTGATCTGGAAGAGCAATGGTAAGAGGGGCGTTTGCTTGGGCAGAGGGACCCGTAGTTCTGACGCCAAAGCACCTCCATCCTCAGAATCCTCGGTTTGGGCCCTATCACCCTGATACACCTCTTGCCCCCTGGCCAACCTCCAGGGTCCCTGCTTGACCTGAACACACTTTAATTCCTCTCAACTCTAGCTCTGAGCCATCTCCTACTATACTCAGAGGACCAGGAGCCAGTGGCCAGCTACCATTTAAGAACTATGTTAAGTATTCATCTTTAACTGGGAGCTGGCAGGTGTGTCACATAGCCCACCTCAAAAGAGCAGCAGTTCTCAGGGGGAAGAAGAGAACTGGAACAATGTGCCCAACACAGGACCAAGAAAGTCTAGCTTTGAGCCTGGCGCGGTGGCGCATGCCTGTAATCCCAGCACTTGGGAGGCTGAGGCAGGAGGATCGCGAGTTCAAAGCCAGCCTCAGCAATGGCGAGGCACTTAGCAACTCAGTGAGACCCTGTCTCTAGATAAAATACAGAAAAGGGCTGGGGATGTGACCCAGTGGTCGAGTGCCCCTGAGTTCAATCTCTGGTACCAAAAAATAATAATAATAATAATAATAATAATAATAAATTAATTAATTAATTAAAAAAAAAAAGAAAGTCTAGCTTTTCTCAAAGACCTGTCCAGCCCAAATGTCCACAAGAGACACCCAGGCACACCTGTGGATCTCAGCCCCAGGTCTGCCCGCCATCCTGATCCTTTCTGTCTTTTAACTACCCCATGGGAGGTCACCGTTTTCCTGTGTGGCTCCAAAGATTCCTGCCTCAGCCCTCAGATGCACAACCCTTTGACTGAATTGCATCTCTGGGCTCCTGAGGGAAAAGGGTCCTTCCTGGGCCCAGGGGTCTACACCCTGAGCTCCAGGCCATCTGCACTGACAGGAGATGTGGAAGGAGGCAGGGAGACCTGCATCTCTAGAGTCTCTATGCAGTTGTAAGCAGAGGCAAGAATTAGACCCCAAAGTAGATGGCACCTAAAGTGTACCCACAAGAAGTGAGAAGAAGCAGGAGCCAGACAAAGAAGGAAGGGAGAGCATTCTAGGAGGCTGAACTGACAAGAGCAAAGGCTGGACCATCTGAAATACCGGATGTTTCCAGAAGGGAAACAAACAATTCAGGAATTTTTAGAGTCTGGCAGGGCAGGGCAGGGTGTGGGGAGGTTTAGAGCTAGAGGGCTCAGCAGGAGCAAAACTGGTGAAAACAAACTGGTGAGAAATCTGTTGTAGAAGAATCTCACTGGCTGCTAAATAAAGTGGTGGAGAATGGTTGGTAGGGCCAGGCCAGAGGCAGAGAATATGCATGGGAAACTATTGGAGGTTGGGGCCGGGATGATGGCAGTGAGTGTGGGCAGAAGTGGGCTGCTTTACGGATGAGGAGGAGGTGGACTGAACAGGATTTACTGGGTGGTTGGTGCTAGGGCACAGTGATGTAACCAGGGCAAAGGGAGATGACACTATCCCACATATGGTGGTATTGAGACCCCTGACCCATTCATGCTCCCCAGGGTCCTACTTCCATACCTTGTACCGGCATGAGGCCCGGGATGAACGGTTCCTGTTGCAGCTCTCAAATGTGCAGCCACCATCAAGCGGCATCTACAGTGCCACCTACCTGGGAGCCAGCCCCCTGGACAGTGCCTTCTTTCGGCTCATTGTGCGGGGTCAGGAGCAAAGGGCAGGGGTTGTGGGTGTTGTGGGAGCCTGAAAGCTCTATACTTCCCATCGGTTTTAGAGGTTCCCAAAGTCCCTAAAGCTACACCAGTTCTCAGCAGCCACAGGTAGGTGGGTGAAGGTTAGTTGCTAAAGACGCTTTCCTCCAGGCTGTGAGGCTGGCCGCTGGGGGCCAGGCTGTGCCAAGGAATGCCCAGGCTGCCTACATGGAGGTGTCTGCCATGACCATGACGGCGAATGTGTGTGTCCCCCTGGATTCACTGGTACCCGCTGTGAGCAGGGTAAGGAGGAGGGGAGCTAGGACCCAGACGAGAGGATGCCTGACTGGAGTAAGATCCAGAGCCTGGAGGGTGAGGGTACAGATTAAGTCCTGGACTCTGGCACCCAACAGAGGCCCATATGCCTACACATCTTCTTTCTAGCCTGCAGAGAGGGCCGTTTTGGGCAGAGCTGCCAGGAACAGTGCCCAGGCACATCAGGCTGCCGGGGCCTCACTTTCTGCCTCCCAGACCCCTATGGCTGTTCTTGTGGATCTGGTTGGAAAGGAAGCCAGTGCCAGGAAGGTATGAACAAACCCACCCTCCACAGCCACAAGCTCGGCCTGGACCCTTCACTCCGACCCACTTACCACACCACGCCCTCTACAGTCTCCTGACCTGGGCCTCCTCTCCATTCAGCCTGTGGTACAACACGTGCCCCATCTGTGCCCTCATGGCCCCGACCCATCCCTCCTAACTATACTCGCTCTATTCCCAGCCTGTGCCCCTGGTCATTTTGGGGCTGACTGCCGCCTCCAGTGCCAGTGTCAGAATGGTGGCACGTGTGACCGGTTCAGCGGCTGTGTCTGCCCCTCTGGGTGGCATGGAGTCCACTGTGAGAAGTCAGGTATGAGCATGTAGGTCTTGAGGACTCCTCAAGACAAGTCGGCTCCCACTGAACACGTCTGCACAGAGGAGACTTGTCCCTCCTTTTCCTGTTAATGGCCCAAGGGACCACAGTCTGTCAGGAGTTCTCACCATTCAGCCACGTATAACTTAAAGAGTGACAGCCCAGAGTGCACTGGAGCCCAGAGGAGGCTCCTGACCAGCATGAGAAGAGAGAGAGAGAGAGAGAGAGAGAGTCCAGGAAGGCTTCTGGGAGGAGGTGAGAGCTGAGATTAGATAGGGAAGACAGAAAAGAGATGACAGGGAAAGAGTGTAGAGAAAGCCTGAGGGTCGAGACTCAGGCTTGGTGGTCAGGACAATGAAATAGGGGGCAGGGAGAATGTCCAGAGGGGTCAAATCACAGGTCCTCTGAATACCAGGTCAAAGGTTTGCACTTGGTATCATAGGGGTAAGGGAGACTTGTTGAAGGGCCCTGAGGCAGTTGGACTTGTTTGAGAAAGGACCTCTCACTGCTGGGCAGAGTGCCCATGCTGGAAACTCCGAGGAGTCTGTGGCTGGGGACGGGAAACCAGTGTGCTGGCCGTGAGGATAGTGAGGGGCCTGCCTGTGGATAGTGCAGGATATGAGGAAGGGTGCTGTAGAGAGGTAGAGGAGGTGGGCCCTGTGGCTGGTCAGATATAGGGCATGGGGACACTGGAGGGGTCATATAGGACTTTGCTGGCTTTCAAATTTGAGTGACTAGGCAGATGGTGGTGCCTCTACTGAGATGCAGAGCAAGAGACTAGGGGCACTTTCGGGGTCATGGTCATGTGCTTGCCCCATGGGAGTCCCAGCTCGAGTCCTCTCTCTCCCCAGACCGGATCCCCCAGATCCTCAATATGGCCTCAGAACTGGAGTTCAACTTAGAGACGATGCCCCGGATCAACTGCGCAGCCGCAGGGAACCCCTTCCCAGTAAGGGGCAGCATGGAGCTTCGCAAGCCGGACGGCACTGTACTCCTGGTCAGTCCCAGTGACCCTAACCCTTTGTCCTCTGTCCTTCCAGCTTCACAGTTCATTCCTCAGAACCCCATCCCCTCAGAGCTTTCTGCAGACTCTACCCACTAGCCTGGGCTTGGCTCTAATAGGTCAGGCTGATTGGTGAGGGGCTGCTACTGGGCCCCTCTCCCATCAGTAGTCCAAACATATTTGCATATTTGCCTCATAGGTGCACATTCTTTGTGGTCTGTCCTCTCTCTTTGTCTCTCTTAGTCCACCAAAGCTATTGTGGAGCCAGATAGGACCACAGCTGAGTTCGAGGTACCCCACTTGACCCTCGGGGACAGTGGGTTCTGGGAGTGTCGTGTGTACACGTCTGGTGGTCAAGACAGCCGGCGCTTTAAGGTCAATGTCAAAGGTCAGTAATGTCTTAGGGCCGTGGAGGAGGGACAGTGGGCAGAGTAGGAACTACCTAATACTCAGACTGGGGATCCCAGCAGAAAGGGCAAAGGCATCCAACTTGACAGGCCAGCACCAGGCAAAGAGGGTTTGTGGTCAGCCAAAGGTGTGGGCTGGGCAGTGTCAAGGCTGGAGCACAGCTTGGTCCCATCTGGAAAGGACATTCCACACCTCAGAAATGGGGGGTGCCCTCCAACCTTGCCCTACCTCCTGCTTAGCCATGCCTCCCCACCACCCTATACACACTGTGCCTTTGACTGTGCCTCTAGGACACTGCTCCCTGCGTCTGAGTCTCCCTACATAGGCACTCAGTGCTGGGACAGGGGAGCACAGGATCTGTGGAGCTCAAGGGTGGCCTCTTGGCTCCCCAGTGGGGATAACTGCTTAGAAGTCTTCCAGGTGAAGCCAGGCGCGGTGGCGCACGCCTGTAATCCCAGCACTTTGGGAGGCTGAGGCAGGAGGATCGCGAGTTCAAAGCCAGCCTCAGCAATGGCGAGGCACTTAGTAACTCAGTGAGACCCTGTCTCTAATAAAATACAAAAAAAGGGCTGGGGATGTGACCCAGTGGTCGAGTGCCCCGGAGTGTTCAATCCCCAGTACCAAAAAAAAAAAAAAAAAAAAAAAGAAGTCTTCCAGGTGAACAAGGCAATAACTCCAAGCATCCAGGATCTCTCAGAGAAGAGGGCCCCTCCCCATATTAGGTATCCCTGTTTTATACCCAGCCACCGCCTGGACTCTTCATGAGCTGCAGACACAGGATGGGGTGGGGGCTCCTCAGTGTCCAAGCTGGACCTTTTCTCCCCCAAATATGCATCTCTTGCTGACATGCTCATTGCCATCGGATGCTCCTTCAGCTCACAACCCTGCATCCTCCCTGACCAGTCTTCCTTCCTTTCCTCCCTCCCCACCTTCCCTCCCTCCCTTCCAAGTCAGTCTAGTAAATATTTGGAAGAAGCAAGGGAACCCATTAAGGCATATAATGCAATAATCTAAAGAAAAAAGCTGAGGCCAGGATCAGGGCAGTGACCACAGAGTAAGGAAGCCTGGCAAGAACATAAAAGCTATTTCAGGGTAGAATCCATTGATTTGAGGTGGCCTGGTCAGACACCCTGAGTTCAAACTCTGGCTGTATCTCCTCCTAGCTGTGAGTCCTTAGGCAAGTTATTCAATGTCTCTGAGCCCCGGTTTCTTCATTCATGACTCAGGGGTAATGAGCTCCATCTGAAAGGTAGTTGTGAGAATTAAAGGTCATGCATATGAAGCATCAAGGGTGGAGCAGGGACTTCATCACTGGTACCTTGTTTTAATTAAGAGAGTGGTGAAAAGAGAGAGAATAGTGAACAATGAGGGGAAGGGCAGAGACTAGATGACACCCAAGCTGTCTCCCTGCCTTGTATTTAAGCCCCTTCTGTCTACACAACACTTCATGGACAGGGTGCTTTTCCCCAACCCAGCTGACCATGTCACTCCCTTGCTTCACATCTTTTGAGATACCAATGTCCTTGTCATTAAATCCTTGTATCTTAAGCTGCCCAGCGACCAGAACTCTGTCCTCTCTGGGCCCTGGCCACTCTGATCTTCAATTGAACTTGGTCTACTTGCACACAACCCAGAGGGTCCCCAGATCCAAAGATGCCCAAAGCACAGTGAGGACAGGATGGGCCCTATGGGCAATGCCTTACCCCTAGTCTCCTGGCAGTGCCCCCAGTGCCCCGGACTGCACCTCGGCTCCTGGCCAAGCAGAGCCGCCAGCTTGTGATCTCCCCACTGGTCTCGTATTCTGGAGATGGACCCATCTCCTCTGTCCGCTTGTACTACCGGCCCCAGGACAGCACCATGCGCTGGTCCACCATTGTGGGTGAGTGGGGAGAGAGCTGGGGGAAGGACGGGGTGTTGGGTAATAGTGAGGGGATGAGGTGAGAATGGAAAGATAAGGAAGGAAGATTGTGTAAGGGGGGGATGAAGGGAGCAGGTGGATTCAGGAAATGGTTGGCACTAAACGATATGTGTGGCACACCCACCCCCAGTGGACCCCAGTGAGAATGTGACATTAATGAATCTAAAGCCGAAGACAAGATACAGTGTCCGTGTGCAGCTGAGCCGTCCAGGGGAAGGAGGAGAGGGGACCTGGGGACCTACCACCCTCATGACCACAGACTGTCCTGGTGAGAGGCCAAGAGTCATCCCTTCCTGCCCTGCCCCTGGGATTACTGTCCTGTCCACTCAGGTTGTCATATTTTATCCATCCAGGGGCCCCTGACTTTCCCATTGGAGGTTCTTACCTGTTCACTAGGGATCATTGTCCCACCCAGCCCTGAAGAACCATTGGACAGTTCTGACCCCTGACCTTTGGCCCCAGAGCCCTTGTTGCAGCCATGGCTGGAGGGCTGGCATGTGGAAGGCCCTGACCGGCTTCGAGTGAGCTGGTCCTTACCCTCGGTGCCTGGGCCGCTGGTGGGTGATGGTTTCCTGCTGCGCCTGTGGGACGGGGCACGGGGACAGGAGCGGCGGGAGAACGTCTCATCCCCCAGGCCCGCACTGCCCTCCTGACTGGACTCATGCCTGGCACCCACTACCAGCTGGATGTGCGGCTCTATCACTGCACCCTCCTAGGCCCTGCATCCCCCCCTGCGCACGTGCTTCTGCCTCTCAGTGGTATGCTTGGAACGCGGCGACAAGTGGGGATGAAGAGAGTACAGGGCACACACGGGGACATGCAGGACACTGGACAGAGAGAGAGCACAGGACACATCCCAGGAGCCAGGGAGGACATGGGACATGGGGAAGGTAGAGGGCCAGCACATAGGTCACCAGGAGTACCTGGGACAGGAGGTACACATCAGGAGCTCATGGTTCACATGGAAAACAAGGGTCATTGGAGGACAGGGGCTTGGAGAACCACAAGGTATGGGGGACATAGGGAGGACTTGGACCACATGGGAAAAGGGAGTTAGCAGAAGCTTGGGGGTGAATGTGGCCTCGGATGGAGAGGAATCCAAATGGGAGAGGGGGCAGGTGGCAGGGTGGCTCCCATTCTGGAGTCGATAGAGCAGAGCACACAGCTATAATTAATGGAACTGATCCCATAGTCATATGGTCTGGTCCTGTCTGAGCCCTGCCTTCCCACTCCCCTCTCCCCCAGGGCCTTCAGCCCCCCGACATCTCCATGCTCAGGCCCGCTCAGACTCTGAGATCGAGCTAACGTGGCAGCGGCCAGAGGCTCCCTCTGGGCCTATATCCAAGTACATTGTGGAGGTGCAGGTGGCGGGAGGTTCAGGAGACCCACTGTGGATGGACGTGGACAGGCCTGAGGAGACAAATACCATCGTCCGTGGCCTCAATGCCAGCACGCGCTACCTTTTTCGTGTGCGGGCCAGCGTTCAAGGTCTTGGTGACTGGAGCAACATGGTAGAAGAGGCCACTCTAGGCAACGGTGAGGGGGCAGAGCCCATAGGACACCAGGGCCCTGGGGCTGGTCTCAGCATGCACTCCATCCACCTCACTAGCTACCTTGGAGTTGGGGCATCCTGGGGCCCTCCCAACAAGTGGCACAAGCCCTCACTTTGCCATTTCATGATCCTAGTACTTGGGTAATCACACTTGTCCTGTGACATCCCTGGCCCCACAGTACCTCCCCATGTCCTATTACTGGGATCTGAAGACCTTCCCTCTGTGGAACCCTATGGTGACCTCTGGGTTCCTTGACCCAGGAGTCCCCATCATCTGTCCCTCATTGTGTCCAGGGCTACAGAGCCAAGGCTCAGTCCAAGAGAGCCGGGCAGCTGAAGAGGGCCTGGATCAGCAGCTGGTCCTGGCTGTGGTGGGCTCCATCTCTGCCACCTGCCTCACCACCCTGGCTGCCCTCTTGGCCCTGGTGTGCATCCGCAGGAGCTGCGTGCGTCGGAGGCGCACCTTCACCTACCAGTCAGGATCGGTCAGTGACCCACACCCCCAGGTGCACAAGTGCTGCCCCCAATGTGCATGCATCTCTGCCTATACACAAGTACTGGTACTCCGTGTGTGTGCACATGTGTTTATGTCACAAGTATAAGAGTACATTCAACCACACTTAAGGGTACAAAATATAATCCTATTTCCCTAGAACTGAACTCAGCTCATGAGCCCTTTTCTATTAGAGGGAAATATTTAATATTCCTAGTTCAAAAGAATTCAGCTTTGTCCATATTTCATCAGGGCCAATTCCAGGCTTGGATGGGGTCAATTTGAGATTCTCTTGCCCAATCTCTGCCTTCTTCCTGGGGTTGCTCTTGGCACCTGGAGTCCATGCTAGCCTCTGTCCTTGCAGGCCCTCCCAACTTGGGAGCCAGCCTCCATCTGCACACATCTGTGTGAGGACATCTGTGACTGATGTCCTCAGCACTACTGTGGCTTCCTGCCAACAGGCCACTCAGGCTATGAGCTCCTCTTCCCAGCCTCCATCCTTTTGAATTCCTGGTTTGCCTGTACCCTGCAGAGGGCAGCATGTTCTGTGGCTCAGTCCCTCTAGAATTGAGTCTGGTCTGCAACCTCACCAGCACCCCTTAAGAAGAGGAGCAATCACCTCCACTCTTCCAGGATTCCCTGCAAACCTGCCTGGGTTTTCAGTTCTCCTGTATTCTACATCCCTCTGGCCACAGAACTGACACTTAGAAGGGATGGGGGAGGGGTGCTGGCTCCTCTTCAGGGACCTGGCATCACCTCATCTTGTCACAACTGCCCATTCCACCAGTCATGTTTCTTCTGAAACTTTCCCCATTGTTGTCGCTTAAGATTTGAACTCTGCCCTTGGCCCTCCGGGCCTGAGCACTTGATATCTAGAGCCAAGCTTTGTCATTTCAAAAAAAAAAAAAAAAAAAAAAAAGACAACAACAAAAAGCCAAACAAACCCTTTTATCTCTCAAGGGCTGACCCTTGTGATAGAAAGTCCAGTGACCCAGGCTAGTGTCTACTATGCCTTTAAAAAATTCCATCCAGGGATTCAATTAGTGTCTTTGTCTGGGCTCTCCCTCTGAGGTCAGGGCACACAGCCAGCCATCACTGCCTAGTGGGGGGGAGGGTGTTGGGCACAGATGTTGAGAGAAGATGGCAAGAAAGCAGCCTTTAAGTCTATATTATCAAAACACATATCAAGATGTGTCTGTGCTACATGTGTCTGCCCACAGATATAATGCATGTGCTGTGTCCAAGCACATGTGTGCATCCCCTTATGTGTGTCCCTGTGCCTGTGCAGCTCCAGGCCTTCATGTGCCTCTGTACCTCTGCATGGATGCACATATGTGCATTCTGGTATATGCCCGCAACTATTCATGCTTCATGTAAATCCATGTGACCCATGTCCTTAGTCCCTGCCCATCAAGCTAGGATTCAGCTCACTTAGGAACCCCCATCACAAGGTTTTTTTTGTTTGTTTGTTTGTTTTGGTACTGGGGATTGAACCCAGGGGCACTTAACCACTGAACCACATCCCCAGCCCTTTTAATATTTTATTTAGAGACAGGATCTTGCTGAGTTTCTTAGGGCCTCACTAAAGTACTAAGGCTGGCTTTGAACTTGTGATCCTCCTGCCTCGGCCTTCCAAGCCACTGGGATTACAGGTGTGCACCACTGTACCTGGCCACAAGTTCTATCTTAATCCTGTTTCCAGGTCTCTTATTGGCAGTTCCCTTGATCATGTTCAGCTAGCTACTTCTTTTTCCTGCCATCAACCCTGCCCAGGTGAACCTCCTATTCAATATGAACATTCCTCTTTGTTAGGGTCTTAGTATCTTTGGGTGCTGGCCTGGTTTTAGAGCTATGGCTAGACACCAAGTGGGTGGACAGGAGTAATCTCTCTGCTTCTGCTACTATGGAGAAGAAAACCCCTCCACTGACTCTCAGTAGCTCAGGGCTTTGCATGTAGTTGGTGCTCAGTAAATGTACCTAAGGCTGGAATCCTCTCCAGAGCACTATGGCAAAAAAAAAAAAAAAAAAAAAAAAAAAAAAAAAAGCCTAGTTGTGGGATTAGCACAATAGCAGGAAGCCTCCTGCTTCCCATCATAGATCATTCCAATTTTTTTCTGTTTTAAATATGAAAATCATCTTTACATTGATTCACATCATAGCATTTAGAAAATTACCCACAAGCCCTGTTCTGCCTTCTAGAACCCAACACTAACCCTACTAGACCTGCATGCTATAGCCTCTGTGTTTCTCTTCTTGACCATCTGTCCACCCAGTGACCCCCCATGGCTCTGTCAACTATGATTCTGTCTCAGTATATGTTGTCTGTCTGTAGGTGTGTCCCTGGCTGATCACTAGAGTGCCCTCTGTCTGGCTCTTTGTCCATTTTTCTAACCACTGGACCTTCTCTTTGCATGCTATTTGTGCCTTCTTCTGCCCCCATGTCTCTTGCATGGACTGTCTGTTCATTTGTTTCATCCTGTGTAGGGTGAGGAAACCATCCTGCAGTTCAGCTCAGGGACCTTGACACTAACCCGGAGGCCAAAACCACAGCCTGAGCCCCTGAATTACCCAGTGCTGGAGTGGGAGGACATCACCTTTGAGGACCTCATTGGAGAGGGGAACTTCGGCCAAGTCATCCGGGCCATGATCAAGAAGGATGGGCTCAAGATGAATGCAGCCATCAAGATGCTGAAAGGTCCCTGAGAGTGACCCCTGACCTCAGCCCTAGCCCTCTCCCTTGTTTCATAGACCCCAGCCCTCACCTGTCCATGCCCTTTCTCTAGTTATTTCCGACGAGGTGACATTGGGTTCTTTATAGAGTATGCCTCTGAAAATGACCATCGTGATTTTGCTGGAGAACTGGAAGTCCTGTGCAAACTGGGGCATCACCCCAACATCATCAATCTCCTGGGGGCCTGTGAGAACCGAGGTAAGCCCCCTGTCCTTCTCCCATCCCCATCATTGGCCACTGTCCCTACCACATCACTAGCTTGCTAGGAGCTGCAGTCACCTACATCACTCTGAATTTTCCTGCAGTACTGTAGGCTCTTACCTGGGGTACCTGCTCCCACTCCAGGTGGCCTGCATCTAAATCACACCCCTGTATCTCCTCAACTCCCAGGTTACTTGTATATCGCCATCGAGTATGCCCCCTATGGGAACTTACTAGATTTTCTGCGGAAGAGTCGGGTTCTAGAGACTGACCCAGCTTTTGCCAGAGAACATGGAACAGCCTCCACCCTCAGCTCCCGGCAGCTGCTGCGTTTTGCCAGTGATGCTGCCAATGGGATGCAGTACCTGAGTGAGAAGCAGGTGTGTGTGAGCACAGTGGGTGACAGAGGGGAGAGGAGGGGCCACTGGGCCAACCTCAGGAGATAAAATCAGCAGGCTTTAAGTGGGTGTGGGAACTGAGGGATAGTGAGAAGGAAGGACATGGCCCCGGGTTCTAACCCAAGTGATGGTGAATATAAGCTCAGAGAAGAGGGAGCCGAAGAGAGAGGTGGGTCTGGGGAAGGTGCTGTGTTTGGAGTGTCTGAGGGACATCCTGGGGGAAATGTGGGGTGGGCACTTGTAGATGCCAGCTTAGCACTCAGGAGAGAGCGGGCACCCCAAGATGGTGACTAGTGGTGAGGGAGTAAGTGAGATCCACTGGCAAGGGTGAAGAGGGGACCTGAGCCAAATCTGAGAATACCCTGCCTGAATGGAAGGAGGGAGGGGAAAGCCTCTGGAGGGGGACAGGAGACTGGGGGAGGCATTTTACAGGTAGTCAAGTTTAAGAATCTTTGAAAGCAGAGGGGCAGGGGCCAATGCAGGGGGAGGGGCTGATGAAGAGAGGTCTCTGAGGGTGGTGGAGTGTAAGCTGCCTGTCATGGCCAGCCACGGCGTCGCGGGAGGAAAACTCAGAGGCAGAGTAAAGCTATTACTACTTTTACTTCTACTTTCTTAGAGAGAGCTTAGAGAGAGAAAGAAAGATTTTTCTTCTTCTTAGAAAGAGCTTAGAGAGAAAGATTAGAGCTTAGAGAGAAAGATAGAGCTTTTTCTTCTTCATCTTCTTAGAGCTTAGAGAGAAAGAGAGAGAGCTTGAAAGAGAGAGATTTCTTCTTTAGAGAGAGAGAGAGAGCTTAGCTTTTAGAGCTTTTTTCTTCTTTGTTCTTTCTTCTTTCTTCCTCGGGAGCCTCGGCTTGACTCTGACCAGGAATTACTTCTTCTATCTGGTTTCTCTTCTGTAACCGCTCTGCCTACGTTCTGGCCGCTCTGATTCTTTTCTTCTTCTCCGACCCGAACTCTTCTTCCGACCGAGCGACTGCATGACTGACTGAATGAATTCATTCTTCTCACTCCAACCGCTTTCACCCGGTTATATACCTTTAGCTTTGCGGGTACCTCACGTGCATTTACAGGTGCGTCACATACATACTTATTATCAGGTGGAACGTATGGCTTCCAGCTGACTACAATAGCCATCTCCCTAATTGGGGCTCCTTCAGTGGAGGATCAAGGGGAGAAACTGGAACTCAGGGAGAGGGTTGCTTGGGGTCTTTCACCAATGAGGAGAGAGTGGGAGAAAGAGCGTAGCAAGCATGGGAAGAGGGGAAGATGCAATGTGGCCACCACTGTCTCAGGGAGAGGGACAGAGTCTGAACTTGGCCAAGGCCCAGGTCATAGGAAGGAGGGGAGGAGAGCCAGCACTGATTTCTCTCAGACAGACATCGGCTGACACAGGTTGAGGCCTATGTGGGTGGAAGAAGACAAAGGGCTCCTGAAGGCCTGAGGATGCCCCTCCCTGGCCCCACTAACCCAGTCGCCCTCCTCCTCCTCTCCCCGACTTCTGGCCTCGCCTGCAGTTCATCCACAGGGACTTGGCTGCCCGAAACGTGCTGGTTGGAGAGAACCTTGCTTCCAAAATCGCAGACTTTGGCCTTTCTCGAGGGGAAGAAGTGTATGTGAAGAAGACGATGGTGAGTCTCAGTCAGCCCTCCCCTGCAGAGTCTGTGCCTGCCTTGGCCTGGTCCTCCAAAGCCTCTATCAGGCCCTTCCTCCACACCCGACCCCTCAAACCCATTCTTTCCCAGGGGCGTCTCCCTGTGCGCTGGATGGCCATCGAGTCTCTGAACTACAGTGTCTATACCACCAAGAGTGACGTGTGAGTGTGAGGGTGAGAAGGGACAGGCGGGCTTGGTGCCCAAAGATCAGGCAGGCATAACCTAGTCACATCTCAGAAACATCTGATAATCTAAGGCATGATTTGGGCACTGCTGGGTATGAAACAAGTGTGTCTTGAGTACCTTTGGTAGTGCCCATCATCTTAAAGGGAAGGTAGGGGACTAGCTGGAAGGAAGTTTTGTCTTAGAAGGTGTTTCAGGGGTAGGACTTGGGTAAGGGGAGCTGAGGATTTTATTTGTGTAACAGATGGGGCAATGCCTTGGAGAGACTGGGGAAGGCTGTGGATAATCTCTGGGGTAGGCGCTCCAGGCGTTCTCTCTCTCACCTTCCTGTCAGGAGGGCAGGGGCATGGCTACCTGAGAAGCTAACTAATGAACACACAACCCTCACAACTCCTTCTCTGTGCTCCCCAACCCCAGACAGCCATCTTGGCGCTCTTCTCCCTCTCTCCAGGAACATCCGTCTCAGTCTGAACCTGACTTGCCCAACATGTCAGCCCTCTCTTCTGAGTTGTTCTGCTTTGGCCCTGAGCCCTTTGGTCTGGCCTGCCTGCTTGCTGACCACCCCTATGACCACCATATGCTTACTTCCTGCTCTACCATAAGACTCCCTAGACTCCCTCCCCCAGATGGTCTCATACATACTTACATGGAGGTTGTTGCAATGTGAGATGCAGTAAAGAACAAGGGCTTTGGAGCCAGACTACCTGTGTTTGAATTCCTGCTTTGCTTATTAGCTGTGTGACATTGGGCAAGCTCTCAGTGTCTCAGTGTCCTCCTCTGTAAAATGGGGGATGATAATAATAGGTCCCTATCATAGGGTTGGTGTGAGAGTTAAATATATATATCAGTGCCTGGACTGTAGTCAGTATTCAATAAAAATGTTAGCTATAATTATGTTGAACCAGGGGTTAGAGGTACGAAGGAGCTTCAGTGAAGCAGAGATAGCAGCGGGCCAAGACCAGACATTTATAAAGCAGACACATTCAGGTCTGGGAGGGGCCACCCATCCTGAATAGTTAAAGACTACTGGGTCCCAGAGCCTACAAGACATCTAAGTGCATCCTTCTCATTTCAGTTGGTCCTTTGGGGTCCTCCTCTGGGAGATAGTGAGCCTTGGTGAGTACCCACCGCTGTTCCCCAGAGCACCCCCGCCTTATGAGTGGGGCCCTGGACTGAAGGAGCCTTGTCTCCTCCTGCAGGAGGCACGCCCTACTGCGGCATGACCTGTGCCGAGCTCTATGAGAAGCTGCCTCAGGGTTACCGCATGGAGCAGCCTCGAAACTGTGATGATGAAGTGTGAGTCACCTCACCCTTGAGCTCTGTGACCCCATCACCCCAGCTGGCCCTAACCCTCTCCTCAAAATACTCCACCCACAGGTACGAGCTGATGCGCCAGTGCTGGCGGGACCGTCCGCATGAACGCCCGCCCTTTGCCCAGATCGCTCTGCAGCTGGGCCGCATGCTGGAAGCCAGGAAGGTGAGGAGACTGGGGTGATGGAGCTGGGGCTCACCAGGCTCACAGGAGTGCTCTCTCCTAGATGCCAGAGAGCACAGCCTCTGTGTCCCCTGTCCCACCACCCCTGGCTGCACAAACTCCCTCAGCTGGAGCTGTCATCATCCCCGGGCCCCAGGCAGGATCCCTTTGCGGCCCTTGCTGGGTTAGACACAAGGCCATTCCACACACTTCCAGGATTGCTGTTGTTCAGCCCCAACAGCAAAGTCCTCCCTGCAGTCCCTGGTTCCAGACTGCTTGCAGAGGCCATTGGCCCAGACTCACCTGTACTCACCTGGCAGAGTCAGAGCACAATGCATGAATGGCCCACTAAGCCAAGCTGGATGGGTGAATGAATGGTATAGGAAAGGCTTAATATAAGAGGAATTAGTGGGCGGATGATACAATAATCACATGTGTGCACAATTCAATAATTGGCTCTAATAACTATGAATAAATGAATTATCAAATAAATATGAATGAAGAAATATATCAAAATAAGTAAATTTTTAAATAGTTGTTTATATGAATTACTGATTATATAATTATATTAAGAAGGAATGAATGATGAAATAACCATATAAATGAGTGAATCAGTAATAGCCTAAGAATAGATGAATAAGCAAATGAATTAATAAATGAATGAGCAATTCATCCAATGAATACATGAAAAAAGAGTTCCTCTAGGACCTAAGAAAATCAAGGAAAGACCAGTAAAGTAGAGGAAAGAGACCGGGAGGAGGGAGGTGGAGAGGGAAAAGGGAAATACTGGGCAACAATATCGGCCAAATTATATTATTATATCATGTGCATGAATGAATATGTAACAATGAATCCTGCCATGATGCATAATTATAATGCATGAATAAAAACAAAGAAAAACAAAACAAAAAGAAGAAAAAGTCCCCCTCTAACCATTGTGTCTGCCTCTCACCTGAGACTCCCAGCGGTGGTTTTATATCCTTACTGCTCTGGGCTGGTGAGAACCAACCTTTGCCATGGGGCCTAATGCAGCCTCCACACAAATCAGTGTTTGTTCAAATGCCCCAACTACACAGGAGTCAAGGAACTTGGGGACAGATGTGCCACCATGTCTGGCCTCCACTAAAGCTTGTTTTGCACCCAGGCCTACGTGAACATGTCGCTTTTTGAGAATTTCACTTACGCGGGCATTGACGCCACAGCTGAGGAGGCCTGAGCCGCCGACACACCAGAACCTGGCTCTGCTGGCCAGAGCAAACTCTGCTCACGAACCCGCAACTTCTGACCCTTCTAGCCTCTCACCTGAGCCGCACCAAGGAATTTCTTTCTTTTTTTCTTTTCTTTTTTTTCTTAACTTAAGAGGGGAAAGAGGGAATCTGTGGAGGGGGTGGGCCTAAGGGGAATGGGGCCCCATCCTTCGCAGCTCTTAGTGGTTACCTTTCACATCCTTCCTTTTCTTCAGCTGCTTCACATATGTGCTCCCCATTCTGCTGCTCCCCACACTCAAGCCCCTACTCCAGCTCCTCCGCCAAGCCAGCTGCACTCCACTAGCACACCCTATTCAGCTGCTCCCCACCTCCTGCCTTGTACTCAGAAGAAATAAATGCTCTGAGAAATGCCATCCAAAGTGTACCTTTTACTGTTTAGTCCATTCCAGGGCAGGGGTTGGGAGAGGGAATCTGGACTTCAGGAAAAGGAGCACCATCTTACATGCACTGCCTGAGGCCCAAGGCCCTGTGGACATTGCCTCTCCATGCTGGGAGACATTTTGGAGGACCCATTTGACACCTTTAGCCCCTACCTCTGTCCTAAACACAAGTCTATCTCCCCCTGGTCTCCTCCCTGGTCTCCAGCCTCCTCACAAACATGTCTCCCAGTATCTCTGGGCAGCTGCCAGCCTAGGATTCTTCACTCTGTCCATGCACAGTCCACGCCAGGATTGGCTGGAGCCCAGCCTCAGCTCAAACTGACACTCAGCACCAGACAGATTCTGGCTCAAGTTCCTCGTGCTCCTATCCTTTTACATATCCCTCCAGATAGCCTTCCCTGGTTTGGTAGCCACCTTACTGCCCCACTGGTGGGAGTAAAAGGAGGAAGGCAGAGGCCACCCCCAATTTGAGCCAGCCAGAGCTGGATTCCTTCACCTTCCTCTGGGTCTCAGTGTTCTTGGAGGTGCTCCTTGCCTGGGCTCCTTGCCTGGGCTCTTGCTCCCACTTCTGAAAGTTAGGCTCACTCCACCCCATGCTGTGCAGCCTCTGGGCTTGCTTATGCTTTGAAAGCCAACCTCAGATTTCCCTCCCATTAGTCCTTAGGAAATAAGACTGGTCATATTTCATACTTTTTTTTTTTTCCAGTGAGTCAGATGAAATCAAAGAAGGCATAGTACAGTGAGGCATTGTGGTTAAGAACACAGATCCTAGGACTGGGAATGAAGCTCACGTGCTGAGCACAGATCCCAGAATCACACAGACCTGTGTTCAATGCTTTCTATGCCACTTACTATCTGTGTGGCCTTGGTCAAGTCGCTTCACCTCTCTGAGTTTCTGTTTTCTCCAGTGAAAAAATTGGGTTAACTAGAGCATCTTGTTGTTGTTAGTGGCAAATGAGATCTCACAGGCTTGTCTTCCACAACACTGAGTCAGGTATCTTGTAAGAGCTCAATAAATGTTAGTTGATTGCATTATATACAATGCAGGAAGTTGGGGGCATCAGATCTGCAGTCAAACAGGTTTGAAGCCGGGCGCGGGGCGCGGTGGCGCACGCCTGTAATCCCAGCACTTTGGGAGCCTGAGGCAGGAGGATCACGAGTTCAAAGCCAGCCTCAGCAAAGGTGAGGCACTTAGCAACTCAGTGAGACCCTGTCTCTAATAAAATACAAAAAAAGGGCTGGGGATGTGGCCCAGTGGTCGAGTGCCGCTGAGTTCAATCCCCAGTACCAAAAAAAAAAAAAAAAAAAAAAAAAAAAAACAGGTTTGAATAGCTAGAGCATGGGGATGAATTCAGGAAGAAATTAATTGGAGAAAATGGGAAGTTATATAGGATAGGGGAAATGGGATTTGCTAGAATGGAACTTCATTTCAGATCTGCATTCACTGCAGGGATGTGGTCCTGGTATGGGCACTGAAAGCTGACCCAGATCGGGACTGATATGGAAAACAAGAATGCCCCCATGGGTGGCAGATATGTAAATAAATAATAAAATACAGTGGCATATACTGTAAGAGAGGAAGGGGACCCGGGCAACACTGAAACAGGAGTTGGAGTCAGGAAAGCTTTTCCATAGAAAGACATTTTAATCTGTGCTTCAGAGAGGAAGTAGACATTCCCAGAGGAAGAGATTCTGGTACCTGTGACATATGCTGTGTTCAGGAGCAGCAAATAGTTGCATGTGGCTGGAACAAAGGGAGAACACAAAACTCTGAGGGTCATACACCCAGAGAGGTGACAGAGGCCAGCCCATACTGGGCCTGAGAGGCAGCATTAAGGATATAGGTCTTAAATGGGAGAAAGATCAGTAGAGCAGAGGGAAGGGAGCAGGGAATGGGGGGAAGGGAGAAGAAGGGGCGGTACTGGGGACTGAATTAGAACAAGATATATTCCATGATTTTATAATATGTCAAAATGGATTCTGCTGTCATATATAACTAAAAAGAACCAATAAAAGTAAATAAGACAAAATAATTAATCACTTGGGACTGGGGTTGTGGTTCACTTGGTTGTGGTTGTGGACTGGGGTTGTGTAGAGCACTCGCCTAGCACGTGCGTGGCCCTGGTTCGATCCTCAGCACCACATAAAAATAAAGGCATTGTGTACAACTAAAACAAATAAATAAATATTTTCAAAAGAATTTGATCACTTATAAAAACAGTTACGCCAGGTGCAGTGACACACGCCTGTAATCCCAGCACTTGGGAGGCTGAGGCAGGAAGATCACGAGTTCAAAGCCAGCCTCAGCAATGGCAAGGCGCTTAGCAACTCAGTGAGACCCTGTCTCTAAATAAAATACAAAAAAGGGCTGGGGATGTGGCCCAGTGGTTGAGTGCCCCTGAGTTCAATCCCTGGTACCAGAAAAACAAAAAACAAAACAACAACAACAAAAAAACAGTGGTGACAACCCCAAAGATGATAGATAATTCTTAGAGTGGTAACAACATTTGACAAATAAATATGAAAAATGTTTGAGAATCTTAGAAATCAAAGAAATCAAAACTAAAAAAATTTTAAATATAAAAAAGAAAAACATATATGAAATGATCTGCTCGTGAATAAACACATAAAAAGACCTTATGAATAATCAGAGACATACAAATTAAGCCCATTTGGAGTTGTTTCAACTCCATTATTTAAACAATTGTAAAGTCCACTAACACTAGATGTTGGTGAGGATGTGCAGAAGCAAGCACTGCTCTACGGGTCCCCTCATAATGCACATGCAGCACCATCGTTTTGATTCAGAGCAGAAAGTAGCCTGGCATTTGCAACTATTCTCAATAACAGAGGAAAACCAGGCTCAGTGGCACACCCCTGTAATTCCAGCTGCTCAGGAGGCTGAGGCAGGAGGATCACAGTTAGAGGCCAGCTTGGGCAATTTAGAAAGACCTTGTCTTAAAATATAAAGGGCAGGAAATATAACTGATGTAACTCAGTGGTAGAATCCCCAGTGGTTCAATCCCCAGTATGACCAAATAAAAATTAATTCGTTTTTAAAGAAGAAAAGTTTAAGCATAGCTGAACAGTATTTTATTTCTAATGAAAAGTAATACTCAGTAACAGGGGATTGACAGGGAGGGAGGAGGGAAGGGCACAGGAAGTACTGGGGAATGAAATCTATCAAGTTATACCATGTCCACTATGAATATACCGCAATGAGTCATATGTATGTGTGTATGTGTGTGTATATATGTGTGTGTGTATACATATATATAATTAATAATAATATGATAAGAAGAATAGATCAAGCAGATGGGGGGGAGGGAGGAGGGCAGGAAAGGGAAGGTACTGGGGAAGGGGACTGATTTTGTTACGTACATGTACAAATATGGCATAATGAATCCCGCTATTATGTATAATTGCAATGTACTAACAAAATTTTTAAACAATAACTTTTAAAAAATGATATAGCCCTTTATCCTAGGAACAAAGAGCAGCCATAGAAGAGCTGTAAGCAGGTATGTACATGATCAGATTTACATTTTTTTAAAAACATCACTCTGGCTACCCTGTGGAGAATGGATTATATGGGGGGAAAAGAGAAAAGGTGATAAACATGTCTGTAAATTAGATATCTTAGAGGAAATGGATGAGTTCCTAGGAAGATAAGAACTACCAAACTGACTCAAGAAGGATACATAATCTTTTTTTTTTTTTTTTTTTTTTTTGGTGGTGGAGCTAGGGATTGAACCCAGGGCCTTGTACATGGGAAGCAAGGACTCTACTGACTGAGCTATATCCCCAGCCCTAGGATATACAGTCTAAATAGACTTATAGCAAGTAAAGAAATTGAATTTAACTCAGGATGCTGAGGCAGGAGGATTGCAAGTTTGAGGTCAGCCCCAGCAATTTAGTGAGACTCTCTCAAACATTTTTAAAAAGCACTGGTAAAGTGGCAGAGTGCCCCAGGTTCAATCCACTGTACTGAAAAAGAAAAAGAAAAAAATAAAATAAAAGAAATAAAGAAAGTGTTATGGTTTGGATGTGAGGTGTCCCCCAAAAGCTCATGTTTAAGACAATGCAAGAAGGTTTAGAGGAGAAATGATTGGATTATGAAAGCCTTAATTCAATCAGTGAATTGACCCCCCTGATGGGATTAACTGAGTAGAAACTGAAGGTAGGTAGGGTGTGGCTGGAGGAGGGGGGCTTTGGTGCCATGCCTTTGGGGTATATATTTGTATCTGGTTGAGTAGAGTCTCTCTCTTATCATCACATGAGATGCTTCCCTCCACTATACTCTTTTACCATGGTATTCTGTCTCAAGCCCCACGGAACAGAGGTCTATGGACTGAGACCTCTGAAACTGTGAGCCCAAAATAACCTTTTTCCTCCTCTACAATTGTTGTGGTAGAGTCTTTTGTCACAGCAGTGAAAAACTGACTAAAATAGAAAGAAAAAAAAAAAGAAAAGAAAAGAAAATGAATTAATAATCAAGAAATTACAGGGGCTCTGTGCTGGGACTGTAGCTTAGTGCTAGAGCACTTACCTAGCATGTGTGAGGCCCTGAGTTCAATCTCCACCACAGGAAAAAACAATCTAAATGCATAGCAAAGTATCTCATGTTCACAAATTGGAAGATTTAACACTGGTACATAATAACACTTTCCAAATTGACCTATAGAGTCAACACAATCTCTATCACAATCCCAGCTGGCTTTTTTATAGAAAGTGACAAACTGATTCCAAAATCCATATGAAATTGCAAAGAACTCAGAATAGTCAAAACAATCTTGAAAAAGTTGGAAGGGCAGGGTGCAATGGTGCACACCTGTAATTACGATGACTCAGGAGGCTGAGGCAAGAGGATCACAAGTTTGAGGCCAGCCTGGAAAATTTAGCAAAAATCTTAAACTAAAAAATGGCTGGGGACGTAGGTCCCTGGTAGACTACCCCTTAGTTCAATCCCAAATACTGAAAAAAAAAAAAAAAAAAACATATTACAAAGCAACAAAAATCAAGACAGGCTGGGCACAGTGGTGCCTGCCTGTAATCCCACCACTTGGGAGGCTGACTCAGAAGGATGGAGAGTTCAAAGCCAGCCTCAGGAAAAGCAAGGTGCAAAGCAACTCAGTGAGACCCTGTCTCTAAACAAAATACAAAGTAGTGCTAGGAATGTGGCTCAGTGGTCAAGTTCAATCCCCAGTACTCCTCCCACCCCCACACCCCCCAAAAAAAAATCAAGACAGGCTAGTACTAGAAATGGAATAGAATTGAGAGTCCAGAACTAAACCCATGTGTCTGTTGTCAACTGACAAGGCCATTCAATAAACAAAGAACAGTCTCTTCAACAAATGATGCTGGAACAACCGGAAGGCCACAAGCAAAAGAGTAAAGTTGGACCATATATAAAAATTAGCTCAAAATGGATCAAAGATCTAAGTATTAAATACAAAATTATATAAAACCCTTAAAAAAAAAAAGCACAGGATTACATCAAATGACTTTAGATTTGGCAATGGATTCTTAGATAGGACAGTAAATATACAAGTAATACAATTAAAAATAAATAAATTAAACTTCATCAAAACTGAAAACTTAGCCGGGCATGGTGGCGCATGCCTGCGATCCCAGCACTTGAGGGGCTGAGGCAGGAGGATGGTGAGTTCAAAGCCAGCCTCAGCAATGGCGAGGCACTTAGCAACTCAGTGAGACCCTGTCTCTAATAAAATACAAAAAAGGGGCTGGGGATGTGGCCCAGTGGTTGAGTGCCCTGAGTTCAATCCCAGGTATTAAAAAAAAAAAAATGAAAACTTTTGTGTATCATAGGACACTATCAAGAAGGTGAAAAGAGGGGCTGGGGTTGTGGCTCAGCGGCAGAGCGCTTGCCTAGCACGTTTGAGGCCCTGGGTTCAATCCTCAGCACCACATATAAATAAATAAATAAATAAAGATTTTGTATCCAACTACAATTAAAAAATAAACATTTTTAAAAAATGAAGGTGAAAAGAGGGCTGGGTTATATGGCTCAGCGGTAGATCACTCGCCTAGCATGTGCAAGGCACTGGGTTTGATCCTCAGCTAAAAATAAATAAATAAATTAAATAAAGGTACTGTGTCCAACTACAAGTAAAAAAAAAAAAAAGGTGAAAAGAAACCAGGTACAGTGACATATGCCTGTAATCCCAGTGGCTCGGGAGGCTGAGGCAGATGGAGAGTTCAAAGCCAGCCTCAGCAACTTAGCAAGGCCCTAAGCAAGTTGGTGAGACCCCATCTTTAAATAAAATACAAAAAAAAAAAAAAAAAAAAAAGGGCTGGGGATGTGGTTAAGTGCCCCTGGGTTCGACCCCCAGTACAAAAAAATAAAAAAGATGAAAAGACAACCACAAAATGGGAGAAGATATTTGTAAATTATTTCTCTTATAAGAGACTCATATCTAGAATATATGTTGTAATTTGGATCTGAAATGTCCCCCAAAGTCTTGTATTGAAAGAACGGTTTCCAATACTGCAAGATTCAGAGGTGGACCCTTTTGACAATGATTATGAGGGCTCTGACCTCAGCAGTGGTTCAATCCATTGAGAAATGAATAGACTACAGGGAGGTGAGACCTGGTTGGAGAATGTGGGTCACTGGGGTCATTCTCTGGAAGGCTTTATCTTTTTTTTTTTTTTTTTAATATTTATTTATTTGCTTTAGTTGACACAATGCAATGCATTTATGTTTACATGGTGCTGAGGATCGAACCTAGCGCTGAGCCACAACCCTGCCTGAAGGCTTTATCTTTTCTCCTGCCCCTTCATTTCTCATTTCTCTCTCCCTCCTCCCCTCCCCCACCCTCACTCCCTCCCCCCTACATCTCTCTCTCCCCTCCTACCCCACTCCCCAGGTTTCCTGGCTGCCATGAGCTGAGCCATCCACTGTGATGTTCCGATGTTCATGAGCCAAAATAAATCTTTCCTCTCAAAGTTATTCTCATCAGGTATTTTGGTCTCAGCAATGAAAAAGCTGACTAATGATATATAAGGAAGTCTTACAACTCAATAACAAAGAGGCAGATAACCCAGTTTTTTCAAAAGGGCAAAGGATCTGAATAGACATTTCCAAATAAGATATACAATGGAAACACACACACACACACACACACACACACACATACACACACACATACACACACACACACAAAGTTCAACATGATTTGGTCATCAGGAAATGAAAATCAAAACCATAGTGAGGGCTGGGGCTGTGGCTCAGCGGCAGAGTGCTCACCTCGCACGTGCGCGGCCCGGGTTCGATCCTCAGCACCACGTAAACATAAATGTATTACATTGTGTACAAATAAAGTAAATAAATAAACATTAAAAAAAAACCATAGTGAAATACTATACTTCTTTATACCCACCAAGAAAAACAATTATAATTTTAAAAAAAATCAATAGTGTTGGCAAGGAAAAATCAGAACTCTCATATACTACTGCTGGGAATATAAAATTGTGCAGCATCATTGGAAAACAGTCTGGCAGTTTCTTAAACAATTAAACAGAGTTCCCATAAGAAACAGAAATTCCACTCCTACATATATACCCAAGAGAAATGAAATGTCCACACAAAATCTTGTACACAGATATTTATACCAACATGATTCATAATAGCCAAAATGTGGACATAGCCCAATATGCATCAACTGATGAATGGATAAATTAAATATGGTATATCCATGCAATGGAACATGATTCAGCCATTAAAAGGAAATGAAGCCAGGCATGGTGATGATGTGTGCCTGTAATTCCAATGGCTTAGGAGCCTGAGGCAGGAAGATTACAAGTTCAATCAATTGGTTCAGCAACTTAGTGAGACCCTGTCTCAAAATAAAAACTAAAAAGGGCTGTGGATGTACTCCATAGTTAAGCACCCCTGGGTTCAATCCTCGGTACCAGAAAAAAAAAAAAAAGGAAAAAAAAAAAAAAAAACAGGGGCTATGAAGTTCTAATACACACTGTATCATGGATGAACATTAAAAATACCATGATAAGCAAAAGAAGGCAGTCAAAAAGACCAAATTTGCATTTTATTTATGTGGAAGTCCTAGAATAGTGGTTCCTTAGAACCACTAAGAAGTTGGGGGAATTAAGGTGAGAGCTAAAAGGTACAGGATTTCTTTTTGAAGTAATAGAAATGACCCAAAATTGACTGTGGTTATACACATCTGTGAATACAGTAAAAACCACTGAATTGCGCATCTTTCATGGGTGAATTATATGGTATATGGATTACATCTCAATAAAACTGTTTAAAAAGAAGAAAAAGAATGAAGTAAAAAAAAAAATCAGGGCAATCCAGGCACAGTGGCACATGCCTGTAATCCCAGCAGCTCTGGAGGCTGAGGCAGGAGGATCACAAGTTCAAAGCCAGCCTCAGCAAAAGCGAGGTGCTAAGCAGTGAAACCCTGTCTCTAAATAAAATACAAAATAGGGGACTGGGACTGTGGCTTAGTGGTACTTGCCTAGCATGTGTGGTGAGGCACTAGGTTTGATCCCTAGCACCATATTAAAAAAAAAAAAAACTGAGTAAACAAAATAAAGGTATTGTGTCCATCTAAAACTAAAAATACTTTTAAAAAATACAAAATAGGGCTGAGGATGTGCCTCAGTGGTTGAGTGTCCCTGAGTTCAATCCCTGGTAACCGCCCCCACTCCCCCCCCCAAAAAAAAATCAGTACAAGACTACTCCAAGAGTACAGGTGTTATGACAGTGTGGCACTAGGAGCTGGAAGAAATACCTAGGAGAAAGAATGGGCAGGGGTTGGACATGGGAGTGGAAGAAGAGGAAAGAGTCTAGGATTACTGCCAAACTTCTGTTGATACAACTGAATTGTCAGCCACTAAAAGGATAAAAACAGCTAATACTTGTCTGGTGCTTAAATGCCAAGCACTTTGCATGTATTAATTCATTTAATCTTCAACAATCCTATTAGGTAGATACCATTATTATTATCCTCATTTTACAGAAGGGAAAGGCTCAGAGAGGTTAAGTAAGTTAGCTAAAGTCTGACCACCAGTGGGTGGCAGGGCTGGCATTCAAACCTCTGGCTCCAGAGTTGCTTTCTTAGCCATAACACTGCCCTGCTTCTCTGACATCGAGGGAAAGGGCCAGATTTGGGTACAGCACACTTCCAAGCTCAACACAAATACACTGATCACATACTCCATGCTAAGCTGGTAGCCCCAAAGTCACCCTCCTCAAACAGAAGAGGCCCACGTTCCTGCTGTGGCACCATAAGTACCTGAGGCCCGACTGGAACTGCAGGCACACAGCATGGTCATAAATTCTCCACCTCGCCTGCCCCACCCAGTTCTAGCTTCATTTCTCACTGCTCACTCTACCGCCCTGTTCCCATGGGAGATGGCCTGGGTTGGGCAGGGGTTGGAGCAAGAGACTAGCCCAGCAACACAAACTTGTTTCCAGAGAAACGATGGAAAAGGTGAAAGGAAAAGCTTCATTAGACTGGCATGAGGAAAGGCAAACCTGGTGGGCACTTTTTCTGAGGGGCCTCCTGGCTGCCCATCCTGACCACAAAAAACGGAACTCCCACCAGTCAGCTCTGAGTCATTCATTCCCTTCTCACCCCCAAGGAAGGGGTGGTTTCCTGCAGAGCCCTCTGGGCAGCTCAGGCTCCTCCCATGGGCTGTGTGTCCTCTTATCTCACTCCAGGCCCTCTCCTGGGGCAAAGCAGAAGCTGGCAATGGTGGGGCTGGCCCTCCTCTTTCCTCAGCAGGCCTTGAATTCAGGGATCAGAGAGAGGCCAGCAGCCAAAGTAAGGGCAGCTCAGGAGTCAGGATGTTGCATGGAAGGCAGGCAGAGGATTAACCAGATTGGGCCCCTGTAGCTTTTTTACTGGTCCTTTCCCCATTGATTAGCATTAAACCCCTCCAGATGCCCGTGGGAGAGACTCACATCAGGCCCAGTGCCAGGCACATAATGTTAAATTAGTGATCAAAACAGAAGAAACAGCTCTAACATGGCCCTAGTCAGAGGTGTCCATGAAGGGGTTAAAAGCACAGGCTTTAGTTGGGTATGGTGGCACACACCTGCAATCCTAGCTACTTGGGAGGCTGAAGCAGCAGGATTGCATGAGCCCAGGAACTTAAGACCAGCCTAGGCAACATAGCATAGGCATTAGCATTAAAAAAAAAAAAAAAAAAAAAACAGGCTTCCGAGTCAAACAGACCTGAGTCTCAGATCTATCCTTTAATAGTAACTTTGGACAACTCATTTACTCCTTCTAAGCCTCAGTTTCCTCTTCTGAAAAGTGAGGACTGAGTGCCAAATAGTTACTGAGGGATGGAAGGAGACAAAGCACAAACACTGCACTGGCAAACAGCACAGGGTCATTTCAGTAGCTGGCAGGATAGTAAAAAGGGAGGGAGTCGGGTAGGAGGAGCCCACACCCGCCCAGTTCTCACCCCAGGGGAGTTGAAGTCCCTTCATAGGGGTTCACATCTCATCTAGTTAGTGGAGGGGCACGGCATGACTGTTTTCATACAAAAATGCCCCAAAAGTAGTGCAAGATTTTGTGGGGACACAGAAGAAGGAAAGATTAACGTGTGTGCAACCAGACGTCCTCAAAGCCTGCAGGTCTTCAAGTTGCCTTTTCCATTTACACCTAATTAGGGTGGCTCCATCCTTATTCCTCATCCTCTGGGAAGTCCTTGCCCACCTCTCTTCTACCAGGACTCCTCAAGATTTAATCCTCATCATGATCCCTCAATCCGAATCCTTGTTCTTGCTAATTCTTGTTTACTGGGCTGCTTATTTTCTATGGCCACCATTCCTCTCTCAACTCCACAGGTGTAATTGCCTCTTTCTCTTTGTTCCTAAAGCACCATGAATACAAGCTTTAAGCACAGGAATCATTCACTGGATGGGCAAGATGAAGGAAAGCTAAACATTCACAGGATAGGGAACAAATTTAAAATGAGTATTGAGCATCACTGTTCTGAAATATTCCTCAAGAAGTCTTTCTCTCTGGTTAGCCTCTCCAGGTTGCCATCTTTCCCTTGCTGGCCCTTCTCCTTTTTTCTCTGCAGTTATTCCATATTCAGCAAATTTAGGTCTTTGCTGCCTATCAAGATCATGCCCAAAGCCCTCATTAAAGTAAATAATTAAATAAATAAAGTCCAAGTCCATCAAATTGTTTCTCATCACAAGAGAGCTATGGGCTTCTGAAAAGAGTGTAAATTGCATTTCTCTTTTTAAATTAGAATTTTCCCCTCATTACATATAGCTGAAAGGTAAGAAATGACTCCTAAGAACTAGTGACTTGGGGACAGGTCTGAAATCACAAAGAAAGATCCAATAATAATAAGTTGGAAAGGTTCTGTGCCTGGGGAAAATTAGACCCTGGGGCTGTGGGGCGGGAGGTGGGCAAAGGTAGGGGAGTTGAGTTTAATGATAGTGAATGGCACATCATGAAAGGGAGATTTGAAGAATGGGAAGGCACAAAGGTGGGAAGGGAAAGGGTATGTGAAAGTTAGTCTCCAAAAGGGTATGTGAAAGTAATAGTTCTGTTGGGGGCTTGGTGAGTTTGAAGTGCCTATGGAACAACAACTAGAGATGTCTAACAAAATAATTGAGAATTCAAATTTCAAGAGAGCTATTAGGTGGGAAGAACCTGTGTTCCAGCATCTAGGGAAAAGTCTCGGTCCAAAGGATTATGTGGAGCCATAAAAGGAGTTTAGAGTGGGGAAAAAAATAAAAGCAAATTTAAGCCTCAGAAAATACTGTGTAAGGAGATACCATTTGTAGACTAGAATGGCAAACCTAACGTTGACAAAGGGAAGGGGAAGTGCAGTGCTCTGACACACTGCCGGGGGTATAAATAGAACCTCATCTCAGAGAGAAGTTTGGCAATGTTGGGAAAGAGATGGAGAGATACAGAATCCTGGTGCCTAGAGCTACCCGAACTCAGGCTTTCTGATTGGATAAAATGTTGGGTGTTGAGCCGGGCGCCGTGGCACACGCCTGTAATCCCAGCACTTGGGAGGCTGAAGCAGGAGGATCAAGAGTTCAAAGCCAGCCTCAGCAATGCTGAGGCACTTAGCAACTCAGTGAGACCCTGTCTCTAAATAAAATACAAAAAAGGTCTGGGGATGTGACCCAGTGGTCGAGTGCCCCTGAGTTCAATCCCTGGTACCACCAAAAAATAAAAATAAAAAAATGTCAGGTGTTGGGAAATCTGGAATGACAGAAAGATGAAAGGCAAGGACCCAGGTAGGTGCTCATAAAAGCCAGTTCTTTTCCCAACTCACCTTCCAGTGACATCATATTAGCAGCTTGAAACTGCCTATGAAGTACTTAACACCACAAAAAGCAGCAAAGCCTACAAAACAGGCCTCCTCTTCTCTGAAAGCCAGTTTCACAGCACTCTACTGAGCCAGTCCTCATCCAGCAACCCCAAGAGTTTGCTGAACAATGGCTACCCAGATATCAAATGCCAGCTTTCAAAAGCCGGGACTTTGGCCTTATATTCCAAAAGAAAAGGCTAGGCCTGATGAGCTGGGCTGAACCTTAAGGAGCTTTCAACTCTTTAGTCAAAGTGGGAAGACCCACGAGGCCTCCTTTTTCATAGGCCTGTCCCAGTTCCTGCTTGATTTTCTAAAGAAGCAAAGGACTGGGGAAGGTGGCTTTTTCTAGCAGGGGGAAATGGGAAAATGACAGGGACAAGTAGCTGGGCCTCATCTTCCTCCTAATGTCAACTCTCTGACAGTCACAGACAGCCCCATATGGGCTCTGCACCCTTAACCACTTTTATACCGCTTCCCTGTAGAAGTCATAGGACTTGTAAGGACTTGGATGCAAGAGTAGAAGGAGAATAAAGATTTGAGAATCACTTGCAGGTTTCGGACTCAGATGGTTGGGTAGCCTATATGAGATGCAGAACATAGGAAAAAAGATCCAAAAGGGTATGTGAAAATTAGTAATAGTTTTGTTTGGGGCTTGGTGAGTTTGAAGTGCCTATGGAACAACAAATAGAGATTTCCAACAAGTAATTTGAGAATTGAATTTTGAGAGAGTGATTAGGTCTTGGGAGTTTCTGGTATATAGAACAAATTGAAGTCTTGTGATCACTCAGACACTAGAAAGGGCTAAGCAAGAACACCTGGGGAAAAGCAAAATTTAAGAGAAAGAGAAACCACAGAAATAAGCTGAGAGGGAATGTTATTGTAGGTAGGAGGAAGCCAAGAGAACATGACATTGTAGAACCTAAGGGGAAGAATACTGAGTGTTGCAGAAATTTGAGTTCAATGAAGATTAAGATGAGACACACAATGTTTTGTGACCGGTGGAGGGCAAAAAAGAAAGTGATAGAAGATGAGGTTCAAGCAGGCAGGGGCCAGGTCAGGTAGGGCATTGTATGCCATTAGTAGGCATGTGAATTATATTCTAAGTGCAATGGGAAGGCTTTTGGGGGATTTTAAGAGGAGAGTGAAGACACTGGATGTGTGTGTTAAACATAAGTCTGTTGTATGGAAGAGGGATGGAAGGAGTAAGAGCTGAGGCAGGGACACCGGTTAGAAAGCTACTGTGGTAACCCAGACATGGACCAGGATGGGAGGAGAAGGGGTAAAAAATGTTCAGATTCAGTGCACATTTGGAAGGAAGGGCAGGACCTACTAATTAATTGGATGTAGGTTAAGATAGGAATCAAGAAGTAATGAGCTTTTGGGTTTGATCAACTCAGTAGATGGAGGTGTTATTTACAGAGGTGGGCAAGAGTAGGAAAACGGGTAGGAAGGAGTAGAATGAATCAAACATTATTACCCTATGTACACATATAACTATACAACCGGTGGGATTCCACATCATGTATAACCAGAAGAATGAGAAATTATACTCCACCTATGTATGATGTATCTATGTACGATGTGTCTACTGTCATGTATAATTAGAACAAATTTTTAAAAACCCATTATAAAAAAAGGCCCAGGGCCGGGCGTGGTGGCGCATGCCTGTAATCCCAGCACTTTGGGAGGCAGGAGGATCACGAGTTCAAAGCCAGCCTCAGCAATGGCGAGGCACTTAGCAACTCAGTGAGACCCTGTCTCTAAATAAAATACAAAAAAGGGCTGGTGATGTGGCCCAGTGGTCGAGTGCCCCTGAGTTCAATCCCCGGTACCAAAAAAAAAAAAAAAGGCCCAGGGCTGGGGATATAGCTCAGTTGGTAGAGTGCTTGCCTCATATACACAAGGCCCTGGGTTTGACCCCCAGCACTAAAAAAAAACAAAACAAAACAAAAAAAGTAGGAAAACAAAGGTTTGGGAGTGAGAACCAAAATCAAGAGTTTTCTTTTTTGGTAGGAGAGCGGAGGTGGTGGCACCGCCATGTGTGTCAACGCCATTGCTGTGCTGCATGAGGAGCGCTTCCTTAAAAACATTGGCTGGGGAACGGACCAGGGTATTGGTGGATTCGGAGAGGAGCCAGGAATTAAATCTCAGCTAATGAACCTGATTCGATCTGTAAGAACTGTGATGCGAGTGCCATTGATAATAGTAAACTCAGTTGCTATTGTATTGCTTTTATTATTTGGGTGAACATCAGTGGGAGAAATGGAGACCCAGAAGAAGAGATGCCAGTGAAGTTATTTACTTCAGTCATTACTAGAATATACATTTCTTAGTAGGCTGATCTTGTACTTGACAAAAATGTAAAGTTGACAATAAAACCAGAGTTTCTATTTATCTGATTTTTTTTAATATTGCACTTGCATTTTAATTACAGAAAGATCAAGTCACCAGAGGTAGTAACTGTCCAGGATTGAAATACATCTGATTGCTGGCTATTAATAATAGTTCATGTATGGTAAAGATTGTTAAAAGGGTACAAGACTGTCCCTTTTGGGTTGTTTGTTTGGTTTTTTAGATGTTTTTCTCTCACTTCTCAGGGATGAATTTTTTTTCCAAAGTTTTGAAATTCCTCATGACTTAGCTGTGATGTGAGAGTGATTATCCCCCTAGATTAAATTTAAAGGCTTTTTAAAAAGTAATTATTACATATAAATGGTAAATAAGTAATTTGGATAATTTTATTTTGAACTGTTGGTTAAATAGTCTATATGGTCTTGTTATGAAGAATTCAAATTTATATATACTATAAAGGACAATACTCTTTGATTTCAGGGAAAAATTCTAATTTTGTAAGTCAATCACCTGATGATTGTGGTTTCAAGTTCTTTTTATGCATATGTTATTAATTGGCCTGAATAATGAGACTAAGCCAGTATCTGCATATTTTCATTGGTAGAAAACTGTATAGAAATGTCTGTGCCCTTTTTACAATGATGATGACTTATTTTATAAAATCAGCATAAATATTAGCCTGCAATATCAATCCTAAACAATCACAATTAAACCATCCTATGTAAGAAGGCTGTTTATCGTGAAACCTTTACCTCCCCAAATATTATCATGTTTCCATTTCTTGGTGGAGCAGCACATTAAAAAGTATAATTTTTAATTCTTCATTCTGTTAATAGAGCATTCATGCTAGATGTTGTTTTTTATTTTTTGCTTATATGTCTTGGATCATCTTGTGAGGTTGTTTGCTCATCCCATAATACGGTTTTATGTAGAAAAGTTAAAACTATGTAAATGGTTTTTGTGAAAATTATCAGTTATTTTAAAGGGGTGGAATGGCATCTTTGTTGGTAGAACTTTTGTAAATAAAGTTGAATTTTCAAATTTAAAAAAAAGAGTTTTCTTTTTCTTTTTTTTTTTAACACAAGCTGGTCTTGAACTTGAGGGCTCAAGGGATCCTCCCTTAGCCTCCTGAATAGCTGGGGAAAAGGCACGAATTACCACACCTGGCTCGGTCATCTTAATTGTAAGATGTTTATTAGACACACAAATGGAGAAGCCAAGCAAGCAGTTGGCCACCAAAATCTGGAGACCAAAGAAGTCACCAGTATTCACTTAGCATCCAAAGTTGTGGGACTACATGAACATTAAAGTTGTTTCCTCTCTTCCTTGATCTGAGAGAAGTTGGGTGGCCCTTGATGGGAGACTGGAGCAGAGGCAGGCATCCAAAGTCATTACCATTGGTCTTTGTAACCTGAAGGCTAACAGGGTTTATGACAAACATGGCTCAGGAACAACTTGCAGAAAAATGGTGCCAGAGAAACTAAGACTTCATAGGAAACACTTCCCTCTACCTACTCCTCCCCTGCTTAAATTCCTTGTTAGTAAAATTAATTCAGAAGGAGGAAGACAGAAAGATGTGAGGACACCTGGTCTATAGGAGCCAGCAATGGAAGCCCCAGTTGAGGTCAAGGGGCTAAATGTAGGAGTTAACATGGCTATGCATGCTCCTCACTCCCAACCCGCCCTTCCCTGCCCCAGCCAGCATCTAAACACCCAGAATCAGAATAGGAACCACTAGTGTGCCCAGGAGGCCTTGGCCTCCATGAAGAAATCATACCTACTACTCTGGTACTAATACAAAGACCAGCACAAGCTAGGGTTGAGACCAAACATCCCTGATTCTGAGCAAGCCAGATGGAAATACTGAAGACCATTTCTTCACAAACTTTAATGTATACTCAAATCGTCTGGGGATTTTGGTGAATGCAGGTTTTGTTTTAGCAGGTCTGGGGCAGGGCCTAGAATTTCGCATTTTTAAAAAGCTCCCAGTTCTGGGCATGGTGGCGCACGCCTGTAATCCCAGCACTTTGGGAGGCTGAGGCAGGAGGATCGTGAGTTCAAAGCCAGCCTCAGCAATGGCCAGGCACTTAGCAACTTAATGAGACCCTGTCTCTAAATAAAATACAAGAAAAGGTCTGGGGATGTGACCCAGTGGTCGAGTGGCCCTAAGTTCAATCCCCGGTACCACAAAAAAAAAAAAAAAAAAAAAAAGCTCCCGGTTCTGCTGTTGCTACTGTCTACAGACCACTTTGAGTAGAGGTTTCTGTGGAGAACACCCACAATGGAGAGGGCTTGCCTAGATCCAGGGGGATGTGTTTATTTATGCATAAAGTCCCAGAACCTATTAAAGTGCAAATACCCACCATCTGTCATGAGGCAGACAGTTATTTCTTGACAAATTACATCTTCCAGGAGCATTACGTGGCTGTTAAGCACTTGGGTTCTGAACACTGACCATCTATCTGCACTTTACCTCTGAGGAAGTATGTGATCACAGGCAAATCATCTCTGTCTCTCTGTTTCCTCATCTTTATAATGGAAAGAATAAGACTATTGTGAAGATGAATTGGATCAATAGATTTTAGTTAGGTGCAGCTTAGTTAGGTGCTCAGTAAATGTTGCCATTCTTGATGACAGTGTGCTCTTCTATAATAGTTAACATAGACACACACTCAAGCTTATTTTACTTTTGGTGTACAAATACATACCTCCCACCAAAAGGCCTATGTCCCTTTTTTCAAATTCTTCCTACCCTCCTGCCTGCTCCTCCTCCCCTGGCCCCTGGCCCCAGTGTGGTCTGGATGGGCCCCAGCAGGGCAGGGACAGGGACAGGACGTGGGGCTGTATCTGACAGGAACCTGAGGGGCTGGCCCGGGAGGGGATTGGGGCCCAGCTTCCTGAGGGAGGATGGGCTAGGGCAGGCACACAGTGCCGGAGAAGATGCCCTCCTGGGCCCTCTTCATGGTCACCTCCTGCCTCCTCCTGGCCCCCCAAAACCTGGCACAAGTCACCAGCCAAGGTGAGGTGTGTAGAGGGTGGAGATCACCTATGCCCAGGAAGAGGGACCCCTGGGAGGGGATGCAGAGTCCTTGGAGGGGATGTAGGGTAAGAGGCTCCCATTGGTCCCCTACTCACACCTGGGGGGACCCAGAACCCTACTTACCAGCTGTTCCTCAGATGTCTCCTTGCTGGCCTCGGACTCAGAGCCCCTGAGGTGTTTCTCCCAAACATTTGAGGACCTCACTTGCTTCTGGGATGAGGAAGAGGCAGCGCCCAATGGGACATACCAGCTGCTGTATGCCTACCCAGGGTAGGTGCTGGGTTGTACCTCACTCCCCATATATTTGTCCCTGTGCTTAGCTCTGCTGAGTCCCACTCTAAGAGCTTCCCTGTTTGGGGCCCTACTGGAGGATTACTCTAAGTACATGTATTAAGTAGTCACTTTATGAACAGCCCAGCTCAAGCCCCTACATAACTCCAAATCCCACCTATCTCTAGCAGTGAAAAGAAAAATGGTAGCAATGGAAACAGATGTTGGGCATGGACCCAGGCCTGGGTCCTCGGGGCTGAGTATGGCGGTTATGTAGGGAAACTTCTCCTATGCCAACAGAGAGAAGCCCCGTGCCTGCCCCCTGAGTTCCCAGAGTGTACCCCCCTTCGGAACCCGATATGTGTGCCAGTTTCCAGCCCAGGATGAAGTGCGCCTCTTCGTTCTACTGCACCTCTGGGTGAAGGATGTGTTCCTGAATCAGACTCTGACCCAGCGGAAGCTCTTTGTGGACAGTGTGGGTAAGGGCACCTCTACCACCCTGCCCCCTCCATTTGTTGCCTGTAATCTAGCTTCAAGAATCAGTCTGGCAGCCTTTCGAGAAAATGTGGATGCCCCCATTACCAGACTCCCAGAGGCATCTCAAGACCCTGTGATCATCCCTCCCAGTCTTGGCATCCAGAGCTAGATTTATCTCACAAACCATTTCACACCAAGGACATCCTGGTCCCCTCGTCATTAATATATTAATTTACTCACTAATTCAACAGTTACAGAATACCTACTGTGTGCCAGGCACTATGCTAGATGACAAGGATACAAACATGAGACGTTCCTGTTTTCAAGGAGCGCAGTCCAACAAACCATTACACTGCAGTGATGTCCTCATTCTCATGAGGAAAGCAGGACAGGATAAAGAGCCTTCCTACCCTGCCATCTCCCCTAAAAAGTAACAATCTGTGATCTTCTTTTTTTTTTTTTTAACCCAATGGCTATCCTCAATTTAGCACCCCTTTCTATCGCCCATGGTTGGAACCACAGACTGTGGTGTTCAAGGTTCTGATGTGCCCTGTTTTGCCCTCAGGCCTGCCATCTCCCCCCAATATCATCAAGGCTGTAGGCGGGAGCCAGCCAGGAGAACTCCAGATCCACTGGGAGGCCCCTGCTCCTGAAATCAGTGATTTCCTGAGGCATGAACTCCGTTATGTCCCCATGGATCCCAGGAACTCCAGTGGCCCCACAGTGATACAGCTACTCTCCACAGAAACCTGCTGCCCGACTCAGTGGAGGCTGAATCCAGCCTCCTCTCTGGACCAGCCTCCATGTGCTCAGTCCACAGCACCCCAACAGGATGGACCAACGCTAACCTCCCCAACTGGAGAAGTATTCCGAACTTCTTCTGCTTCACCTCCTACATCCTATCCTCTACCCTCAGTTTTGCCACAGAAAAGAACAGGCCATACTTTGGGGATTTGAGGCTGGGCTGGTTCTTGGGGAGTTATTAGCCCTCAGGAACCATATCTATTTAGGGTTTCCCACTTTGAGTCATTCACACTGACAAAATTAAGGGCTGTCAGGCCTCCAAAGTAACGTGAATTTCCCTAAAAGTCCCTGAACATCACCTGAAACCCAACGACCTGGCCCCCAGTCTGGGTGTATATCTATGCAGTAAGGAGCTGAGGTCTGCCCAGGGGTACTGTTGGGCTTCCAGTATAAGGGATAGAGGCTGTCTTTGATGAGAGGCAGGCTTAGATCCTGACACTTGGATTCTTCTCCCAAGGATCCATCTCTGACAATGATGGGTGGAAGCTGCCTCATCTCCGGCCTCCAGCCTGGCAACTCCTACAGGATCCAGCTACGCAGCCAACCTGATGGGGTCTCCCTCCGGGGCTCCTGGGGCTCCTGGTCCTTACCCATGACTGTGGACCTGCCCAGGGATGCAGGTGGGTCAACAAAGGAATGGGTAGATGGGAAGAAGAATAAACAGTAGAAAAGATCTCTAGAGAGGATTGGGCTGGATATGGAGACTCTGGGAACCATGGTCCTTCCTGATGACCTCAAACTAGCCACTGCACAGGATGAACTCTGGTCAAAGACAGAAGAGAGAATAAGAATAAATGTTCTATATTGTATATATAAAAATGATCCAGATACTCCATAGAGTAGGGGCACGTGGCCCTGATAGGACTTACTTCTTTGACTTCAGTGGCAATCGGACTGCAGTGCTTTACCTTGGACCTGAAGAATGTTACCTGTCAGTGGCAGCAACAGGACCATACTAACTCCCAAGGCTTCTTTTACCACAGCAGGACACGATGCTGCCCCAGAAATAGGTAAGAGTTATACTGTTGGTTGAGTCTGATGTTATGAGAAAAAAACAAATCTGCAGAAAGGACAGGAATACTCTTGATCCTTTTCACTCTCCTATCTTGTCCCCAAACCGAACAGCCTCCATGCTCTAGTACCTATTCTCCCATCTTCCAATGAGAGTTTTATCTTCTCAACCTTTTTCTATTCTCACTGGGAATGCCTTGGTTTATGTCAGCCTTATACGTGTCATCTGGACCATTACAAAACCTACAGTCTCATTCACCTCCAATTTATTCCCCATGTTGTGGACCCAGTGATGTTTGTGAACATCAAATATTGCATGATCTTTGTAAAACTCTAACTTTGCATGGCCTTCCCATACATTTGTATGTATCTCAATTTCCCATGATTTGAGATCTGTTAAATCCATACAAAACTTAGCCTGGCCTTCAAGGACTTCAACCAAACATCTCACTGATCCTTAATCCTCTCTGAATCTATTACCAAGTTTTGTTAATTTTACCTATAAAATATCTTTAGAATCTCTACACGTTATCTCTGCCATTTCCCTGGTACAAACCATCATCATCTTGTCTTTTACTGAAAAGACCTAAGACCTATTAATTAATCACCAAGTCATTCTCTCCATAGAAGCTGAACTGATCTTTCAAAAGTGCAAAAATGAGGGCTGGAGTGGAGTTCATTGGTAGAGTGTTTGCCTAGCATGGGCAAGGTCCTGAGTTCAATCTCCAGAACTAAAGAGATAAAGAAAGAAAGAAGGAAGAGAGAGGGGGAAGAAAATTGCAAAAATGAACATAAAATCTTTGATAGTGGGCTAGGGATGTAGCTCAGTGGTAAAGTTCTTGCCTAGTATGCATAAGGCCTTGGGTTCCCCAGTACCAAAAAAATAAAAAATTAAAGTCCTTAATAGCTTTTTACTGATCTTAGAATGTACTGAAGCCTTATAAAGTTCTAAAAGACCCAGCTCCTATTTATGCTTTCAGCTTTATCTTATCCTAGCTCCTTTGCATTCTCTTTCCCAGTACTAGCCTTCCCTGGTTCCCTCTACATCTGGATCTATGTATGTGCTGTTTATCCAGCTCTTCCATCTTCATTTAACTTCTACTTATCCTTGAAAATCTCAGGGAACCCTCCTTTATTACAGCTCTTCCTTATTAGATCTAATGGCATGATTATACATTCTTATTGTACCATGTACCTCTTCTTATGTATTCATCACAGTTACAATTTAACATTTACATTTAATGTGATTATTCAGTTGATTTTAAAAATTATCTTAGAATTACAGTTGATAAAGGCTGATCTTGACTACACATGACCCATTAGGGCAAAGTCAACAACCATTCTTATTCACCAATATATTCTCTCCTACCACAGTGCCTAGTAGGTACTCAGTTAAAAATTGTTCAATGAATGAGTAATGAAAAAGCCACTATTAACAGTTGCAATGTATTCTTTAGTTTTTTTCTATGCATTTACATGTCTATATACATTTAAAAATATAAATTGGATCACATTTATATATATAAATATATATATATATATATATATATATATATATATATATATATATATAGTTGCTTTTTGTTTGTTTATTTGGTTTTGCTTTTGTTTTTGTGGTACAAGGGATCAAACCCCAGGCCTTGCACACGCTGAGCAAGCACTCTACTACTGAGCTACACCTCCAGCCCCACATGGTTTGTTAACTTAATTTTTTACTTAAATATATGTCTTGGAGTTCATTACAAAAAGAGTTAACTCATTCATGTTTAATAACTACACAGATTTCCAATAATATAGAGGTACCATACAAGGATTAAAGATTGACAAAACTGAAGTCACCATTTCCTCTACCCAAACCTGCCCCTCCTCTTTAATGTCCTCCATCTTACCATATACTTGATTTTCCAGGCTTGAAATACACAAATTGCCCTGGGCTTGCTCCATCCCTACATCATCCAGGGCCAATCAGAAATAGTCTTGTTGCTCCTGCCTCTTCAATATTTCTTGGATCATCTCTTTCACTCTATCCCTGCTGCCACCACCATATTTTCAGGCCCTTACCACTTTGCACATAAAAAATTACAATACTATCCTAATGAATTTCTCTGCTTCTACTCTCCCCTCAAAAATCCTTCCTACAAACTACAGTTAAAGTGTTCTTCCAGAAGTACAAAGGTAATCATGACACTTCCCTGTTTAAAATCCTTAAAATGTTTCCAATAATCACTATAAGATTTAAGTTCAAGCTCTTTAGAGAGGCCACAAGGGCATATCCATGACATGTTTTTCAGTTCTACATTTACCATTTGCCACCAAACCCTCAATCCTAAAATCATTCCACACCACTTGGAAACTTCTCCAGAGCACACTCTTTTATCTGTGCAATAGCATATGCTTGGGATGCCCAATTATTCCCTTTGCTCAGCCTATTTATAGTCCAAGATTCAGTCTAAACACCCTTCTAGTGTGTTAGATGCCCCCCCCTTGATGATTTCAAGCAAGTCTGCACATCCCAGAAAAAGAGCATCTGTTTGTTTTTCTGTCTCTCCCACTGAAATGAGAGCTCCTTGACAATTATTCCTCTATGTACTCATAGGACTAGCACAATGCCTTTGTACATGGGTATCAATTATTTGTTGAATAAATAAATAAATATATAAATACACAGAGTGATAATTTTAGTGATGTAAAGTCACTTAGGGAATATAATCAAGAAGGAGATATGATTCATTTGCTCAATAAACAATTATTATTGAGAAGATTATGTGCCAGGTACTGGGAACAAAGTGACAAATAAAATAGAAAAAGTTCTTAGGCTGGGGATGTAGCTTGGTGGTAGAATGCTAATAGAAGTTGGGGGAGGTGTTAATTTAGACTGAGTGCTCAGGAAAAGGCTCACCAGGGAGGTAACAGATGAGCTGATATCTACATAGCAAAAGGAATGAATCCTGTCAAGACCTAGAGTCAAAACAATCCAGGGCAAAGGCAGAATATAAAGACAGTGCATTTGGCATATTTATGGCACAGAAAGAAGGCCCGTGGAGATGAAGGGTGCTAAAATGGCATGAGAGTCAAAAGATAAGAACAGTGAGATAAGGAGGCATCAAATCATAATGAGATAAGGAGCCATTGAAGGATTTTAAACAGGAGAATAACCTGACCTAAAATTTTAAAAGATGTTTCTCTGTGGGATCAAGAGTTCAAAGCCAGCCTCAGCAATGGCGAGGCACTTAGCAACTCAGTGAGACCCTGACTCTAATAAAATACAAAAAAGGGCTGGGGTTCAATCCCTGGTACCAAAAAAAAAAAAAAAAAAAAAAAAAAAAAAAAAAAAAAAGATGTTTCTTTGTGAAATCATAAATAAGAGTGGGAGCAAGGTCAGCAGTTAGAAATTTGCCTTCACCCAGACAAGAGATAATGGTGTTTTCACCTTAGTGGCAGTGATAAAGATCAAAATAAATAGATTTGTGATATATTCTGGATATTATCAGAGCAATATTTTTGAAAACAAATTATGTTAGCCATGTGGAGAACTAATTGAAGATAATGGCGAAAACAGCAGCAGAAAAACCAGTTAGAAGATGATTGTAATAAACTAATGGCAAATAACCAAATAAGAGGGCTGCTTATGAGAATAAATTTAAAAATCTAAAGATGTTTCCCTCCAGAAAGAGGAAGGCTCTTTAATCTTTGAAACAATCCTGTGAGGTAGGTGTCAATCCATTTTATAAACAGAAGGAAACTAGGGCAGAAATAAATTAAATATTTTGCCCCTTATTATATACTAGTAGGCCAAGACCAGAACTCTATAGACTATATTATTTTCACACATCATGCTAGCTCTTTCCTTAAGGGGAAGAGGCTGGCTCTCAAGACAGAGATAGAGGGAAAACTCTGGAGGGTCATCCAAGGGAGAAGTTGGATTATAATCCATGCAGACCACAGTCCTGTATCATGGTGAGGATAGGGATTAGTTTCTGGGGCAGGCCTGATTTAATGACTCTATGGGGCTGGTTCTTAGGGACCCCATTTGGAAGAAGTGTGAAGAGGAGGAGGAAACAAATCAAGGATTACAGCCCCTTCAGTTCTCTCGGTGCCACTTCAAGTCACAAAATGACAGTGTTATTCACATCCTTGTAGAGGTGACCACAGCCAAGGGTGCTGTTTACAGCTACCTGGGTTCTTCTTTTTTGATCCACCAAGTTGGTAAGAACTTTCTTCCCCATTCCTCCCACACAACCCCACCCCACACACACTGAATCCGACCCTATGCCCATGATCCCCAACTCTGGCGCTTCTGCCCCATGACCCTGTTAGCATGATGTCTCACATACAGAAGGGCTTAAACTAGTCCTGCTGAAATCTCTGTAGTGTTCATCCCTACCCCAAACCTGCTTTGGAGGGAGATCTCCAGTGGGCAGCTGAAATTGGAATGGCAGCACCCATCACCCTGGCCAGCCCAAGAGACCTGCTATCAGCTGAGATACACAGGAGAAGGCCATCAGGATTGGAAGGTATGGTCAAGTGACAAATGCCTGCAGAGCTTGATACTGCATGTTCCTAGGGCTTATTATGTCTCTTATCAGAGGGACTGTGTCCATGTATCCATATCTGGGCTTGAGTATCTTTTTTATCTGATTCAAGTAGTATCTTAATCTCCTGTGGGCATCTGGCATGATTAGCTACTCCCTTTACCTCTGGGATATCAGTCTCCCCTGATTTTCTTCCTACTTCTCTGACTGAAGTTTCTCACTCTCCTTTACTGGCTCCTCTTTTCCACTCTTCCATAACAGGTTGCACTTCTTAGAGCTCCACCCTAGAGCTCTTTTCTCCTCTAGATAAATATATATGTTCTCCCTAAGTTAATGCTTCAAACCCATGGTTTTAATAGTTATACTTTAACAATCTCAATTTCACCATCCAAACCCCCCCCATGGGAAAAAAATTCTAATGATTACAGACTAAGTACCTAAATTTTTGAAATCTATTTCCTCACTTGTAAAATGGGGATAAAGCTATATACCTTATAGAGTAAAAATTAAGTATATAAATACATAGCAGAGTGCCTGACATACAGAAGGTGCTCATATACATTAATTAAATATTGCCTATTTTTATTCTCATTTAACACACATGTACATACAACCTCTTAGGCGACAGCTCTCCCTAAACCCCTTCAGTCCCAGATAGTTCAAACTCAATTTATTCAAAACTGAACTCATCTTTCTTCCTGAATGTATTTTGTTTTTTTTTAACAAGGTATACTTTACATAAAGCGTACAAACTTTAAATGTACAATTAATCTTACATATGCATACACCCACACAACTATTACCAAGATCAAGATATAAATTATTTCCAGCACCCTAGAACCTCCTTATGCCCTCTACAGTCACCTTCCCATCAAAGGTAACCACTATCTTGATGCAACCATAGATTCCTTCGACTGTCATTAAATTTTATAAAATAAAACCATCCAGAATTTCTTCTTCAAGCTTCTCTTCTGACAATGGCACTCTGCTTCCCCTTACCCGTTCTTCTCCCTACTTATTAACAAGCTGAATAATGTACCAACACTCCTCAACCTCCTACTAGGACTACCTTTGCCTTCTCTTTACCCATCCAGCCTTCCCACCTGTTTTCAGCATACTGAACTATTCTGTGACCCCCCGACCAAGCAGCACAGGCAGCATTCATGTTTCTTTGTGCTCCCATGGTACCCCTACTAATTAACTGTTGTGATTATTTACTTGTTCAGCAGTCTCCATCATTAGATATGTGAGAGACTGTTCTATTTATTTTTTCTACAGTGCCTAGTCCATTGTTTATTTCCCAAGCAATTCATAAACGTTTGCTAAGTGATTAAGTCTCACTGCTCGGGCCAAGATGCTTGTACCCCCAGCACCTATCACAAAATCTGGCATCCTCTGCAGCATGAGTGGTACTCGTCCACGGTCCGTGTGGCTGAGTATCTGAGTTGTAGGTCTGAGCGGCCATGCCCGACACATGGTAATGAAAGAACAGGGAAAGGATCTTCACAACTCGTGGTCAGTGTGATTGTGTGGGATCTCTGTGCAGATGCTGGAGCCACCTCTCGGGGCCCGAGGAGGGACCCTGGAGCTGCGCCCGCGATCTCGTTACTACTTACAGCTGCGCGCCAGGCTCAACGGCCCCACCTACCAAGGCCCCTGGAGCGCCTGGTCCGACCCGGCGAGGGTAGAGACCGCCTCGGAGACTGGTGAGCCCCGGGCGGGCCTTGGACACAGCCGGTCTACTGCGGCGCGAGGGGCGGGGCGCTGGTCACGGGGCGGGGCCCTGAGCGCACCGATCTGCGGCTGCGCGGATATGCTGGTGCATTCGGTACCCCGGGGTGACCTGGGATGACCTAGGGTGGCTTGAGGGACGGAGACCCGGCAGGGTCTGGCGTGCCTGCAGGGCGGGCCAAAGGTCAGCCAAGGTCTGACGGGTTTTGTCCCTAGCCTGGATCTCCTTGGTGACCGCTCTGCTCCTGTTGCTGGGCGTCAGCGCCCTCCTGGGACTGCTGCTGCTGAGGTGGCAGTTTCCTGCGCGCTACAGGTACCGCCCCCGCCAAGGGGGGAGATGGGACGTGACCCAGCCGGGGCAGAGGTTTCTAAACAAGCATCCTGGGGTCACTCGATGACACTTGCTCTCCGACCACTGCACACCTACACCTATGGCTTCAGCCACTTCTTGTGTCTCTGGCAGTGACACCCTCTTAATATATACCCATCCTACCGTTGTCCTCCAACAGCTCCACCTCCTGGCTACTGCCCACCTTTGGCGCAAGCTTGGGCACTTATGCTTCTCCCTCCCCACCCCCACCCCATCCAATGGCCATCAGGTCTAGTCATTTCACCTCCTAAACCTAGCTCAAACAATGGCTCCCTTTTTCTAACCCTACAGATACTATCTGACTCACTAAACAGCCTCTACTTCCAATCTAGCTTCACACAGCCACCAGAATAAACTTTTTAAAACGCACACATGAGCCTATCTTTCCCCGCCTTAAATCTCTTCAGTAGCTCCCCAGGATAGAATCCAGAATGTGTAGAATGACACACACGTCTCTGCAAAATCTGTTCCCTGCCAGCGCGTCCACCATCTTCTACCCTGTGCATCAGCCTTGCCAAACAGTTGATTTCCTCCACAAGTCAGGCTGTCTTGTCAGTGTCTTTGCACATCATGTCCCTTCTGCCTGGAATATCCTCTCTGGCTGGCTAATACCCATTCCTCTTTAAATAACTTTCTCCAGCAGCTCTTAAGAAACCTCCCCTGACCCTCCCTTATTGGCTGCTCTTTTGAACCCCAATACAGTACCAATAGCATTTTATAGCATTTATTTATTTTTCTGTTTTTGAGTACTGGGGACTGAACCTAGGACCTTGTGTATACTAAGCACACGTTCTACTACCGAGCTATACCCCAGCCCTGTATTTATTTCTTTATATGCCTATATTAGACCTTACTTGGTCATTTTTAAGTCCTTAGCACTGTGCCTGCCAAGTAGCAGGCCCTTAAATAAATGTTAGTAATGAGTGACTCACATATGTGGAGTCTGAGGAGAAATGTCACTGGAAATTATAAACACGAAAGATAGAATCCATTCCACCTCAGCCCTTCAACTGGTAATATCGGCCAGTTCTTACAGTCTTAGCTCAAAGTCAGCTGCTCCAGGCAATGTGTTTTGATCATCCTAGGCTGGGTAAGGTGCCCCTGTTGGGGGCTTCCATCTTTAAACATGTCACTCTCTGAACTTTTTTTTTTTTTTTTTTTTTTTTTTTTTTTGTGGTACCAGGGATTGAACCCAGGGGCACTCGACCACTGGGTCACATCCCCAGACCTTTTTTGTATTTTATTTAGAGACAGGGTCTCACTGAGTTGCTAAGTGCCTCGCCATTGCTGAGGCTGGCTTTGAACTCGCGATCCTCCTGCCTCAGCCTCCCAAAGTGCTGGGATTACAGGCGTGCGCCACCGCGCCCGGCTCTCTCTCTGAACTTTTTGTTTTTGTTTTTTTGTCTTAGTGGTACTGGGGATTGAACCCAGGGCTTTGCATATCCTTGGCAAGTGCTCTCCCACTGAGCTACACCCCCAGACTCTTCTCTGAACTTTTAACCTGCCTATGTATATGAACAGACTGGAATGTAGCCTCTACGAAGGTAGCTAGATGCGACAAAAATGTTTGCAGAGAAGAGGGAAGGGGCTGCTTCTGAACTAGACATTCTCAATTCTTTTCCCCCAACCAGGTAAGTCACTCTTCCACTCCTAGGGAGATGGGAGTGAAGTAGTAGAAGAGGCCAGAAGTGTCCAGCTGAAGTCTTTCCACATGGAAATGTGAGGCTAAAGAAACTGAAGGATAGGGGCTGGGGCTGTTGCTAAATGTTAAAAGTTCTTGCCTAAGCAAGATTTTAAGTTTGAGACCAGCCTTGGCAACTTAGTGAGGCCCTAAGCAATTTAGCAAGGCCCTATCTAAAAATAAAAAAATAAAAAGGGCTGGGGATATGGCTCAGTGGTAAAGAACCCCTGGGTTCAATCCCTGGGACAAAAAATAAATGAATGAAGGAAGGGAGAACAGATGGATTTGCCTCATGTGTGAGGCCCTGGGTTTGACCCCCAGCACCAAAACAAAACAAAAATTGGAGGTCCCAATACAGCTTAACCCATGCTCTTCCGAGATAGACCACCCTTCCTAGGAATTTAGTAATAAGCTCCACTGGTTTTAATAATTTCTTGAGCACCTATTATTGGCCAGACACTTGGAGATTCAGGAGTGAAAAAAATAAACTCTTCTCTCAAAGAGCTTGTGCTATAGTGGAGTAAGACAGAAAAACAAATATATGTAGTAATGTAATAAATATGCAATAAGTCAAGTACTATAAAGAAAAATATAGCAGGTAATAGAGAGTGATGGGAAAAGGAGATGTTACAGTTTTAGGGTAATCAGGGATGATGTCTCCATTAGGATATTAGCAGAGACTTCATTTAAGTGAATGTGAGGGAATAAATCATGTCCAGGCAGGAAGAAGGGCAAATGCCCTGAGATAGGAATGTTTGAGAAAGCTCTGTGCTACACTTTGTATACCAACCTCCCTCTCCCACCTGAGGTTTTCTTCCCATCTCTACTCCTCTCCCTTACTTCATATCCTTAGCTATGCTACTGTCTCTCTGAGGCTTAGCCCTTAGCCTCACTGCCTCCCCCACTGCACTTTAGTGCTTTCCTCGTCCCTCCCAACTCACTCCCAAGATTCATTCTTCTTTTCTTCCTTGTTCTCTAGGAGACTGAGGCATGCCCTGTGGCCCTCACTTCCAGACCTTCACCGGGTTTTAGGCCAGTACCTTAGGGATAGTGCAGCCTTGAGTCCGGTGAGTGCGCTCTTCTCCCTTCCCCATCCCTCTCCCATCACCAATGATCCTTGACCCCACAGTGTAACTTGTTCAAGGTCCTTGCCTAGCAGTGTACCCACCCCAGCCCAATGCTCCTTTCCACACAATCCAGTCCCCACCCCACACACACCATCTGCTCTAATCCAACTCCTTTCACATCTCTCCTAGCCCAAGGCCACAGTCACAGAAACCTATGAAGAAGTGGAACCCAGCCTCCTTGAAATCTTACCTAAGTCCTCAGAGAGGATTCCCTTGCCCCTGTGTTCCTCCCAAGCCCAGATGGACTACCGAGGATTGCAGCCTTCTTGCCTGGGAACCATGCCCCTATCTGCGTGCCCACCCATGGCTGAGTCAGGGTCCTGCTGCACTACCCACATTGCCAACCATTCCTACCTACCACTAAGTTGTTGGCAGCAGCCCTGCAGGCTGGCTCCTCACTCCCAGTACTCTGGACAGATCTAGACCTCTCTGTGAACCACTCTACCCTACTCTACCCTCCAACACCAACACCCCAGATCTCACTTCCATCCCCCTCTGCCTGCCCACCTAGCTCAACTTCATAGCACTGATCTTTCCACACTGCTGCTGCCAGATCTGGGCCCCTTTTTCCACAGCCAGGCTAATTTCTTTGACTTTTACCCTCTCTCTCCTCTTGAACGCCAAATTCCACCTCCCCTTGACTCCAGAATACTTCTATTAGTTCCCCTACTACCACTTTGCTAATGAAACTGCCCAGGCAAAGTTCAGTTCAAATCCTCTAGTTATAGCCGGGCGCGGTGGCGCACGCCTGTAATCCCAGCACTTTGGGAGGCTGAGGCAGGAGGATCGCGAGTTCAAAGCCAGCCTTGGCAATGGCGAGGCACTTAGCAACTCAGTGAGACCCTGTCTCTAAATAAAATACAAAAAAAGGGCTGGGGATGTGGCCCAGTGGTCGAGTGCCCCTGAGTTCAATCCCCGGTACACAAAAAAAAAAAAAAAAAAAAAATCCTCTAGTTATAAGAGCCCATAGGATCTTGTTAATCATCAAGTTATTTGATCTCTCTGTGGCATTTGTTATAGGTGACTAATTTCTCCTTTAAATTCTTTCCTACCTTGGCTTCCATATTGTTACCTTCTCTCCAGATTCTGCTCCTGCCTGGTTATACTGTTAGAGGATAAACTGTGGAGCTGGACTTGGATTCAGTTTCTGCCTTTCACATTTTCTAGCTGTGCAACCTTAGGGAAATAACTGAATGTCTTTGATCCTTATTTTTTGCATCAATAAAACAGATAACAACAGCACCACCAGAGTCATGAAAAGAATTAGTGAGATAATCTAAGTAAAACAAAGTGCTTAGGATATTGTAAATGCTTAATATATCTGAACTACTATTATAATTATTCCTTCTTCTCTTATTCCAGAATTTCTTTGACTCTTTAACTATTACAGTCCTTCAAGATTCCATTATTTGTTTTTTTTTCTGGCAGTGCTGGGGATGGAATCCAGAACCTTGCTAGGCATGCTTTTGGCCACTGATCTACATCCCCAGCTCCAAGAATCCATTCTTAATTTCCAACCTGTGTGTTCTCATTGATCTTACTATATGTTGACATTTCCAAAGTTCTTGGATCCAGCCCAGACTTCTTTAGTACCTGTGATACTTTATGCAAATAACTGTTTATATGTCTGTCTCCTGCTACTATATTGTGAGTTCCTTGCAGGGGGCAAGGGCCATGATTTATTTGTCCTTTTCCTCCAACACCTAGAATATTACATGGTGCATGATACTAGGCCTTCAATAAATGTTTTCTAAATGAATAAACTCTTTCTGGACAATGTTACCTTAACCTCATACCAACTCCCTTCATGCTCTAAACTATTCATAAGCAGCAGTAAGTGTGCTTAAACCACTCTGGTTATGGATTCCCCTAACCAATTCTAATTCTCAAACAAATGATTTTTTTGTTTGTTTGCTAGCTCCAATTATACACCCTGTATTAAGTCAGGGTCTTGGAAGAAACCAATGATACACTCAAACTGGGTAATCTTTTGAGAATTTAATAAAGGGCATATTTACAAAGGTGAGGGCAAGATTTGGGAAAACCATCAAGGAACAGTGCATTATCCCCAAGGCTAACAAAAACCAGGGAGCTGGCACCAATCAGGAGTAAGGAGAGGGAGTGGTTGGTTATCAGACTTGGAGAGAGGGCTGCCTGACAAGTGTTGTGGCCTTTGGTAGGGTCATCCCCACAACCTCTAGGGATGTGGCCAGGAGGAAGCCAGGGGAATAAACAGTTCAAGTTTATGCTCCTCCCACCTTGAGTCCTTGGGATTAGAATTAGAACTTTTAACATGGCTGAGGGATGAATTATGGGAGTGGATATGCTGTATGTCATCCATTTGCCCCATCCAGATCCACTCTATCTTTCTCCACCTGCTCTGTGCTCTGCAAGGCTGATTCATATGGCTTGAATCAATGGGTTTTCCTGGCTTTTGGTTTGTTTGGGTTCCATTAATAGGATATTATGGGTTTAGTTGTGTCCCCTCCCCAAATTCATATGTAAAAGTCTTGACCCAAGTACCTCAAATATAACCTTATTTAGAAATAGGGTTATTGCCTAAAAAATTAGTTAAGATGAGGTCCTAGGCCCTAATCTAATATGAATGGTACTTATATAAAGGGAAATTTGGACATAGATCAACACAGGAAGAAAGCCAAGTGAAGAAGACGAAGGCAGAGACCAGGGGACTGCTTCTATAAGCCAAGGAACACAAAAAGTTGCCAGGAAACCCCAGAAGCTAGGGGAGAGGAATAGAACAGATTTTTCCTCACAGCCCTCAGAAGGAACTAATCCTACTGACATTTTGACCTGTTACTTCTAGTCCCCAGAACCTTCAGACAGATTTTTCTCATTTAAGCCACCCAGTTTGTGATACTTTGTTATAGCCGCCCTAGCAAACTAACAGAGATCAGAGGCTGGACTATAGAAGTAGCCCATGATTGCAGACTCCACACTACATTCTCCCTATCCCATTCTTTCTGCAACCCCTTTTATTTTGTTTGTTTATTTTGATACTGGGGATTAAACCAAAGGATGTTTTACTACTGAGCTACATCCCCAGTTTTTATTTTACTTTTTAAAATATTTTTTTAGTTGTAGGTGGACACAAATGCCTTTTTAGGGGGTGCTGGGAATCAAACCCAGTGCCTCACCCACACTAGGTGAGCACTCTACCACTGAGCCACAAGCCCAGCCCAGATTTTATTTTTTTAAATTTTGAAACAGGGTCTTACTTAGTTGCTGAAGCTGGCCTCCAACTTGCAATCTTCTTGCCTCCACTTTTCGAGTCACTGGGATTACCCTGTGCACCACCACACCTGGCTGCAAACCCTTTTTAAAAATTCTTATATTTTTGGTACCAGGGATTGAACTCAGGGGCACTTGACCACTGAGCCACATCTCCAGCCTTATTTTATATTTTATTTAGAGAGAGATCCTTAGAGCCTCACTTTTGCTGAGGCTGGCTTTGAACTCACAATCCTCCTGCCTCAGCCTCCCAAGCCACTGGGATTATAGGCGTGGGCCACCACGCCCAGCACAACCCCTTTTTTTTTTTTTTTTTTTTTTGGTACCAGGGATTGAACTTAGGGGCACTTGACCACTGGGCCACATCCCCAGCCCTTTTTTGTATTTTATTTAGAGACAGGGTCTCACTGAGTTGCTAAGTGCCTCGCCATTGCTGAGGCTGGCTTTGAACTCACGATCCTCCTGCCTCAGCCTCCCAAAGTGCTGGGATTACAGGCGTGCGCCACCGCGCCCGGCCACAACCCCTTTTAAATAGGTCCCCAGCACCACTTATCTGATCATGTTCTCTCCAAAGTCACCAGTGATTTATTTCTCCACGGTCAGAGTTGACCTCTACTGTCATCATTCAGTTTGACCACTTCCTATCACATTCCAGTCCCTCCCACTGTGAGGTCCATGTCCATATAACCTCCTTCATGCCTTTACTTTTAAATGTACAGATTCCCTAATGTTGTACTCTCATCCTTCTTCTCTAGTTATCCTGAGTCCAGAAGTTGCAAATTTTGGCCAGTTTTCTACTTCAGATATGTTTTGTTTGGTCCTTCTCTACATAGAAAGCCCCAATGGCTCCACAGTGCCTGTGAGATGATATTCAAACTCCTTAGCTTAACACGTAAGCCTGACACTAGAATGCCTTTTTTAAGTTTTCTGGGGTTCAGGAACTCCCCACTTATAACCCTAAGACATCAATGCCCCTGTTTCCCAAGGGAATTGGAAATAGAAAAAATGAATGCTTCAAAGTTGAAGATAACAATATTAAGTTTGGGCTAACAGCCACAGGTTTTTCTGTCATTGTCAGGGTTGATCTCTCGCTAATGATTGAAAACCTGACTTTTCAGCCGTTCCTAAACAGTATAGCATATTGTTAGTATTGCAGAGGTTACTCAAATACTTTGAATCCTGGCTCCACTGCTTACTTCTGGTTTCTAACCTCATTCTGACCCAGTTTCTTTTTCTGTGAAATGAAAATATTTGCCTTGTGGGTTTAAGGATTTAACTAAAAAATGAATGTAACTGTTTTAACATAGTAGTTAGCAGATGGGTAATAAATGGTGCCCATTATTTCTATTACTGCTACTTCACCTCTCTGAGTGACAGCGTAAATTATATTGACATAAATCATTCAAGTCATGATTAGCGCATTAGATTGAACTGGACTTGGATTCCTACCAACTTCTTTGAATAACCTTGGGCAGATTCCTTCCCTGGGCCTTGTTTTCTTCATCTGTAAAATATGGATGTGTTGCCCATAAGAAGGGTGCACCACGCACAGGTGACACAGGATCTCTATTGGTCTTGACGCCTCTAAAGCCCCAGAGAATAAGCCACAGTGTCTCCCATAGGGTAGTCTAACTTTAATTTCCAGATAGGCTGGTTTAAAACCCTTATCCATTTTTTTTTTTTTTGACCTTAAGAAATTCACTTCTCTTTCAGCCTCATTTTCCTTGTCTGTAAAACGAGAAGCAAAACAAAACAAACACACGTGTTCCTTCTTAGCTGGGTTCCTGGCTAGCGGGTGCACTCTAACTAGCTCAGGTCTTCTTCAGTTCCCCACCCCTGCTTGTCGGCCACCCGCAGGCTAGCCTTTCCTTTCTCTGAACGGCTCAAGTGCTTCGGGTCATTCCTCCGAGTTCTGCGAGTAAGTACCATAAATATGATCCACTTGTAGGCGTTACGTGAGAACTTCCTCAGGAGCTGAGACACTCAAGCATTTGAGCCTGATCGCTGCTCGCGGCGGGTGAGGGGACACTGAAGAATGAATGGAAGAACGCGGAAGCAACGCAGGCCCCGCCCCATGCGAGCCGCGCCTGCCCCTACCGCTTTCAGACTCCTTCTCCCAGGAACCGGCTTCAGACCTCTCTCCCACCCTTCATTCAAATCGCGCTCCTTTGGTTCACTCTCGTGAGAACCGTGTCTTGTACCGGAAGACCCGCCCCCTGTGCCGTAGAGGCCAATGGGCGAGAAGAACGGTTGCGACGGTTGGGTTTTGAAGGAGCCAATGAGCGCTCGGAGCGGAGAGTTTAAGAGGTACTCTTCAGACGTGCAGAAGCCGGTCCGGGATTGGAACTTGCTCCGGAACGCACGGTGAGGGGCAGCTAGGCCGAGTCGAGGGATTCGCCAGGGGGTGGGGGAGCTGCTAGGCCGGGAGGGGCTGCGGCCGAGGGCGTCCTGATTGTGAGGCCGGCCGGGAACGAAGGAGCCCCGCGCTGTCCCCGAGCCCGGTCGCCTCTTTTCTTCCAGGGCTCACAGTGGTCACCAACTCCCAGGACCCCTTCCCCTTCCGGGCGCTCCCATGGCGCAGTTCGTGTTCGAGAGCGACCTGCACTCCCTGCTTCAGCTGGACGCACCCATCCCCAATGCACCCGTCGCGCGCTGGCAGCGCAAAGCCAAAGAAGCAGCGGGGCCGGCCCCCTCGCCCATGCGGGCCGCCAACCGATCCCACAGCGCTGGCAGGACCCCAGGCCGAACTCCTGGTTAGTGGCATGCGACGGGACACTGGGAGGAAGAGGGGATGGCCCAGAGAAGGCTTCGTGTTCCCTCCAGGATCCTGGTCAGACTGTACGGCTTCTTTCTCCCCGTCCCAGGCAAATCAAATTCCAAGGCTCAGACCACCCCTAGCAAACCTGGCGGTGACCGCTATATCCCCCATCGCAGTGCTTCCCAGATGGAGGTGGCTAGCTTCCTCCTGAGCAAGGAGAACCAGCCTGAAAACAGCCAGACGCCCACCAAAAAGGTATATTTCTCAGAGAGGAGCAAGGTGTGGGATCTGGCTGGCCTCCGGATCCCACCCTGCCTCACTATCACTCTTACATGCTAGGAGCATCAGAAAGCCTGGGCTTTGAACCTGAATGGTTTTGATGTGGAGGAAGCCAAGATCCTTCGGCTCAGTGGAAAACCACAGAATGCCCCAGAAGGTAAGACCTGAAGTTCTTGGTTCTTGGAGTTTGGTGTTGGTCCACTCCCAGGGACTGAGGGAGATGCTGTTTGCTCTTCTCACCTAAGGCTGAGGGCAAGGGAGGTGTCAGTTTTCCCATGGTCTAGACCCACTCCGTTGCCACAGGCTACCAGAACAGACTGAAAGTGCTCTATAGCCAGAAGGCCACTCCTGGCTCCAGCCGGAAGACCTGCCGTTACATTCCTTCCCTGCCTGATCGGATCCTGGATGCTCCTGAAATCCGAAATGACTACTGTAAGTGCAGCTTTATCGTTGCCCATCAATGGAGAAAAAGGACCTGGGAACCAGGCAAACAAGGAATCTCATGCTCTTCTCTTTCTGCTTCTGCTAGACCTAAACCTTGTGGATTGGAGCTCTGGAAATGTATTGGCTGTGGCATTGGACAACAGTGTATACTTGTGGAGTGCAAGTTCTGGTGACATCCTGCAGTTGTTGCAAATGGAGCAGCCTGGAGACTATGTATCCTCTGTAGCCTGGATTAAAGAGGGCAACTACTTGGCTGTGGGCACCAGCAGTGCTGAGGTGCAGGTGAGACTGGTACTTGCACTTCAACTCTATTGATACTAAACCCAAGGGACTTGTCTAACTAGAGGATGTTTATTACCAGACCCCAAGTTCTGATTTTAGTGGTGTTCTCTCTCCAGCTATGGGATGTACAACAGCAGAAACGACTTCGAAACATGACCAGTCACTCTGCCCGAGTGAGCTCCCTAAGTTGGAATAGCTATATCCTGTCCAGGTCAGTGATTTTTGCTAGACTGTAGCAAAATCAGTTTGATTTCTGCCTAACCATGCCTCTGACTGTACATCTCTAAACTAAAGCAGCTCTGGTTTGCATTTGGGGCTGCCATAGAACCTAAATTTCTTCTTCCTTCCCCCAGTGGCTCACGCTCTGGCCACATCCACCACCATGATGTTCGGGTAGCAGACCACCATGTGGCCACACTGAGTGGCCACAGCCAGGAAGTGTGTGGACTGCGCTGGTCCCCAGATGGACGACATTTGGCTAGTGGTGGCAATGACAACTTGGTCATCGTGTGGCCTAGTGCTCCAGGAGAGAGTGGCTGGGTTCCCCTGCAAACATTCACCCAGCATCAAGGTGCTGTTAAGGTGAGATAGGATTTGGGCTGGGTCTGCAGCTCTAGAGCTATAACCTGGGGAATACTAAGGGGAGATGGGATGTTGAGATTGGACTGGGTTCATCTTGTAACCCTGATAGCCTCTTGTTTAGCTCTAGTACCTACTCACTGACCTTGCCTTTATCCCACTTAGGCTGTAGCATGGTGTCCCTGGCAGCCCAATATCCTAGCAACAGGAGGGGGCACCAGTGACCGACACATTCGCATCTGGAATGTCTGCTCTGGAGCCTGTCTGAGTGCTGTGGATGCCCATTCCCAGGTAGTCATTTACCTATTCCAGCCTCTCCTGAAGTGTTATAACTCTGTGTGTTCTGCCTGGGCAACCATGTCTACTCCAATGTCTTCACCAACTCTATACCTTAGTGATTTCCAAACTTCTGACTCAGTACTTATTCATTAGCTCCATTTCCAACAGTCTGTATGTCCTCTAGGCACTCCCACCTCCTTAATGTCCCACCTCCCTGAAATGTTCTTCCTCCTCTTATATTGCTTCAGAATGACAGAACATGCTCAGAAGTCTAAGAAGTCTGCTAGAATTTTTCATCCTCACCAGAATCTATCAGTTTTACCTCAGAATATCATTCACATCTGTCCCCACCACTTTACCTCATCCTTCCCAGGAAAGGTACAATAATGGCTTCCTCACTGGTCTCCAACAACTTTTTTTTTTTTAAACCATACTAGGGATTGAACCCAAAAGAGCTTTACCATTGAACTAGGTGCCCAAACCTTTTTTTTCTTTAGTTGTCAATGGATCTTTTATTTTTTTGGTACCAGGGATTGAACTCAGGGGCACTCGACCACTGGGCCACATCCCCAGCCCTTTTGTATTTTATTAGAGACATGATCTCACTGAGTTACTAAGTGCCTCACCATTGCTGAGGCTGGTTTTGAACTTGCGATCCTCCTGCCTCAGCCTCCCAAGTGCTGGGATTACAGGCGTGCGCCACCATACCCGGCTTGGATCTTTTATTTTATTTATTTATATGCGGCAGTGAGGATCAAACCCAGGGCCTCACACATGCCAGGCAAGTGCTCTACCACTGAGTCACAACTCCAGCCCTGCCCAACCTTTTTTTATTTTGAGACTGGGTCTCACTAAGTTGTGGAGGCTGACCTTGAACTTGTGATCCTCTTGCCTCAGCCTCCTGGGTAGCTGAAATTTAGCTGTGCACCCCCAATGCTGCCTCTAAATGCTCTTCATCTCCCCCCGATCTGTCCTCTACTCTCGGATCTGAGTGGTCTCTACTGTCCTTCTTAAGCCTATACTGGCTTCCCATCACCTACAGCATACAATCCAAATCCATTAGGATATTTGAGGTCTTGAGAGTGGACCTCCTTGCAGCCACTCCAGCTTCCTCTCCTTTCATTCCCCCCAACATGTAGCCTTTACTCTAGAAATAGACTCTAGAGTCAGATGGCTTAAGTTCAGATTCTGGCTCTGTCACCTACCAACTTGTATGCAATTTATCAAACTTCCTTCTGATTATCTGTAAAATGGAAGTTGTCTCTCAAAGGGTTTTTTAAGGACTATGACCATTCAAGTGAATCTGTAGTACCTAGCAGGTTGCCTAATGCTAGAATGGACTCTGTTCTGAGTATCCCTGGCTGTATGTCATGCCTACACCAGCTTCTCTCCACAGGTGTGCTCCATCCTCTGGTCTCCCCACTATAAGGAGCTCATCTCAGGCCATGGCTTTGCCCAGAATCAGCTGGTTATTTGGAAGTACCCAACCATGGCCAAGGTGGCTGAGCTCAAAGGTAGGTGGCAAAATGAAAGAAGGTAGAGACAAAAAGCCACATATTGTATGACTCCATGTATATGAAACATCCAGATTAGGTAAATGCAGAGACAACACAGATTATTGGGGCCGAAGGGAGAAGGTAATGGGAGTGATGAAAATATTTGGGGATTAAATAGTTATAATGATTGCACAACTTTGAATACATTAAAAACCACTGAATTGTACATCTTAATGAATTTTATGGTGTGTTACACATTTCAAGGGGGCTGTCAAAATTAGAGGACTATGTGTGTGTCTGTGTTCATATGAATTACTCTTAATTTGCCCTAGGTCACACAGCACGTGTCCTGAGTCTGACCATGAGCCCAGATGGGGCCACAGTGGCATCGGCAGCAGCAGATGAGACCCTGCGGCTATGGCGTTGCTTTGAGTTGGACCCTGCAAGACGACGGGAACGGAGAAGGCCAGTGCAGCTAAAAGCAGCCTTATCCACCAAGGCATCCGTTGATAACAGACCAACCCCATCACCTCAGTTTTTTTTATTTTTCTAATAAAGTCATGTCTCCCTTTCTTCTCCTTGCAAGACCTATATCCCAGTAGCCTTCCCAGGGGCTCCCCTCTCCTGTGAGAGCCTTTTTGTAGTTAGGGCTAAAGCAGGCTATGTACCCCATCTCCACTCACACATGTACACACAAAGCCTTGGTGGTTTCCTCTGTCACTTTAATTAAGACACAAGTGAGTAGATAGCCTCCACAGGCTACATTCCCAGCATCCCCCCCACATACCCTGACCTTTGGCCCAGAAGCTCCTGCTTCAGTGTGGGGTAGAGGGAGGGAGCATGGGTCCATAGTGACAGATTATTGCTGACCTCTTCAGTGTGAGGAAAAAGGCCACAAGACCCTGGTGGGGGCCAGCCCTGAGTGTTCCTCTCCCAAGTTTAAAGCAGAGAGGGGGAAGTAAGTGTCCAGCCCTTTCAGCCCCCAGCTCTGAAGTGGCAGAGGGCAATGAGGCCACATCCCTGGAGCTGTCCGCCAGAAGTGTGAGGAATGGAAGCAGTGGTCCTTGTAGACCAGCTGTGGGGAGGGGGCAGGGCCAGTCCCCTGTTCAGTCCTGACCACCTGAACCCTGGTCACAGGTGGGGAGGACACTGAAGGATGCTGCCCAAGGTGCAGTCCTGAGGCACTTAGGTGGGCATCTATCTAGGCCATGCTTCTCAGTTAGCCTTGACCTTGGCAATACTGGGTGCTCCATTTTGCTGAGGTGCACGGGGCAGGCGCTTGCCCTTGGTATAAGAGTGATACCAGAAATTGGAGAACAGAATGAAGAAGATGGTGCCGTACATCCAGATGAGGTGGATAATGACTGGGTACTGGTAGTTGCAGCTGGGCAAGAAGTAGTACTGGGAGATGTGCAGCGAGACCAGGACAAACTGGAGCTAGGATAGAGAAAGGCATGGGTTAAAAACAGGACCAGAGGGATAGGGTCAAAGGTGAGATAAGTTACATAAAGGCAGGATCCAGACTAGGAATGTTGAGATGGTTATAGGCCAGCAGACCCCTCACCAGCTGAATGGCTGTCATGTGTTTTTTCCACCAAAGGTAGGGTTGAGCCACAGGGCCAAGGGCAGATAATCCGTAGTATAGGTACATGATAACATGCACCGAGGAGTTTACCATGGCATGGAAAGAGCCCATTCCACCTGTGGGAAGGACAATAAAACAGGGTCAGGAGAGTTGAGCCTCTGGTTCCCAGTGCTCACTCCTCTAATGGCCTTGACCACTTACCTGGGGCAATCTTTACCCCCCACCACCAGCTCCAGGGAAGCACTGAGTGATGGAAAACATGCAGGAAGGTCACCTGCCCATCTTTCTTCCGGAGAATAAAGATCACCTGAAAGAAGAGTGCAGGGAGGTGTTCAGAGCCAGGGGCTTTTCCTCCCCACCTCCCCAGTTCATATATCTCATAACTACTTACTGTGTCTATCAGCTCAATGAACTTGGAGAAGAAGAAGAGCCAGGCCACTCGAACCATCTGCAAAAAGTCAGAGCAGCCTTAGGACCCCACACTGTTCCAAGAGCCTCTCTAACCTGGGCCATGAGCACAAGTCATTGGTTATAACCTAACTCCAGCCCCTACTTACTTACCCTAACAGCCTCAGGGCTGTTGGAATAATCCACAGGATCACAGCGCCAGGTGTAGGTACTCAGCCAGCCAGACATGAGGAACTAGGAAGAGTGTGAATTAGACCACCAGAGTTCCCTCTCCCAGCAATCCCTCCCCATCTCTAGCTGAAGAAATGAATCTGAATCTCTGGAAAGGAGAGATGCCATGCTCTGCTCCTCTGGCCCACCCCTTATCCTGCTGGCAGGAATTAAAGCCTAGACATTCAAGCCCACCTCATAGACAATGTAGAGGGAGAGTGCCACCAATGAGAAGTTGTAGGCAATCATGAAGCCTCGGAGTTGAAAGGGCTTCCGGTTGGCCATGATGCGAGGTCCAAGTGAGAGGACAAAGTACACGTATGTCAAGAGGATGGAGGTCATTAGCAGGGGGGACTCCATCAGAGGGTAACCCTGGACCCGGGGATCTGTGAATGAATGTCAAGGAGTCAGGAAGGGTCACGGGTTCAAAGGAGCCTCACCAGATCTATAGACACCTTTGAGGTCAGGTCACAAAGGGTCAAGGGATTCATAGGGACTCTCCATTAGAACATAGCCCTAAATCCCAGGATCCCAGGAAAGAAGGGAGGGAAGGGCTGATAGACAGCATCTCACCTGCATACTTCATCATCTCCTGGTACAAGTTCACAATAGCCTCCATCCTGGCTAGGGACTGTAGGAAGGGATGGAGGATGGACGTGAGATAGGGCACACATCCTGTCTATACCCCCATCCCACACCTGACCCACAAAGACAAGACACAGAACCAGACAACAGGCTAAAGACACAGAACTAAGACAATTCTAATGCCTCACTGAGAAAAGGACAGAAGCACAGTGAAAAGAAGGAACTGTTGGGGTCTGAGGGAAGAGGGGGCAGTTTGGTGGGTGCATCTGCTCCCCACGCATACCCTCTGCCTGGGGGAGAGCTATTCCACCACCATTCCTCTCCATACCTTACTCTCCTCTCAGCGCCTCTTCAGGCAGTTTTATTTCCTGCCCTCCTCTCCTCTCTTCCTTCTCTCAATTCCTGGTCCCTTTCTGGAGCCTTCCCTTCTCACCACCAGGGAGTTCAACTCCAGTGAACCTCCTCACCCTTCTTTGTCAAAGTCTCTCACCTCCCCAGCTCTAAGAGGACATTCTTCTCTCCAGGGATTCTCCCTTTCAATCTATCCTCCCCTGCCCCTCCTCTCCCCGGTCCCTCCAGTCCCTCCGGTCCAGTCCCTTCCTGGATCTCTCATCTCCCCAGGGTCCCTCCTCTCCCCCGCCAGGATTCTCACTTCCCCAGTCCCTTCCAGAACCGTACTGGTCTATGGTTCCTCCTCTCCCTAGGTATCCCCTCTGCCTTCCAGGGCTCTCACCTCCAGCCTCTTTTCTCCTCCCCTCTCCTCGTAGGCTTGCTGGGATCTCTTCTCTTGCACAGCCCTTCCTCTCTGGCAGCCTGGCTCTTTGAGACTCCTGCCCCAGCGGCTCCACCTGTCTGACTAGATCTGGCAGCAGCCCCGCCCTCTGCCCGCCCCCGCTGTATTGGGCATGGGATGGAGGGTGGGTCCAGGCCACAGGTCAGTGCCTAGGGGAGCAGGAACCACCAGGATTGGGAAAGTCAAGTAAAGCCCCAAACTCACCACCCACCACACTCTGGACCAGCTAGATAAGCTAAGGTCCTAGGTTCTCCAGAAACTTCTCCTGGCCCTGGTCCCAGCCTTGGCCCAAGGAATTGCTAAAAATCCACACCCAGCATCCTCTCCCAAACCAGCCATGAATTCTCAGTTTGTCCTACTTCAGAATGGGTACAAGAACCTTTCCTTTCCAGGGAGGGGCAAGGAAGCCAGTGGCATGTGAGGAGGTGGGGAGTGGAGGAGGTCTCAGGAATCTTCCCCTCCCTCTGGGAGGGATCCCAATGGGATAGGCCCCCTCCCCCTCAAAGGCCAAAGGAATGTCGGGGGAGGGCTCATAGGGACACAAAAACCTCTGCCTAGACCCAGGAGAGCCTGGGACTCTATAAGACTGTCCCCGAGGGACCAGGCAATCTTTCAACAGCTAGGGCAGCAGGTGCTCCCAGTTTCTTCCTTCTAGAGGACAACTTGTACATTGCTCCATGAAGACATGCACCTTCTGATATCCAACACAGGCTGAGAGAGCCCCTCTCACACACAAACCTCACAGGGACTCCCCAAACCTGCAGGTCATCCCACCCTTCTTCACACCCACCATGGTCAGGCCTCAAGCCCTGCCTTCTACATACACACTCTCAGAACATGCACACAGCGCCAAGGACCAGCACACAGCCACACGGCCTACACTCCTCCTACTGGCCACAACTGCCCTGCCTCTGACACACCACCCCAACCGGCCTCCGTGGACTATGACATGCAGTCTCACGCCTGCTCCAGACTGCACTGGTACTGGCGCTCACATACCACCCTGCACAGCCCCGGGGCACTGTGTGCAAAAGCATATGCTCACACGCTCAGGCACAGGCCTACGCACCGAAGTTACACACCAGTTTACTCACACATGGCTGAGCTACTGGGAGGTGAGAGAACATCTGACCACTCACACCATACGCAGACACGCACCTCCCTCACACACGGATCTGTTTTGCCGGGCGACACTCCTCATTTCTTCATGCACAGCGACTCTGTTGGTGGCCTGTGTTGTGGCAGGGCCTAAGCCTTAGGCGTGTGCTCTCACACAGCTCCTCTCTGGCACATGTGAGCTCCTTATCTCCCTCAACCACCAGCCTCAAGTTCACCCCCACGCATTCGAACTGGCACCCTGGAGGTCAGGAGGGACTCCAGGCCTCTGGGAAAGACCTCTCCACAAGCTTGAGGAAAATCTGGGTGTGTCCCTCACAGGGGAGCTTAGCCGGTTCCTTCCTTCCTTTAAGATGGATGGAAGGGAAAAGGATACTGGCAAAGGAAGGGGAAGGGAGGAGAGGAGGAGGGGGAGAGGGCCAAGACCAAAAGGCGGTGGAACAAGGCCTAGGTGTGAGCAAACGGGGGGCCAGGGCGGAGGGGGGGCGGGGAGGGAGGGAGCTGGCGAAGCCCGGCCCCAGGAGCTGGGACCTCCCACCCACTCGCCCCAGGAACAGCCTCGCCCATAGCCTGGGCAGGGCAGGGCAGGGCAGGGCTAGCCGGCCTGCCAGGCAGGGGGCGCGGGCACGTGGGGAGCTGTGGAAGGTCCAGACTCACCAGTGGGGGCCAGGCGGACAGTGGTGGAGGACTCGGGGGGAGCAGGGCCAGTGAGCAGTCCCCAGGGCTATCCTGCCTGCCACTTCCTCATCTGCTGGGCCGACTTTCTGTCACCAGAGGGGGAGGGGGCAGACCGGGCGGGGGGCGCATGCTGATTGGGCGACCAGCCCAGGCAGGAGGGGCCGTCCAGCGCCGGCTGGGCCGCAGGGGCGGGGGCAGGGGCGGGCCGCCAGATCCCGGGGCAGGAAGCACACCCGGCCCGGCTCCCCACCCCTTTCCTCGCATCTCTCAGCCCGCCGCTGCCGGTGCCTGCGGCCTGGCCCGCCTTGGGAGCACCCTGCTTCTTCTGACGTCCAGCACCCGACGGTCCCATTCTCGGCCCTCTGAACAGTCCACCAACAGACATCCGCCGTCTGACGGCAGGCCCAGTTAGGACTCTGGGGGGAAGTTCTAGGGTTCGGCCCTGTCCTCGAAGGGGGCCTGCTAGGCGGGCTAAGGGTTTTTTGGGGTGGCAGGGAGGGCTTAGCGGGAGGGAGCAACTGGCCACTGATGCCTTCTCACCTATCCTATAAACTTGGATGAGTCCTAGCATTAGGAGCCGCCAAGAGGATTTCCTGGAACGGAGGTGGGAGAATACTAGTGTCCCCGGGCAAGAACTGTGAATCACTGGCTAAACTGGCCTTCAAGGTAGTGAAAGGGGAAAAAGGAAGTGAAGTTGGCTGTGATGCAACCTAGAAGGTCTTGAAGACCAGTCTTGAAGGGGCAGTCTTATTTTTATTCTGGAAGCATAGGAGAAATTGAAGATTTTCAAGACTATTAACAGGTTTGTGTCAATCACTCACCAAACATATATTGACTACCTACAATGTGTAATACCATGTTAAGTAAGAGGTACTATATCTCTATATATTTTATTGTCAATTCTAAACTACCTGGCCTGCACCTCCACACATTCACAAACTAGACTTAACTATTCTGGCCAAGAACCAGGTTTCAGTGAAATGAAACCTCTACCTCCAGCAGCTCCTGGCCAGTGCTTTGCATACAGTGATCCAATAACTGCTTGTAGAATTGGATGCTGTAAATATGGACAGAATTGGGAGAACTCAGAAAAGGTGGTAGCTGGGAGGAATACTATGTTCATAAATGGTGGGATGTAGCTACATGGAATTTTCATCCTAGACCTTAGGTAAGAAGTCAGAGCCAGCCAGGCGCGGTGGTGCACGCCTGTAATCCCAGCACTTGGGAGGCTGAGGCAGGAGGATCACAAGTTCAAAGCCAGCCTCAGCAATGGTGAGGCACTTAGCAACTCAGTGAGACCCTGTCTCTAATAAAATACAAAAAAGAGCTGGGGATGTGGCCCAGTGGTCAAGTGCCCCTGAGTTCAATCCCTGGTACTGAAAAAAAAAAAAAAAAAAAAAAAAAAAAAAAAAAGTCAGAGCCAAAATACAGCTCTAACCCAACCCATTAGTACCTGCCCTTGAAAGAAAATGGCAAAAGAATCCAAGTATTCAAGAAACTCATACTCCATAGCATTGTATGCTAGGGTTCAACCTGATCTAGTCCCTACCTAGTCATCTTATTCTACTTATGTCACTCTCCTGAGTCATACCAGTACTTTATCATCCCCCAAGATGTCCTTCATACTCCCTCACCCTCAAGCCTTACCCCCAGCTCAGCACAAAAGTACAGTCTGGTCTTCCAGACAGTAAGTCACTTTCTTCTTTTGCTCCCATGATTTTACTCTAATGTAATTTTCAACACCCAACAACAAGCTCCTCTCAACAGGGGCAATACTTTAGTCATCTCTGTATATCTATCATCCACCCACACAGCTGAACCTTTATAATGTTTTCTGAGTGGATGTTAGAGTGAATGGGACAATGTGAAAAAGGAAAGAGACCAAGGGAACCAGAATCAAGTAGGAAAGGAAATAATAAAAAAAAACCTTTCCACCCCCCTCCACGTGGGAGCAGTGTTCATGGAGCCAATCAATATTTATTGAAGGCCTAATGTCTTCCAGATATATTCTATTGGCTTTGAGGTCACACCTGACTCCAAAGTCCTGAGTTTTAATGTTCCAATTAGTACTTGTAAGACCTTATGTAAATTTTTTTTTTTTTTTTTTTTTTTTTTTTTGGTACCAGGGATTGAACTCAGGGGCACTTGACCACTGGGCCACATCCCCAGCCCTTTTTTGTATTTTATTAGAGACAGGGTCTCACTGAGTTGCTAAGTGCCTCATCTTTGCTGAGGCTGGCTTTGAACTCGCGATCCTCCTGCCTCAGCCTCCCAAAGTGCTGGGATTACAGGCGTGCGCCACCGCGCCCGGCTCCTTATGTAAATTTTGAAACCTCAATAAAATGGGAACAATAATAGTACCTATTTCATAGAATTACTGCGCAGATTAAAGGAGATAACCCATGTGAAATGTATAATTCAACATTTAACTGACAAAGTGGGAAGCAGCCCATATATCAAGAAGGTACAATTTATATATGGATTTTAATAAATTTAATAAATAAATTTTATTTAATATTTCCTAAACACTTACTGTGTGCAAAGAACTGTTCTGAGAAAACTACTGAGGGGTTTTAAGTGTCTATCATGAGAGTCCACTAGAGACAAACAAAGCAGACTATTATAGATGATGAGACTGTTCCAGAGACCAGACAAAGTAATGACAGGATACTTCTTCAACTATAGATTTATTCACCTGGATTACATTGGTAAATGACCATGGCAAAACCTCAGTAAATGTTGAGTGCCTGCATGAATGAATGTGCTCAAAGACAATTTGTTCAGTCTTTCCTGCTCCTGAGAGAAAGCATCTTCCAATACTTAAAATAGACTCAAGTCTACCAAATGGCATTTCCATGGCTCTGTGGTTCCTACAAAACACTCAACATCCAGTGGGGAAGACGGACATATACATGAACAACTAGAGTAGTATGTGGTAAGTATTGCCTTAGGAGAAAAACTCAGGAGGTTATGAAAGCACTGGGGAAGAGGGACTCCTTCACACAGCATGAAGGTTACTTTTGAAGACTTCAAAGAGATGACACTGAAGTTGAACATTAGAGCACACTTTCTAAATGGCAGGGAAAGGCTTTCCGAGCAGAGGGGCACATATATGTGAAGACACAGAAACAAAAAATATGGCAGGCTTGGGCAGCTCTAAGTGGTTTGGTAGAGCTCCGGCTCAGAGGGCACATTGGGAAAGGTAGGAAAGGTAGGCAGGAGTCAGTTTATAAAGAGCCTTGTAGCCCTTGTAAGAAGTTTGGATTTTATTCTGTTAATATTTTCAGCACCAGCTGGGGAGCTTTTAAAATATCAGCCTCTGGCTCTCAACTCCAGATTGATCCTAAGGGTTGTTCCTAATAGGAAGAGGCTGGAGCATGTTTATATGCTGTGTAGAACAAGGCACTGAGCTCCAGCACACATGGAGGGATTGGTCTTTGGCTAAGAATACCTCGCAGACTGAAATATGTGGAAGTAAAAAGTATCTGTCAGTGGGTTGGGAGGAGACTGAGGGAATTTTTATTTGAGGGAGTCTATTTTCTCTTTTGTCAGAAGGTGAGGCATTCGGTGAACAGGGTTGTAGAATGAGGAGTTTCTGAGAAATGGTAAAAGTCTGGTGCAGCTGATGGCAAGCACTGGGCAGACTTGGTGAGCAGAGATGCTGGCCCCTCCAGGTGTGAGACCGTGAAGAGTGATGCTCCCCAACCCAGCCCCGGAAGTGGGAAGCAGGACAGAAGAAATGGGACCCTTTGGGGTCTGCAGGGAAGCTAGCTAGGTTCAAGGCCATGCTTTCTTCCACCTGGGTAGAAGGAAAACCAAACCGGGGTGGGCTGACGAACTGGGGAAACTGAACCCACAGGTTTGATAAGGATGAAGGCCCATGGGGTGAGGAAGAATACAGTCCAACAGCTAAAATTCCACCTCCTTCCTAGAGTCTTCCTGACTCATGGGAAGTGAAGTGATGACTTCCAAGTCCCACCCTGTGTGACTCACTCTCCATCTACTCCTCTTGAAGGGGCCCTTCTGTTTTCTTTCCCCAGAAGGTAAACCAGTGGAGTTTCTCCAAGGGTCCAGCCTGAAAAACACCACCTGTATGAACTCACTCTATATCAGCACAAAAATTAAAAGGGTCAGAGAAGTAGAAATGACAGTGAGAAGAAATGGAAAAAAACATTCCTGCATGTTCATGAGTGAGAGGGTAGAACAGTGGAAGGAATAGTGAATGGGACTCATGGGCAGTCAACTATGAACAATAGGACCTGAGGGTCCTTGGTGAGGGGCCATTTAAGTGTCAGGTGGGGATGAACGCAGACTCTGGGTGGCATTCAAGCTTCTCCTTTTCCCATCCTGTAAAAGACAAAGGGCATTTCCTACATAGTAACCACACAGAGAAGCTGAGGGGAGGGTTAAGCCCATGAGGACAGGGAGCAAAGATGAGGGCAAAGGGTTCACCAGTTAATTATCTCTGTGCCTCAGTCAGCTAGCTGGTGTCCTCTTCCTGAGACCTTGGCTGAAGGGACTGGGTCTGGAAAGACATCTGGCCAGAAGGGACAGACTACATGAAGCACTCATCATCTGGAATTTGAAGGCATGCCTGGACCCCTAAAAAGTCAGGGCAAAGGTCTGATCCATCAGTGGGCAGCCAGTGCCATACATTGTAGACATCATTTAGTGTTCCTTGAACTGAAGAAACTCAGGAAGAGGGAAGGAATGAGACAGAACTTGCAGGAAAAGCTTTGGCGGGGGGGGGGGGGGGGTACTTTTTGTTAGGAAACAACCAGGGCAGGGTATCAGGATGAAGGAGTTAGAAAGACCCAGAATATATGTGAGAAGGGCCAAGAGTAAATTCTCTGAAAAGCATGTGGCCAACTGCTTTCCAATGCTCTTGTGATTTGACTCCTGTAAGGTCAGTGAAATTACTGCTTCTTAGCAGATGAAAATAATAGAATCAGAGAGGTTGAAGTGTTTGCTGAAGATCACATAGCAAGCAAGGTGGAAGCAACACAGGTATTTCTGGCTGAAGAAAATGCAGGGACAAAGGAACAGACCCAGGAAAGCACAGGACAGGCACAGAGTGACAGAAGGGATTCAGTTTGTCTAAAGGATGTGGTGAATGAAAGGCCTTCCTATGATAGAAGGTTAAAAGGAGGTTAGCTTGAAATCATTAAGTGTTTTGGATAAAAAGTGAAGAATTTAATTTGTATAGGGAATGTCCCTGAAGATTGAGTAGGAGGCTGATATGATCCTGATTATGTTTTGAAAGACAAACCTGGTGACAGTAGGTTTATTATCAAGAAGAAAGCAGAGGGAGTGAGACCAGCTGGGGTCCCCCACAGAGGCACTGGCCTGACACAACAAGGCCTGACGTAGGTCAATGGTGGAAAGTGGTGGAAAAGTAGAGAGAGGACCCCAAACTAACCAAGACTGGCAAGTTGGATAACTCATGTGGAGCAAATGGAGAAAAAGAAAGCAATCTGGGATATCCTGAGTTTGAGGTGAGATGGTGCGTTTTAGCAGACAACTGAAACATACTACTTTTAAGTTCAGGATAAAGAAGGGGCAGGAGGAAAAATAAAAATCTCAGGATTCTCTGTATAGATGAAAAACACACAAAGCATACTATGAAGGCTGTATTCACTTTGCCATCTCTGCTTTCATTTAAGGTTTTCCTCCTGGACTCCTCTAGTTCATTAATCCTGGTGTCCTTCCCCATGTCCCCCATCAATCCAAGCTCTAAACAGCATTTAACCCTGGCAAACCCAAAGTTCTTCCATGAGATGAGATATAATGATATGGAATGGAGAAATTCAGAGACAAGAGCTCAGACATTTGAGCCCTGAGCCCATCTAAAATCATTTGCATAACCCAAATATGGTTGGGTCTTTATTTTTTTGGTCAAGCTAATTTAATTGTAATGTGTCACAATCAGAACAGTCTAATATATCATCAGATAAAAATGATTTCTCGGGAGAGAGAATAGGGTAATAGCATTTGAGTGCTGACAGTTTGCTGGAAGGCCCTTGTATGCCCTTCTAAGAAGCTTGGACTTAATCCTATAGAAAATTAAGAGGTACTTATAGGTTTGAATTTTGTTTGAAATATGCTCCATACCCCTTGAGGTCAGTACTATAATCCTATTTTACAGAGGTGGCAACTAAGGTTCTTGGAAGTGAAGTAACTTGCCTAAGGTCATATAGTGGGTAAGTATCCAGGCCAGGATTTGAACTTATAAAAAATAAATTACCATAGAATTTTGAGTGCTATAATCGAAGTGTGTAGAGATACAGTAGAGGTAGTTTAAGAATGATCAAGTATACAGGGAAGAGGTGATGAAGATTTTACAGGAGCAGGTAACCCTTGAACTGGAAGGATGAATTTTCCACCAGGTGAACAAGCTGATAGGCGCAGAAAAGAGAAGGCAGACATTCCAAGTGGGTAGAACATGTCAAGTCCTGGAGGGGTGAGGCAGCACATGGCCTGTGGATATTATTTTCTTATGGCTGCAGCAGAGAGCACTTAACAGTAAAGTGGTAAGAATGGTGGAAGGGGCTGAGGCTGTAGCTCAGTGGTACAGCACTTGCCTAGCATGTGTAAGGTACTGGGTTTGATCCTCAGCACCACATAAGCAAAATAAAGGTATTGTGTCCATGTATAACTAAAAACATTTTAAACAAAGAATAGTAGAAGATGCCATAAAACACAGTCTAAAGGACTGGTGATGAGTGTGAGGGGAACAGCGGCAAGCATGGAGCTCTGGTTCTGATCCAGTGAATGATGACGGTCACTCATGAAGACCTGAGCCCCAACTGGCAAGCCCAGCCAAAGGAGGCAGGGACTCATCACAACTGCACAGAGAGAAATTGTGAGTGGTGAAGGGTCCCTCTGGGAGGAAATGCAGGAGGACTGGAACTGAGTCTTTAGTTGGTTTGAACAGAGAGGAGATACTATTCAGAAATGATAAAAAAAAAAAAAAAAATGGTGAGGGAGCTTGTCATTTATGCTCAAACTCAAATAACACAATTTAACACCAAACTGGGACTTAAGAGAAAAACACAGGCAACAACTAAGTGGGAGAAATAAAAGTCGCAAAATTAGATTAAAAATTGATTCATCATGTCAGGCAATCCAATGTAAAAATATCCTCGTATCCCCTCTGCACTAGTTGTTAGGGAGATATCACAGGGAATGAAATCTGCACAAAAGGTGTCTCCTGAGGACAGTTCCTGAGGCATTAGCACAGGGGAACTGCAGAGGGAGAGGTTACAACCTCTTAGAGAGACTGGTCAATCATTTATTCAAACAACAATTACTGAGGGCAGATTTCTAGCTGCTATCCTGGGGACGGCTAATGTATACTGAATTCCTCCTACTCCCAGGCACCATTCTAAGCATTTAACTCACTTAAACCTTGCAGCAACCTCATGAAATAGCCACTATTATTATCATCCACAGAAATAAGAAAATAAGAGTCATAGATAAACTAATTTGCCTAAGGTTACTGTTAGTAAGTGGCTGGGGTAAGACATGAACCCAGGCAATTCTGGCACCAGAACCTGCTCTTTCAACAAAAATGTTATTTTAGACTACCTTTCCAAAGTCAAATCATAACAGAAATAATTGTAGTGGCACTACCATTGGTAGTGTTTATGATGGGTCAGATGCTATAGTATGCCAGACACACACATTACCTTGCCAAAGATCAGTCAGTTCTCAGGTGGGAGAACTATGATTCAAACTCTTGACAGTTCAGTGTGCTTAAACTTGAGGAACAATAAAGTGCAGCAGGAGCTAGAATATGCTTGTACAAGGTACAAAAGTGGAGCATAAAACAGGAGGTAACTGACCTTTCCTAGTGGGAGTGGTGTTGAGTTGTGAACAGACTGGGATGGTGGAAAGCTTCACTGTGGGGTAACTTGTGAAATGAATTGTGAAAGATAATTGGGTATTAGTCAGACAGAACAATAGAGCAAAGCAGAGGAACAGTGTGGATAAAGGAATGGAGGTTTGAAAGAGCCTATTACATTCAGGAAACTGTGAGCAGTTTGTATGGCTTTTGGAATTAAGTTGAGAACAAGACAATATAGAGGATAAGTCAAGAGGAGGCAGGGGGTTAGATCACAGAATTTTACTTGCCTTTCCAGGAAATATGAGTTACTTTAAAACTTTTCCAATGAAGTGAATGTTATGTACCCCCTCAAAACAAAACAAAACAAAAACAAAAACAAAAAACAGGGAATGTAGTATCTTAGCTTAAAAACCTTCAGACTAGCAGGAATTCTTTGACATCTATTTTCTCTTAATAATGCATGCATGCATGGTAAATTTCCATTCCACTTTAAATTATTTACTCTCAAATGAAAATTTTAGGACAATTTCATCCTGTGACTTTCAGTACGCCTATCAATCTGCCAGGTTATGTGGACCCCAATTTGAGAAACATGGGGACTGAATTATCACGATTTTAATCAAGGGAGTATAGGATGAGATTTGTTTAGAAAGATCTATCTGGCAGCCTTTTGGAAGACAAGCTAGACATCTCGTCAGGACTGGAGATAGGGAGTCTGAACAATAATTTTATGGAGAGACTCAGAGGGACAGGATGATATTGAAGAGAGTATTTGATAGGTTTTGGTATCTGATTGGCTATAGAGGGGGACTAGCTGGGAACATGGAGGAAAAATAGTTTAGAATGGCTTCCATATTCCGTAACACACAGGAAAACCAGAAGAGAAACAGATACAGAGGAAAGGATGACTGGATTTATACATCTACAACCTGAGATACCTGTGGATCATGTAAGTAGAGATACCCAACAAGAATCTACAGCTTAGCAAAGAGGTTTAGACTAAAAGTAAAACTTAGTTTGACTTATGCACATAAAAATGGTGGTCACAGAGAAAACGGGTAACATAAGAAGAAAAGAGGGTTGAGAACAAGTTCCAGAGAATAGCCACATACAAGAAGCAAGCAGAAGTACAGAAGTCCAAAAATTGCAGAAGAGGAATGTACAAAGAGGTGGGAGAACAAGGAGAATGTATGCCATAGAAGCCAAGTGGGGAGAGAGAGAGACATAAAGGAAATGGTCAGCATTGTTAAATGCTATAGAGTATTAATAAAAGAATTGGGGAAAACTAATGATTTAGCCATTAGATCAACAACAGTCTTTGATATCATTTCAGAGGAGTGGTGGAAGCAGAGCCCAACCACAGGGGCTAAAACATGAATAGGAGGTAGAAGAGATGGTGATCGTTATAGGCTTTTTTTAAAAAAAAACCTTTTTTTAAAAAATCTTTATTATATTGATTTATTTTTATGTGGTGCTGAGGATGGAACCCAGGGCCTCACACATGCTAGGTGAGTGCTCTACCGCTGAGCCAAAACCCCAGCCCTGTTATAGGCTCTTTTTTTTTTTTTTTTTTTTTTCCCCCAAGAGTGTGCCTGTGAGTGAGCTAGTGAGAGGGCATACAGGGTCAAAAAGGATTTTTTTTTTTTTTTTTTTTTTTTTTTTTGGTACCGGGGATTGAACTCAGGGGCACTCGACCACTGGGCCACATCCCCAGCCCTTTTTTGTATTTTTTATTAGAGACAGGGTCTCACTGAGTTGCTAAGTGCCTCGCCATGGCTGAGGCTGGCTTTGAACTTGCGATCCTCCTGCCTCAGCCTCCCAAGTACTGGGATTACAGGCGTGCGCCACCTCGCCCGGATCAAAAAGGATTTTTAACATGGAAGAGACACTAAAACAACATTCACTAGGTCCATAACAATAGGTTTTGCCCAGGAAAATTAGCAAAAAGAACAAAGGATAGTCTACACATGGGGTGTGGGCAAAACACGATGAAGAATCAAAAGGACCGCAAACTAGGAAATTAGGGTGAGAGTGAGAAAAGGCAGTGTAGTGGCAGAGAGAGAAAGAAAGGGCCAGAACATTTTATATTTGATCTAGTAGAGAAGGTTACTGTCATTAAAAAGTATAATTTCTTGCCTATACCAAGGGAGTCTCTCTTTACAAATCTTGCCTAAAGAAGAGAGAGATTTCAGAGTGGGAAGGTGACTTCTGTCATACCTGTATCTCTGCGGTAACTTACCACCTACCTCTTTGATGAATCTTCACCAGACAATGATATGAAAGCTAGAAAACAGGGCCAGGAAAATGGTCTAGAGGGATGTTGGTATATAAAGTTGTAGGCAACAGAAGAGGGAACTTTGGAGCAGTTTGTAGCAGTGTGAGGGACTTAGGGGCTAATCTAGGAAAACAATGGCCTATCTAAGTATCGTGGTCCTACAATGAGGAAAACAAAAATATGCCTGGGGACAATAGGATTCAGAATTACTGCCAGAGCCTGATAAGCTAGAAAGATCTCTGGGATCACTCAGGCAAGAAAATTAAGTTCCAGGAATTCAGGAGCTTTTTCCATTCTGTGCCCAGGGAAGTTGCCATGTGCAAATGGTAGCTGATATCCTGAGAGTATATAATTTATCAAGAGACCACATAAAGAACCCATGATCTGTCTCAGTGATATTCATGGGAGCTCAAGAACAAAAAGGGAGAAGTTGTTAAGAGAGGAAGTTTTTGGGCTGGGGTTGTGGCTCAGTGGTAGAGCACTTGCCTAGCACGTGCGCGGCCAGGGTTCAATCCTCAGCACCATGTAAACATAAATGCATTGCATTGTGTACAACTTAAGCAAATAAATAAATATTAAAAAAAAAAAAAAGAGAGGAAGTTTGTCCTGAGGGACATGTCAAAGTGATGAAGCACAATGGTCCTATCTGATGGGTGGTAGAATTTGTCTTCTGTTCCAATCAGAAAGACCTGTCTGCAAACCCCTTCCAAGTGCTAGCTCTTGTGCTTTTTTTTTTTTTTTTTTTTTGGTACCAGGATTGAACCCAGAGGTGTTTAACTACCGAGCCACATCCCTAACCCTTTTCTAATTTTTTGAGATAGGGTCAGACTAAGTTGCTGAGGCTGGCCTTGAACTTGGGATTCTCCTGTCTCAGCCTCCAAAGTCACTGGGATTACAAGAGTGTGCCACCAAGCCCAGCACTCCTGTGCATTTGAGACTTTCAGGCAAAAGCCACATCAAACATCCCTAAATTGGCACTGTTGATTCTCAAGGCTGAGCAGAAAAGGGAGCACAGCTCCTGTCCAATGCTAAACTGCAATAGGCTATCTCCCCAAATCTGAGGCAGATAGAATAAAATATTCACCCTTTAGTAGTTCCTCTAGGAGCTGACCCAGGGTGGGCGTTTGGAAGGATTCAGCCTCCGTCCTGCCTGGTGCTGGGATCAGTTCACACGGCTCCTGTGTCCATGGGACACAGAGAATACATTGTCCATAAGGAGGATTATTCTGTACAAGAAACTCAGACAAAGGGAGAGGTTGTTTCCAGCTGCTTGGGGGAGGTGGGAAGGGGGTGGGAAAGGGGCCCAGCCTTGCACTGGGGCATTCCTGCAGAATTCAGCTTCTTTCCTCCAGCAGCAAGACAGGAGGTGGGCAATAACATCCCTTCCAGCTCAGGCCCAATGGTGGGACCCATCATGGAGAGGGAAGGAGCACCTGGCTACAACCTATCTCAGCCATTTCCCAAAAATGTTCATGGCTGTGTGAGGTGAGCCAGCTAAGTAGAGAAGCAATACACACAGGGAGGGGAAGAGAACACAGCAACAGGGCAATGAAGAAAAGGAGATTCAGCAGTGACCGAATCCCAGCCTTAGGCAGAACTGGAGAGGTTCTAAGCAATGGGCATTAGGCTGACATTAATTCAATAAGCTTCCATCTTCAGTGGGATGAACTGTGCTGTGGCCTTTAAGGTTTCACAGCTGTTGCTTCTTTCTCCATCCCAGAAACAAACCTGGGAGACAAGGCTTAATCCCTTCTCCCAGGGCCCCAAGGGTAGGAGAAAGTACAATCCCTGAGCAAAATAAGACAATAAGAAACAGAGAAACTACCAGAGTAGGCCAAGGGTCAGCTTTTGCAAATCCTAAATCTGAGCAAGTAAGCAGGTCATGTCCTCTTCTTCAAAGGAAACTCCATATACAGTCCCTTCTTAGGGACTGTTAGGAGTGAGATACATTCTCTCCATTCTGGGTTCTGGGTTGCATGGGCCCCCAAATGGGAGATGTGACAGATTTGTGTACCCAGAGGTGGAGGGTAGAAATAAGAACATGTACCTCAGAGGGGGGGTGGAAAAGAGAGCCTGTACTCACAGAATGACTAATACTGAGCTATGAGCATTCCAGAGTAAGAAGAATTTGCTTAAGGGCACAAGATTTAGGTAAAGTTGTGCATTTATTTTTGTTGGGACAGGAGGATATTTGTTCTTGGAGGACACAGAATCCACTTTAATAGCACGATGGGAATGAAGTCAGTATCAGGCTGAAATAACAAAGAAACATAGGGTTGGTACCATTGGTGAAGTAAAGGACAGAAAAAGCTGCTCCAGGGGTTCTAAACAAGTATGGCTAGCCGGACGCGGTGGCGCACGCCTGTAATCCCAGCACTCGGGAGGCCGAGGCAGGAGGATCGCGAGTTCAAAGCCAGCCTCAGCAATGGCGAGGCACTTAGCAACTCAGTGAGACCCTGTCTCTAAATAAAATGCAAAAAAGGGCTGGGGATGTGACCCAGTGGACGAGTGCCCCTGAGTTCAATCCCCGGTACACACAAAAAAAAAAAAGTATGGCTGGAGCTCTGTCCAATATCCTAGTTAGCTCTAATGTTTCCAGTGGGAAGGGAAAAGGTGAGAAGATAAACACCACCTGACTGGGTTAATGGGCCAGACTATTCAAATGGGGGAAAGTTCTGGTGTTGCCTCACAGCTGATGACAGGACTCCCCTACTGCAGTGTATTGTGGTCACTAAGCTTTATGGACACAATTCCTCATCTTGTTGAGACAGGAACAGGTAACAACTAAGACCACTTGTCCCGGCCTCTGCTGCCACAGCCTGGCAGAGTGCTGTCTGGCATCAAACAAAGACCAAAGTACCAGTGTGATAGATAAAAACAGGAAAGGCAGCTGGAAGGATGGGAAGTAAGAAAGTCTCAGGGTTTCTAGCTCAAAGATAATTAAAGACAAATGTTTTAGAGAACAAATTTGAATTGCCTTGTAGCAGTCACTAATGCAACTGTCTCTGATCCCTATATCAGACAACCCTGAGCCAGTGAATATCATTTTAAATACTTTTATTTCATAGAGAAATCCTTTGGTCCACTTCAGCTAATTTAATCTCTGCCCTTGCTCACAAAGGAGTACTGAGAAAGGCAGCACAGGCTGGTTGTCCAAACACACTGTGCTCTTCAACTCTATAAAAGTAGGCAGTGCTACTGGGCTGCCCGCTCCCACCATTGATCTGGCTTTTACCTAAGCCATAGGGTTAATGAAATGGAGAAAAACCATCCTGACCAGAGTGCAGGAACAAGGCACAATTATATAGAAACTAAACCCTGAAAACAGTGTGAAAGGCAATACCCTCTTCCTCCAAAGTAAGAAAAATAAGTCCAGAGGAAGAAGGGGATTTTACATGTGCTACAGAAAAACCCTTTCTCACAGTCTTGCCTGGCCCCTTGATATCCTCCTTCATGTGTACAGGATGGGATAAACGATGGGGATTTTTACCTATTTCCCATATAAGAATTTAACTTGGCTTCAGAGATGGACAGGCCCAAGTTTCACTAGAGCTAGGTAGATAGTTTGTCCCCACCCAGAAGCTGCACGTTAGAGGGACAGCAGGATGGAACCTGAGTGGAGAGACCTGAGAGCCAGTATGCCACAAAGGGCATACAGGCCATTACAGTTTCTAGTAGCACAAAATAAGCACAGTCTTATTTGATTCTGGGTTCATCAGCTCACCATTGACATGGAACACAGCACATCAGGTAGGTTTTGGATCAAGAACTGTGGAGGGCAGGGTGGAGAAGTGGCTATGAAAACAACCATTTATTGAGCACCCATTATTTTATACACTGTGCTAAATGTTTTACATTCATTATCTCATTTTAATCCTCATAACAACCCTATGAGGTAGGTATTATCTCCATTTACAAATGAGAAAACAGGTTCAGAAAACTTAGGTCTGTTGCCCAAAGTCATATAGCTAGTCACCAATGGAGCTGGGCTCTGTCTGTTGCTGAAAGCTCATGTTCTTTTTATTGCACCCATCTAGGTGAGCCTTGAGCAAAGGTAATATGACTGCACAACTGTGCAAAGATCACCTGGTAGTGGAGGCTGCTGTTCACACTCACCGCTGGTAGGGATGCATTGAAGCTGACTTAATGTTGGTTTTTATTCCACTTGGCATTTTCCCTAAAAGGAATACGAAGAAAGACATCTGAGGCAAGGCAAGACTTTCACAATAAATCAGAAATGTGGTTTCTCAGGTTCCCTCCTGCCATCTCCTTTATCATTGCAGAACCCCTGTGGCATCTGATCCTGGTTGGCAGAGATCAGAGGTGTGGTTCTTCACCAGCTCCCTCCCTGAAGGTATCTAGGAGGAAAGGGGTGATTTGGGAGAATAGTGGGAGAGGTGTCCTGCTTATCTACTCCTAGAAAAGACACATAAACCTGTGTGATCCCTTTTCAGTGTTACAGGTAAAAGAGTACTGTATTCTTGCCAGGTACAGTGGTGCATATCTGTAATCCCAGCTACTCAGGAGGTTGAGGCAGGAGGATTGCAAATTCCAGGCCAGCCTGAACAACTTAACAAAACTCTAGCTCAAAATTAAAAAAAAAAAAATACAGCTGGGCATATAGCTCAATGGTAGAGTGCCCCTGGGTTCAATCCCCAGTACCACCAAAAAAAAAAAAGAAAGAAAGAAAGAAAGAAAAAAAAATGTACTACGTTTTCTCTTGATTTTGTTGTCCTTTTTCCTAGACAGCATGGAAGAAATACCTCTTCTGGCTGCTTGCATCTGAACTCTTACAGACTGTTCTCATAATTACTAAAAGTGAGTACAAGAGAAGGCAGGAAGGCAAGAGATACCGGATACAAAGAAATTAATACCCAGCCGGGCGCGGTGGCGCACGCCTGTAATCCCAGCACTTTGGGAGGCTGAGGCAGGAGGATCGCGAGTTCAAAGCCAGCCTCAGCAATGGCGAGGCACTTAGCAACTCAGTGAGACCCTGTCTCTAAATAAAAAATACAAAAAAGGGCTGGGGATGTGACCCAGTGGTCAAGTGCCCCTGAGTTCAATCCCCGGTACCACCAAAAAAAAAAAAAAAAAAAAAAAAAAAGAAATTAATACCCGTAGGAACAGGAAACTGCCTCCTTGTCAATTCCTGATGCATCTTCCATATGACCTTGATTAAGGTCTGACCACTGATTTTTCACTTTTCTTTGGTACTAGGGATTGAACCCAGGGGCACTTACACATAGAGCTACATCCCCAGCCCTTTTTATTTTGAGGCAGGGTCTCTCTAAGTTTCTTAGGGCCTCACTAAGTTGCTGAGGCTGGCTTTGAACTTGCAGTTCTCCTGCCTCAGCCTCCTAAACCACTGGGATTACAGGAGTACATGTCACACCTGGCTGGCCATTGATTTTTCTACCTATGAAGAGACACTGACCACAACCTAATTCCAGAGTAAATGGGACAGGACAGTTGAGAAAGAGGTGTGAGATGGGGTAGAAATTGAGAGCAGTTTCTGCTACTCAAAGTTCTTCCTTACTTTCTGGTGCCTGTTGCAGAGTTTCAGTTTACTGCTGAAAATTGTTTTCTGAGTCACTATGCAAAGGAGAAAATCCCCAGGTCTGGGGATGCTGGGGGCCCAGATAATCCTGGTCATTCCTACTCTCCTGTTCAAAGTCAATTACATTTCCACCCTTGCCACCTTACCAGGTTGACCTGCTTGAGCCATTTGCACTCCACTGAGCATTGGCTGCTGCTGGCTTGGAGCTCCTGCCATCTGTACTTGCTGTAATCCTGAGGTTCCTGCAAGGATTGTCCCAGCTCCTGGCTGGCCTGGCTGGCCAGGTCCACTGCTGCCTGAAGGTCTCCAATTAGACAGACCCTTCCCAAAGGCAACAGCTGCCACCAAGGCATTGGTGTCTGCAGGGTTAAAGGTCTGCTTGTTTGGACGGAGACCTAAAGAAAAAGGAGGACCATGAAGTATACATCTGGTCCTAGGTCTGAACCTGGCAGCTGGAGGGCCTGCAAAGATTTCCAGGGCTTGGAGTTCTGACATCAGCATCATCTAGATTCTCACAGTCCAGAGGAAGAGCCAGAATACCCTCAAACCTATCCTCAAACTTTCCCTTTTCACTTTGCCATTTCTTCTACCTGCTCCAGGGTTGGCCTTAAATATAAAAGGCTAGCAGTATGGATGCAAACCCTTTCCTAAGCAGTTCATTCTGTGTCTTCACTTCATTACCACCCAAACCACCATGACTATTCCAGTCATCTTATTATACACGTCTCCCTCTGTCACCAATACTTCTTTACCTCCACTCTCTGATTCTCGCTCCTCTTTGCTGATTTTCTCCAGAAGGTTTGAGCACATTTTATTCAAGCTCTGGATCTGCTTCTGTAACATACAAATTGGTGCAATGATTAAAATAAATAGGAAATGACTATGGAGAAATTTCTTCCAGAGACAGTTAGTGTAACAATTGAGTATCTCTACTACATAGGAGTGGTAATGTTTGTTTCTCATCAAGGGATGGAGATGGGGGCATCAGGGCAGTGACTCAGACCAACCTGAGCTGCATCAGCACCAATGCGGGCAGCGTCTGTTGTCAGTTGTTTCTCCTGCTCTTCAACCTCAGGATCAGGCTTGGTTCTCAGATGATCAGGGACCACCTCATGGCTGAAAACAGGCACCCGTCCTTCCGTCTGCCGCTGTAACACAGATTTTATTGATCCTACCATGCACTCCAAAAATTTGATCCAGCCTTATTTCCTTTCTATATGCAAACAGTGCATTTTCAGGGAAAACACAACCTGAAACACAATATCTAGCTTCTTAGGACACTGTCCCTTTCACTCTACTTGTGATTTCTGTCTTCTCACATGGCTATCTATATCATACTTAAGGGCAAATTAAACCACTCTCCTTGCCACATTTTAATCAAAAACTGGAATAGACAAAGTCACAAAAGGACTTTATTTATTTATTTTTTTTTCAAGGTAGATGATGGAAGAGAAAAGTCTTGGTAATACAGGCATCTGGATTTTTATAGCGCTATTTGGGAGCTTTCCCACCTCCAGGACAAAAAAGCGAGGCCTCCAAAATGCAGTCCTTCCTTCTCACTGCCACATACTATCTCACATTCAGAACTTCTAGAATAACCAATCAAAAACTGTGCTCTAGACTTTCATCTAAGAACTTAATTCCCCAAGTTGTACCCTTTTTCTCTTCTTACCATAAGATCTTCATCTCGATCTGGGGACAACACCAGAGGAATAATGACCTGGTTACGGAACAGTGGTGTCTTCTCATGCTTCAAAACCTTGTTCAGAGTGTTCAACTGTCCAGATAGCAATGCAAAGCTGTCCAGGACAGAGGGCCTGGTGGCGGTAAGAAGGTGTCAGAATGTTCCAACCCTTCCCTGTAAAGTAATCTTTAAGAGGCTCAAAAGACTCATAGCCCTATGACTAGCCTAGGTGAGAACCAAATTGGCTAACAGAAATGATAGGGTTAGGAAAGGACAACACACTTTCAGTTTCTGACACAGATAGAGAAAAAGGCAGTTCATTGTTTGAAAGGGGTGAGAAACAGTGGCAAAATAGGAATCATGGCTACACTGTTACAACTGAAAATTCAGAAACTGGGTAAAATTCTCCTTTCCAACCTGGAAATAAGATCCACTATACCCGAGTAGGTTGGATCTAAAAAACTAAAAGCCAACATCTATGGAAAGAGATCCAGCAAAAAGGACCTCCTCGCCAGAAAAAATATAAAAATAAAAATAAATAAAAATAAAAATCCAAAGATAAGAATCAAAAGCTAGAAACAACCTGGCTTGGGAAACTGAGCTTTTCTCTACTTCCTTACCATGGAGGCCCTAAGCCAAACTTTACTTCAATGTTGGGCAACCCAATTCTTTCCAAATCAAAAGATATTTACAAACTGATAAATGGTTACATCATTAGAAATGTCCTATCCATCAGGAGGCCTGGCCCCCCACCCAGTAAGCCCTCCCCAGCTTGTCCTGGCAACCCTTACCAGGTCAGCCGGTCATACTCGTTTTCCAGCTTATAAATGAAACTTCCCAGTGAGTTCTTCAGATCAGCCACTTGACTCAGCAGTGCATCTAATGATGCCTCAAGCTGCTTCTCCTCTCGCTGCACAAATAGGAACAGGTTGGTTACCCAGAGAGATGTAAGTGTGACACATACAGAATAAAGCTGAAAAGCCAAGTTGTTTTCTATCTTTGGCATTTGGGTTACAGACAGCATCAACCCTTAGACCTTTCAACCTGTTCACCTGACCTCAACTCCTCCTACCTACCAAGTGATTTTCTTATCACCCCCAAATCTATGCATGGCTTTTCTCATGTTTTTTAAGTACACCCTACTGTTCCTCATTGAGAAATTTCACCAGACCCAATGCCTGTTATCTTATGGGAACCTCCGCAGCACGTGTACACCATCTTCCTCTTAGAATCCGCCTTGTGAACCTGGCTATTCCTGTCAACAACACAATTTCTGGGAAATCTGTTTATACATAAAGCTTTTCCTGAATACCAGCTCTGAATTCTCTCTGCCCTGCCCCTTGGCTCTTCATTTCTCCTTAGCATTTGATGTTTCAACCTTCTCTTTGCTGAGTTAATGTGCGCTCATTTATCTCTGCCAATATTCTTGTGCCTCTTTCACAAGTCTGTTGACCCATAAGCATTTATTAAGAGACTATCAAGTACAAGTAACTACATGACAAATGAAAAACAAGAAAACCCGCACATGTTTCTGAGCGCCAGAAAAACAATTTTAAATTCTGGGGATCTGTAAAACATTTCCTTCTCATGTCTGAGGCTCCCATTTTATTCCATTTCTTCACCTTTGACAGCTATTGGGCACAAGCTGGTAAGAATGATGCAAAGCAGTCTGGCAAACCTGGCAATGTGTCTGACAGGGGCCTGACCTTGAGTTCCACCCACAGCCTGAGATTTTTATAAATAGTTTAGCTTTTGGCCTCCGCGGCCCACAATTCCTTCGGCCCTTGGGCTTCTCTCCAATTACAGATCCCTCGTTTAGACAAACAACAGCCTAGTTGGGGGCCTGAGCCGGTCCACCACTTTCTTGAGCCGTCTTTCCTTGGATTGAATCTCAGTTTTCCCAAATGACAATCTGATCCTTTCTAACACACAGAAAATTAGCGCTGCGTCCTTCCTCTCGACTTAGCCGAGTCTGTCCTTCTCCTGTCAGCCGCCTCAAAACCCACTGCCCTGGCCGGGCGCGGCGGCGCACGCCTGTAATCCCAGCACTTGGGAGGCTGAGGCAGGAGGGTCGCGAGTTCAAAGCCAGCCTCAGCAATGGCGAGGCACTTAGCAACTCAGTGAGACTCTGTCTCTAATAAAATACAAAAAAGGGCTGGGGAGGCCCAGTGGGCGAGTGCCCCTGAGTTCAATCCCCGGTACCAAAAAAAATCAAAAACAAAACCAAAAAAACCCCACTGGCCTCTGCGCTCCCTTTCCAGTTGGCCTCGCCCCCACCAGCACGTTCTATTTTTCCTTAACAGCGGCAGGCTCTGCCTCCCCTCGGTCTCAGCTCCTCACTCTCATCTACCAGCCAACTCTCAGTCCTGTTATCCCGAGCTAGCTATCCGCCAGGAGGCCTAACATGGTTCTCACCTGCATTGCTGCGGGGCGGCTGCAGCAACGACTTCCTCTTCCGGTTTCCCAGACAGCTAGCACGCCTGATAGGGCTTCATCTACCAATCAGAAAGCTCAGAACTCGGCCTTCCCATCCACTTCCGGTTTCATGTTCATGACGAGATAGACAGGTCAGAGGTCAAGAGCGGAACATCCTCCTTGGCCCGGGCCGGTGCTGGAGGGCTGTGTGATGGCCTCGGAGCGCCCGGAGCCGGAGGTGAGGGGCGGACGGGCGCAATCTGGGGCCTCGAGACTCGAGGGGGAGGGTCCGAAGGGCAGATGTGGCTTCGGCCTCCTCCTGCGTAGCCTCGGCCGGGCCGGGTCAGCCCTGAAACCAGCTCTCCGTGGTCCACATTTTCCTTGGGCGACTGGAGAATTTTTTTCGCTTTGTTTTGTTCGCTGGAATTTCATTTGCGTCGCTGACCCTTTGACCTAATGGTAGTGGTATCATCAAAACTTGTTTTGATTATTTGTTGCAATTTTAGTGGGCAACACGACAGTAAACTGCCTTTTTCGGCTTCTGCGTTTCTTTTAAAACGTTGAAATGCAGTAAACAGCATGCATTAATTTAGTTATAGGGTTCATGCTTCTGGAAAAAGCAGCTTTTGTTTCATGAAAAAAATATTTGACTAGGAGTAAGACCTTATTCCAGTGTTTATTCTGCTATTTAGCTATCTCTGCAACCTTGAGCAAGTCTGGGATGTGTACAATGATACAAATAGTAGTCATTACTTGCTGGATACTTAACTGCTTGCCAGGTACCTTTCTAAGCACTTTACTGATATCAGTTTTCTCAATCCTATGAAGTAAACATCATTATCATCCCTGATGTTTTAGTTGAAGAAACTGAAGCACAGAGCTGTTAAGAGTAATAAAGTTAACAGAGCTAGTGAATGTTTTGGCTAGAACAACAAAACAGTCTGGCCCCATACCTCTTGTGTTTTGTTTTGCTTTGTTGCAGTACTGGTGATTGAACCCAGGGGCAGTCTATCTCTGAGCTACATTCCCAGCCCTTTATATTTTATTTTATTTCATCTTATTTTTGGTCCTGGGTATTGAAAGTACAGATGCTTTACCACCAAGCTACAACACCAGCCCTTTTTATTATTTATTTTCTAAATTTTGAAAGAGGGTTTCACTAAGCGGCCAAGGGTCTAAGATGCTAAGACTGACCTCAAACTTGTGATCCTCTTGCCTCAGCACCCCAAATTGCTGGGGTTACAGGCATGCACCACCCTGCCCAGCTTCCAGCCCTTCTGGTGTTTTTATTTTGAGAGAAGATCTTACTGACTTTCCAAGGCTGACCTTGAACTTGTGATCCTTCTGCCCCAGCTTCCCAGGTACCACAGGCATATGCCACTGTGTCCAGTCAGACCTTTGTTCTTAACCATAATGTTGATAGCACAGATAATAAAGTATCCACAGGATGGCAAATCTCTACTTCATTGGAATTTGTTGTGATGACACCCAACATTGAAAGTGGTTGGTTGTAAGAAACTCAAAAGAATCAGACATGTTCACAAGGATAATAGAATAGCCCATGCATCAAAAATATCAATATTGAGAAAAACTATGAAAAGTTGGAATATGTTTCCATATAGTTGAAAATGAGAAAACATTAAAGGGTTTTGTTGTGTCTTTGTTTTTGAATCATAGGGAAATACAACATACCTTTTAGGCAGAGAGGTAAAATAATCATGTCCCATAGAATTCTAATATAAGTCAGATATGTAATCTTTTTTTTTAAAGGAATTTATTGTGTAGTTGTAGGTGGACACAATATCTTTATTTTATCTTTACGTGGTGCTGAGGATTGAACCCAGTGCCTCACGCATGCTGGGTGGCAAGCGCTTTACCTCTGAGCCACAACCCCAGCCCATGTAATCTTAATTTTTTAAATACCCACTTAAGGAAGTGAAAAAAAGGTAGTTGACAGCCAAAAGTTAAGCATTTGTTAAATTCCTTTTTTTTTTTTTTTTCCCTTTAGTGCCGGGGATCAAACCCAGGTCTCCCATATGCTAGGCAAGCGCTAAACCAATGAGCTACATTTTCAGCCTGTATTTGTTAAATTCTTGATTTGCTTTCTGAAAGTTTTGTTTAAGAAGGTAAAGGGAGCAAAGAGTTCTGCCCCTGAACATAAAAAAAAAAAAAACAAAAACAAAAACTTGCTTTTAGAGGATGCTAGTATCCCAGTAGAATAAATGTGTCTAGTCAGATTTAGGAAATCATTCATTCATCATATTCTATGGGCGTCGCTGTGGACTCAGAATTTTACTTAGTATCAGGGTGGATACGGAGCAGTGTAAGACAGATATGCTTCCTATCATTTTCCCCCATATTTTATTGGTGCACTATAATTACACATAATAGTGAAATTCCTTGTTACATTCATATATACAGTATAATAATATAATTTGGTCAGTATCATTCCCAAATATTTCTCTTTTCCCTCCCCTCTTTCTTCCCTTGGTCCCTTTCCTCTACTGATCTCCCTTCAGTTTTCATGAGATTCCCACCACCACCTTTCTTTTCCTTTTTCCTTTCTGTCTTTCCCATATGAGAGAAAAAGAAACGGCCCTTAACTTTTGAGTTTGGCTTATTTCACTTGACATAATTCTCTCAAATTCCATCCATTTTCCAGCAAGTGACATAATTTCATTCTTTATAGCGGAATAAAACTCCATTGTGTGTATATACCACATTTTCCTTATTCATTTGTTGACAGACACCTGGACTAATAATTTGGCTATTGTGAATTGTGCTGTTATAAATGTGGGTATGCATGTATCACTACAGTATGATGACTTTAATTCTTTAGGATAAGTACTGAGGAGTGGTACAACTGGGTCATATGGTGGTTCCATTCCTAATCTTTTTTTAAAAATATTTTTTTAGATGTTGGTGGACCTTTATTTTTTTCATTTATTGTTATGCAGTGCTGAGAATCAAACCCAGTGCCCGCCTCACACATGCTAGGCAAGTGGTAGAGTATCTAATATTCCCCAAAATGTATCTAATTCTCCCAAAATAGGTACTATTATTATCATTATTAACAGATGAAGAAAATGAAATACAGAGAGTTTAAGTCCCTGTGCCAGAGCCATATAGCTAATAAGCAGTAGAACCAGCATTTAATACTAGGTTCTCTGAAACTAGAGTGCATGCTCTTACCTGAGCAGTGTGGAGAACTGGCAAGAGATAAGGCTGGAGAAGATTCAGTGTGAAGCCACGCTAGAGGTTTAGGAAGCTGGCATAAGTGTAGTGCTAAGGAGACTTGAGACAGTTCAGGGCTGGGAGTATCTACATTATTTTGTAGAAAATGTGAACAGAAGTCAGCACATGGGTTAGGAAAGGCTCAAAAAATAATTCAGACCTTAACCTCAAAGTTACAGATGCAAGAACCTGGAAACAGCAGTTTAATGAGTTAGACCATGTTTTATTCATTTCTGTATACATGGTATGTAGCACAGTGCCTGGTAGTGTTTTATTCATCTTGGTATAAATGGTATGTAGACCTCAATAAATATTCCAAAGAATGATAGCTTTCCTCTGACTCTCCTGCTTAATTGCAACAACATCCTCATGAATATATTCTTATCCACATGTTAGCAATGAAGAAATTGAGATCTGGAAAAATTAAGTAACCTGTCCAAGATCACCCAGGTAGCAAATAATAGAACCAGATTTGAATCCCAGTCACTGACTCCAAAGCCTGCTTTGTCATCTTTCCCAGATTTCTTTAAGAGAAGTGTACTTCAGACTTAAGGGGGTTTCATATTGGGGACATGAAGCTCCATCTGAATGTGGATGCTGTGAAAACACAACTAACTCAAGGATTATCTACAATCATATGGAAGGATACGTTGGGGATCTTGTTAAAATTCAGGTTCATGAGCTTTATCAACTTTTAATTCCGTTGGCCTATGGTGGTGCCCAGGAATTGAAGATGCATTTTAATAAAATGTCTCAGGCAATTCTGATGCAGTTGGGTCCTTGGATCTCACTTTGAAAAACATCATTCTATCTGCTTAAACTAAGTCTTCTGGTTCTGATAAAGTACATCTTGAATGTGAAGAGAACTTAGGAGATTTGGGGCATGGAGTTGGCTTTGAAGGATCACATATTAAGGGGGAATATTATAAGAAAGCGAGGCAGATGTTCCTAGTTTCAAGAAGATGGATTCTATAAGAACTGATTGCTGAACTAGATTTCATTTTAGCCTTGGACATGTCACTCTGTTGTTCAAAATAACCTTCAAGACAAGATGGAGAAATGGAAGCTGTACAGTAGTGAACTTTCAGCACCAACTAATAATCTGAAGAAAGCTTTCTAGTAGCATAATGCTTGCCTCCAGATAATCTGGGTTACCCCCATTTTTCCACTTAGCAAACATTGACCAGTCTTCAGCATCTCTTTCTCCTAAGCATCTCTTTCTCCTAAGACCCCAAACTGGGTCAAGTTACTTTGTTACTTGCACATTTTTATCCTTTGAGGAACTTATTCAGATTGTAATATTATAATAAGTAGAGTAGTTATTTGATTCATGTTTTTTTTCCTCCATTATAGGGTAAATTTGATAAGCAGGGAATTAATATTTTGCTTTCCATTTTATCATTATGACCTAGCTTTCTTCTTGTCTATCTTATCCTAAAGACCCTTTAAAATGCAAGTAAGCTCATTGGTGTTTTTTTTGTTGTTGTTGTTACCGGGGATTGAACTCAGGGGCACTTGGGGATTGAACTCAGGGGCACTTGACCACTGGGCCACATCCACAGCCCTTTTTTGTATTTTATTAGAGACAGGGTCTCACTGAGTTGCTAAGTGCCTCACCATTGCTGAGGCTGGCTTTGAACTCACGATCCTCCTGCCTCAGCCTCCCAATTGCTGGGATTACAGGCGTGGGCCACCACGCCCGCCCGGCAAGCTCATTGTTTAATTCAACTGACTTCTTGTTTGTTGGTTTAGTTTTTTCTTTTCATAAGATTTCTTCAATGAAAGGCAGTGGTACTTTTGTATTCTAGCATTCCTTATCTCTTGGGAACAGTTCACAGAATGGCTACTTTGAGTAGCTCTAGTCTAAGTCACTACTGTCTCTCTTTGCTTTTAGGGAGTCTTTCTGAATCACATGATAGCTAGAGTGAATGCCAAAACCCTGTAGGGGGTTGACCTTACCCTTAGGATAAAATCTAAAATGCTAGCAAGAGCTGGAAGGGATGGCATAGGCCTGTAATCCCAGCAGCTCTGGAGGCTGAGGCTAGAGGATCACAAGTTTGAGGCCAGCCTTAGCAATTTAGCAAGGCCCTAAGCAACTTAATGAGACCCTGCCTCAAAATAAATAAAATAAAGGGGCTAGGGATATAGCTCAGTGGTAAAGCACCTCTGGGTTCAATCCCTAATACCAATATGCGTGTGTGTGTGTGTGTGTGTGTGTGTGTGTGTGTGTGTGTATACACATATATACATATATATATATATATTTTTTTTTAATAAAATGCTAGCAAGAGCCTACCTCAGCATAGTGTAGGGAAGCAGTGTAATAGTAGTATTTCCTAATGTGTGATTTTAGAGACCTAACACAAAATAATACAAAGTCATGTCATATTAATGTTTAAATAGTCATTTTGTCTGATTTTGTCAAAGCATTCTTTCTATTTATTACCCCACCATGTTTTTTCTTATCACTGCTTGAAATCTTTTCTGCTCTTCAGATAGAGATGGTTGGGCTGGGTTTGTGGCTCAGTGGCAGAGTGCTTGCCTCACACATGTGAGGCACTGGGTTTGATCCTCAGCACCACATCAAAATTAATAAATAAAGGTTTTGTGTCTGTCTACAACTAAAAAAAAAAAAAAAAAAAAAAAACAGGGATAGAGATGGTTAACCTCCACATCTTTTCCCCCCAACATGTGGTAATGGGGATTGAACCCTGGGGTGTTTTACCACTGAGGTATGTGCCCAGCTCTTTTTTTTTTTTTTTTTTTTTTTTTTTTCTTTTTTTTCTCCATTCTTTATTTTGAGACAGGGTCTCCCTAAGTTGCCTAGGTTGGCCTCAAATATGTGATCCTCCTGCCATAGCCTCCTCTGAGTGACTAGGATTAGAGGTGTGAGCCACTGGCCCATCATCAAAACATCCCATTTTTATACATTTGTCACTCAGTAGAAGAGCTTTGCTCATCATTTGATGGATTCATTGTGTCTTGGTTTGATTTCTGACCTCTGTGCCTGCTGCTTAGTAAATCACTAAACTCTTTAGAACTTTGGTTTTCTCCTATTAAATATTTTGCTGTGAAGACTGAGCAAGCTTACTTAGGTTAAAAAACTTAGTACAGAGCCTGGTGATAATTTGTAATTTGTTAACTTTTATTATGTTCTTACTCAGTACCAGACACTGTACTAGCACTTCATATGCGTGATTTCCTTTGATCCACATAGCAGCACTTTAGATTGGTATTAGGATTATTTCTATTTTACTAATGAGGACATTGAGGCTTAAAGAGATTAAGTACCTTTTCTACAATCACACAGCTAATAAGTGGCCAACTTGGGATTCAAGCCCAGGCTTTCCAAATCTCAAATTCTTGCACTTAGCATCTATAGATGCTGTTGAGTTCAATTTGGGTGTCCAGTAGATGTGAGTTCCTTCTTCCCTTCTGCTGTCATTTTTGTTTCCAGTATGTGCTTCTGTTTCTTTTTATCCTTGCCTTCTGTCTTAGAAAAGGAGACTTTCTACATCCTTAGCCATTGCATCTCTGCTGTCCATGCTCTTCTCTGACATTGGGCACCCTTCCTTACTGCATTTCTAGGGCCTTTTTAGTCTCATATGTGCATATTTCCCCATTATGGGGAGAATAAATCTTTGCTTCCTTTTGCCATCATGTTTCACAACAGGTAGTTGTTGGCTGCTATTCATTTCTCCTCCACCTCTCTCTCTTCAGTCCTTTTGGCTAGCATCTGTCCCCTCACTAGGCAGGAACACAAGAAGAGAAATGTGTGATTTATCTAGGACAAGCAAAAGTAAAGGGGTGGGACATTGGGAAAGCTCAGACCAGTTGGTCCTTATTTCCTCTGTGAACAGGTAGGCAAATTATCTGCTGGGAGTGCAGGAGTTACGAGATTGGAAACCCTTCTGAAGGGAATTGGAAAGGTTGTTGACCAGGAAAAAGTCAAGGGACTGGTGAGGGTCTGCTAGAGTTGGCATTGCTGGCAAGGTGACAATTTCTTTCCTGTCATAGTACAGCTGCCATGATATATATGTGAACAGAGGAGAATGTCACATTCATCTCAACTCAAGGCTTTGGCAGGGCTTGTGTAGTAGAAGGGCTTGGGCAGAGGAACTGATGCTTGTTAGAACATTGTTGAAGTTGCCATATCTGAAGCCATAAAGGAAAGGAACTAGAGTGTTGGCAATCAAAAGGTATGTGAATGGAGATTGTGACCCGCAGAAGTATGGTTTCAAGATATTCATTTGGGATGCTGGCCATTTACTTACTGACTATTTCTTTAGGGCCTGCTGTTGTTAAGACTTAGGAGAAACTGTCTGACATTCATGTAACTTATCAGGGACCTACTGAGTATTGAGTTTGAATCAATTTGCCAAGTACAAAGGCACAAAAAATAGAATATGACCCAATCCCTACCCTCAAGAGCTTAGAGATATAGGAGAAACTCTCAGTAAACATTTGTGGAAACATAATGTGGGAAGGTCACTTCATCTTTGTGGAGTTCTGTGCAGAGTGAATGGGAACAGGGTATTGAATTGACTTGCTGGTAACACCTTGCATGGTGGCAGGTGTGAACTTGCTGCCTTGCTTCTTAGAAAGTATCAGTTCCTTGGATACATTACTTGCACAGGATCTATATATACTGAAACTCAGTACTTTTTCTTTTAGATTTATTAATGTCTCTGTCCCTAGGTGGAAGAAGCTGGACAGGTGTTCCTGTTAATGAAAAAGGATTATCGAATCTCCAGAAATGTTCGCCTGGCTTGGTTCCTCAGTCATCTGCATCAAACTGTGCAGGCCACACCCCAGGAGTTGCTGGTGAGGCCTAGTGATAGGCATGAGGGGCTGACCCAGAAGGATCTGTTTTGTTGGAGTGTGCTAGAAACAGACAGGAGGGGAGACTAACTCTGAGAGCTTTGAGTCAGGGGTCGAGGAGAGGGGGAGTCAAGTGACTTTGCCCACAAGATGATTCCCTAAGGGAAATCTGAATAATTTTTCCAGATAATTGGGGGAAAGAGTAGGTGATTATTTATGGAAAGCAGAATCAGTAGTGAGTTGTTTTGGATATTAAAGGCAGGTCTAGGGAGCACTTCATAACATTTGATCCACTAACACACTTTAGATTGTAATTAGGATTATTTCCATTTTATAAATGAGGACATTGAGACTTAAAGAGGTAAGTGCCTTTTGTACAGTTTCACAGCTAATAAGTGGCCAAATTGGGATTCTGGGAAGAAAGCAGTGACTCTTTCCTGATCCTTTTCTTCTTATATTCATCTGAATTATCAGCTTCAGTCTGAGCAGGAGTTGGAAGTCCTTAGCGTCCTGCCTCCTGGGTGGCAGCCAGATGAACCAGTGGTCCCAAGGCCATTCCTCCTCGTACCTTCTACCCGGGTTACCTTCCTGGCTTGGCAGTATCGATTTGTCATTGAGCTGGACCTTAGCCCATCCACTGGCATTGTGGTAAGCAGCTGGAGGGAGACTCTGGGGAGCAGGGATGGAGTGAAGGGTGAGGAGGAGAGAAAAAGGCATATAAGGGAGGTAAAAAAGGATCCCAACCGGGGCTGAGGTTGTGGCTCAGCGGCAGAGTGCTCGCCTCGCACGTGTGTGGCCCGGGTTCAATCCTCAGCACCACGTAAACGTAAATGCATTGCATTGTGTACAACTAAAGTAAATAAATAAATATTTAAAATAAAAAAAAAAGATGAGCGTCCTACTGACTCATGGAAGCTGCTTGTTTTTGCCCTCTGCTTAGGGTTGCTTTTGGGCACCCTGAGAGAGCTTTCTCTGTGTTGCCCTCAGGATGATTCCACGGGGGAGATCTTATTTGATGAAGTTTTCCATGCCCTGTCCCGCTGCCTGGGCGGGCTGCTTCGGCCCTTCAGAGTGCCTGGATCTTGCATCGACTTCCAGCCTGAGATCTACGTAACTATCCAGGCCTATTCCTCAATCATTGGCCTGCAGTCCCACCAGGTAGTGCATCCCCTCTCTAGCTTTCTACCCTCAGACCAAATTTCCAGTAATCTGCTAAGTACTCACCCTGTCTCTACTATTTCTACCCAAGTCCCCAGCTCTGCTGGTTTCTTTAGCCTGTTTAGTCATTCCCATGAGTCTCTGTCCTCTTGAAAAGAACCAGTTCCACTTGCCTTAAAGATGCTTTCCAAGGATGGGTCAGTTGACATTGATTAGACAAATGCCTGTCTCACTCCCCTCTTTAGTTTTGTCAGATAGTTTCTCTTGTTCTAACTCCTAGCACTACACCCCCAGGAGATGATCTTTTAGAATATTTTGTGATTTTGAACTACTACAAATATTCAGAAATGTAATTTATTTTAAGGACAGAGAAGGGTCATTTTCTCTGAGGACCTGTGAATTGTCAGATGTAATGCTGACCACACAGATAATTACAGGGCTTATCCACCACCCAAGCAGGCTATTGGAAGACACTCCTTTTGGAGAATGGCCAAGTTTGTTACAGAAATATCTGTTTGGGGCTTAGATAAGCATTGGCCCAGTTTCCCCTCATCTGCTTTTAACCTCAATTAATTGGTAGGGGCTTATCCTGAAACTGTCCCTGCTGGCTATATTGTCACCTTAGCCATCAAACTTTTCTGGGGAGATGGACAGAAGCCAGGAGCAGGCTCTGAAGGTCTGAAGTGTACACCATCATAGCTGGTGCATGCCAGATCGCAGGGCAGGGACTGTCAGCCCTTTGTCCCAGTTTAAAGTGCTCTCATGGGACAACTTTTAGCCTGGTGGTTATGGGCCACATCCCCAGACAGAGGCCAGGCTTTGCAGGTGCTGATAGCCAAAGCAGAGAGAGTATGGGTATTAGGTAATCACTTAAAACTTCGTTCTACTTGGCAAACATTGAAGCCTGAACTATGCCAGGCCCAGGCTAGGTTCTGAAGACCCAGGTAAATCAGATACTGTCTTTGTCCTGATGGAAGGAGTTGAGCATTCAGAGGGGGAAACAGATATTGAAGGAGGTAATTTCAGTTGAACATGATAAGGCACTGACAAGTTATGGCTAGGGTACTGCAGGAACACCAAAGGGGAGCATCCAGCCAAGCCTGGGACAGTGACAGGGAAGTCTTTTAGACAAAGCAGCATTTGAACTGAGTCTTGAAGAAAGAACTTATGTTAACTGTTCAAAAAAGGGAAGACCAGCAAAAGCAAAGGCACAGAGCTATGAAACTGCACTCTCCATCACAGGTGTTTAAGGAACTGCATATTATTCAGTTTTGATAGGGTAAAGTTTGCATATGGGAAAGTGGTGGTACAGAAAAGACCAGAGACAGAAGTGGGGGCCAATTAGGAAAGGCTGTGAATATCAGGCTAAATACTTTGTCCTTTATTCTATAGGGGAGTTAAGAGCACTGGATCATTGCCTGTGTTTGCCTGACAGTACATATACTGACTGTACTCTTAGCAGGTTACTTCTCTGTGCATCTGTATCTTTCCTCCAAAATGGAATTTATACACACACACACACACACACACACACACACACATGTATTTTTTTTTTTTTTTTTTTTTGTACCAGGGATTATACTCAGGAGCACTTGACCACTGAGCCACATCCCCAGCCCTATTTTGTATTTTATTTAGAGACAGGGTCTCTCTGAGTTGCTTAGCACCTCACTTTTGCTGAGGCTGGCTTTGAACCCTCGATCCTCTGCCTCAGCCTCCCAAGCTGCTGGGATTACAGGCATGCACCACCACACCCAGCCAAAATGTGAATATTAATAGCACCAATATATGATGATTGGATTAATACATGTCGAGCACTTGACAGAACCTGCCCCAGAGAAAACATTGCAAATGTTAGCTTTTCAAATAATTAGCCATAGGTATGAGGGGAACCTCTGAAAGTTTTGAATGGACAGTAACAGAATCAGATTTGTACATAGGTAAGATCATACTGGTTTGTGGGCAGTGTGGAGGATGGATTGGAGACAAAGTCTGGATGTAAGGAGAACAGGCAGAAAATGATTGCTGTTTGGGAGAGAGGATGAGATCTGAACAAGGACAACAGCTGTGGGGAAGGAGAGAATTTCCTTAGGTAAGCTCCCAGGGCCACTAATCAGTCCCAAGCCAGTCTCCACATCTTCTCTGTAGTTCCTCAAGGTGTATCATGCAACTCTAAAAGAAAAGTTACTGGGTGTGATGACACAAGCTTGTAATCTCAGCTACTTGGGAGGCTGAGGCAGGAGGAGCATAAGTTTGAGGCCAGCTTGGGTAATTTAACATGAGATCTGTCTCAAAATAAAAAGGGCTTGTGAAGGTTTGTGATTATAGCTCAGTGATAAAAGAGTCTATGGGCTCAATCCCCAGTACCTCAAAAAAAAAAAAAAAAAAAGAAGGTTAAATTGCATTTATTTATAATACATGTCCTTTGAAGATTTGAAAGCCATATTAAAATATGAAGAGCTGGGCTGGAGTTGTGGCTCAGCGGTAGAGCGCTCACCTAGCACGAGCTCGGCCCGGGTTCGATCTTCAGCACCACGTAAAAATAAATAAAGGCATTGTGTACAACTAAATAAATAAATATTTAAATAAAATAAATAAATAAATAAAATATGAAGAGCTGGGCATGGTGGTACACATCTCCCATATACTTCATAGGCTGAGGCAGGAGGATGGCAAGTTTGAGGCCAACCTGGGCAACTTAGCAAGACACTGTCTCAAAAAATAAAAAGAGCTGGTGGTGTAGCTCATTGGTAGAACACTTACCTAACGTGTGCAAGGCCCTGGATTCAATTCCCAGTGCCACAGAAACAATAAAAAATAAAGGAAAATAACAAAACTCACCTATAATACTCCAAAATAAATACTGTTAACATTTTATGAAATTTCCTTCTAGTCTAGTGAGTATATATTGATTCTCCCCCACCACCATCCCTTTATTCAAAGAGAAAAAGAGAACTATCAGCATTCCAGACATATGAATTCTGTGTCCTGCTTTCTAATAATACAGGCATTGTCCCATGTCATGAAAATTCTCTTTGAGAGTTTGTTTGGAGGTACTAGGGTAGTGCAGCTACTTGTACATTCTTTTTTTTTTTTTTTTAATAAATATATTTTTAGTTGTCAGTGTACCTTTATTTTTTTTTTATTTACGTGTGGTGCTGAGAATTGAACCCAGTGCCTCACAGATGCTAAGCAAGCACTCTACCACTGAGCCCTACTTGTATACTCTTGAGCAAAGAATGGTCCTCCTCTATTGGGGAAGGTTGTCCTCTTAAACTGAGCACACAGCTTTGGGAGGGATACCCATGGAGCAGTGAGGGAGGAAGGGGGCACCTGCCTAGTTAGCCAGATCAGCTGAATCAACCCTGCCAATCAATGGGGTGCCTGATGTCACAGCCAGATCACCCTCACATCCATGAAATATTCTTTGAAAGTGATTTTAAAAATTTTTTTTAGTTGTAGATGGACATGATACCTTTATTTAATTTATTTATTTTTATGTGGTGCTGAGGATCAAACCCAGGGCTTCCAACATGCAAGGCTCAACCACTGAGCCACAACCCCAGCCCTGAAAATGATTTTAATTACCCCTTAACTTACTATTTTATCCTGTTTTATCATGAAATATTTAGCTAGCCACTGATTGTTGGCCAGTTGTATTATCCCAATTTTACTTCTTCTAAATAATACAGATAAGAAGATTTTTTTCTCGTCTTTCTGTTGCTCCAGTTCCTGCCACTTCTCTGTTTCTGTTTTCCTTCTCACAGGCCTGTAGAGTGGGACAGTGTTTTACTTTCCCTCTCTGGCTGTCCCCACCCCCTTAACCAGTATAGAATAGAGAATGAAGAAGTTGAAGAAGTTGTTCCACAGGAGGTTAGGGGTCAGGAAGAAGTGGGCATGAAGGACAGGCTATAGGAGTGTGACGAGGAGAGAGGGGTGAGATCCTGGGGTCCACCACAAGGTCTTGCAGACTTATTTATATTTGAAATAGAAGGAAATGAATCCATGGGGAGAGAGTAAAGATCCTAGAGACAAAAAAAGTTTGTGAAGATTAGGGGAAAAGAGGAGGAGAAAGAACCCTTTCTTCAGATCCTCAAAGAGAGAACAAGAACATGGATAGATATAAACATGTCATAGACTTTGAGGGGAATTTCCAGAGGGATGGATTTCCAGGCTAGAGTCAGTGGGAAGTTTCTATTGGCTGACCTCCTTTCTCTATGAAAAGTGGTAGGAGTTCTGCTGATGGTAAAGGAAAGGAAGGAACATTCATGGGGGGAATAAGAAGAGCATTTTGAGTTCAAAAGAAGCAATAACCTCCAGGATACCTATGTGTAGCACTCTTAAGAAATGAGTAAAAAGGAGTTTGCTGGGCTGAGGTAGGCAGTTTACAGACAACATACCAAAGCCCAATATGGAAGGAGCTGGAAGAGCTAATGGTGCCCCCATGTGGGAGATTGGGGAAGCCCAGGGTGGAGGACCCTAAGCAGAGGTAAATATCGTGACCCCCAGATTAAGGTGACATGTCTTGGGACTATGTGCAGGATTGCCATGTACCTGGGCTAGGAATTGGTGAAGTAGATTTGAGAAGGAGAAACTGGCTGTGGAGTCATTTGATCCTAGTTGGGTGGGAAATTAGGATTGATTAGAGGGAGCGATGGAGAATAAATGGAGAGAGCAGAGATCTGTAGGGGCCAGTACCCAGCTATAGTCCTATCTCACTCAGTCTTTCCCTTGTGTTTCTCAGGTGCTGGTACAGGGCTGCCTTTTGGATCCTTCCCAGCGGGAAGCATTCCTTCAGCAGGTGTATGAGCAGCTCTGCCTCTTTGAGGATAAGGTGGCTGCCATGCTACAGCAGCAGTATGATCCCCAGAGCCAGGTATGTGGGAGAGAAGTGGGCAGAGGCCATTTTGAAAGAGAGTATATAAGAATGGAGGGCAGAGAAGAGGATTGAACCACCTAGAGAAGGGAAGGATGGCAGAAAAGGGCTAATAGCCAGGGGCAGAGTGAGCCAAGGACAGATATGTTAGTGAATACTTAAAACTAGCTTCCTTTGGAGGACAGTGACTCAGATTCTTGGAGGGAGAAAAGGTGAAGGCCATTTGCTTGTGTTTTTTCAATCCTGTATCTTCTCCTGTGAGAATCTGAGAAACTGACCATAAATGGCTTTGATCTCAAGTTAGTGTTTTGTACAATCTTGGGCTCACTAGAATTGTTACTTGGCTCCCAGAAGTTGCCAGGCAAGTAGCAGTTCTGTGTGCTTGATGATTGGTATGGAATTGGATTGTTTATAAAATATTTCATGATAGTGATGAGAGAATACGGGAAAGGGCCCTTCTTGGCAAAAGGTGGAGAAGCCCTGCCTCAGTACAATCTGATGGTTTGTCTGGTGCTGGACTCCCTTCCCATTTGAGGTTCAGCAACTAAGCACATGGGTGGAAGGGAGAACAGTAGGACTCAGCAACATAGTGGGGAACTTGGGGTCTTCACATGATTAGGCCTGGGCAGTACTGGGATACAAATTCTGGTTTGGGAGCTGGAGGTACAGCTCAGTGGTAGAGCACATGCTTAGCATGTGTAAGGGCTTGGGTTCAATTCCCAGCACTACAGAGAGAAAAAAAGAAAAAGAAGAATCTGGATATGGTGGTATGTGCCTGTAATACCAGCTACTTGGGAGGCTAAGGCCAGAGAATCACTAGTTCAAGGCCAGCCTCAGCAATTTAGTGAAACCCTGTCTTAAAATAAAAAGTGAAAGGACTGGAACATAGCTCAGTGGTAGAGCACTCTGGGTTCAATTCCCAGATAAATAAGTATTAAATAAATAAATATTAATTAAATTTAAAACAGAAGAAAAATTATAAATTCTGGTTTTGCTGTGGATGAGGCAGCCATGCAATCTGTCCTATTCTAAGTTTTCTGTAACTTGGGACCAGGCAGAAGACCAGTCCCCAGACTCAGGGGAGCCCTTGGGTCGGAAGGTGGGAGTTTCCATGGTGACAGCTGATCTTGGACTAGTCAGTATGATTCGTCAGGGCATCTTGGCACTGCAGTTACTGCCCTCAAACTCCAGTGCAGGTCAGTAAAAAGAATGTTGGTGGGAACGGGGAAATGGGGATTCTGGAAGGGTGGGGGATATTGACAAAGATAGATGTTCCTGGGGATCACTGGGTCCCAGGGAAGAGGGTGTGTTTCATTGTTTGCAAAATACAAGTCTGCACTGGTGTATATCTTGAGTACCCTCAGCTCTGACAACCATCAGGGACCCTAGTGGAGTAGAACTCCAAGGACATCATGTAGGGCAGATTGTGATCTAGCCTCAAGAGAAAGAAGCAGGAGGGGAGGAGAGAAGGAAAGGTATTAGAGGTTTATAAAAGATGTTGGTGGGTGGACACTGAGGTCTTCAGGGCCCTGTCCATTGGGTACCTCCCTGTTAGTTTGTTCTGGCCAGTGCTGCAGGTCTGAATCCTATTTCCTGCCTCAGGTATCATCGTGATCACAGATGGGGTGACCAGCGTACCTGATGTTGCTGTCTGTGAGACACTACTGAACCAGCTTCGCAGTGGTACTGTGGCTTGTTCCTTTGTGCAGGTGAGCATTTTCTGGGAAGGAGAAGGAATTGGGTATCTCACAAAGTCAGGTGTGGCTGGTTACTTTCTTACAGGTAAGATTTCCCAAATGAAGCTAATGACATAGTTGCCTTGGGGAGAAGGTGTCATGTCTAGAGCAACATAGATAGCAATGGTGGGAGAGGACTCTTATTTTTGCCCCCTTTCTTTAGGATTTGGGAGATAGCATGTTAAACAAAAAGAGTGGAAATTTCAAAACCTGAGTCATTTTAGTCCCCCCACCCCACCCCATTAGGTTAGTTATTATTGTTTATGTTTCAAGGGTTAAAAACCCAGCTCAAACTAGCTTAAGCAAAGGGGAGGGAAGGCATATTCAGGGAACTACAACTGATTTGGATTGGTGGTCTATAGGGCAGGTGGCAAGAGCTATGGGAAGTAAGACTAGAGGGGTAGGCATAGCCAAGCATGGAAAGCTGGTTTTGCCAGATTAAGAAACAAAACACCTAGTTCTGTGGGTGATGCAGATATAGAGGAAAATCACTAGTTATTTTACATTCTATAAAGGCCCTTCTTGCTGCTGAGTCAAAGGTAGGAGTGGAGACAGAGAGATAATTACAGTGGTTCAAGTGAGAGGATCAGGGCTTAAATTAGGGAACTTAGGGGCAAGAGGTTTGAGAAAATAAAGAGTTGGAGTCAATATGATTTAGGATTAGCAAGATGCAGAGGGACAGGTGAGGGAGAAAGAGAAGGTAAGGGTGTCTCCAAGTTTCTGACTGGGTGGCATGCAGAGCAAATGGAAAGAAAAGCAGTTGGGGTGGAGTGAGGACAAGATGATGAATTTTGTGTATGAGTATGTTTTGTTTCAGTTTCATTTATGTTGTGTTGGAGGTTCCTGTTATTGGACACAGTATAGTAGTTAAGAACATTGCCTTTGGGGAATGGGGTTGTGGCTCTGAGGTAGAGCACTCACCTAGCACATGCATAGCCTTTGGTTCGATCCTCAGCACCACGTAAAACTAGATAAATAAAATACCAACTACAACTAAAAAATAAATATTAAAAAAAAAAAAGAACATTGCCTTTGGAGTTAGGCAAGCCTACTCTGCATTCTGACTATATTTATTAGCTCTGTGATCTTGGACCTACCATTTCATCTCTAGTTTGGATTCATTTATAAATGGAGATTATCAGAGTACCTACCTCCATGGGTGAGATCATATCTTTAAAGCACAGAGCAGACTGCCTAATTACATATGAAATGGCTGCTATTCATAGCAGTTAACAGTTGGATATGCAGATTCTGATACTCAAGAGACAAGGTAGATGAGAGGTAGAAACTGAAGATCTGTCAGGCTACAGCTGGTAATTGAGAAGAAGGAAGTGTCCCAGAAGAGCCTTGGGGAACACCATTATTTAAAGGTCACTGAAGAAGGCCCAAAAAGGAATGAAGGAAAATAATCTGACAAGAACCTAGGAGATTCTGATGTCACAAGTGAGAGGTTTTGGAAGAAATGAGTAGTTAACATTGTAAGAAGAGAAAGATTTAAGTAGGATGAGGAATGAAGTATGCCCTTTGGATGTAGTAATTACGTCACTGGGATCCTTTTCAGAATCATTTCAGTGAAGAGGTTGTAAGGGGAATTATTGCTGTGGATAGAAGAGAAGGAAGTAGAGATAAGTGTTGACACAAGAAATTTGGCTGTTCAGATCAAGTGGGGAACAAGAAAGAATGGTAGCCAGAGAAAAGCACAGGAAGGAAGGAGGGGTGTTTATTCTATTTGGTTTGTTTTTTTAAGCTAGAGACTTAAGCTTTGTTCTAAGGGGTCATAGTGAAAAAGAGTTTTTAAAAAAAGGAAAGAAAAGGGAACCTGATGGAGTGAAGTCCCTGAATTGACTGGTGGACATTGGCTCTAGAAACAGATTGAGGGATTCTTTCAGAGCAGGCAAGTGTCATTTCTTTCTTTGAGCTAGAAGATAGAAGTGAAGATGTAGATAAATTCTACCAAAGGCCCCATTTCTGTCTGAAGTGAAAGATAATGATGAGTACCATAAGGAAGGGAGGCCAGTTGAGAGAAGGTATAGGCTTAAGGACAACCCTGAATAAGTAGCTGGGTGTGGTGTCATGTTTTGATATAGGGCCAGCCTGCACACCATGCAGTTTTCTCCATTTGCGCACTATTGATTTGAGTGAGTATAGAGGTTGTGATCCTAGTTGGGGTTTTGAGGTAGGAGCAGAAAACAGTGAAGAGGGTCAGGGATTTGAGAACAATGTTTATGAAGTTGCTTGAACTAAGTAAGGATCCAGGTGGGGTTGGGGTTGCGTAAGGAGGGTCAGGATAATGCTGTTAGACTTGGGAGAGAGCACACTGAAGGCCTGGCAGAGCCAATGTGGTCAAAGAGCAGCAGGAAGAAGGCAGAAGGAAACTAAAGGGATAATCGTGTCTCATGGATTGTAGTAGTTTGGAATTTCTTTTTTTTTTTTTTAATATTTATTTATTTACTTTAGTTGTACACAATGCAATGCATTTATGTTTACGTGGTGCTGAGGATCGAACCCGGGCCGCGCACGTACGGGGTGAGCGCTCTGCCTCTGAGCCACGACCCCAGCCCCAAGTAGTTTGGAATTTCAAAGATGAATTTGTTCCAAGTGAAGCCAAGGCCCAAGATGTAGCCAACGTGCAGTAAAATAGAGATGAGAGTTAAGGAACAAAGCAGCCAGTGAACTGGATGAGTCATCTAGGCCAGTTAGTGAATATTTAAGCCTTAAGGGCCTCTTGGTTTGTCACAACTGTTGGGCTTTGCTGTGGTGGTGTGAAGGCTCTCAGATGCTAGTGTGAAAGCAACCAAAGACAATACAAAATGAATGGCATGGCTGAGTTCCAGTAAAACCTTATTGACAATAATAGGTGATAGGCTAGATTTGGCCTTCAGGGTATATGAGTTTGCCAATTTCTGATCTGTAGCCTTGGCATCGGCATCAGAAAGCTTGTTTGCAATGCAGACTCTCAGGTTCCACCCCAGACCTCCTGCATTTTAACAGTATCCCTTGGTGGTGGGGGGAGAAGGGGAGGTTCTGTATGCTCCCTGAAGTTTGAGAAACACTTTGTTAGTTATATACTGAAGTCTTTCAGGATGGTGACAGGAATGTACCAATTGCTAAAATCTTTAGAAAAGGAAGAGATGTATATTTGATGTTGAGGAAGAAGGACAGGATGGTGTGACCAAATGGTATAGGCTTCAGACAGAAGGACTCAAGGAAGGGCAGGCACAGAGGGAGAATGGTGGCCTGCTTCTCCTCCGTCTGTATTCCAAGGGATGGGAACAGCCACCCAGTCCCAGCTCCCTCTCTATTCATAGTCTCCAGTTCCTTTGGTGGAGCAGGGACTCTACTTGTTCACTTTCTCCAGGTGGGAGGAGTTTACTCTTATGACTGCAGTTTTGGCCACGTGCCCAATGTGGAATTGATGAAGTTCATTGCAATGGCGACATTTGGCTCCTACCTGTCCACTTGTCCTGAGCCTGAGCCAGGCAACCTGGGTCTGACTGTCTACCACCGGGCATTTTTGCTCTATTCCTTCCTACGCAGTGGTGAAGCACTGAACCCTGAATATTACTGCGGTAAGAGGCAGGCTGGGTGGGATGGAAGGGGGGATATAGAATGGGCCCAGAGATTATGCAGTCTAGGCTTTGGGAGAATTGAAAATCCAACTGGGGCTGATTGCTCTGGTGCTGTTCTCACAGTGATTTGGCATAGTCCCTTCCACTTGTGTTCCTGTCCACTGATAGATAACCATTTTCTCTTTCCCCATCTTCACTGGGCCCCAGGTTCTCAGCACCGCCTGTTTAATGAGCACCTGGTCTCTGCAAGCAGCAACCCTGCCTTGGCCTTGCGCCGGAAGAAGCATACTGAGAAGGAGGTGCCAGCTGACTTGGTCAGCACTGTGTCTGTACGGCTTCGAGAGGGCTACAGTGTCCGAGAGGTCACATTGGCCAAAGGTGAGGTCACTAGGTCCTACTATAATTTCAAAGATCTCTGAGAAATTTTGTGCAAGTATACCTGTTGAACAGAGGAAGACACCCATGTATCACACCTGAAAGAACATCACTGTGAGAGACTCTGTTTGTCATTTGAGAGTTGCCTTCAAGGTTTACTTCTCCCAGTGTGTAGCTTCCCAACTTCATCTCCTTTTGCCCAAGGTGAACCAGCTGAGGCGAGTGTAGTGTCCTGAACTTGGCTTTATTTTCAAATTACTCCCGCAAATTTCTTTTTGAGTCAGTTGGCAGACTCTAGGCCTGAAACCTATGGAACTGTGCTTGGAACCTTTGGCCAGGCTAGAGTTCCATGAGGTAGGTGAGGTTTCAGATAGGAATCTGTCTAGGCCTAGAGTCCTAGGCATTCTTCACCTAACTGGCCCTTCTGCTCCCCTGAAGGAGGCTCCCAGTTGGAAGTGAAGCTGGTGCTGCTTTGGAAACACAACATGCGCATTGAGTACGTGGCTATGGCACCCTGGCCTCTAGAGCCTGAGGGTCCTCGAGGAACACGGGTGGAAGTGACAATGGAAGGTGGTTATGACATTTTGCATGATGTGTCCTGTGCACTAAGGCAACCCATTCGTTCCTTATATCGTACCCATGTTATCCGCCGTTTCTGGAACACACTGCAGAGGTAAGTGATGTCACCACTTGGTGAATAATGCCCTATTTGTTGTATGGAGGAACGGATTTGTGAAACTGGAAGGGGTGGGAGGGTCATCCAGAAACACCAGGCTGTGTCCTTGGTCCCATCTCTTTGGGGTTCCCCTCAACCGTACCCAGCAGAGTCAGCTATGGCTCAGGCTTGGCCCTTATTTGACAGCATTAACCAGACTGACCAGATGTTAGCCCACCTTCAGTCCTTCTCCTCAGTGCCAGAGCATTTCACACTTCCAGACAGCACCAAGAGTGGAGTGCCACTCTTCTACATCCCTCCAGGCTCCACCACCCCGGTGAGTGGCTCTGATGTTTGGTAGCCCCTTTTCTGTCTACCTGGGTAGGGATCAGCACAGTATCTGGATCCCAGACCAACTTCTATTCCTTCCCTTTCAAGGAACAGAAACTAGAGGCTTTACCTTTGGCCTTGAAAGCATCTCTTTTCCCCCTTCTAAGGCCCTGGCAGGGGGAAGAGAAGGATCCAAAAGGTCCTTAACAGATCATGGGTGTCTGGCATCTTGCAGAATGTTTAGGTGGTGGTCCCTCAGCAGGCTGTGCACTCCCTCACCCCAGCCTCCCCAGCCACCTTCACCTGTTCCCAACCATCACCAACCACTGTGAACTGTGTGCTTTCTGAATGCCACAGCTTCCTTTGTCCTGTGCTGTCTTCACAATTGGTCCATGGCTGACAGCCTAGCACTGATGGGCACATGGCTTACATGGGTATACAGTGGCCTCATCATGAGGTCTTGCCATCACTCAGTTTTTCTTTGAAAGTCAGTGACATAAACTGGGCAGGTTCCATCTTCTTGCTGAATTCATCTTTTTAAATAGGGTACATAGTTTGTCTCTGGCTCAGTCATCCTAATCCAGCCTTCATATTTGAAGCTGTTTTTCCTTAGTCCCAAGTTAGGCTGTGGCCCTTATCCTTAATCTACTGCTTGCTGTCTTTGACCCTTGAACTGAGTCTGCCTTGGCTCTGTTTGCTGGTTGTCCACAGATGCTCCCATAGGGCTATATCTTCTGTCCCCAGGTGCTCTCCCTTCAGCACAGTGGTTCAGACTCCTCTCATGCCCAGTTTGCTGCCTATTGGAAGCCAGTGCTGTCTATGGATGCTAATTCATGGCAGCGTTGGCTGCACATGCATCGCCTGGTGCTCATCCTGGAGCATGACACGTGTGTATCTTCAGGGCTAGGGCCGTAGTTTGGGTGGAGGAGCAGGGGTAAGAGAATAGGGAATGATGGGAAGGGTACCAGCTGTGTCCATATCTTCCTGTTTATCAGCCCCCATAATCTCAGGCAGGCCTAGAAGAGGGAGAAAGTAGTCTACTCTTCCCCCCAAATTTGGGGCTGGGAGGTCTGATTGCATTCAACACCTTCTTCCTAGACCAATCCCCAAGCACCTGCATACCCCAGGCAGCAATGGACGCTACAGCACTATTCAGTGCAGGATCTCACACTCCTCCCTGACTTCTCTGCTTCGGGACTGGAGCAGCTTTGTGCTGGTTGAGGGTTATTCTTATGTCAAGCTGCTCTCCAGGTGGGCAAAGTGACATCTTCTTACTTTTCCCCCCATCACCTCATTCCATATCTCCTTCTCTAATGCCAGGCCTCAACTCTACCTCCTCCTAAACCCATCTACTCCCAGCCTAGGGCTGCTCACTCCCTCCCATTTCTCCCCAGTGCCCCAGACCAGCCCCCCTCCTCCTTCTACATGGTCCGCATCATTTCCAAGGCCCCATGCATGGTTCTTCGCCTGGGTTTTCCCATTGGCACTCCAGCACAGGCCCGGCACAAGGTAAGCTGGGCCCTTACTCCCAGACCAAGGAGTCTTCGGGTGTCGATGAGCTCCATCTCCTGTTCCCCCACAGGACCAGTTCTAGTAGGGCAAAGTGATTCCCAGACCAAGTAAGGCTTGAAGGAGAGGGTTCTCTTACCTTGTCTGTGGGCCCCTTTTCTCAGGCTTATAGGGAAACTTGACTACATTTTCCTTGCAGATTGTGTCAGGTTTGAGGGAAGAGATCCTGCGCCTTCGTTTCCCCCACCGGGTGCAAAGCAAGGAGCCAACACCCAAGGTGAAACGAAAAGGTCTGGGTGGCACTGGTGGGGGCAGCTCTCCCTCCAAGTCACCCCCCATGCTGGGACCACAGCAGGCCCTGTCTGACCGGCCCTGCCTTGTGGTCCTCCATAAACCATTGGACAAGCTCCTCATCAGGTTAGTTTAGAGGATCAGGAAGGGGCCCAGAACACGAGGGGAGGGTTGAGTAGAGGTCAACTGAGGAATTGCCCACTTTGCAGGTATGAGAAGCTACCTCTGGACTACCGGGCACCCTTCCTACTGACACTGGAGCCACCAGGGCCACTGCCCTTAGTCTCGGGCCGTTCAGCCTCATCTAGCCTAGCATCACTGTCACGCTACCTCTACCATCAACGCTGGCTCTGGAGTGTCCCATCAGGCCTGGCTCCTGCACTGCCACTCAGTTCCATTGCTCAGCTCCTATCCGTCCTCACTGAGTATGTCACTGGAGCCTGCCAGGCTACTGGGGCGGGAGTAGGGCAAGTGTGGACTTTGAGTTTGAACACTGGCAGAAAGCCTAAGCCAGGCACTTTCTCCCACCACGTTCCAGTATCAAGTGTAGAGTGCGCTACTGCCTGACCTTGCGCTTCCCCCCCTACTCTGCTTGTTTTGGCCTCTGATCCTAATTGGACCTGTTGTACCCTGAGGGACCACTAGTCCAAGCAGAGCCCCCCGTGGACTAGGCTGTCATGATGGCTACTGGGAGATGGGTGTGTTGGGGCACTGCACTGAGTATCTCCTTTCTCATCTTCTTCTATCTTTATGGGGCTTTAGAGTTCGACTCTCTGAAGGATTCCACTTTGCCTGCAGTGGGGAAGGAATCATCAATATGGTCCTGGAACTTCCAATTCAGGTGTGTGTTACCCCTCATGACACTTCACCTCAAGGTCCATCGTAATCTCAGGGACATTTGTCTCTGAGCTGGGTAGGGACTGCTATAAACCGTGCCTTATAGGGACCATATGAGGCCAGAGTCATAGAAATATGAGAAGTGGTGAGGGTACTGAAGTTCTGAGGGCCAGAACTAGGCCAGACCAGGTCTTCACACCAGCTAGGATATTTCCCTATTTACCCACAGAATGAACCCCCCGGGCAGGCTGCAGCTGAAGAGAAACACACATGTGTCATCCAGTACATCCTCTTCCCCCCACACTCCACCTCCACCAAAGACAGGTGAGATTTAGCCCTGCCTGGAAGTCATCTCTGCAGAGTACCCTCTCTTCCCACTGTCCCCTAAACATCTGGCTCACATATCCTAAGATGTCCATCTCAAGTTGAGGCGGGGGGGATGCTGTATTTTGATGTTCCATCAGGCACACATGGTCTACAGAGGCCACGTGCAACTTGTGGCTGTCCTCCATGCTTGCCTCCTTCCTTTCCTCCATGGGGCTCGCTCCCTGCCACAGGCTGTGTGTTAGATCCCTTCTCCCTCTTCCTCAGAGCCCTTCCTCCTTTAGCTTCTCAACAGATGACGACAATGATGTAGAGGTGGAGGCCCTGGAGGGGGACTCAGAGCTTAATCTGGTCACCGAGGTGTGGGTGGAGCCACAATATGGGCGAGTGGGACCTGGCCCTGAAAGCTGGAAGCACCTGCAGAACTTGACATACTCTGAGATCCCTCAAGCTGTGAGTGACCGAAGAACCATACCCTGATCTCTCACCAGGTTGCATCTCCTTTGGATGCTGTAGCCTGTGGGCTTCCTGGGCCCTCAGAATGTCTGTGACTGTTTAGGCTTCATTGAGAACCAGAGGCTAGGGTTACAAGGAATTACTCCTGTCCTCTGATGTTTTCTTCCCTAGCTGCACCCACGGGATGCTGCCTGCATAGGCTCCATGCTGAGCTTTGAATACCTGATACAGCTGTGCCAGAGCAAGGAATGGGGCCCTTTGCCCCCAGAGCCGAGGGTCTCTGATGGTCAGTGGGGAAGGTGGCCTCTGGGTGGAACAGGGGAATGAGTAGGGAGAATGCAGGTAATCTGGGTCTCACTGTTGTGTCCTATCATCCTTCCCTCCTCCCAGGACTAGACCAGGGAGGAGACACCTGTGTCCATGAGATCCCTTTCCATTTTGACCTAATGGGATTGCTGCCACAGTGCCAGCAGCTGCAGATGTTTTTCCTTTTGCTTTCCAGAGGTGGGTGAATTTGGTACCTACTCACCCCTCTCCTAAGGAATCAGCATGCTGGCATATTAGAGAGCAGATGAGTAGAGGAGCAAATGAGTGATGGGGCAGGAGGAAGCTGAGGCCAAAGGGCTTTGCTGGCCAGGGTGGAGCTGGGGACACTGGGCAGCAGGAGGCTCTGGGTGCTGAGTAGAGTGTGTGTCGGGCAGAGCCAGAGGGTGTTCCTCTCGCCGAGGGGCCCTGTCCTGCCAACGACACCGTGCTGTGCCTGCTGCACAGCTGCCTGGGGCAGGAGCTGAGTGACCGGGAGATCCCACTGACCCCTGCTGATCAGGCTGCCTTCTTGAATGAGGTACTGCGGCGGAGCTGTCATGATCCAGGTGAGTTCCCCACCTTTTTCCTATCACTAGAGTCCAGCCCAGCCCTTTGCCTCACTCCCACAGGGCGTTTTCTGTCTAAGCTCTGGCTCCCTCCTCCCCGTCCTCCCCCTCTCTCTTCAACTCAGAGCCCTGCTTTTCTGGGGCTCTACCCTCTTCCACCATCTCTATGCCTGTTGTAGGTGCAGAGGGGGGATGCCAGTAGGAAGCCATGGGATCCTAAAGGATCAAGTCAGCAGCACCCTGTCCTCTGGAGACTCGGCTCCTCCTGCCCTGGTCAGCATTGAGTCTTCTCCCTGAGCCTTTGTCATACTGGCCTCTTTCCATCACTATACATCCACACCCAGGTTTCTATCACCCTGATTCCAGATACCTTCTGCCACTGATAGAACACTGTCATTTCCATTTGTTCTGAATCTTATACACTACACCTAAGATGAGTCAGCTCAGGGTGAAGGTAGGGAAGCTTTTGTAAATTGCTTTAATTTTCTGTTTCTCTTTTACAGGGTGGAGGTCTTCCTGAAACTCTCAGGCCTCTCATCTCTGCCCAGCCCCCTCAGTGGCGCTGCTATGCCAGACTGGTGACCCCCCAGCATGTGTTCCTGACTTTTCTCCCTGCTACCTTCACAGGTATTAACTAACTACTGGCTTCACTAACACTCCCCATCACAGACACAGACACACACACACGCACACACACACACAGTATAAATCCCTGCACTTCCTCACCAAAACACCAGACAACTCTGATTTGTATCTGTCTTTCCTCTTCAGATGTTCAGCGTCTGGCTGCCTATGGCCTGGAGGGACTTTCTCAAGAAGAAACAAACCCTAAGTTTGGGGATTGGAGTGGAGCCCCCAGTACACGAGATCTAGGAGGAACTGGGGTTAAGGCTACCAAGTCCCAAGTCCCTATCCTCAGCATAACCCTAGCTGATGGTAAGGTCGTTGATTCTGATGTCAGTTAAATAGGAGTGGGGTGAGAAACAAACAAAGGGCTTGAACACCTTTCCCTACAGACAGTGCCCAGGATCAAGGAGAGCTGAGCCCTCCCTTCCGCCGGGACTTACAGGCTTATGCTGGGCGTCAGGCTTCCCAGACAGAGGGTGCAGAGGGGCCCCGGACCCGGTGTCCTGTCTATATCTATAGCTGTTCCCTGGAAGCATTGAGGGAGCGGATGGTTGGCATGCAGCCCCCTCAGGCACCCCGAGACCTCATCTTCCGGTGAGTGCCCTTGATGTTCATCTGTGTCCTCCTCCTACAAATGTTTGTATGTACACTCATGGGTATGGATAAACAGGTTGACAGTCAGTGACAGGAACTCAGCTTCTGGCTTCCCTCAGCAATTTCATCAAATGAGTGAATATGTTTTTGTAAGAGTCTGGATATAAGAGACTGGATATGCACTGGCTAATGAATCCAAGGTATCATATAGGGGAGTTAGCCAAACTCTGTTGTCCCTCCATTCCTAGGACTCAGTTCCTTGACCACCCCTCTGCATCCTCAGTCTGGATGGAGCCCAGGTACAAAGAGGCAGCCACCCATTGTGCCTTGTTGCAGGAGCATGCACAGCGGTGCTATGTCCGTGGTAAGCAGGAAGGCCAGGTGAGGGAGGAGTGAAGCTCTGGGAGTGGAGATACAGGCATTACAGGGGTGGGACCTGGAGAAACCATTCTAGAGCTGACCCCCGTGGCCTTTTCCACTTCCATTAGGGCTATTCCGGAGCTTGCAGCAATCACAAAGCGTGACTTGCCAGGATTTGCTGACAGCAGTGGATGCCTGTGAGGAACTACTGCAAGAAGTAGACATCACCCCATTTTTGCTTGCTCTGTGTGGCCACACTTGTGGTTTACCTCATGCACCCCCAAGCCCTGGTCCTCTCAGCCCAGGGCTTTTCAGCAGCAGCATTGAGGAGGGTCCAGATCCTCGGGAACGAGCTATCCTAGCTTCTGAGTCCAGGTTAGGATTACTCTTGAATGATGTCAGAGAAGGTGGGGAAACAAACCAAGACTCTAATAACAAGAACCTTCTGATCCAGGCATGGGCATCAGAGAAGCATCAGTATTTTGTTGCTGGCTTCCTTCTTCCCATACAGGCTGCTTTTTCCCATGTGGCCCTGGCAGCATTCTCCCTCCCAGGCACTCCCCATCTCTCCTGCTGTGGTGTGGTCTGATGAGCCAGGTCAGGGCCAAGGAGTTCCCAGTTGCCAAATTGGAGACTTGAGTTCTGAGGACCTCCATACAATAGTAACAATCACTCCAACTAATCTGTGTGTCATGGGGTCCAAAACTGTATTTCGCTCACTGCTGAGTCCTCAGCTCACTTTAGGCCTTAACGGGTAGGCCTTAACGGGCCACTGCTGAAAGGAAGCTGAAGGGAAGAAGAGAGATTGCAGGCAGATAGCTCTGTATTAGTCTCTACAGTGTATCGCCATTGGGGAAACAAGAACTAGAGTGGTGGGTATATTGAGGACTCCTAATTGGAACTCTAGCCTAGGGCTCTCTGAAGCTCTAGATCCCCTGTTTTTCATGGCCCCCAAGTAAATTCATTTTCTTCCCATCAAACCTCACTTCTCCACCTGTCTTCTGCATTCATGGTGAATGATACCACTCTCCACCCAGTGATGCAAGTCAGAAAACTGGGATCACCCTCACTCTGTTTCACGAAATGTCTGTCCCTTAAGAAATGTGGAGGTTAGGGGCTGGGGTTGTGGCTCAGTGGTAGAGCGCTCGCCTAGCACGTGTGTGGCCTGGGTTCGATCCTCAGCACCACATAAAAACAGATTGTGTACAACTAAAGCAAATAAATAAATATTTTTTAAAAAAAAAAAAGAAAGAAATGTGGAGGTTAGAGCCCAAATAGGTGGGTTTGTTCTCCTTGGCCTCTATCACTGCCCAAGCCATTGTGCTGATACCCTGTAGACAAGAGACAGGTGTGTGCTGCTCCTCACTTGGGAAGCAGGTACCTCTAGCACTTGGTGGTTTTTGATACTGGTGTCCTCCCCACCCCCACCTCAGCATAGAGACCGAGGACCTAAGTGAGCCTGAGTTTCAGAGCACCCGTGTCCCTGGCAATCCAGACCCTGGCCCAGAGATCTCTCTGACAGATGTCTGCCAGCTCAGAGGAGAGGCACACGATGCCCTTCATGGCCTCATCCAGGTGGGGAGCTTGGGTGAGGGCAGAAGACGGGTAGAGTCCTTGTGCACTATCCCATTCTGGTGGAGGGGTAGTGCCTTCAAAGGTCAGCTGACATCATAACCACTTCTAAACCCTATAACAGGAGAAATTCCTGGAAATTAGTCGTCTCCACTTCCGCACAGTGCCCTCCAATCCCCACTACTTCTTCTATTGCCCTCCATCCAGCAGACGAGAAGTGAGTGCCTTTCTTCCTTCCCTCCTTTGTGCCCTAAACCCAGAGCCCTAGTCATCCCCATTTGGCCTGCCTGGATCCTCTTGAATCTTACTTCTTCCCTGTGGCCCAATGTAGTTCTTGTTCTGCTTGGATCAAATTTTGTTTTGTTTTGTTTGTTCGGTTGATTTTGGTTTTGGTATTTTGGGTGTCTCCCCCCTTCCCCCACCGCCGCCCCAGGATGATGGTCCTCGGGACACAGTAGACAGAAAAGTCAGTGATCTGGAGTTTTCAGAAGCTGAACTCTTGGGAGAAGAAGGTATGTGAGCAAGTGGGTTGAGGTGGAGGAGGTTGCTTCAAGCTAGGATTGAGGGGCCTCCACTGTCAGCTTAGCTTGTTGACCATATGACATGCATCCTAGGTGACACATCTGCCTGCTGTGTGGTCACTGAGAGTGATCCAGAGCTGGAGGTGGAATACCGTGAGAGCCGTGAACCAGACCTGGGGCCTGCTGGTTTAGACTCCGCCTCACCATCAGATGCAGACACTGTGAACCCTGATGAAGACTCCTTCAGTATCTTGGGGGGTGACTCACCCACTGGGCCTGAGAGCCTTGTGCATGACCTGCCACCCCTGTTCTTGCACCTCACATGCTCTGTGCGGCTTCGTGGACAGCACAGCTCAGTACCTGTGTGCAGCCTGCCTACCTGTCTGGGTGAGTTCAAGGGAGCCTGAGGAAGGCCAGGGTCCCAGTACAGATTGCCTGCCTGCCTGTCTGTGGGTGGAGGAAGGCCTAGGAATATGACTCATTAGCGCGTAGAACTTGGAATCTGTGCTTTTCCCAGGGCCCCAGCAACCCTGGCTTTCCCCCTCTCCCAGGCCAGGTGCTTACCAGTTTGGAGGGCCCCCCGATTGGAGGCCGAGTTCCCCTGAGGGACCTCAGTGTCACTCTGGATGTCTTTGTGTTGACTCTGCCCCTGGAAGTGGAGCTTCCCCCAGCCTCGGACCCTCAGCACCACAGGTGTGGTCTCAGCAAGCTTGGTGGAGGGTCTGGGTCTTTTGTGGGAGGAGGGGGACCATTAAAGGAGTATAAGGGAATGTGGGAACTAAGGAGACTTTGAGGAGGCCCCAGGGTGGGTAGTGTCTCCTGACGGTTGACCTTTTGTTTCTACCCTGTTTAGATCAACATCTGAGAGCAGTGCTTCATTCCCACGGTCCCCAGGGCAGCCGTCATCTTTAAGGTCAGATGATGGCCTGGGACCCCCACTACCACCCCCAGAAGAAGAGAGGTATATAATTATCTCCCTCTCACAGTTTATCACTCCCCCTCAGTTTCATTCCTGGAAACCAATATCTGAATCTTCCTTCCACTTAGGCACCCAGGACTGTCCAGTTTGGCCACACCCCACAGACTGGCTATCGAGACCACTATGAGTGAGGTAAGGGCCTTCTCTCCCCAAGTGCAAGCAATAGCTCCCAGTGCTCTAACTGACAACCTTTCTATATATAAGTGAGAAAATACCTCCCTTTATTCTGGGATTTAAGTGAGGCTTTTCTCAGTCTGAGCCAGAGTATCTTCTAGTATTTTCTAGTCTGGGAGTGAGGTAATGCTCCAGTAAGCAAGAAAGATGCCCTTTACCACTTCCTGGGTTGTTCTTTCTAGATCCGCTGGTTGTTAGAAGATGAGATGGTGGGGGCACTCCGAAGAGGGGGCATCCCCCAGAGCCCTGCCCTGCACCGAGCAGCTGCCCACATCCATAGCTCTCCTGGACGCTCCACCTGCCTTCGCCAAACTCTGCCACTGAGTTTTGTGTTTGGGCCAGAGCGTTCCCTCACACAATTCAAGGAGGTAAGCTACTCTCAGAACACTCCAAGGTCCCCTGGGCACCCATCCTTCCCTGGACCTTCTAGCACAGGACTAGAAGGCCCAAAGTTTAGTCCATGGAATTATCCTTCCCACAATATTATCCTCCTCACAATATTGTCTGTTCTTCACCCCTGTGCCTAAAAGCCCAACTCAGTGGAAAGAAACCCAGTGTCCAACCTTGTCACTGGGTCTGTTGAACCTTGGAAAGTCACCAAACCTTTTCTTACCTCAGCAATAGGGATGCTGGCATTTTCTTCACCAGGTAGTTGGGAGTGTCTAGTGAGGAAGTATAGTCACCTTATATAGGGAGGGCTACTCCTGCCTAAATTACAACCTTGGTCTCTGCTCCCTAGGAGTTCCGCCACCTCCACCTCCCTGGCCATGCTCTCCTTGAGGACCCTGACAGTGGCTTCTTCTTTGTGGCAGCTGGCCAACAGCCAGGTGGGTCCCATGGGGAGACCCCTGCAGTGTCCTGGGCTTGGCACAGCCATGAGGACAGGACTGAAGGCATCGAAAGGGAGGTAAGTCTCACCTGGGGTAGAGGGAGATGGTGGTGGGTATGTGACACTGTACTTCAGTCTTGATATCCTGCCTTGCAGGCCCTGATCACCAGTCCCCAAGCTCCTGGCTCCCCAGAGGATTCTGAGGGCACACCTCTCATCAGCCTGCCCAACCTGCCACAAGCAGGTAAGAGAGAACTTGGGAAGCAAAGTTTGGGGATCAGAACCAGAGACTTAAAGCTATCTCGTCCTGCTTCCATTTTTGGAGGGAGGCCGTAGGCAAGACTGAAAGAAGCTCCAGGTATTTTCCTTCTCTATTCAGGGAGTCAGCCTGGGCCCAGTCGGGGACTAAGCCTTATATCCAGTCAAGGCAGTGTGGACTCAGACCACCTAGGTAAGCTGGGGGCAGGGGCAGAGGACTCTAAGCTGATGGCAGGGGGCATCAGAAGGGGCTCATTTAAAGGGGACTGTCAAGCCTGATGTACTTGGGGGCTCAGACAAGTCAGGCTCAGTTCAGAATGGGAATAAACTTCAGCACATTTGATACAGGTTATGATGGTGGCAGTAGTGGTTCAGACAGTGAAGGTCCAAATGAGACCCTCAGTGAGAAGGCCCCCTTCACATTGCGGACTCCACCTGGGCCAGCACCTCTGCAGCCTTCACTCTCAGTCCTTCCTGGGCCCTGCCTGCCCGACTTCTGGCTCATTGTTCGAGTACTACAGGATCGTGTGGAAGTGTATGCACATGCACAGTGAGTAGAAGCCAGGGCCTACACCCTGGCACTGATATTAACCCCTTTTCCCTATTCCCACATGTTTCTTCAGTGTTGTTAAAAGTAAGACTTAGGGCCTGGGGATATAGCTCAATTGGTAGAGTGCTTGCCTCGCATGCATGAGGCCCTGGGTTCAATCCCAGCACCACCAAAAAAAAAAAAAAAAAGTAAGATTTGGGACTGAGAGCTTCAGTAGGAATCTGACTTGAATTCTAAGGTTAGAGCTTCAGATCTCTTCCCACATCTAGCAAAACACATAACTCTAGACTTTGTTAATGGAATTGGAAAGCTGATGGACAGATTGGATTCTAACTGAACATTAAAAACATCTCTGGTTCAGAGCAACTTCAGAGGTTGATATATAAAAATAAGGAATAATAGCTGATATTTAACAAGTACTTAAAATATATACATACTGTTCTAGCATTTTACATGGATCAACACATTTTAATCTATATAAATAACCCTACCTAATCTTACCCTAATGGTATGGAAGAAACTCAAGCAAGAGAAATTAATACTTGCCCAAGGTCACCGTAAATTCTTGAGCTAGCATTCATGGACATCTGCTTAAATGCCACTCTGTTCTCTTGGGTGGGGTTGAGAGCGGGGAAGAACACCATTCTGACCAGGAAGTGATGGAAACCTTAATGTGGTGCCAACTGGCAAGGCAAGCAAGGAGCCTAAGCTCCTAGAATTGCTCTTGAGAATTCCATTTTTACCATTTCCCATTAGGTTTACTTCCCTTGTCCAATTCTTTCTCCTTTTTATGGTTTCCCTTGGTCCTGCTCCATGACCTCCATGACCTCCCCTCCCATTTATGACAATTAAAACCTCCTGCCAGTTCTGTGTTGGATTCATCCTTCCTTCCTAGGAGCCTGATTCGGGAGGATGGGGGGCCTGGCACTGAGTGTCGCCACCTACAGCAGCTCCTGGTAAGGCGAGTTGGGGAGATCTGCAGAGAGGTCAACCAGGTGAGCATATCCAAGGGCAGGGCTCTCTGGGCACTAAGGCACAGACCACATGAGAAGGGAGTTTCTGGGAACTTGATTTTCAGAGGCTATTGTTCCACTGCAGACCCAACAATAACTATGGGATGTTTTCTTTGACCTCCCCCTACAATTACTGGAATGCTATTACTCCCCCACCTCACTACAGACTGGGAAGATCTCTATCGCACTTCTTATAATAGTGGGTCACTCTCTCATTTCCTCTCAGTAACTCTGAAATGTCCCCTCTCCTTGCAGTGTGCTAGCACTAGGGATTTCATGTGAACCAGACAGGGAAACCCTGACTCTGTGGAGCTTACATAGAGCAGGGAGGTAGACATTGGACAACTAAATCACATGGGTTATTTTAATGACAACTGTGAAGAATTCTACAAAGGAAAAGCAGAGGTCAGGAATCTGACAGGCCAGAGTATCAGGGAAGGCTTCTTAGAGGAAATAAGTGAGACCTTAAGTTGAGACCTGAAGGATATTACCAGATTCTGGCAAAGAGGAGAGACAGATGCTTCTCACTGGGTTTGCTCTTAGAGCCCTGAACTCTGTTACCATGGGACACCATTTCTGATTATAGGTGTTTTGACCTTTGACCCCCAGTGATAGTGGTCATTCTCTCTGGCCTTTGATCATCCCACCCACCATCCACTTATGAGGAGATACTTCACTTCTCTGACACCTTGTTCCTTCTCCCAGAGATTGCTTCTTCAAGATCTTCATGACAGTCATGTGTGTAATTCTCTTCTGGTGGCTGAGAGTGAAGAAGATCTATGGCGCAGTGAGACCCCTTTCCACTCCCGTCAGCGGGCACCACTCCCCAGTGATGGTAGGATCCTACCCAGTAGCCTCCTTCTCAAGGCAATACATCTGTCCACCTTTTGTTTATTTATTTTTTTAATTTTTTTTTTTGTGTGTGTGGTACCAGGGATTGAACTCAAGGGCACTCGACCACTGGGTCACATCCCCAGCCCTTTTTTGTATTTTTATTTAGAGACAGGGTCTCACTGAGTTGCTAAGTGCCTCGCCATTGCTGAGGCTGGCTTTGAACTCGCGATCCTCCTGCCTCAGCCTCCCAAAGTACTGGAATTACAGGTGTGCGCCACCACGCCCGGCCACTTTTTTTAATCCAGTACTTTGGTGAGAAGCTGAGAGCAGAGTCCTCGCTATTTTGTCATTGGTTTCAAGTAATAGAGAGCAAGAATAGGATGGAAATAGATTCCTGGATTTGGCTCCTTCTAGTTTGTCAGTGACATTCATGGAAGCAATTTCAGTAGAGAGGTGGAATAGAAACCAGATGAAATGGAGAAGTGAAGATAGGCAGGTGGAGCAGAGAATAACTACTCTGTCAAGTAGTTTGGCCATGAAGAGAAAGAGAATAGATGCGGCAGTAACTGAAGGAAGATGGAGGCAAGGAAGGAACTTCAAAATAAGGTAGATGCTGGGCGTCGTGGTGCATACCCATAATCCCCACTGCTCAGGAGGCTGAGGCAGGAGGATTGCGAGTTCAAAGTCAGCCTCAGCAAAAGCGAGGCACAAAGCAATTCAGTGAGACCCTGCTTCTAAAAATACAAGAAAGGGCTGGGAGTGTGGCTTAGTGGTTGAGTGCCCCTGAGTTCAATCCCTAGTACCCCCAAAAAAACAAAATAAGGTAGAGATTTGAGTATGTTCATGTTCTGTAGGGAAAGAGCCAGTAAGGGGAAGAGAGGTTGAAGAATACAGGAAAAAAAGAAAAGATTGAAGGGACACAATGCTATGACCTGTCTTCCTAAGGGCACACTTGCACCTGGCCATGACTTGTTATCCAAAATGTTCATCTTTCCCCGGCAGGGTAATAAACAGGGATGAGGAGTCTGGGGGAATGAAAACAAGTTCTCAAGTGAGAGAAGACCAGAGAGGAGGAGCCTGAGGTCCCATAGAAGAATTGGCCACCAGACAGGCAGGCAGGGCTCCTTTGGGATTCCTGAGATTTCTAGTCATGCTAAGGAAACATGATAATCTACTTGAAGTGGTAATTGAAGTCTCAACACTTCAGCTCCCTTGTCTTTTTCCAGATGACCTGTCATCCCAGTCCATAAAGGAAAAGCTAAATTATGTCATTCTTTTGCAGTCTTTCCTTCTGGCTTTAAAATTAAAATCACACCACTCCTTACTTTTAACATTCTCAGCTGTTCTGTAGACAACCTCTGTGTGTGTGTGTGTGTGTGTGTGTGTGTGTACAGGGGATTGAACCCAGGGCCTCATGCATGCTAAGCAAGTGCTCTACCACTGAGCTACATCCCCAGTCCCATAGAAAACTTTTTTAACATCAACAGGAGAGTGTACCTCTCAGCACATCCTGAGATATTCCTCATATTAAAGCAGATTCCCCATAATTAGCAGATTCCCATGATTTTGAAGACAATTTCTGCAAATTGAGAATGAGCCAAGACAACCAAGCACTTTCACCTGGGATGTAAGACCAGTCAGAACTCAGACACAGTCCTTCCCCATTTTAATCTCCATATTTTTTCCCTGAAACCTTTAGTAACCATCGTTCTGTGCCAAAGTTTCTACACAAAAACTTTGAAGCCTCCTGGGTATCCTGTATTGCTGCTGACACCTGACAGCAGCATCTCTGGGAAACCAGATTGCCTCTTTGACCTACTGAAAGATTTCTCATTAACACAGAAACATGAAAAGGATCAAACAAAGCATTGGACTGTGACCAGGGGCTCTTGGGTACCACCATACCATCCATTGGGATATCTGGCCTCCAAAGCCAGGACACTCACTCTGCAGTCTTTTTGTTTTAATGATGTTACTGTTGCAACCCCCTTGTGAGAACAGTGGCTTATAGTGCCACTGACATGTTATGACAGGCCAGAATCCCTTGGCATTGTCTTCAGGATTGTCTCATGCTCTTTCTCTACACTGCTCCTTAGCTCCTTCTCTGGGTCTCCTTGAGGTGGTTCTGAAAGTCTTTGTTCTATGACCTGTCTTCCTAAGGGCATGCCTCTGCCTGGCCCTTCTTGTTACCCAAAGAACTCATCTTGCCCTGGGAATAGATAGTGATGAAGAATCTGGGGAGACTGGCAAGTCAGCCAGTCCCCAGGTGAGCAGTCTGGAGGGCTGGGGGCTGGATGCCTTGTTTCTAACCCATGCTCTCCCTCCCTTCAGATTATGCTGCTGATGAGAGCTGTGCACCCCGAGGGTACCTAGCAGCCACAATGCAGTTTGTCCCTGGACATTTCTCCTGTGATGTTGTATGGGGAACTATAATCCGAGTCCACTCACGCCTCAAGATGGGGCCCAGTATGGGGGTCTCTCGGGGTACGTGATTGATGTAAGAGGGCAGGTGGGAAGCAGAGGATCTGGGGAAGGGAGTTTCCTGAGCTTGTGTTACTCCCCCAGCCATCCAGGCCCTGCGCTCTGTGCTTAATGCCTTCTCTGTGGTGAACCGGAAGAATATGTTTGTTTATCAGGAGCGAGCCACAAAAGCTGTGTACTACCTTCGGTATGTGGGCCCTGGGAAGATGGAGTAAAGCTTGAGTCAGGGATGGCGTGGGAGGAGACATGTCCAGAGACATTGCCACTCTTTCCCAGGCTCCTGGAGACATCCTGCAGTGACCGGCCATGGGAAGTGGATGCTCTGCCGCCTTCCCTAGCTCTGTCCCGAAGCCAGGAGCCCATCTACTCTGAGGAATCCTCGGCATGTATTGTTCCCACTCCCTGATACCCCTGTGTTCCCTTTGTACTTTGCTTCCTAAACATGGGCCTTGACCATATTTGTCCCTGTAGGGTCCTCGTTCTCCCCTGGATGTGGCTTCTAGCCGTAGTTCAGATACAGCTCGCCCTGTGGGCCAAGTGGACAGACATATCCAGCTGCTAGTGCATGGTGTAGGGCAGGCAGGTAAGGACTATGAGGGGTTGGGGAATGGCCCATGAGGTCCCAGAGTCCTCAAATCCTCTGGAACCTCTCAGAGCCTCCCCTACTCTCCTCTGGGCTCCCTTATCCAGTTCCTGTTATGTTGTGGGCTTTGCTCCAGCAAGAATTGAGTGAGAGAGGACAGACTCCGCTGACATTTAGGGGATTGGACTCACAGCCAATTGAGATGCAGCTTGAGAAAAAGATCCTGGTAACTGTAGGATAGATGGTGGCTCCACAGGCTAATGGCAGGAGCCAGCTAGGGTATAGATGATGGGTTCATTTGGGGCTGTGTTGAGCCTGTGGGGTCCAGTACTGTGTACCAGATCTCAGGATATGGCTATTACACACCCTCTCCTTTAATCTTTGTGACACATCTGTGAGTTTGGTAACTACTATAATTCTAATCTATGGATGAGGGCCCTGAGGCTTTGAGGTACAACTCATGTCCACAGTCATAGTGAGTAGCTTGGTAGAACTAGAACCTGGTGCCTCTAGTATACAAGGGATCATTAGAGTCTGAGTTTCAAGGGCTGGCGTGGGGGTAGCTGGATCCTCTACTAGTGTCTCACCTTTCATCGCGACCATGTCAAGGTCCTGAGATCACAGATGAGCTAGTGCGGGTTCTGCGGCGGCGCCTGGATGAGGCCACACTGGATGTCATCACAGTCATGCTAGTTCGAAACTGCAAGCTGACACCTGCTGATGTGGAGGTCAGCTCCCTCCCAGAGTCCAACATCCTTCTCAGGTCCAGCCAAAGGTGTTGGGCGATCTAGGCTGGAACCTCTGCATTCAGTTCTGACCTCCTCTTCCATTTTGCAGTTCATCCAGCCCCCTGGAAGTCTCCCCTCAGAGGTACTGCATCTGGCCCTACCTGCCTCCTGCAGGCCGTGGCTTCCTGCTCTGGCTTGGTACCTGCGCCAAAACCTACTCATCTTTCTGCACTCTCCCAAATACACAGACAGCAATAGCCGGAATCACTTCCAAGTAAGATTGCTCTCACCTCTCACACTCATGTGCACCTCTGCCCCCTGCACATCCTGACCATAACTGTTTTCTACAGATACCCCATTTGTACCTTTGCCTATGGACCTGTGCAAACCCATCCCCCACTCACGTTCATTCTCTGCCTATGTCTTCCTGTGCTCACATGTATATCTGTACCCACTTCCCTACTGTGGATCCCCATCTTAGTATTCTGTGGCTGTTCTCTCCCCAGCATCCACTCCCACCACAGGGTGGCCTCCCTGACTTGGACATCTACTTATATAACAAGCCTGGTGGACAGGGCACTGGGGGCAAAGGTACAGTGCAGGGCATAGGCCTGTGGTGCTACCAAGTATGGGAAAGCCATTGCTTGTCTTGTGGCTGAGAGGGCCTTTTGCAGCCTTGAAGCTGAGGGGCCTTGGGAGGGGAGGTCTGCAAGTGCCAGATCTGAGCTTTCTACCCAGGGGTCGCCTGCATCACTCTAGCCTTTGTGGATGAAGGAGGAGCCCCCATCTCACTGGCATCATGGCCCCCCTCTTCTCCGGGGCCCCCAGACCTACTGCAAGAAGAGGAATTTGAGCAACTAACTCAGGTCATTCGCTGCCCAGTTATGCTGGACAGTTCTTCAGGTGGGGAAGCTTGGCCAGAGCATGGGGTATTTAGTCAGTGCTATGGAATACAAGGGTGGTGAGTAGGGTAGGATCTAGGTGTATCCCCAGGTGAGTCCAGTTCTTTCCTCCAGCTCAAGATGGGGCCCCAAGGCTTCGACTGGATGTTTGGGAAAAGGGGAACATTAGCATCGTGCAGCTGGAAGAGAAGCTCCGAGGAGCAGCTCGCCAGGCCCTGGCTGATGCTGTCATGGAGCTGAGACTGCTGCCAGCTTCGCTGTGTGCAGAGGATACACCCCCAGGTAAGCAGGTTAAGAGCCCCACCCCCACAGTCCAGAAAATGTTGCAAATCCAGGCAGGACAGTTTGGCAGGTAACAGTGCAAAGGTAGGGTTTAGAGAAAGTATTACAGAGGCCCAATCAAAAATATGCATTCATGGGGCTGGGGTTATGGCTCAGTGGTAGAGTGCTTGCCCAGCATGTGAGACACTGGGTTTGATTCTCAGTACCACATATAAATAAATAAAGGTCCATTGACAACTGAAAAACTACTTTAAAAAAATATGCATTCATAGTTATCCATCACTTTGGCTTCCACAAGGTGGAAGTGTATGCATGCATCTGGTCACCCACCAGGGAGGGGTCTGTCCTCAGGAGCTCACATCACAAACACATGCAGCTGCAACACTATCAGTTGCATATACTCATTAATAGAGTAGGTGGCAAGGCACCATCATACTGGTCTTGGGGCTGGCTTGTCTACAGTGGGGATTGATGATCAGTGATGGGAGTCTGTAATGTCTGGTGTCCACAGGAAGTCTCAGGAGCGGGTCATTGGAAACCAAGAGCCCTGCAGGCCGATCTAGCACCTTTCCCCCTGCCCCTGTCCTTGGGGAACCTGTGACTCCACCCAGCAAAGCTGGCCGTCGTAGCTTCTGGGACATGCTGGTAATGGGAACAAGTGGTGAAGTTGGCCTCTACCTTCTTGCCTACCTCCTTTAGACTTTGCCACAGTTCTCTTTTGAGATAAGACTACTCTGTCCTTTGGATAGCAATTTATAGAGCATGGCAAGTTCTCACTGATATAGAGAGCCCAAAATTAATAATGCCTTCACTTCCATTTTTCTTGCTTGGTCTCCACAATAGCCTGCAAAATAGTAGAAATTTCACACATAAGAAAGATAAAGCTCAGGAAAGTTAAGTAAATTCCCTGAGCTCATTACCGTTTCACAATGCCTCCATCCTCCACCCCCTTCCTCTTCCCAATTGCCCCTCCTCATTCACTGCATTTTCCCCAGAGTAAAACAGAAGGTGGGGATTTGGGTTCCCCCAAAACAACTGATGATATTGTTCTGGATCGACCAGAAGATACTAGAGGTAGAAGGCGTCATAAAACTGAGAGTGTTCGGACTCCAGGTGGAACCGAGCGAGCACCAGGCCCAGATTCTGGAGCCCAGAGACAAAGGTATGTATGTGCATGCTGAGGTATTGTTACAGGAGGGTACAGGTGTGAGGTCACAGATGGGCATTTGGTTTTCATAAACATGTGTCATGTGTGGAAGTAAAGTTCTTAACTCTTGCTCTATCTTTAGACGCCGGACAGCACAGCTAGAGGAAGGTGAGGTGGGGACCCTTCACCCTGTGTTTGCTCATGTCATTCAGCACTGGATGGAGTTCATGGTTCAGATTGGTGAGACCCCAGCCCCTTTCCTATGTTTGAACCTCTGCCCTGTTCTATTATCCTGCAGTGTCATAGTGACATTCTGCCTTCCAGGTTGTGCCTCAGTGTCCAGAAGCTCCACCCACATGGTGTCCCGATTCCTCCTTCCATCCATCCTATCTGAGTTCACCACTCTGGTCACCTCAATGGCTGGTGACACCAGTGTCCGTATCTTTGAGCAGCATTTGTGAGTGGGATCTCATGAAATTGAAGGGAATTTCCCAGATGTCCCAAAAGCTGCTGCACTTATGGGAAGCCAAACCCATAGAGGCTGAGCTAGGAGAGGTGGGAGCTTGGCCCAGGGAGGTGAAAGCTGGGCAGGGAATGGGGCCATGGATGGTCTCCTTTCTGAGTACCCCTCCCCTCCAATAGGGGTTCAGAGCCTGAGATCTTCAGTCCTTGTTCCCCTGGGCAACTGGGCCCAGCTCCCCGCCCAGCAGCTGAGCGACATCTACTGCTTCTGGGAAGGAACTTCATGCAGTGGAGGAGACCAACCCAGCAGGGTGAGGGTGTGGCCAAGGGGAAGGTGGGCTTGGATGACATAAGTGGTCTCTGACCCTGCAAGGGGCAGGGTGGGATCAAGGGGAATCTGCACACAAACCTCCACTGTGCTCCTCCCCTACCCTGTAGCTGCCAAAGCTGTGCAGCGCTTTGAGCCAGGAGGAGACGGGAGCTCAGGGCGAAATGCTCCCCGACAGAGGCTCTTACTACTGGAAGTTGTGGACAAGAAGGTAAATGCGGGGTCTCGGACTTGGGGAGGAAGGATTCTATGACCTCACTGACCCCAACCCCTAACCTATAGCTACAGCTGCTGACCTACAACTGGGCTCCAGACCTGGGGGCAGCCTTGGGCCGAGCGCTGGTTCGCCTTGTGCAATGGCAGAATGCACGGGCCCATCTTATCTTCTGCCTGCTCAGCCAGAAGCTCGGGCTCTTCCATCATTATGGCCAGTTGGACTTCCCCGTGCGAGATGAAAAGGTATTTGGTCTGGCTCCCCCTCTGGGTCTGGCTAGAAGCTAGTGAAATGATGCAGCAGGGAAGGGACAGACCAAAGTAAGAGGTAGCAGGGAAGGAGTCAAAGAGGAAACCCTGTGGTGAGAGAGGGTCTGGGGCAAATGCCACAATCCCATTGTGACACTCCATCTCTCCCAGGAGCCAAACCCATTTCTGCTTCCAACTATGGAAGTGGAGACCCTCATCCGGAGTGCGAGTCCCCCACTGAGCCGTGAGCAGGGCCGACTGAGTGGGTCCTCTCGTGGTGGGGGTCCTCTTCCTCTGGACACATTCCCCTTCGATGAGGCTCTGCGGGACATCACAGCTACCCGCCCCAGCTCCACCCTTGGTCCTGTGCCCAGACCTCCTGATCCTGTCACCTACCATGGACAACAGTTCCTGGAGATCAAGATGTCAGAACGCAGAGGTAAAGGCCCTGAGCCAGGCAGCAGGGAGGAGAAATCTGTGGAGTCTGGTGGGGAGAGCTCCTGGGGCTACTACTAATGCTTCCTACCCCCAGAGCTGGAGCGCCAAATGAAGATGGAGAACCTGTTTGTAACCTGGCAGCAGCGTTCTGCTCCAGCCAGCATGCCGATTAGTGTGAGTTACCCCAACCTGCATCCACCATGAGGATCCTGTGCCCTTCCCCAGCCACTGCTCTATTGCTCACTGCCCCTGTCCCCAGGCCGGGGAGCTGGAGACCTTAAAACAATCATCCCGCCTTGTGCATTACTGCGCGACAGCTCTGCTCTTCGACCCAGCTGCGTGGCTGCATGGACCCCCAGATACGTCTGGGCCCCCTGAGGGACAGGTGATGCTTCAGACTCTTAAGATTTCTCCCCACAGATCTCTGTTTATCCCACAGTGGCCTTCATTCCTCCACCCCAACCCCAGTGGTAGACAGTGGGTAGAACCTTCATTTCTACTCCCACAGCGGCGCCATCGCCCTGAGTCAGGGTCTGGGAGTCGAGAGGCCCCCACAAGCTGTGAATCCTTGGATATGCCTGCACCAGGAGCCCGTGAGGAGCCTTGGCTGAAGGAGCTCAGCTTGGCCTTCCTGCAGCAATACGTGCAGTATCTGCAGAGCATAGGCTTTGTGCTGGTTCCGCTGCGGCCCCCCTCACCCGCCCGCAGGTGAGGCTGCCCCTCCTTCCCTCTTCACAGCCCTTCTTCTTCACACGGTTCCTACTTTGACAACTTCACCTTCTATATGTTCATCCCACTGGGATGGCATGAATATATGAGGATCTTAGACACTCCCAAGCAGCCTTCATGCATATCCTGCAAACCTCATAAAGTTCACAGAACTCATGAGCACATCCATACAGAACTGGGTACATTCTCATTGAGTTTGTGCCCACCCACACCTCATGTGTTTATATGTTTATTTATATGTTCACAAACACATGAATCTTGTATGTGCTTCTAATAAGCTTTTGGGTCTAGGTCTCACTGATTTGTGTGCTGGTCATTCCTTTGGCCTCCTAAGATTCAGTGTCCTTACCAAGGACGTCTGCCTTGGGCCTACTTGCATTACTGCCAGTGACCTGTTCTCAGATCTGACTCTTAGGAAGGAAGCTGCCTTCTGTTACCACCTTCGATCCCCCTGCACTCACTGCCAGCTCTGTGGCCACCTTTCCCATCTTGTATCAGATCTCAGAGTCCTGTTTTTGAGGTCTTCAGAGTCTGTGTTCTCAATCCCTTCCCAGGGACTATGTGAGAAAAATGGTCTGTTCACATCACACACAGTTGCTTTTGTGTCTTCATACTTGTGAGTTTAACAAGACATTTTCTTGCCCCTCTCCATTTTCAGTTAGATACTTTTATTTGTTTGTTTTGAGTACTGGGAATTGAACCCAGGGGCTCTTTACCACCAAGCTACAACCCCATCCCAAGCACAACCCCCCCCCCCTTTTTTTTTTTGAGACAAAAATCTCACTAAGTGCTAAGGCTAGCCTTGAACTTGCAATCCTTCTGCCTCAACCTCCCCAGTTCTGAGAATACAGGTGTGTACCACTATACCCAACTCTGTTACATACTTTTTTTACATATAAAATATACTTCTTTCTTAGCCAAGGCAACACCTTGGTCCAGAAAGCCAGTTCTGACTCATTGGTGTTTTTGTAACCACCTCAGTTCTTTCCAGGCATACCTCTCTTATCCAGGTACTAGGAAGAGAAGGCCCCTTCTGGGAGCCCCATCCCTGATTGACAGTGGCCAGCTCACTCCTCCACAATCCCAATGAGGAGTGGCTTAGTGTTTCCTCTGGACAGCCAGTGCCCAGCTTTAGGAGCTTCTCTTAAAGTCTGTAGTTTATACCTCTTTTTTATATCTCTTTGATTATGAAATCTGAATTCCACTTTTTTTTTTCCTTGTAGTGCTGGGGATCAAACCTGGGGTGTAAGTACACTACCACTGAGCAACATCCCCAGCCCTCAATTCCTTTTTACAAGACATTGGGTTTAAAAAACAATTTATAGGGCTGGGGTTGTGGTTCAGCAGTAGAGGGCTCGCCTAGCACGTGCGCGGCCCGGGTTCGATCCTCAGCACCACATAAACATAAATGCATTGCATTGTGTACAACTAAAGCAAATAAATAAATATTTAAAAAAAAAACAATTTATACTCGAGCCTTCCTTTCTCACCAGTCTTTAATGATCACCAATCACTAAAGTCTTATCCCAATTTTCTTGAGGATTAAATGGGATATTTTGTCTGCCAGTGACCCAAGCTTTGACCCCCAGCAAGAGTTCTGGCAGTTTATGGCTCCTTGGTATAAATGAGTGAGACCCACCAATCCTTTCTGTTTTGTCCTTGTTCACTGTCCTTCCCTGCTTCTCATCTCCCCTTGCTTCCCAGTTAAGAACAATGAAATGAAATGCTACGAAATGCTGGGATCATCATTCTCCAATCAAAATAGAACAACTCTTCCCTCTCAGAAGAGAGTTTTTAACAAGGACATCAAGCATCTCCTTGAATTTTTCTAATGAAGTCTTAGGTTTCATCTTCCCCCTCTCATGATCTCCCCTCCTCCCCACTAACAGAGAACCAGGCTGTGCTCCCCTCCCCACCAAGCACAGCTCACTCACCCAATAGAGGAGCCGCAGCAGCTGTGGAGAGAGCCTTGCCCTGCAGTCTAAACCTGGACTCCAGGCCCCGCCTTGCCACTTGCTCCCTGTTGGACCCTGAGCAAGTCCCCTTTCTGAGCCTGTTTCCTTTCCTACAAACAGTTCCATGTAAAAATGGTCTATTAACCATAATCTTCACCCCCAGCCTGCTTCAACCTCTTGCCTCTCTCTCTTTCCTACAGCACCAGCCGGCTGCGTGCCATGGCAGTCCTTGGAACAGAAGGTCGAGGCTCTTTCTCCTGCCCAAAAACCAAAACTGAGGGGAGCCCCAAGGTAACTCAGTATCATATAATCTTCCACTTAGCAAATGTCACCAGCCCTGGTGACACTTATTTCCTCAAGGCACCAGATCAGTGGCCCTGAGTAATGGTCTGAGATTGCTGACCCCAGACTGACACCACTAAAGTCAGGGACCCAAGGGACTTCTGTCCTGCTGGTTGGTTCAAGGCTGGCGAGCCCCCAACACTTGCCCCCCTTTTCCTTCAGAGCACTGGCTCTCCAGTCACTACCTACCACCTGCAGCGTGCACTACCTGGAGGCATCATCCTCATGGAGTTAACTTTCCAGGTGAGCAGGGGGAAGCACTGAGTGGAAAGAACCAAACCCACCTGTTTCTCACTCACCTGACTCCATCTTACTCTCTCTGCAGGGCTGTTACTTCTGTGTCAAACAGTTTGCCCTGGAATGTTCCCGAATCCCAATGGGGCAGGCTGTCAACTCTCAGGTATGTGAGAGGGACAGAGGTATATGGGCAGACAAGGCTTAGGCATAGTCAGTGCAGACCCAATGTGCTGTGGGCAGCATAACTCCATGACCCATCTAGTGGGTAATAAAAATAAAACAGCGGGCAGTCTGGCCCAGTGATTAATCTGGTACCATAGCCTGGCTACATCAGTGGTCATTCTGCATCCTGGTGCTATGACTGAACCACCTACTAGTGTAACCCTGGGTAGTTCAGTACTGCGTCCAGCCACAGCACCAAGGCAGAAGGCAGTCTAGCACTATGGTATTCTTGCATTAACAATAGCTAGCATAGTGGTCATCCATAACTATGGATAGCTGAACAATGAGGACATTTGAGCACAGCGGGTAATGTGACACATGTTTAGGTCAGTGCCATGCACCATCCTGGTCTAATCGAGAGATGGAGACAGCCTGGCATTGTCTGTATGTCACTAACACTGCAAATGAGGACCAGAGTTCTGACCCACACAGAGTACCCCTGGCACTTAGTTGTTATTTATATCCCTGCCAGTCTGCCTCCAGGCCAGGCCTTTGTATCCCAGGAGAACCAAGCACTTACTCAGGAGTGCTCACAAAGAGGTATCAAGTGAGGTCAGGGACCTGGAGCTCTTTCTGTATTTAGTTAGTTCAGCTCCTCAGGTTGCCAGAAATGTCACACTAGGGCCCGTGCCTAGTATTTACCTTGCATGTACTTTCTGAGAGATCAGGATCTGACTGGGTCCAGTTCAGACAGTGCAGACTTCTCTCCATTGTGTGGGGCTCTCATATTGGCAGCTCATATCTAGCCGTAAATGGTTGCCTTTGATTTATGTGTGGATACCTGGTCACTGGAGATCACAGGATAATATGACCAGAAAAAAGCATGGTACATTTATATGCAGGAAACTGGGGAGTGCTCAGAAGGGAGGTATGGATGGGCTTCTTGACCTCCCTGTGGAATTGAAGAGAAGGAACCACCCCCATTACTCTCCTGAGCTTCCTTCTGGCTTCAGTGTCCCCTGATCTCCCTCCAGTTAGGCACTCTCTTATCTAACATTGCTCAGATTTCTAAGTTGCTTCATGATTATTATTGTCCATGAAGTGCTTAGTGTATATACTAGGTGAAGAGGAACAGTTTACTTCTCTATAGATAAGGAGACAGGTTCGTAGAGGATTGTCCCTGGACACACAGCTCATCAGGGACACTGTTGGGGTTGAAATCTCAGCTCTGTGATACTGAAGCTCATCCTTGTTCATTTCATCACACTGCCTCTAATTCAGGAGACCTGCACATTATCTCCATGGTAGGTAAGGAAACTGAAGCACAGAGAGATTATGACTATGCAAGGTCGTACAGCTAGTCTGACTCCTATAGTCATTTGTTTCCTGCCCTATTAACTCATAAGCCCAGTGCCCCCAGAGTGGCTAGGTACCTTCTGCCATTGCAGCACCACACATCCAGTTGTTAACAGTAATGGTGATTCCCACCAAGACACGTACCCGCTCCATGTCTCAGCCTGCCTTCCTTCTTCCATCAGTGGTTCATTCACAGGCAGGCAGGCACACATCAGTCAGGAAGCCCACCTGGCCTAGCCTTAGCAATTGCCACCCACCCCTCACCAGATCAGGATGCATATCCCAGCTGGTGGGGTATTCCAGAGGCAGCTTGAAGAACAAGTAGGAGTTAGCCAGGCTTGGGTTCAGGGAGAACAGCCTTCTCAGTGAAGGGCACACAGGTACAAAGTGTAGAGGAGAGAATTTGTGATGTCCTTGGGAAGAGCAGGTAGTATAGCAAGAAGGTAAAGCTGAAGAGACATGAAGGACCAGGAAAAGCTACTATTAGAAGATAGTAAATGCATACCAGGGCTTCCATGACTGCTGATTTCCCATAGCACCATTTTCTAGTGTACTTTGTAATTACTCATTTATTCTGTCTGATGTATATTATCCTGTCTCCTACAACAGAACTGTAAGCTCCTAAAGGGAAGGAGTTTGTGTCTGTTCTCCATATCCCCTAGCTCCTAAAACAGTTGCTGATGAGTACGTGGTAGATACTCAGACATTTGCATCAAAGAATCTGGGCTAGACTCTGGTGGGGTCTAGGATACTGAGTAAAAAGACCCAGCCTCTCAGAATGGTTCTAGAGTGATAATATGGTATTAAAAACTGAGAATAAGGGCTGGGGTTGTGGCTCAGTGGTAGAGCGTTTGCCTAGCATGTGTGAGGCACTGGGTTAGGTCCTCAGCACCACATATAAAAAATAAAGTTCTATCAATAACAAAAAAAGAGAGAGAGAGAGAGAGAATAAATCAGGTGTGGTGGGGCATGCCTACAGTCCCAGCTACTGGGGACTGGGGCAAGAGGATCACTTGAATCTAGGAGTTCAAGACCAGCCTGGCAATGTAGCGAAATCCTGCCTCAAAAAAAAAAAAAAAAAAGAGTTTCCCCTAGATGCTGTTCTGGCAGAGGGATTTCTACAAGGCCCACAGCAACAGAGGAAATCTGTCAAGCTTCCCCTTCCCCAGAAGGAGGGAAATATGCATTGGGCAGCCTGTGCTGTCACGTGCTAATAGTCTTGTCCCCTGCTGCCGCCTCCCCAGCTGTCCATGCTATTCACAGAGGAGTGTGACAAGGTGCGGGACCTGATGCATGTGCACTCCTTCAGCTATGACTTCCACCTGCGCCTTGTGCACCAGCATGTGCTGGGTGCCCACCTGGTACTGCGGCATGGCTACCACCTCACCACCTTCCTGCGACACTTCTTGGCCCATCACCCTGATGGACCCCACTTTGGCCGCAATCACATTTACCAAGGTTGGTGCCCAAGAGCAAGCCACTGAACCCAAAAACAAACAGGCCACAAGGTATCTCCAGGGCTGGTGGAACCATCTGCCAGGGCAAGTGGTCCCCTGTTGTTAATTGCCCATATCATTCATCCCATGTCCCCATGTTTCTATTCTGGGTATGTCATATCAAAGTTGGGCCCAATGTCATGTGTACCCTGTCCTCTGGTCGCATGAGTCCCATCTAAATATTCCATGGAAACTCAGGAGCTCCCCAGGAAGGCAGAGCTACTCTGCCACCCCCACCCCATCAGATCAGGGTGCCTATCCCAGGCTTAGTATCTGCGGTCTCTATGATCTGCCCCTTAGGGACATTGGAGCTCCCCACACCACTCATTGCTGCCCACCAACTTTACAACTACGTGGCCGACCACGCGAGCTCTTACCACATGAAACCACTACGTATGGCCCGGCCAGGGGGCCCAGAACATAATGAATATGCCCTAGTGTCAGCGTGGCACAGGTAAGATTGGGAAGGGGGCATCTAGCACATACTATGGTATGGCTAAGGTTAGGGTCACACTCGCAAATAGGGAGTCCCATGTTTTCTTGGGCATAAAGGTGGAGTTGGTTTCATTAGTATCTCATTGATATCTTCCCCACCCCCACTGCACAGCTCTGGCTCCTACCTAGACTCTGAGGGACTTCGCCACCAGGACGACTTTGATGTGTCTCTGCTCGTCTGTCACTGTGCTGCACCCTTTGAGGAGCAAGGAGAAGCTGAGCGGCATGTTCTGCGGTCAGCAGAGCCCCCACTTTAAACATGCCCCTTTCCCAGCTGCCTCCTGCTCCTGCCCTGTGTGTGTCTTGCTGTGACCCCCCACCCCATTCTCCTGCCCTCCCCAATCCAGGCTGCAGTTCTTCGTGGTGCTCACCAGCCAACGAGAACTCTTCCCCAGACTCACTGCTGACATGCGCCGGTTCCGGAAGCCACCCAGACTGCCCCCTGAGCCAGAGGCTCCTGGGAGCTCAGCTGGTAACCCTGGGGAGACCTCAGGGCTTGTACTAGTCCCCAGGCCAGCTCCTGTGTTCCCACCACTGGCTGCAGAGGTGGGCATGGCCCGGGCACGGCTGGCTCAGCTGGTCCGGCTGGCTGGTGGGCACTGCCGTCGGGACACCCTCTGGAAGCGCCTTTTCTTGCTGGAGCCACCAGGACCCGACCGGCTAAGGCTTGGGGGGCGCCTGGCCCTGGCAGAGCTGGAGGAACTCCTAGAGGCAGTCCATGCCAAATCCATTGGAGACATTGACCCCCAGCTGGTAAGAGACCCCAGAAATTCCAAAGACAGCCAGGGTGAAAGGGTAAAGGAGTCTTAGGAGGCTCAAGAACAGCATATTCAGGGCTGTGGACCCTCTCCCAGGACTGCTTCCTGTCCATGACGGTCTCCTGGTACCAGAGCCTGATCAAGGTTCTCTTGAGCCGCTTCCCCCAGAGCTGTCGCCACTTCCAGAGCCCAGATTTGGGAACTCAGTACCTGGTAAGATCCCTTGACCCACCTCCAAAAGGAGAACCACAAGAGAAGTCCTCATCAAAGATGATAGATGTCCCCCTCAAGGAGCTTAGCCAGACTAAACAAGCTCTTCCCTAGAGTAAGACCTAGATGGAATGAGACTACACAGATACATGTAAAACCCTTGAGCATTTATCCCCAGCATGTGATTTGCTGAGAATTAACTAAGAGCATTGCCCTCATGGTCCACCGAGAACACACACCTGGGCTTGAGATCCTGAGGACCAAGCTCTAAAACTGGCAACCCAAGGAGCTCTTAGAAATTCATCAGTGGTTGGTCTTTGAGTCTGAAGTCCCAGAGGGAGCTCTGGGGCTTTAACACCTGGTTACTCAAAGTGTGATCCTCAGATCAGCAGCATCAGCATCACATGGGAGTTTGCTGAAAAGCAGATGGCACCCCCACCCCCACCCCACCCCTACCGACACACACACTCAAATCTGCATCTTGGCAGTATCCCCAGGTGATATGTGCATGTTAAAGTTTGAAAGCACAGCTGTAAAGGACAGGTAGGGAGAAAAGCACTATGGTGGTGGGCACGTGTCTAGGGAATTACAGAGACTAACAAGATGGGGCCCAGTGAGAGATGTGGTTCAGGAGAGGAGAGATTAGAGAAGACTGCAAGTGAGAAAGTAGGTATCAGAGCCTAGTGAGGGGCCCTGCAACATGGTGCTTGTGGTGAGGAGTCATGTCTTGAGTGTCATCCAGAAACCACCGTCTGTCAGGACAAGGCTGCAGTGGTATAGGTGGGTATGGGCATATGGGATGCTCCTGCAGTGTTGGGAATGCTGAAGTAGGAGTGGGTTTGGGAGAAGGGTAATGAGCTCAGCCCGGGCCAAGTTGAGCCTAAGACCCCTAATGACCTTCACTGTCTAGAGGTGTGTGGACATCAGGGATTGCTCTCAGGAGAGAGACCTAGGCAGCAACCATGTGAACAAGTGGTATGAAGCCTTTCGGGGAGGAGAAATCACCCAGGGGTGGATCCCAAAGCCAAGTATTAGGGAGCATCTGGACATTAAGGAATAGTTCCAAAGGTGGGTTCAGAGATAAGAGACCCAGGACAGGAAAAAGGAAGAGGCATCATGCCAAGGATAGTGAACTCTCCTTTGCTGGTTGGCTTCAGTGTGCCAGGCTCTGTGCAGGGCCTCTAGAATCATTTTGAGGAGGGTCATACAGGCTGATTGGCAGGCCAATGAGCATGTGGACTGAGATTCAGTGTAAAGACATAGTCCAGCTGGGCTTGGGCATGGTGATAGAAGGCCTTTCCTCTTCCTGCCATCTCCACACGATTCCATGCAGGAGGTCAGCACCCCCCTCCCCAAGTGAGACCAACCTCACATCATCTGTCACTACAGGTCGTGCTAAATCAGAAGTTCACTGACTGTTTTGTGCTAGTGTTTCTGGACTCCCACCTGGGAAAGACGGTAAGAACAGGGATGGGGACTTTGCATCAGCCCAGTGGGAGGCTATATTCCAAATGATTACCTCAGAGCCTACTGAGGTTGGGGTGCCCACCCCTCCTGAGCCCTTCTTCCTGTCCTTTTCTGTGGCCTTCTCTCACCCTTACCATATTCCCCACAGTCTCTGACAGTGGTTTTCCGAGAGCCCTTCCCAGTACAGCCTCAGGACAGCGAGAGCCCCCCTGCCCAGCTGGTCTCCACCTACCACCACTTAGAGTCCGTCATCAATACGGCCTGCTTCACCCTCTGGGCCCCCTTCTCTGAGCAAGTGGACCACTGAATGCCACTGTACACTGAATCATGAATCTGTAAGATTGCCTACCTGAGGCAGGACTAATCAGCTCTCTCAAGTGCCAGGGCCAACTTGCACACTGAGTGACACCAAAGGCTTTGTGAACATGTGGGGATTTACTGCTGCAGCCTGGCAGCAGGGACTACCCTCCCCAAACACTTGTAGCTGCTGACCAACCCAGGACCCTAGGGGATGAGGTCAACTCCCTAAGGCACCATCCCCTCTCAGGCCTTCCAGAAGGGGACAACTCCTTCCTGTCCACCTGCTAGAGTCTTCGGAATTCTTCACAGCAGGTAATAAGCACTCACCCCTTAAGCTCTGCCAGAATCCTGCCTTCTAGTATGGTCACTGTCAGCCACCTGCCCCCCCTTAGCCTTCTGGTCTTCATTCCCACTTGGATGTCACTGCTGGACATTGCTATTGAGATGAAACCTTGGTTCCAATCAGCTCTGCCTTTGAAGCACACGTGACCAGCATCAAGCCTCTTTACTCTTGGATCCCGGTTCTTCATTTGTAAGTGAGGAGGAAGGCTCAAAAATCTCTTTTCCCACAGCAACTCTGGCACCAACTGGAGGATTTGAGCATGAGCTATGTGTCCCTTCTCAATGGGAGGGTAGCAACTCAAAGAAACTGAAGCATTAGACACTGTGTGTCCTCTACCCCATAACATACACATATGAAAATGTTCAGTAGGTTGTCTTTAATTCAAAGAAGATGACTCAAGGTGCTCATTCATTGCCCCAGAGAGGTATGTGGGTAGTGTGCAAGACCTCACTGGACAACCCGTGGGTGGCCCCGCCTATCCCAGTATGAACGTAGCCAACTCAGACCCTCCACTGTGTCTCCTGTAGGGAAAGGGAGGCAATGGCATCTCAACTTACCAGGAGAAAAACAGCCCCTGTCCCTCTAGAGACTCCTTCCCTAGGGCCACACCTGGAACCTCACCTTGAGGCCGATACTCACAGCCCACAAAGCCTTGGTAGCCTTCATCTTCCAGCAGCTGGAACAGGTAGGGGAAATGCAGCTCTCCAGGGCTCCCCGGCTCCCCTCGGCCAGGGACCTGTGCCACCTGTACATGCCCTAGGGACAGATGTGGAAAGACATGGAGCCAGGCTTGAGTTGAGGCCTAAGAGATAGAGTCGGGGTGGACAGGTAGAGGAAGCAGCACTGCAGATGAAGAATGTGTAAAGGAAGGGAGCCCTCTCACCAACAATAGGCAGGAACTCCCGAATGTTTCCTGTCAGGTTCCCATCCATGATCTGCCAGTGGAATATGTCCTGGGGAAGAGAATACTATAGTTGGACCTCTCTGGTGTCTCCCACCATTTTTCTCAGATTTGCAAAATAGGCTCTCAGAAGCACCCCCTTCCTCCCACTCACCATTTGTAATTGGAGGTTGGGTCTTCCAACCTTCTGTAAGATGGCAGCCGCTGGGAAAGAAGCCAGGGAGGGGAGCCATTAGACTCAAAGAGACCATAGGAATCAAAAGGAATAGGAGGAGGAACAAGGCTGGATTCCTACCCTGCTGGGGTGTATCCAGGAAGTACTCGGGGTCAGTGATGCGAGTGTTAATGGGCTCCAGCAGTCCCACGAGGTTCTCCTAGCACCGTGTTGGATGCAGTGAATGGGACTCCTTCCCAGGTTTGTTCTCCATCAATCACTGCCCAACACACCTGTCAGTCTGACCTGGGCCAGTGTTCACCCTTGTGCCTCATCTCTCCTCACTGTGCACCACTCTCCCTACACACGTGTAAATGCGTATTTCCACTTCTTACCTGAGCCAGAACTCCAGCTGCATGCCTCAGGTTCTCCAGGAAAACTGTTTCCATCTCACCCCTAACTGCTGCTCGATCAGCCCCCTGGGGTACTCTGCCCGCCATCAGGTGGATCCTGTGGGGAAAATGGTACTAGAAGCTTCATGCTATTAGTTCCCTGTACACCTCTTCTGGATGCCTTATGACCATGATGACCCTCACCCATCCCTCCAGGTCTGTGGTCCATACCACCCTGGAGGGGGTATTCAAGCATCCCCTCATCCTTAGGCACTCCTGTGTCAGCCCAAGGTCAAGTCTTTTCCCAGATGCCATCTTAAGGTCAACCCATCATTCTGCCACAGGAACCTCAATCCTTCACTTAACTCCACCTGTACTTTGAACTTCTTTCCCTTGGCCTTCCCCTCACTCAGCCTGTAAACAACTGTGATTCTCAGAATTTTTAAATGAATTTGACCTTTGCCCTTCTTGGGCATTCCATGCTGCCTGTTGACTTCCTCTATAGCTACCTGTAAGCAACTTTCTCTGAACTCAGTCAGGTGCCCACCCTGCTTCTACAGCTTTCTTGTCCTTCACTGGATCCCAGACTATATATAAGTTGCTATCTCCCTGGTCAGACTGAGCTCCCAGCATGGGATCCAGGCACAGATGTGCATGAAAGCATGGCAAAAAGAATGGCAGATAAGGGCTGGGATTGTGGCTCAGCGGTAGAGCGCTCGCCTAGCACGTGCGCGGCCCGAGTTCGATCCTCAACACCACGTAAAAATAAAAGCATTTAGTACAACTAAAGCAAATAAATAAATATTTTAAAAAATTAAAAAAAAAAAAAAAAGAATGGCAGATAAAAAGACACAATTTACAAAAGACCAACTACAGGCCTGGAGACGGGCCAATGGGCTCAGACCCCTGAACCCCTGCGTCTCAGAACTGGCGACCTCTTCTCTGACTCTACGGTCTTGGGAGGGGATAGAGCGGGATACCTAGGACAGCCCAGAGCCTTGGCGTACAGCACAGCCTGTTCCAGCCCTTCTCGGAAGGCCTCCTGTCTCCCGGGGACGGCCCCCAGCCCCATTTCCCTCTTCTCTTGGTCTCCTGCGGAGAAAACGGGCCTCAGTTCTAGCTCAGGCACCCGGTGCTTCCCACGCCGCAAGCTGCCAGGGCCGCCTTCGACCCCGGGGCTCACCCGGGGGCGTGTTGATCAATACCAGCTGCAGCCCCGCTGCCTGCGCGGCGCGCGCCACAGCCTCGGGCGGCTCCGCGTAAGGCCAGGCCACTTCGGCAGCCTCGAAGCCCGCGCTGCCCGCGGCCCGCAGTCGCGCAGGGAGGTTGGGGAGCTCCGGGAACAGCCAGGACAGATTGGCGGAGAAGCGCAGCGGAGCCATGCTGCAGCGACAGGCCAGACCGGGCAGAGTCCGCGAGCCACCGGAAGGCGGAAGGCCGGCGGGCGGCGCCCGTGCTCCCTGGGCTGGCCTTCCGAATCTGCGTGTGTGGGTCTGCGGTTAGAAAAGCAACGTGTTGGAACCTGCGACAGTGCAGAAAAAGACCTTTTTCCACTGGAGAAGGGGAAGGGAGAGGAGAGGAGGAGGCCGGGAGGCCGCGCGCGCCCCCTGGACTGGGAGCCGGGAAGGGGCAGTCCCAGGCCCGGTTAAATAAAGGAACGCGGGCTTTAATACTTAGTAATCACTCTCATTATAAACAAAGATATCTGCTAATTAAGAAAGATTTGAAAGTTATGACCAAATAAAGAACTTTTATACCACCAGGTATCACACCACTAACCCATTAGCTTTCCCATACAGATTAAAAAATAAATGTGCATTTTTCTTAGAAAATTCTGATCATGTTTTATATGCAGTTTTGTAGCCTTTTTTTCCCTTGGAATATCCTGGGAGCATTTTTTTTTTTTTTGTGTTCTTCAATAGTCTTCAGGCAAGCTGCTCATTGTTGCATACCTAAACGGTCCATAAATATCATTCTACTCCATTGACAGATATTGTGTGTGCTATAACAGAACTTTAATGCACCTCTTGGTCCCCATTTCTGCATCTTTTTAAAAGATTCCTTTTTTAGGCATGTCCATTACAGTGTTTGGCCTCCGTTTTGTCCTTTATAAGGGAAGCTGACCCACCACCGGTCAGCAGCTATGGGCTGGCTATCTATCTCCTAATATTATCCCTGCTGATTTGGGCCAAGGGAAGGACACCTGATCCAAGGGCAGCCAATCCACAGACAGACGGAATAACTCTTACTTAAATAGTTTGGAAAGGTAATCTAGCCAATCAGATTCCCCTATGGAGAGTTCAAACAAGGAAAAACTGAGAGTTAAGTGGTAAAGTTGCCAGCAGATGACTGGGGTTGTAAAAACTAGAAAAGCAGGAGTTAGACGGTAAAGAAAAGATAAGAGCAGAGAGGTACTTCCCAAGGTTAGGATGTTCCCACTTTCCTGGGTTTCCTCATTTAATTAGCCTCTTAGTGTTTTCTGAAATAATTTTGAGTGAATATACTTTCATCTATGATAACCTAACTGGGCAGACTCTTAGGGGTAGACTTACATGACCAAAAAACAAGAATATGTTCTTGATGTATGTGCTAAATTGCTTTTCAAAAATGTAAATTTATACTCCCAACAATCCACAAGTAAAGTCATTTTGATCTGTTTTCTGTGCTAATGTTGATAGAAGTTCAAGGTGCACCCAGCACCTGGCTTCCATTATTTATTTTTTCACTGCTGTGTACGGGATCCCAAGTCAGGCCCACTCAGACACCTGGAGTCCAGGCTCATCCTGTCGTTAATCCAAGTACTTGGCAGGTTCCATTTATTTTGTATTTTTTTTTTCCACTTTTTTAAATTGGTGCATTATATTTGTACATATTGGTGGGATTTGTTGTTACATATTCATACATACATGCACACAATACACAATATAATAATATAATTTGACCAATATCACTGGCAGGTTCCAGTTTTTCAGCTTTGCCAACAAGGACAGACTGTCACCAGCTAAATCTGATCACCTGAGTTCTTGCCTATTGGCAGCTGACTTTATACTTGAACCTTTGGCTTATGCTGGAATGTGTTTCTTGGGTAAAGTCCAATCAGGATGTGACTTCACTAAGTTTATCATTTTAATCAATCCCCACCTCAGCAGGTTCACAATCCAAAGTTGACAATCCAGAATGACTCTAAGGGGAGTAATTCCTTTATTAACACTTCGCTGTAAATACCTGAGTATGCAAATTCTATGGAAGACCTTCATAGCACCACCATCTTCTGGACTCTGAATCAGGAACAAAATGTGTCCAACCCAAAATGGTCCAACCCTTTTTCCTTGAACATCCTTTAAGGCAGCAGAGATGTTGCATAAACTAGATGTACATGATTCGCTTTTCCTCTTAATTACTTTACAACATCTTCACATAGTATTCCAGAACAAATATATAAAGAATATAATGTCCATGAAAATTATTTTCATTTCTTTCTTTTTTTGTGATGTATATTTATATGTATATGCACATATGTGTACTAGAACTTGAACCAAGAGCCTCCTGCTCTACCACTGAACTGCATTACCATCCCCAGCCTAAAATTATTTGCTTTATTCACCATTTGATTGTCTCTACCTTATACCACTTTGCAACATAGACATTATACTAATTACAAGTCTTTATTCTTTTTATTTCACCAAAGAATTTGCACAGGGGTGATGTTCAGTTAAGGTAACAATAATCTGTAAATTGGCTAAAACTTGAGTATAGAGTTCAGAGTCTCATTTGATCACTGGATAGCACCTACCAATGTGGTAAAACATATTACAATTAATGTGTGAAATATAAATTGAAATATCAGTAAAATTCCATATGAGGACTTCCAGATTGGCAAAAATATAAATCAGTATCAAATATTGGATAGGATCTGGGACAACTAGAATGTTTACTCACTGTTGATAAGAATGTAAATCATGACAACCACTCTAGAAAACAATTTGGCATTATATATGAAAGCTTATATGTATTTGATCCAACAATTCCTTTTTCAGGTATATTCCCTGAGAAAATTTTTGCAAAAGTGTGCCAGGAACAAGCACTGTGATGATGATAGTAACAATATTTATATAGCAAAAAAGACGGGACTAACCCAAATGTCCATCAAGACATATATAGATGAGTTATAGTATAGTCAAACAGTTTTGTATAAAGAAGTAAAGAGAGCTGGGTGTGATGTGCACTGCAATCCCAGAGGCTGAGTGAGGCAGGAGGATTGCAAGTTCAAAGCAACTTAGAGAGGCCCTAAGAAACTTAGCAAGACCCTATCTCAAATTTAAAAAAAAAAAAAGAAAAAGAAGAAGAAGAAGAAGAAGAAGAACTGGGGATGGCAAAAACACCCCTGGGTTCAATCCCCAGTATCACCCCTAAAAAGGGGGAAAGAAAAAAAAGTGAGGAGAAAGCTGGGGGCTCTAGTAATAAGTGTGAGTTCACTCTTATACTAGAGCAATATATGAAGAGCTTAGTGAAGTTTGGGTCAAGTTGAAAACACCAATGCAAAAGCACCAAATGGATCAATCTCAGAAACAAAATCTTGAAAGAAATACATACAGTGCGATTCCATTTATAGAGAGCCAAAGGCAGGGAAAACCAAACAATATCTTGAGTAGGAATACAAATATCTGTGGTAAAATGATGAAGATAAAGTGAATAATGATCACAAAACTCAGCATGAAGATGACTTCTTCAGGGGGAAGGAATGGGAGGGCATTGGAGGCCTTGAAAGTCATTATCATCCTTTCTCTTATACTGGGTGGTACAGTCATGTATGTTCATTTTATCACTCTTTATAGTCTACAAATGTTTAACAGATACCATCTTTAAATGTTGGGTTCATATTCAATAAAAACAAAGTTAAAACCGTCTGTGTACATCATTACCACCTGTTAGCACGTTTCATATTAACATTCTTATTGTGGTATCATCATAATCTCGAGGTTTATCTACAGATCCAGCTTGATTTTTTAAAATATTTATTTATTTGCTTTAATTGCACACAATGCCTTTTTATTTTTACTTGGTGCTGAGGATCTAACTGGGGCGGCGCACGTGCTAGGTGAGCGCTCTACCACTGAACCACAACCCAAGCCCCATAATCCTATGTATAGTTTGGATTATGATTACTGCTTTTTAGATGGTCTCTGCTCAGTAGAGTGATCTTTATTGTATTATCTGCTCAGAACCTATAGTAGACAGCCTGTAAAATGGACCCAAATTATCTCTGTCTCTGAGTATTCACGCCCCTGGGCACTCCTCTCCCCTTGAATGTGTGCCTCATTGGTAACAAAGAGAAAAGCACAAAAGTAGTATGATGTCACTTCAGAGATTAGGTTACAAAAAGGCTGTGGCTTGTGTCTGGGGTACCCTCTCTCCTTCACTTACCTGCTCTGAGAAAAGCAGATGACATGTCGTGATGCCCTATGAAAAAAAACCTATGTATTGAGGAGCTGATGTCATTAGTTATTCTTGACCAAATTTTTCCCATACACACACAAAAATACACAATTGAAATCCTAATCTCCAATGTGATAACATTTAGAACTGAAGATGAGATCATGGGTGGAGGGTCTCTCTCTCTCTCTCTCTCTCTTTTTTTTTTTTTTTTTTTTTTTTGGTGTGTGTGTGTGTGTGTAGTGCTGGGGATCGAACCCAGGGCCTTGTACAGGCGAGGCAAGTACTCTACCAACTGAGCTATATCCCCAGCCCAAGTATAGGGCCTCTTGATGGGATTAGTGTCCTTTAAGAAGAGGAAAAGAGACCAGAGGTCTCTCCCTCTTTCTATATATAAGGACATAGTGAGAAGGCAACTGTCTGCACACCAGGAGAGCTTGATCTCTGACTTCCTAGCCTCTACAAACTATAAGAAGTAAACACTTGTTGATTGAACCACTTAGTCTATGGTATTTTGTTACAGCAGCCTATGTTAGTTTCCCATGATTATAACTAATACCTGAGATAACCAAGTTGCAAAGAGAAAAGGTTTATTTGGGCCATGATTTCAAAGCCTTCAGTCCATGATTGATTAGCCCTATTGCTTTGGGCCTGTGGCAGGAGCACATGTTGGACCCAAACCATTCACCTCATGGTCGGGAAGTGAAAGAGAGAAAGGGGCTGGAATCCCACGATTCCCTTCCAGAGCACATCTCCACCCTCTGATGATCTAAATACCTCCCTCTAGGCCCATTAAGGTTCTACCACCTCCCAATCCCACCAAGCTGGAGAACAAGTCTTTTCTACATAGGCCTTTAAAGAAAGCTTAAGATCCAAACTAGAGCAAACCCAAGCCAATGCACTGACTAATACCTGTCAAGGATCCAAGGTCTGCCATAGCCACATGAATTAGCTGAGAAGCGGATCCTCCCACAACTGAACCTTAAAATGACTGTACTCTGGCCAACACCTTGATTGCAGGCTTGTGAGAGACCTTGAGTCAGACACCGAACTAAACCATACCTGGTTTCCTGATCCACAGAAACTCTTTGGTAGTTAACATTTGTTATTTTAAGCCACTGAATTTTGGGTAATTTATTAGTGGCAATAGATAACAATAGATAATAGATCCTTAATAGAAGACCTCTTTCCTTTTTTTAATATTTATTTATTTGCTTTAGTTGAACACAATGCAATGCATTTATGTTTATGTGGTGCTGAGGATTGAACCCAGGCTGTGCACGTGCTAGGCGAGCGCTTTACCACTGAGCTACAACCCCAGCCCAAAGACCTCTTTCTTTTTCTGGGAACAGTTCTCTTGTTTAGGGGAACTAATGTATATCACTTTAATAGCTTCTTTGCTTTAAGATGTAAACAGGTGTTGCCAATTTCTTATATGATTCTGATTTCCAAACCACAGTGGTTGATCAATTAGTGGGCACCTGAGCCAAACTGAACCAACCGTGGTACTTGTTACAGACATTGTAGGTTGCCTATCCAACATCTGTTTCCTTTGTTCTCCTTCCTAGTAGAATTATACTCCTGGGCACATTCTGCCCAGGAGGATAAAGCTAAGGTAGAGAGAAGCAGCAAAGAAAAACTGAGAGAGGTATTCTGGGCAGCAATTGAACCTCCATAAAGGAATAAACCAATTGGGTGTCTTGCTTCATCTTAACTTTTTGCAAAATCAGGATGTCCCAGGACTAACTTACTTCTCCCATCCCAGGATCCAGCATTGTACACATTTCAGTAAACACTTGGTGCTCTTGGTAAAAAGCAATTTAAAGACTGAAAACTTGGGGTGCTGGAGCTATATATTTATATCATTTGGTGAATTTTTATATAATTTCATATAATTTTTAGTGGTAGGCTGAGTGATCCCATAGTAACTTAAGAGATTTCAATATCTAAGAGGGAATCTTTGTCTTTCAATCTCATGAAATTATGCTAATGTTTTTTAGTTCACCTACTCTTCATTAAACTCTTTCCTATCTTGCGTTATACAAGATCATCTTCATTTCTCTTTAACTTTCTTATTTGAGCTGCTAGCCTTTTGATCAGTATGCTCAAATCAGATTCCATATATCATGCTATATATTTTCACACCCAACCATGTGTTCAGTTATAGCTGCCTAGATTTAAGAATATCAACATTCAAGTGTCACTCTATTATTTTTTGAGCCATTGAGCCTGTATTTCTAAGACTTTAGAATTTAACTTTCCTACTTTACTTCATTTTACAAGTAATAGTTCATATCACATGGATTCATGACAGCTTGTAACCATGTCAAAAAGGAAACTAAATCCTGGATAAAATTGTTCTTTCATAGATTTTTGTTGTTTCCAGGCATTCATACTGGAATATCCATGGTACATGTACATTAGGACTCTAGAACTAAAATGTCAGCACATTTAAACACAACGATCTTTCACATTGAATAATAACATCATTATACAAAACAGCACTGAATCACTTTACAAAATTTGTGCTTGCATGAGCAATCATCCATATTCTTGGAAGAATATAATAATATTTGCTGTTCATGTTACACACCTTTATCTTTAAAAGGAAGTTCCCATAACTGGCCCTTTATCCTTAATTTCTAAGGATGTTGGATGACATCCAAACACCCTCCTCGTCCCCTCTCTTACATATGCATGCTTAGTAACAAATAAAGGCTCTTGGCAATCTGGTGGAATGTTAACTAATTGAATACCCTCCCACATGCAAACTTTAAACTTAGTAATACAACCCATGTGTGCATGGATTAAAGGGTACAGTTGTAATTTTTTTAAGTTTTTAAGTTTACAATTTTGAAAAATCTCAGTAACCTTGACTACAGAATCCTATCCTTCCCATGTAATTTTTTACACACAGGGATACTATTCATTGTGTTACATATATATATATATATATATATATATATATATACATATATATTAATATTTATTTATTTATTGGCTTTAGTTGTACAAACAATGCGTTTATTTTACGTGGTGCTGAGAACCAAACCCGGGCCGCGCACTCGCTAGGCGAGCGCTCTACTGCTGAGCCACAACCCCAGCCCCACATATATATATTTTTACAACTTAGCAATATATAGGAAGTATCTTCTTATTTTTAAAATGTCTATAAAATCAATCTAGCTTATTATTCTCTCTCCCTTTGGCCAGTCTTTAACTGCATTTTATTCCAAAATAGGAACATTTTATTATTCCCCTATTGATGAATAACAAGATTGCTTCCAAATATTCACTATTACCAAAATAAACATCCTTGTCTATGCTTTTTCTGTGTACAAGTACAAATATTTCTTCAGTAAAATCCCTAGGGCCTGGGTTGTGGCTCAGTGGTAGAGCACTTGCCTAGCATGTGTAAAGTCCTGGGTTCAAACCTCAGCACCACATATAATTAATGAATAAAAATAAACCACAGTAGCTGTGATAAAGTTATTTTTAAAAAATTCCCAGAAGTGGACTTGCTGAGTCAAAGGATGAGCACATCTCAAGTTCTAATTCATTGCTAAATTGCCCTTCAGCTTTATCACTTTACATTCCTACTAACAGTATATAAGAGTTACTATTTCTCTACATCTTCAATATTCAATAATATGTCTTTAAAATGTTTGGCAACCTAGCTGGGTGTGCTGGCTCAGGCCTGTAATACCAGAGATTGGGAGGCTGAGACTGGAAGATTGCAAGTTCGAGGTCAGCCTCAACAACTTAGGGAGAACCTGTCTCTAAATAAACAACAAGAAGGTCTGAGGAAATAGTTCAATTTCCAGTATCAAAAATAATAAGATGAAATTTTTGACAATCTAAAAGAGAAACCGTTTATAAAAATCAAGCCCTTTGTCACTACTAAAGGTGAACACCTTCATTTTCCAAATTTTTTTTTTTTTTTTTTTTTTTTTTTTTTTTTTTTTTTTTGGTACCGGGGATTGAACTCAGGGGCACTTGACCACTGGGCCACATCCCCAGCACTTTTTTTGAACTTTATTAGAGACAGGGTCTCACTGAGTTGCTAAGTGCCTCGCCATTGCTGAGGCTGGCTTTGAACTCGCGATCCTCCTGCCTCAGCCTCCCAAGTGCTGGGATTACAGGCGTGCGCCACTGCGCCCGGCTATTTTCCAAATGTTTATTGGCCATTAATATTTTCTTTTCAGGGTTGGGGTATTGCTCAATGGCAGAGTGTTTGCCTGGCCAATGTTCAATGTCCAGCACTGCAAAAAAAAAAAAAAAAAATCCTTCTATATGAAATACTTATTAGTAGTCATTGTTCCTTTACAAGGAGATTCTTAATGTTTTCATCAAGCAATATATAGGCTTTTTTATTTTAGTTGTAGATGGACACAATACCTTTATTTCATTTAATTTTTTAAAATATTTATTTATTTGCTTTAGTTGTACACAGTGCAACACATTTATGTTTTATGTGGTGCTGAGGATCGAACCCAGGCCTTGCACGTGCTAGGCGAGCGCTCTACCGCTGAGCCACAACCCCAGCCCTTCATTTATTTTTAATTTTTATGTGGCACCAAGGATTGAACCCAGTGCCTCACACGTGCTAGGCAAGTGTTCTACTATTGAGCTATACAACCCCTGCCCTATAGGTATTGTTTGTGAGACTTCTGAATAGTAAATATTTGGCTGTTTTTACTTATAGGTTGACTTTTTTTAATATTTGAGATCGGGCCCTGCTATGTTGCCCAGGTTGGTCTTGAACTCCTGGGCTCAAGTAATCTCCTGCTTTGGCCTCCAAGTGCTGGACTATAGGCATGTGCTTCCATGCCCAGGGTTTGTTTGTTTTGTTGTTATTTTTAACTTTTTAAAAGTGTCATTCGCTATTCAAAATGTTGTCAGGCTTCACAATCCCTTGTGGAAGGAGCCCTTTCAGAATAAGTCTCCTACCTCTTGCCCCCAACTTCTCCATTTTCCTCTGGGGCTAGGGACTGACTCAACTGTCTAGTGACTTCAGCAGAAAGTAGTTGAAATGCTCAGCTCAGTTATGTCCTCCCTCTTTGTTCCAAAAAGTCACACATCCTGCTCTGCCCCTTCCTGCATGTGGGCGTCACAGGGGCAACCCTCGCGGGGCCGACCTCGGGGGTCACATATTAGCAAACATGCTTGCCTAGCAGACCTAAGCCATATTGTCCAGTATCAGTTTTGATGGTAATAAAAGTAATATTTGTATCTCCATCTGCCGCACTCCTGTGCCTGTCTCTTAATAGGTTCTTGTATCAGTCAGAATCCAAACAGAAAACAGATGGCACATTCAAATTAGGATAATTCAGGAGATTTAATAATGGGGCTATTTGTGAAGGTGTGGGCAGGATGTAGTGGAGATATGTGAGATCCTACAGCGACCTAAGACCTCTGAGACCCGAAAGGGTGAAGGGTGAGGTAGGGGACTGAAACCCGGAGGAGAGGGCCATGTAGGAATGGCTGCTCTAAGAGGAGGACAGGCCCTGAACTGAAGGACACAGGCAGCTTGAGGTAAGTTACGGGGAGGAAGCCTTAGAAGCAAGTGCCCTGACCTTACTCTCCCCACTCTAATCTGCTAGGAGGCCTCCCTACTAGATAAACTAAGCAGAGCCAAAGGTCAAGAGAACCCAGTGCTATAACCCACATAGATCCATCTAGTTGGGCAGCAAGAGAGGAAGAAAAGAGATCCAGAGGCACAAACAGAATATATCTGGCACAGTTCTCTCTTTCCTCCCTCTGTAACTGCTTACCCTTCCTCTGGGTAAGTTTGTGTCCCCATCAAAGGGGACAGACAAGCAGTGGCTCACACCTGTAATCCCAGCACTTGGGAGGCTGAGGCAGGAGGATCGCGAGTCCAAAGCCAGCCTCAGCCATGGCAAGGCACTTAGCAACTCAGTGAGACCCTGTCTCTAATAAAATACAAAAAAGGGCTGGGGATGTGGCCCAGTGGTTGAGTGCCCCTGAGTTCAATACCCAGTACCAAAAAAAAAAAAAAAAAAAAAGAAAGAAAGAAAGAAAGGGGACAGACAAAGGCCCATTGGCTACCATTTTATCAGGCAATCTCAACCTGGCATAATCTCTCCTGAAACTTAAAGCAGAACCACTGGTCCCTTGAATAATGAATTGGGTAAGAGTGAGGAAAGGTATGATAGATGGAACCTGGAGATAGGCTCTCCAAATCCCTGCCTCCTGGAGTACATACACCTTTTCCCTGTTATTCAGTTAAACCCTAATCAAGGGATTTCTGTGAAGGAATTTTGTCGATATAATTAAGGTCCCAAATCAGTTACCCGGAGGTTGCCCTGGGTCAGACTGCCCTAATCAGGTGATTTCTTCAGAGGATGTAGGCTCTGCCTGGTGAAAGTTTGATACATGATACAAAGTTTGATACATGAGGAATTCTCCATTGGTGGCTTTGAAGATGGAGAGGCCCATGTTTCAAGGAATGTGGGTGACGTCTAGGAACTGGACAGCCTCTGGCTCACAACCAGCAAGGCAATGGGAGCCCCACTCTTCTAGCCACAGGTAACTGAATCCAGGCTCAACCACATGAGTTTGGAAGAGAACCCCGAGGTCCAGATGGGAATGCAGGCACCCATCCCACACCTTGATTTTAGCCTTGTGAAACTGTGATCAGAGAATCCAGTTGCGTAGGCCATGCCTGGACTTCTGACCTGCAAAGCTGTGAGCTAATAAGTGGGTACTGCTTTAAGCCTCTAAATTTATGGTAATTCATTAGATAGCACTAGAACTAATACAGGGAATAAACATAAAGTAACATGAAACACAGATTTTACAGTCCCCATTTCTATAGCTGGTGATGGAGCCTAAACAGGTGATCACCACTGCCTTTCATCACTTTATCCAGGTTACCATTGTCATCTAGCACCTCAGCTGGATGAGCTAGGTGCATTCTGTACTTGATGGGATGACACAAACTAACTTCCTTCTTTCCTCCCTACCCTTCCCCTCCCCCCCTTCTTTCTTTCTTTCCTTCTGTGTGGTACTGGGGATTGAACCCAAGGGCATTCTACCACTGAGCTACATCCCCAGCCTTTTTTATTTTTTGAGACAGGATCTAGCTAAATTGCAGAGGCTAGCCTCAAACTTAAGATCCTCCTGCCTCAGCCCCCTGAGTTGCTGGGATTACTGGCAAGCACCATGCCCCTAGCTCCAAACTTTTATTCTTGGAGGATTTGAGTCTTTGGGAGTTTTAACATGATTGAATTGACAGTTTTCCACTGACCATAACTTAGAGCAAGAGAGAACTAAGAATCCTAAAAATAGTGCTTGTGCCTCCATTGTGCAATGTAACACAATTTTCCCTGGCAATAGGGATCCATCATCAAACCAAGAAAGAGAGCTTCTTACCTATATTTTCATTGGAACCATGATCATTTTTCCTGGTGAAGGTGAGAGCAGAGCCTATTATCTGTTAACCTTGGGAAAATCTAGTACTTCCCCTCCACTGGTACAGGCATCCTGATTAGTGGCTACAGGTCATTCTGGGGCAGGCTTTGGAGAAGACACACAGAATACACCTGTGGACCTGTTGGTGGGTTCCTCCTTATTTAAGGGTCTCTAAGTCTATGAACTGACTTAAGTCTGGGAATTGGATAAAAGATGATGAGTCTACCTCCAATCTCTACCAAGAAACAGAATTTTTCATCTGTATTTATCAAATAGCACCTTCTCAGACCGCCCAACTGTTTCATTTTTAGAAATCCTTGCCACAATTCCCTGTAGATCGAAACACTCTGATTGCCACTCTGTAGCTGTGGCTTACTGTCACAGGGCTTACCTCATCAAGTCAGTCAGTCACCTAGCTGCTTCTTCCCATTATTCCCTTTGAGATCAAAGAACCCAACTCCTTTGCATTATCCTCAACTGTCATCTCCAGTCTATGATGACAATCTCCCTAGAGCTCTTCAAGGATTTCTTAATGCCTTAGTGAGGGATTCCTCCAGGCCTTCCTGTGGGCTATCATTAGGTAGAGGTGAGCAGGTTTGCACAGTACAGTGGTTCTCAAAGTATGGCGATTCTAATACAAGGTAAAGTTTGAGAACCACTGCAGCAGAACAGGGCTTCCCTAGAGCTTCAACATGCATGCCAATCACCTGAGGATCTTTTTAAATGTAGAATCTGCTTTCCTAAGTCTGGGGCAGGGTCCAAGATTCTGCATTTTCTAACAAGATCTTAGGTGATGCCAGTGCTTCTCACCTGGGATCACAGCTGTCAGAAGCAATGCTATACAGGAGGTTTCTGAAGACTCAGGAAAAGGGGAAAACCATGAATCTATTATGTCTATGGTTCTCAAACTTTAATATGAATCAGAATCACTTGAAGGGCTTAGGAAAACCCAAACAGACTCCATTTTGCCCTGAGACTCCACATCATGCAAGAAATGCTTCTCCCATGGGAACACCAGCCTCTGTATGCATCAAAAGTTGCTTAGCATAGCATGTTTGGCAACACAAATTGGCAATTCTTATACCATGTAAAAGTGTTCTCTCTTTGGTTCCCATTTTTCTTGGACAATGTACCCTGTCAGAGATTGATTGTCTAGACATTAGTAACTATTCTCTAACTTGTACTCAACTAGGGTCATTTTGACCCACTTCCCTTCTGCTTGCTTGCTGCCATGTCAACCCGGAAAGTCCCATGGGAAATACCAATGTACCCATTTCATGGTCTTGCTAACTGAACAATTCAGCTTCTGTACCTGCTTGCCTGCAGCTACGTCAACCCACATGTGGTTTTTGCCTTTAAATATCCTAAAATGCTCAGGCTCGGGGCTGTTCCTTGCAGAGACAGTTATGGGTCCTGTGGGGGGGGGGGGGGCAGTCACCAGCCAGCCGGCTAAATGACTCTTCAATTTGGATAAAACTGGGACTTGGTGTGTTTTCTGAGCAACTTCCCCCACAATCCCAAGAATATATATTTCTAACAAGTTTTCGGGTGATACTGATGCTGTTGCAACGTCCAGGGACCACATGGGGAGAACACCTGTCTAATATCCTATAATCTACTCCTCAACACGTTTTCCCTAGATTCTTGACTGTGCCCCGTGGCAGGGCTTTGGAACTCCTTAAGTCTATCGTTCATCTCCTTCTGGAGCCTGAGAGTGATCAGAGGAAAGCGGATAGGATCTGAGGAGCATTAACCTCAGCTTGTGAGCCAGCTTCCCTGGGTACAAATATTCTAAGGCTCCATATGAAGAGGAGAGAGAGAATTCCATCAGAACAAGAGGTTTAGAGAAGTATGAGGTTCAGAGTTCTCAGCCCCATCACATCATTTCTGGAGGTATCATGTATCCCCTTCCCATAGAGTCCCACTTCTCCCAATAGCCTTGTCTCAGTGTAAGATATTTGGCAGTGTTAAACATTTAATTGGTGCCGCAAATTTATAGCCCTAAAATAAGACCCTGGTCTTGCTTCTTAGCATGTTTACTTTGCAATTTCTGGAAATAAGGGACTCCTTCGATGCCACTATGCTGTCGGGTTTTCCATTTGTCTTTTTAATTGTATTTCCATAGCTCTTATTTTCTCTTTTCCCCTACATAAACTTTTTAGGATGGTAAAAAATCCATTTGGTTTTGTTGTTCTATAATCACCGTTGTTGCCACAGCAAGTAAGTTCCAGAGCCACCTGATCTCGTAATGTCTTGCCCTTCACCTGCATGTCATCACATGCTCCCGCCATGAATAATCTGAGCAACAGTGATGTCACTCGTGCCATGGATTACCCATTTCCTAACTCATTCCCAGCAAGATTATCACTGTGTTCCTCACATTCTGAACTCCTGAATTCCAGAATCCCATTTCAAGGGATTATTTCCTGATTCTATAATTACAAAATCAGTCCAAGTTCAAATAGGAAACAGATGGTACATTGAACTAATATAATTCAAGTAGGATTTTATGTAGGCACTACATATGAAGACCTGGACAGAATAGAGAGGACCCACATGGGATAAGGTCATGATCCAGAACTAATAACCACAGAATTATTAACACTCCTAGGCCTGAGAGAATGAAGAAATGAGATAGTTTCTTGAATCCAAAAAGAAATTTCTGTGTAGTAGGACAATTGGAGAGAAACAACAACTTTTGGACAGAGGACACAGCCAGCCCACGTAGACCTCCAAGGAAGATCTCCCTCTGGGGATCTGCATTGCTAAACTCAACAAGAAGCCAAAGGCAAGGAATCTATTGGCACAGTCCATGCAGGCTAGCACCTTTAGGTGCAAGAAGCAAGGGCAGACAGTGGATCTGGAGGGGCAACTCTCGCCCTAAAATTTTTCTGACTCTTTACATTTAAGTCTACCATCTTGCTCTTTGTTTTTCTTTCTTTCTTTCTTTTTCTTTTTTTTTTTTTTTTTTGTACCAGGAATTGAACCCAGGGGTGCTTAACCACTGGGCCACATCCCCAGCCTTTTTTATTTTTTATTTTGAGACAGGGTCTCACTACATTGCTTAGGGCCTTGCTAAATTGCTGTTGCTGGCTTCAAACTTGTGAGCCTCCTGTCTCAGCCTCCTGAGCCTCTGGGATTACAGGTGTGTACCACCACGCCCAGCTATGACTCTATTTTTTCCTCCATCATCTTGTCAACCTCTTCTTACTCATTTAGTGATAACGATAGATACAGTTACAAATAAAAATATGTATGTTTACATGTATTATACATATATATATATATATATACACACACACGTGTATGTATCCACACAGGTTAGTGTACACACATGTTTCTTTACTCTCTCAGCTAAGGGGGCCTAGAAGAAATAACATTCTAGTAATAGAGAGCACACTTAGCACCCAGATCAAATGCCTTTCTCCAGTAAAAGAAATCAAGTCTCCATGGAGAAATAGATGACTAAAGATGAGCCTGATTATCTTGTAGGGCCATAAAGTAAAGATTTGTTTAAAAAGTGATGAGGGTATATCAAAAGGACACAGGAATCAAATGAAAGAGCTCCCAAATGCTAAGGTTAGAAAAGCTTGAGCAAAAACATAAGTAAAATGGTACTGGATTGTAACTCAAATACAAATAAATATTCATGAGCCCATCCTGATAGAAATGAATGACTAAACACATTATCAAATGGAGTCAGCTGCTGTGGTGCACAGCTGTGGTCTCAACAATGCAGGTGACTGAGGCAGGAGGATCACATGTTTGAGGCCAGCCTCAGCAGCTTAGCAAGACCCTTCCTTATTAACATTTTTTTTCCCATAATTTTCTTAGGCCTAAATAATGAATAATAGTAAGTCAGGCACTGATTTTTAGTATTTGCAAATTTCTTGTATAATTACTCCCATTAAAAACTACCAATGTAATGTTACTGAATGTGCAGCTTGGAAGGACTGAGCAGTAGCACACCATTATAAAGTATTCCCTCCTGACAATGTAAATAACCTCAAGAGCCCAGGTAATACTAAAGAAATTATGAAGTGATGAGTTTTTGAGTATTTATTACCATTGCTTTTAATATATTTTATTTATTTAATTTTAAGGTATCTCTTTTAATTTCCAGTAGTGGCTATGTAACAACTGGTTCACAAAATTCCTGAAAAATTAACAATTGTTTGTTTTGCTTTTGGGAGCCAGTAAAAAATGGCTCCATCACAGCACTTTGGGCCTCATTTGGGATTTAATTAAAATTTTTCTCTCATTGCATTTTTCCTCTACTAGTTTTGAAACTGTACACTTGAATTGTACGCTTTTAGTTATTATGGTAAACAATTTAGCATTCGTATTTAATTTTAAAGAACATAAAGTCAGCTGGACACAGTGGTGCATGTCTATAATCCCAGCAACTCAAGAGACTGAGGCAGGAGTATTATAAGTTTAGGGCCAGCTTCAGCGACTTAGCTAGGCCTAAGCAACTTAGTGAGACCCTATCTCAATAAAAAGTGGAAAAGGGGGTTGGGTTTGTAGCTCAGTGGTAGAGCACTTACTTGCCTCGAATGTGTGAGGCCCTGGGTTCCATCCTCAGTACCACATTAAAAAATAAACAAATAAAAATGAAGATATTGTGTCCATCTACAATTAAAATAAATAAATAAATAAATAAGGGCTGGGGATGTAGTTCAGTGGTAAAGCACCCCTACCTAAAGTCATATCTAAATCCTTCTCTCAATCAATTCATGGACCTTAAGATGTTTTAACTTCAATTGCCCCACTTCATCATATATGCTACTTTTTTAAAATATTTATTTATTTGCTTTAGTTGTACACAATGCAATGCATTTATGTTTACGTGGTGCTGAGGATCGAACCCGGGCCGTGCACGCACTAGGCGAGCAACCTACCGCTGAGCCACAACCCCAGCCCATGTATGCTACTTTTGTCCCTTGTGTTACATCCATCTCAATGTTTTTAATATCACAAACTTGACATTAACAAATTTTATAGTTTTATTTTTAGATTTATTCATATGTTTTTCATGTTCTGGGTTCAGAGTTTTTTCTTGCATTTAAGGTGCTGCTTCTGGGATTGATCTCCTTCTGTCTAATGTACATACAAGCAGTCACACACAATAAATGGCTCTCTGGGTTTGCTCTGAATTGTAGCCAATTCCTGTGGTATAAATATATTCTACTGGTGGCTTATTTCAAGATGTCAATGTAACACCACTGAATGTGGAGGTGAGAAGAGATTGCTCACATTGGTGGACTCCAGCACCCCACTGAATTCAGTCTGTTTTATTTTCATTTTTCTTTTCTTTCCCTTCCCTCTCCCTCTCCATTATCTTTCTGTTTTTATAACTTTGTTGAAGTATAATTGATAAACAATAAATTATATACAAAGGATATAATCTGATGAGTTCTGATATCATTATTACCACAATCAAAATTAATGAATATATCCATCACCTACAAGTTTCCTCGTTTCCCTTAGTGATCACTCCTTTCCCAGCCCTACCCCCCACCTTCTCTTCAGGAAACAGCAGGTCTGCTTTCCTAAAACTGAAGATTATTTGCATTTTCTAGTGGGATGATTATATAATCATTCTATTTACAGTATATATATCATTATATATAAGACATAATATGTTAATATATAACACAACACATATGATAACATAACGTGTATCATGTGTGGTATATATTATATCATATATGATGCATATATGTTGTGAGATATGTTATATATTATATATATTGATATATATACTATAAGTAGAATAGTTATATAATCATTCCACTTAAGTGGAATGATACCGAATGCATTTTTTTAAATCTGGCTTCTTCCAGCATACTTTTTTTCTTTAAATATTTATTTTTTAGTTGTAGTTGGATACAATACCTTTTTATTTTATTTATTTTTAAGTGGTGCCAAGGATCGAACCCAGGGCCTCGCACATGCTAGGTGAGCACTCTACCACTGTGCTACAACCCCAGCTCCCAGCATACTTATTTTGAGGTGCATTCATTTTGTGTGAACAAATAGTCCATTCCCCTCACCTTTTTTTTTTTTTTTTGTTATAGTTGGACACAATACCTTTATTTTATTTATTTATTTTTATATGGTGCTGAGGATTGAACCCAGAGCCTTTAATGTGGTAGGAGAGCTACTGCTGAGGCACAACCCAAACCCCTTCATTCCTTTTTATTGCTAGATAATATTTACAGCACGTGACTATCCACAATTTATTTATCCAGTCACCTGTTGATGGACTTTTGAGTTGTTTTCAGTTTTTGTTTGTTCATTTTTTTTTTGCTATTATAAACAAAACTGCTAGAATTTGCTTCTTTCTTTGGTAGATATCAAGAGGTGGAATGGCTGGATTGTATGTAGATGAGTATTTTCTTAAGAAACTGCCAAATGGTTCTCCCATGTGATTGTACCACTTTACACTTTCCATCAGTGTGAGAGTTCCAGTTGCTCCACTTTCTCACAAACACTTGACATGGTCAGTCTTCTTTAATTTTAGTCATCCCAGTGGGTGTGTAGATGTATCATTCTGACTTCAATTTGCGTCTCCCTAATGACTACTAAAGATTAATATTTCATACACTTAATCTTTAGCAGTTTCTTTACTAAATTAAAACTAAATACTGTTTTCGTTTGCCCAGAAGTGCCTTTACTTTGCCCTCACTTAGGAACTTGCAACTGAACCACAACTACTTCTTCCCAGCACTGTGTGGGTAATATTCTCCCATCTTTTAACTTCCATTCTGACAAATGAAATTCAGCTTCAGTCAAATTAGTGTCTCCTTGCAATAATCTGTCTTTTCTCTCTTCTCTTGATCTTTGATGATCTGTGAATTCCCTAACATATGTTCAGATGTATATCTTTTTTTTTTTTTTTTTTTTTTTTTTTTTTTTTAGTACCGGGGATTGAACTCAGTGGCACTCGACCACTGGGCCACATCCCCAGCCCTTTTTTGTATTTTATTAGAGACAGGGTCTCACTGAGTTGCTAAGTGCCTCACCATTGCTGAGGCTGGCTTTGAACTCGCAATCCTCCTGCCTCAGCCTCCCAAAGTGCTGGGATTACAGGCGTGCGCCACCGCGCCCGGCTTGTATATCTTTTTATTTATCCTGTTTGAGAATTGTTTGATTTTTCTTAATCTGATACTGACAATGGCCTCTTTCTTCTATTTTGGAAGTTCTCAGCTATAATTTCTGAGTATTACACAACTCTTGTTCCTTCTAGAACTTCTATTAGTTTTCTGTTAGCTCTTCTTATTCACTCTTCTATGTTTCTTAACCTTTCATATTTTTACTATCTTTGCCTCTTCTGGCCATACTGAGAATTGAACCCATATCCTTTGCACATGTTAGCACTGGGCTATATCCCCAGTCCTTTTTATTTTGAGACAAGTTCTCATTAAGTTGCTGAGGCTGACCTTGAACTTGCAATCCTCCTGCCTCAGCCTCCAGAGTCTCTGGGATTACAGGCATGCACCATCATATCCTACCTGTGATTTCCCAGATATATGTTCTCTTTCACCTTTTTTTTTTTTTTTTTTTTTTTTTTTTTGTGGTACCAGGGATTGAACTCAGGAGCACTCGACCACTGGGCCACATCCCCAGCCCTTTTTTTGTATTTTATTAGAGACAGGGTTTCACTGAGTTGCTAAGTGCCTCGCCACTGCTGAGGCTGGCTTTGAACTCGCGATCCTCCTGCCTCAGCCTCCCAAAGTGCTGGGATTACAGGCGTGCGCCACCACGCCCAGCTTGTTCTCTTTCACCTTTGTATAAACTATGCTTTAAGCCCTCTATTTTTCCCATTTATTTTTAATTTCCAGAAGTTCTACATGGTTTCTTTTCAACTTCACCTAATCCCCCTTGATGTTCTGTTGTTACTTTGTCAGCTTTTGATGTCTTTTGTAGTACATTAAGCATAGTTAGGTACTTATTTTATATCCTATGTCTGGTAGTTCTAGTAGCTATCATACCTACAGGTCTGATTCTGCTGTGTATTGTTTCTGTTGATTCACACACATAGTGTTTATTGCCTCCAATGTTTGAAGACGTTTTTTTATGGTGTGTGTGAGCTCATGTTCTTTGGAAATTGATCTGTGGGAATTAAGGCCTGGGTGAAAATGTGTTCCTCCATGAAAAATCTGTGTTTGATTCCACCAGGCAGTTTGGGGCACTGCAAACTCAGAATCACTTTAATTGCATTTTATGCTTGAAGTTTTTTTTTAAGCATACAGTTATCAGGCATTAGCTATCTTCACTCTCTTTTTGTTGGATAGAATTTTTCTAGTTCCCTCAGTTTTCTGGTTTATCTTCAGGAAATCTCAGCTTTGTGGAGGAGGGTGGGGTTCCAATCCACTCTCCCTACCCTGTAGGACTCAAATGTCAACTCCTGTCCTCTACACTTGTTTGGTCACCAAGGATTGGCAGATATCACCAGGCAAGCACTGACTTCAGCTGGAATTTTCCTGCAATGGAGCTTCCTCCTTGTTTTTGATCATTTCCCTTCCTTTCCTGACAACATTGCCATGCCTTTAAAAAGAAAGATGCTTTTTGTATTTCATCCAGCATTTTAAGTACTCTATACTGGGAGAGTTTCTCCAGACAGCAATTGCTGGAAATAGACGACAGTTATCCCTCGGTATCCATGAGGGATTGGCTCTAGGACCACCCCAGGATGCCAAAATCCATGGATGCTCAAATCTCTTATGTAAAATGGCATAGTATTTGCATATAACCTACACATATCCTCCTGTGTACTTTAATGCATCTCTAGATTACTTATAATACCTAATGCAATGTAAATGCTATGCAAATAGTTGCTATACTGTATTGTTTAGGGAATGATGATGAGGAAAAAAGTCTGTTCAGGACAGACATTTTTTCCCAAATATTTTTTATCCACAGTTGGTTGGATCTACAAATGCGAAACCCACAGTTATGGAGGGCTAACTGTATTTGTGGATTTTTTACCCGTATGAACTTTGCTTTCAAATGTGGTGTGTGAGGCAGGAGTCCAACAGTCCTGCTACCATGTTTATTTTTCCTTCTTTTTTCTCCAAAGTGATATCTTTAAATCAGCTTTTAAAACAACATCTCGCCCGCCATATTCTTTCTCTCATTGCCAGCTGGATATCTAAAAGAATTACAAACCTGCTTGGAAATGAAATGTCTCAAAGATAAAATTGTAATACTATTGGCCATTTTGGTGGCTCTTGGTTTTTTTATTCCTGTGCATTGCTTTATAAATAAATCAACAATCTCTCAAAATCCGTTATAACAAAGTTCCCTAACAATCCAATTTTAGCATTCGATCAGAAGGAGAAGGGAACTAGGTCTTCTCCTGATCTACAAATGATGCAAACAGAGGTCAACAGCATTTTGCATTAAAAAATTCACACTTTTGGGAGAAGAAAGAATTTATAACTTTGGAGTCTCAAAACCAAACATCATTCTGGAATGGAGCTTAATATCAGTTTGAAGACCAAGTCACCAAGTCGACTTTCTATCATCCAAATTCATATCAAAGGAGAGAAAATAGAACATGTTTCAAAACAATTTACCATGAGTTTTCATAAATTTTAGTATAAATAGAGTGAATTATACACTGCTCATCCCCATTCATGTATAGACAGACAGATATTTAAAAGAAAATATCTGTTGCAGTTTTCATAACATAAATTTATATTTTCAATCATGTTAAATTGTTACTTGGGAAGCACAATCCCAAGGAAACAATTTCTGAAGCCCTATAAACACTGATTTTTATTTGATTAGCTCTCAATCAAGCTAAAAATATCAAACAAGGCTTCTAGAATCAAGCTCTTTATTCAAAAGATCAGTCCCACTTAGGAGGAAAGCTATGGAGGAAAGTTAAACATAGTCCTTAAAGGTGTTTTTTACTTTAATCAGTGAATGCAACCCAGCTTCAGGGAAAGACCTCCTGGCTCTTCTATTAAGGGAAAATTTATATGCAATAAAATATTCAGATTTTAATAAGTTGTGATAAGAACATACATCCTAATCATCATAATCAAAATATTAAACATTTCCATCACACCAAAAGATCCCTTATGCCCTGTTCCAGACATCTCATACCCTCACCTCCAGAGGTAACCACTGTCCTCATTTCTGTCACCACTGCTTAGCTTTGTCTACATCAAGCACTGGGAAGCTTTTCCGTAAAGGAATAGCTAGTAAATATTTCAGGTTTTTCAGGGCACGTATAGTTTCTGTAACTCCCCACCCTCGTCCTTCTCCTTTACAACCTTAAATACAGGAAAATCGGTTCTTACCCAACTCAAAGCTCTACCAAAAAACAGGCACCAGGACAGATTTGGCCAGAGGACCATGGTCTAGAACACCCTTAAAAACGGAATTATAGGGCTGGGGTTGTGGCTCAGCGGCAGAGCGCTCGCCTCGTACTTGCGCTGCCCGGATTCGATCCTCAACACCACATAAACATAAATGCATTGCATTGTGTACAACTAAAGTAAATAAATAAATATTTTAAAAAAAACGGAATTATACAGTAAGTAACCTTTTGCTCTGGCTTGACTTTAACATACTTTTAGGATTTAACCCATGTTATTGTATGTTATCAGTAATTTGTTCTTTTTATTGATTTTGATCTCATTAATTTTTCTCTATTTGCTTCTTCAATTCAATGGTTTTTAATATATTCACAGAGTTGTGCAACCATCACCACAATCAATTTTAGAATATTTTCATCACTTCTCTAACCCTCCAAAAACCTTACCATTTAGCAGTCACTCCCTTCTGCCTGCTGCCAACCCTTTCCCAGCCCTAGGCAGCCACTAGTCTATTTTCTGTCAGTAGAGCATTATCTATTGTGAACATTTCACATAAATGGAATCCTACAATATATGGCTTTTGTGTCTGACTTCTTTCACTTAGAATGCTTTCAAAATTCATCCACATTGTAGCATATATCAATATTTCATTCCTTTCTATTGCCAAATAAGATTCCATAGTATTAATATACCAAATTTTATTTATCCATTGATCAGTTGATGGACACTGGGTTGTTTCTACTTCTTGGCGATTAATGGATAACACCACCATGAATATTTGTGTATAGGTTTTTGTGTGAACATGCTTTTATTTCTCTTGGGCACACACATAAGAGTCTAATTGCTGGGTCATATGGTAACTCCTGTGTTTAAACTTTTGAGGGACTGCTAGACTGTCTCTGAAGCCAATGTACCATTTTACACTTCACCAGCAACGTGTGAGAGTTCCAATTTTCCACATTCTCACCAATCATTGTTATTATCTTCCCTTTTCATTATAACCATCTAGTGATGTAAAATAATACCTCATTCTGGTTTTGATTTGCATTTCCCTAGTGGTGAATGTTGTTGAGCATCTTTTCATGTATTTATTGACATTCATATATCTTCTTTGGACTCTTCTAGCTTTTTGTGTATACCACTTTTATTATTATGTATGAGCTTTATGGGATTATAGTATTCATCCTTATCAGTATAGTCTATTCTGAATTACTATACTACATCATTGTATATATCTATATCTATCTAGATAGATAGATAATCTTTCTTGCTCTTTATTTCTCCCTGTGAAATAACCAGCTGTATTTCATTTCCACCTAATCATTATTCCCTAGTACCTGAAGAACTTCCTTTGGTTCTTCTTGTAAGACAGATTGTAGGCAATGAATTTTCTCAGCTTCTGCTTATCTGAAAATGTCTATATTGCACTTTTTTTAACTTTTTTTTTGGGGGGGGGTACCGGAGATTGAACTCAGGGGCCTTGTCCACTGGGCCACATCCCCAGCCCTTTTTTGTATTTTATTAGACACAGGGTCTCACTGAATTGCTAAGTGCCTCGCCATTGCTGAGGCTGTCTTTGAACTCGCAATCCTCCTGCCTCAGCCTCCCAAGTGCTGGGATTACAGGTATGCGCCACCGCGCCCAGCTGCACTTTCATTTTTTAAAATGTATTTTTGCTCTATAGACTTCCAGGTTGACAATCTTTTTCTTTCAGCACTTTAAAGATGCCATTCCATTGTCTTCTGGACTCTGTTGTTTCTCATGGGAAGTGGGCTGACATTCTTATCATTATCCTCTGATTATAATGTATTCTTTTTCTCTGGCTACTTTAAAGATTCATTTCTTTATTTTTAGTTCTCAGCAGTTTAACTCTGATGTGTGTAAATGTGATTATCTTTGTATTTATTCAGGCTGGTACTTTATGAGTTTCTTGGATCTGGAGTTGCTATATATTTTTAATCAAATTTAGAACATTTTCAGGCAAAACTTCTCTAAATAGAATTCAAATATGCTTTCTGCTTCATTCTATTTATCTTTTCCTGTGAGATTCCAGTTAAGTGGGTGTTACCTCTTGATGTTAACTCACATGTCACTGATGAGCTGTTATCTCCTTTTCCTTCTCCTCCTCCTTCTTCTTCCCTCGCTCTGCTTCAGTTTAGATTATTTATATTTGCCTATCTTCAAGTTCCCTAGTCTTTTATTTTAATGTATTCAACCTTCGTATTTAAAAATATTTTTGTATTTTATTTATTGTGGTACTGGGAATTGAACCCAGGGCCTTTCACATGCTGGGAAAGAACTCTACTACTGAGCTACATCCCCAGCCCACTTTTTTATTATTTTATTTTTAAGACAGAGTTGTTGAGCTACTTTCTTTCCCAGACCATATTAGTGGCTTGAGAGAGAAGGCACTGAGTTGCTGTGCTTGCTCTGTCTCACCATGTAATGTTGTCTACCACATTATGATGCAGCAAGAAGGCTGTCACCAGATGCAGTGCCATGCTTTTGGACTTCCCAACTTCTAGAATCATGATTCGAATAAACCTCTATCCTTCATGAATTACTCAGTCGTAGGTATATTTCTTAGGTACTTTGTTAAAGCAACAGAAAAGGGACCAAGAGATGTGGTAACCTTGTGTTTGATTATTATATAAACTTCCAAGCTGTCACAGAAACTACACCAATGTACATTTGCAGTATTGTATAACGGCTACAGTCTCTTCATAGCTGAACCAATGTTTGTTATTGTCCACTTAAAATTATTGTTGTAGTCATTCTAGTGGGTATGAAATTATATCTCATTTTGGTCTTGACTTACATTTGTCCTGATAGCTATTCATGTCAAGCATCTTTTAATGTTAGCCATTTATAGAACTTATTTGGAGAAATTTCTATTCAGGTCTTTCATTTATGTTCAAATTGGTTTATCTATTTTTTATTATTGATTTGTTGTTTCTTTTGTTGTTGTTGTTGTTTTGGTTTTTTTGTTGTTGTTGTTGTTGTTTGTTTGTTTGTTTGGTGCCAGAGATTGAACTCAGGGGCACTCGACCACTGGACCACATCCCCAGCCCTTTTTTGTATTTTATTAGAGACATGGTCTCACTGAGTTGCTAAGTGCCTCATCATTGCTGAGGCTGGCTTTGAACTCACTATCCTCCTGCCTCAACCTCCCAAGTGCTGGGATTACAGGCGTGTGCCACCGCACCAGGCTCAGTTATTATTGATTTGTAAGAGTTCTTTATATATTCTTTATATATTGTAGATATAAGTCCCTTGTCAAGTGTGTGATATGCAGATATTTTCTCCCATTCTGTGAGTTGTTTTTTCACGTTCTTGATAGTGTCCTTTTGTGAACAAAACTTTTTAATTTGGATGAAGTACAATTAATTTATTTTTTCCTTTAGTTGTTTTTGCTTTAGATTTTATATCAAGTAAACTCTTGTCCAATTAAGGTCATGAAGAGTTAGTCCTATTTTTTTGAGAGTTTATAGTTTTAGCTCTTAACATTAAGATCTTTGATCTATTTTGAGTTAATTTTTGTACATGATATCTATATGAGAAGTCTCCATTCATTCTTTTGCATGTGGATAGTCAGTTGTCTCTCTATCATTTGTTGAAAAAATGATTTCCCCACTTGATGGTCTTAATGTCCTTGTCAAGAATTAATTGACCATAAACTCTCAATTCTATTGCACTGATACATACGACTATCCTTATGCCAGTATCATACAGTCTTAATTTTTGTAGCTTTGCAGTATATTTTGAAGTAAGGAAATAAGAGTCCTCCAACTTGGTCCTTTCCCAAGATTGTTTTGGCTATTTATATCCTTTGAATTTCCATATGAATTTTCAAATCATCTTGCAATTTCTGCAAAAGAAGTAGTTGGAATTTTGATAAGCATGACATTGAATCTATAGATCAGTTTATTGATCTTAACAATATTAAGTCTCTCAAACAATGAAAACAGGAAATTGTCTTTGGTGCTCAGGATTGAACCCAGGGTCTTGCCCATGCTAGGGAAGCACTCTATCACTGAGCTACATGCCCAGCCCAAAACAGGATATTTTTCTATTTACTTAAATCTTTTAAAATTTCTTTTGACAATGTATTGTAATCTTCAGTATAGAAGTCTTGCACATCTTCATTAAATTTACATGTATTTTATTCATTTTGATATTATGATAAATAGAATTGTTTATTAATTTTGTTTTGAGAGTTCATTGCTAATGTATAGAAATAAGTTGATCTTGAATCCTATGACCTTACTTAATTTACTTATTAATTTTAAGTTTTTAATTGATTCCGTAGAATTTCCTATTTACCATATTATGCCATTTATAAATAAAGAGAGTTTAATTTCTTTTTTTAACATTTTAACATTTCTTTTACAATTTTGATGCCTATTATTTCTTTTTCTTGCCCAACTGTTCTGGGTAGAACCTCTAGTACAATGGTAAAAAGAAATGACAAGAATGGGTATCCTTTTCTTGTTTCTTATTCAAAGCATCCAGTCTTTCCCCATTATGGATGAAGTTAGATGTGGGTTTTCCATAGGTGTCTCTTATTATATTGAAGACATTCCCTTCCATTCCTAGTTTGTTGAGTGTTTTAACATGGAAGGGAGTTGGATTTTGTCAAATATTTTTTTCTACACTTATAGAAATAAGTATGTTCTTTTGTGTTCTCACTCTATTGATATGATATTAATTGATTTTCAGATGGTAAACTAATCTTGTGTTCTTGATATAAATCCCACGTGGCCAAGGTGTATAATTCTTGTATATGTTCCTAGATTCAATTTACTACTATTTTTCTGAGGATTTTTGCATCATATTCATAAAAGACATTGAACTATAGTTTTGTGATGGTTTTGTCTGGTTTTGATATCAGGGTAGTACTGGCCTTGTAGAATGAATCAGAAAATATTCACTTTTCTTCTTCTTTTTTATGGAAGAATTTTGTGAAGAATTGGGCTGGGTGCAATGGCACACACCTGTAATCCCAGTGACTCAGGAGGCTGAAGGAAGAAGATTATGAGTTCAAAGCCAGCCTCAGCAAAAGTGAGGCACTAAGCAACTCAGTGAGACCCTGTCCCTAAATAAAATACAAAATATGGCTGAAGATGTGACTCAGTGGCCAAGTACCCCTGAGTTCAATCCCTGGGACCCCTCCACCAAAAAAGAAAAAAGAATTGGTTTTTTTTTTTTTTTTAAATGACAGAATTCACTAGTGAAATCATCTGTATCTGGATTTTTCTTTGTAGGTGTTTTTTTTTTATTTATTTTTGTTGTTGTTATTGTTGTTTTAGTTGTAGATGGACACAATACATTTATTTTATTTATTTATTTTTATGTTGAGGTGTTGAGGATTGAACCCAGTGTCTCAAACGTGTTAGCCTCAACCCCTGCCCTGTAGATAGTTTTTTAAAAAATTCTACTTGTTACTAATTCAGTCTCTTTGTTACATCTTGTATTAGTCAGCTTTTTGTCTCTGTGACCAAAATACCTGACAAGAACAACTTTAGAGGAGGAAAGGTTTATTTTGGGCTCATGGTTCCAGAGGTTCAGTCCATGTCTAGACAACTCCATTGCTTTGGGCCCAGGGTGTGGCTGAGGAAAACTACTCCACTCATGGCGGCTAGGAAGCAGAAGGAGAAAGAGAAAAGGCTTCTGGGAAGATAAATCCTTCCAGGACAACTGTCAGTGGCCCCCCTCCTCCAGCCACACCCCACCTGCCTTCAACTGCCACCCAGTTAGTCTATTCAAACTAGGATGGACTGATAAGGTCATAATCCAATCATCTCACCTCTGAACATTCCTGCATTAACACAGGAGCTTTTGAGGACACCTCATACTCAAACGAGATTATTTCTTGAGTCAGTTTCAGTAATCTAAATCTTTCTATGAATTTGTCAATTTCATCTATATTATGTAATTTGTTGAGACACTTTATTCATTGTATTCCTTATAATTTTTTTTTTTTTTTTTTTCGGTACCAGGGATTGAACTCAGGGGCACTCAACCACTGGGCCACATCCCTAGCCCTTTTTTGTATTTTATTTAGAGACAGGGTCTCACTGAGTTGCAAAGTGCCTCGCCATTGCTGAGGCTGGCTTTGAACTCACAATCTTCCTGCCTCAGCCTCCCAAAGTGCTGGGATTACAGGCGTGCGCCACCGCGCCCGGCTCCTTATAATCTTTTTATTGCTGTTAAGTAAACAGTAATATCCTTGCTTTTGTACCTGATTTTAGTAATTTGAATCTTATCCCTTTTTTCTTGGGTTGCCTAGCAAGTTTTATCAATTTTGTTGACCTCTTTAAAGAGCCAACTTTTAGTTCTGTTGATTTTTTTCCTATTGTTTTTATATCTTGTTTTTTGTTTCTTTTTTCTTTCTTTCTTTCTTTTTGTGTGTGTGTGTGTGTGTGTGTGTGTGTGTGTGTGTGTGTGTGTTACCAGGGATTGAACTCAGGTGCACTCAACCACTGGGTCATATTCCCAGCCCTTTTTTGTATTTTATTTAGAGACAGGGTCTCACTGAGTTGCTAAGTGCTTCTCCATTGCTGAGGCTGGCTCTGAACTCGCGATCCTCCTGCCTCAGCCTCCCAAACTGCTGGGATTACAGGCATGCACCACTGTGCCCGGCTCTATTTATTTCTACTTTGATCTTTATTATTTTCTTTCTTGTACTGATTTTGGATTTGATTTCATCTTCTTTTTTATAGGTTTTTAGGTGGAAGTTTGGATTGTTGGTCTTTCTTCTTATTTAATGTATTCTTGTAATTATCTTCTGAGCATTGTTTGCTTTGCATCCATAAGTTGTGTTTCCTTTTCTTTCCTCTCAAGGTAATTTCTAGTTACCCTTGCGATTTCTTCTTTGATTCATTGGTTTATTGTATTTAGGACTCTGTTGCTTAATTTCCACTTTTTTGTGAATGCCTATATTCCTTTCCATATTGGTTTCTAATTCCATTCCATTGTGATCAAAGGGCATACGTTATATAAGTACAGTCCTTGTAAAATTTACTGCGACTGGTTGTATGACCCCACATATGGTCCATCCTGAGGAGTAGTCCATGTACATTTGAGAAGACCATGCTCTTGAGTGGAGTGTCCTATAGATATCTGTTAAGTCATTTGTTTATTGTGTTGTTTACTACTTCTGTTTCTTTCCTGATCTGTATAACTGTCAGTTTTTGTGTTTGAGTTTGGAGCTATCTTCAAGATCAGTATTTCCTCTGCCAGCTCAAATTTGCTGCTCAGGTCCTCTAGCCGCTTTTCCACTCTAGTTATTGTATTTTTCAACTCCATAATTTCTATTTGGTTATTTTTATCATTTATTTCTATCTCTTTACTGATATTCTGTATATATTCATCATTTCTATACCTTCCTTTAGTTCTTTAGAAACATTGTCCTTTGATGCTTGAACATATTTAAAATAGATAAGGGGCTGGGAGTGTTTCTCAGTGGTAGAGCACTTGCCTAGCATGCATGAGGCCCTGCGTTCAATCCACAGTACTGCAATAATAATAAAAACAACAGCAACAAAATAAATAAAATACATAGATGCTTTTAGGTCTTTTCCTATAAACCCAACACTTGGGCTTCCTCAGAGAGAGTTTCTATTTATTCTTTTCTTTTCCTTTGAAAACGTTCTTGTTTCTTTGCATGTCTCATAATTTTTAACTGAAGAGAGGATTTTTGATACTGGAGGTATAACTCAATAGTATCATGCTTGCCTAGTGTATATAAGATCCTGGGTCTGATCTCCAACACTACAAAAAGAAAGAAAAAGGAAAGAAAGAGAAAGAAAATGGGGGGGGGGGTGGACTTTTAAAATGTGGTAATGTAGAAATCAAATTCTCCTCCTTCTCTAGTGTTTATTATAGTTACTGATTGTTGTAGTTGTTTATTTATTTAGTGACTTTACCAAACTAATTCTATACAATCTATATTCATTGTATGTATGTGTCCAGTGAATTTTTTATTCAGTTATCTTAGTGGTCAGCAAATGTTTGAACAGAAATTTCAAATAAGTCCTTACTGAAGTTTCTCTGTGTGTATTGGAGCATACCTTCAACACTCAGGCAGTTTATAACTTTATCTCAGTCTTCATTTCCTACCTCCATAGAACCTCTAGGCCAATCATAGATGAAAGCTTAGCACTTTCTCCACTCTTCCTGAGAATGCACACAGTCCTACACATGTGTGTGGGCTTGTAGAGTTCTAGGAACATGATGGAGATTTTCAAGGTGATTTTTCTTCCACAGTTTTTTAAAAGCCTTTTAAAAAGATTTTTGTTGTTGTTCTTATTATACATAACAGTAGAATTTATTTTGACATTTTACACATGTATAGGGTATAACTTCTCATTCTTCTGGTTGTACATGATATAGAATTACATTGGTCATGTAATCATGCATACACATAGGAAAGTAATGTCTGATTTATTCTACTATCTTTCCTATTCCCATTTCATCTTCCTTCCCTTATTTCCCCTCTAATCCAAAGTACTTCTATTCTTCCCTACACCCCCCTTATTGTGAGTTAGCATCCCCATAGCAAAGAGAACATTTGGCCTTTGTTTTTTGGGGGATTGGCTTATTTCACTTAGTATGATAGTCTCCAGTTCCGTCCCTTTATCAGCAAATGCCATAATTTCATTTATCTTTACAGCTGAGTAGTATTCCATTTTTATATATATACCGCATTTTCTTTATCCATTCATCTACTGAAGAGCACCTAGGCTGGTTTCCATAGCTATTGTGAATTGAGCTACTCTAAACATTGATGTGGCTGTGTCACTGTAGTATGCTGATTTTAAGTCCTTTAGGTATAAACCACGGAGTGGGATAGCTGGGTCAAATGGTGGTTCCATTCCAAGTTTTCTGAAGAAACTCCATACTGCTTTCAAGAGTGGTTACACCAATATGCAGTCCCACCAGCAATGTATTGAGCATACCCTTTCCTCCACATCTTCACCAACATTTATTGTTACTTATATTCTTGATACTGCCATTCTGACTGAAGTGAGATAAAATCTCAGTGTCTTCCCTAACCATTGCTTCAAGTTGAAGTTAAGACATTTGCCTGTAATTGTTTTCAGCAAACATTCCTCCCTCCCCCAGGAAGAAGGTTGCCTACACAGGGCTAGCTTCAAGCCTACCTTACAATTGGGGTCTTCCAGGGGACCACCAGATAGGCCTAATAGACTTGGGAACAAGTGTTTGGAAGAGCTCAGCTTTGTTTTGCTCCCTCAAGTCATTGCAAAGGACTTTGCAAGAGGGAATACAGGCTAGAATTTTTGAAGGGTGCTTGTGAACAGAGAGTGGAAGATGAAACTAGAACAAGTTAAAATGTTACCAGGATTACTGTTCTTACTAAGTAAGCCTCTGGTTAATTTTCAGAGCTCTTAATAAATTGATCCCCCTCCCACTTTTATTTTTAACCAATTTTGTGGTGGTGGTGGTATGGTTTTATGGAATAGTGAAGTTTTGGAGGGTCTTTTGAAGGCTATTTTCCAAGTTTACTTTTAACCCTATTTAATAAATGTTTTAATTTCAGTTAGTATATATTTCAGTTCAAGTATTTCCATTAGCTTTTTTAATATAGCAGCTTTATTCAGATATGCCATACAATTAACTCAGTTAAAATATACAATTCAATTCAGATTCACAGAGTTATGGTATAATCATGGAGTTGTAGTTCTTTTTATACTTCTAATATCTCTACTTAAATTAACGATCCCAACACATTATTTTTATCTTTTCCTATGGATTTGGTAACATATATGTAATTTATCTTGTCTGCTAACTCCAACATTGGATTATATGAACATTTGTTTCCATTATCTTATTTTTCTTAATTAAGGGTAGCATTTTACTGTTTCCTCACGTGTCTAATAATTGTGTAATGCATTCAGGACACTGTGGATAAAACACTGGAGATTCTTGCTGGGCGCAGTGGTGCACACCTGGAATCCCAGCACTTGGGAAGCTGAGGCAGGAGGATCGTGAGTTCAAAGCCAGCCTCAGCAATGGCGAGGCACTTAGCAACTCAGTGAGACCCTGTCTCTAATAAGATACAAAAAAGGGCTGGGGATGTGGCCCAGTGGTCAAGTCCCCCTGAGTTCAATCCCTGGTACCAAAAAAAAAACAAAAACCACTGGAGATTCTGGATTCTGTTATCTCCCTTTGACCAGAGTTGAGTTTTGTTCTAGCAGGCAGTTAAATTACTGGTGTATCACCTCCAACTTATGAAGATTTGGTTTTATGTTTTATTAGAATACATTTGTCTTAGTTTTGTCATTACTCCTAGGGAGACGCTCTTGGTCCTAGCCATGGTTGCTCTAAGAAAGCCTAAGATGTTTACTGATCTTCCATAACAAAATGAGACTCAAACTCCAAGCGCTCTTTACCCTGAAGTGGACAGGTACTAAAGTCTCCTCTCAACTCTTTCCTGCTCCCAGCTGTTATTTTCCCTTAATCTCTTTGGAGTCTCTTCCTTCATATAGTTTAGGAATCAGCCAAGGATTTGAGGAAAATTTGCATATAGATTTAGTGCTCAGCCTTCAGCAACTTCCTCCTTTCTGGTTTTCCCCTCCCCACTTTCCTGCAGCTCTGGCAGCCCCAAATCCTGTCCTCTGACTCTTCAGACTGCAGATTTCTATTTGTTCTCTATCCCCATGTTCCCCAAGAACTAGGAGGTACTTTCCAAGGAGAAGCCCTAGAAATGTGCATCTCACCCAGCATGGTTCCCTTCTTGTAAGAATTTAATCCCTTCAAGTTTTTGCCTGTTTTTTGTCATTCTCCAGTAGCTTCAAGCCATGTTAAAAAATATTTAAGCCAGAATTTATAATTTTTGTCTTAAAGATCTCGAGTCTGATAGATGCTACTTTGCTAATACCAAAAGTCAGTATCTTGTTCCAAAATTGTTACCTTTTTAATATTAGTTACTGAGATATATTCATGTATTAGTTTATAATACAAGTAATAAACACACGTGTTTTAAAAATTGACAGATGCTATAGAAACATACAAAGGAAAAAAATTAATCACTTTAATCACTTCATCTACTCCCCCCATGATAGTTTGGTATTTATCCTGATACACATACACAAACACATATACATATTGCTGTAATATGAGTGGTATGATACATATAACTTGGTAATCTGCTCCTTTGTTTCACCAATGCACTTTTAGGGCTTTTGTAAGTTTATATGTTTATTCTTTTATCAGATGTTTATACAGCATTTGCTTATGTCAGGCATAGTTCTAGGTCTTAGGAGTAAATGAACAAACCAAATACATCTACACATACACACACAAATTGTCTTCATGGAGATTATAGTCTACTGAGGAGAGGAAGAGGTGAATTGGAAATAACCTATTGATAAAATAGGAGAGATGATACATGTTGTGGAGAAAAAATTAAGTGGGAAAGCCAATAGGAAGTGGTAGCCATCTAGAAGAGGAAGGGGTTTTCAATTTTTGAAAGGGTGAACAAGGAAAGCCTTACTCAGGGTAAAATCTGAGCAGACTTGGAAGAAGTGAGGGAATAGAAGAAAAAAGTTTTCAGGCAGTAGGAAGAGCAAAAGCAAAGACTTGGCAGAGGACACAGCATGTTTGGGGAATAATAGAGAGGTCAAGAGGTCTGAAGCAGAGTGAGCTCAGCTGGGTATGGTGGTACACCCCTGTAATGCCAGTGGCTCAGGGGGTTGAGACAGGAGGATGGCAAGTTCAAAGCCAGCCTCAGCAAAAGCGAGGCACTAAGCAATTCAGTGAGACCCTGTCTCTAAATAAAATGACAAAATAGAGCTGGGACGTGGCTCCGTGGTTGAGTGCCCTGAGTTCAATCCCCAGTACTCCCTGCTCCCACCAAAAAAAGAAAGCAAAGAGTGAGTTGAGAGGACAGTCAGGGGAGACAGGCCATATTGCTTAGAGGGCCAGATAACATCCAACCTTGGTGGCCCCTGGAGTGATCTACCTTTACGTGTCTTCCCATGGAAGTGGGTTTGTTGGACCTGCTTGAGCCACAAAGCTTTTCTGCGTTGATTGAAACCCCGTGGTGCTCCTGTAGAACCCTGCCTTCCACAAGTCAAAGAATACTTTTTCAACTCTGGTTTTGACCTTGTTGGCCCAAGTCTTAGTGGAACTGCAAGTCATACATGGTTCCCAAAGCACAATACCCTGCTGAATCCTCATCCCAAAGACCCTGCTTTCCCTGTGGTCTCTTGATGAAGACTTGTTCTGAGTCCAGACTTCACCTTCCTTCATGGTGATCTCTCCACTGGAAACCATGGTGTTCTTCCTGACTGCAGACCTGCATCAGGTTCAGGCCCCACCTGACTTCAAAAATCAAAGAGGAGCCAGGCGTGGTGGCGCACACCTGTAATCCCAGCACTTGGGAGGCTGAGGCAGGAGGATCACGAGTTCAAAGCCAGCCTCAGCAATGGTGAGGCACTTAGCAACTCAATGAGACCCTGTCTCTAATAAAATATGAAAAAGGGCTGGGGATGTGGCCCAGTGGTTGAGTGCCCCTGAGTTCAATCCCTGGTACCAAAAAAAAAAAAAAAAAACAAATCAAAGAGGAAGGCTGAAATCACCACCTCAGACTCTTAGGAGGCCTTGAATCAGTTCACCTTTTCCTCAATGACCAAGCCTCTCTACCAAAGACATCACGAATCCTGGTTTTACAAAGCCACAGAAAGCTCCATTTCACCCTTCTTTTAGAGCAAGAAGGCCTCACCTAATGTCCACTGCTATAAATAATGGATCCTACTGCCATTGTCCTTTCCTGAATGGGGGAGATTTGTTTCAAGGTGAAATATTAAGTCCACCTAAGCAAAGAAGAGAGGCAGCTCCTTGGCATTCCCTTACATATGGATGTACTATAATTTAATTGATCATTCCTCGACTTTGGGGTATTCGTTTCCCTTCTTTTTATTATTATAAATAATTCTACAATGAATGTCTTGGCGTGGGTACAGGCATTTCTGTAGAATAGATTCTTGAAAGCAGAATTGTTGGGTCAAAAGACATACACATTTAAATGTAAAACATTCCCAAATTGCCTTACAAAAATGCTTTACCAATTTTCATTCCTGTGAGACTATCTATTTCCCCACTCCATCACCATCACTCACTATTAAGAACCATTTTTTTTTTCATCTTTGATATTAATATTGTTTCAATTTCCATGTCTCTGATTACTAGTGAGGTTGAACATGTTTTTATGTTTATTGGCCATTTTTATTTTTCTGTGAACTGACTATTCATAACTTTTGTTTATTTTTCTATTGGATAGTTTGTCATTTCCTTATCTTGAACATGTTGTTTTAAGTTTATTTCTAAGTCTTTTGAAGTTGTGGTTGTAAATTGATTACTACAGGCAAATAGAAAAACTATTGATTTTAGTAAGTTGTTCTTATTGCTGGCGTCCTTCCTGAACATTTGTCTTGATTTTAATAGTTTTACAGTTGATTATCTTTCTTTCCTAGGGAAACCATCATATCATTTGCAAATAATCGTTTATTGTGATTGCTGATGTATTTGGACATATGCTACTTTTTTCCCCTATATTTTCTATTGACCATGCTCTCTGGTTTCTTTTTTTCACTTCCTGCTTTTTGAGACTTGATGGTATTTCTTTGTTCTTTTTCTTTCTCCCTCTCTTTCTGTTTTTCTTTCATTCTTTTTGTTCCCCGCCCTGGGGATGGTACCCAGGGCTTTCCTTGCACGAGCCAGGGACTCAGACAGGTGCTGGACCCCTGAGCTGTGCCCCAGCCCCTCTTTGTTGCTCTGAGGTCTTGGAAGACCACATTCTGTTTCTATTCTGGTGATTGTCCTTGCATGATGTGTTAAATATTGAAACAATTTTTTTTTTCTGTCAATGTCAAGAATCAAGGCTAGGGCTGTAGCTCAGGGAGCGAGCGCTTTGCCTAGCATGTGTGAGGCACTGGGTTCAATCCTTAGCACCACATAAAAATAAACAAATAAAATAAAGTCATGCTGTCCACCTACAACTGCAAATTTTTTAAATGTCAAGAATCAAATCAGTTCATTACCTCCCCCCAAATAAGAAAAGATCCTTAATGCACTTGAACCCCACTCCACATGCCTCATTTTCCTTGTTCAATTCAAATCACTTGAAATCTTAGCATCAGATTTTTTGAAAAAAAATTTTTTTTTTACACTGCATCTTTCTTACTTAAGACTCCTTTATTTTCTTTTTGCTTTATAGAACATTCTGGTTTTTTTTTTTTTTTTTTGTCACCTCCTGTGATTTAAAAGGTAGTAATACTGTTTTTAATTTTACTAGTGATCGACTTTTTTATTTGCCAAACATTCTTAAACCTCTATTTCTCTTGTAATGAGAGTTAAGAACAATCAATATCTCCTAACTCCCTTACTTCACATCTAATGAAAATTTTAGTGTACCTTTACCTGCCTTGCCCTCTTCTCACTCATTTCTAGTCTTTTAAAATTTACTGTGGGCTTATAAATCCAGCTTGCATTCCAATCATATGCCCCTTTTTTAAAGAATAGATTTTTTGTTCAATTCTTATGGTATGTTTAGTTGGTTTTAATGCTTGCAACCAGTCTTTTATATTATGATGTTCCCATTTCCAAATTCTTAATTTTAATTCATCGCTTGAGCAGTTGAAGTGTGTCTTCAAGTTGTTTACTTAGGGAGAACACATGGGTGGTACATTTTCTACACCCTTCTCTGTAAATATGGAATATAGTTCTGTTGTTTTCCCATGTGAATGACAAGTTCTTGGGTACAGAATTCTCATATTGCCATCTTTTTCACTTAAAACTAGAACTATTGCTCCCTATCTCTTGGTATTTAGCCATGTCAAGACTAATCCTAAGACCAGCCTAAATTTCCCCCTTTGGAGCCCAATTTCATGTGTAAATCCACATATTATTATTTTTTCTTCATTTTAGGTAAATATTTTTTCATCACCAGGGTATATCCTGACATATAATTCTTTATTAATTTTCTCTGGAACTCATTGATCTATCTCAACCATTTTTCAGCTCAGGAAATAATTTTCTATCAGGTATATGAACATGACTTTTATTCATTTGATTGTAATGATTATAAATATCTGTTGGCTGCTACCCTTTTCTCCATCATCCCTCATCAGGGTGAACACAACAACCTTTGAATGAGTCTCTCTCTGTCACTCAGACCCCTTCTCTTTTTCCATTCTGTATTTCCATTCGTGGCTCTTGAGGGCAAGACTGCTTTGTTCACACCTGTGAGTGCTGGCTTCCCACTGCTCTCGGCCTATGATCCAAACTCTTTAGCATGACCATTGTAGCCTCGGGCAAGTGTCCCCCACTCTACAGGTCTCATCTCCCACAACCACCCTTTGCTTCCTATGATCCAGTCACAATGGCCTCCTTTGGTCCTTCACTTTCTATTCCCTCCGGCCTTCATGGCCTGGCCAACTCCTCTGTGTTCTTTAGATCTCAGCTTAAATGTTGTTTCCTTTTTTTTTTTTTTTTTTTTTTTTTGGTACTGGAGATTGAACTCAGGGGCACTCAACCACTAAGCCACCTTCCCAGCACTATTTTGTATTTTATTTAGAGACAGGGTCTCTCACTGAGTTGCTTAGCACCTCACTTTTGCTGAGGCTGGCTTTGAACTCACAATCCTCCTGCCTCCCCCTTTCGGTTCCAAAGGGGGAAATTTAGACTAGTTTTAGGATTAGTCTTCACATATCTAAACTCCCCAGTCACTGATGCATGTGCCACTGATAACATCAGTGAACAAAAGAGATGAAATGTCCTGCCTTCGTGGAGCTTAATTATACAGATATTCCCTCATAGTGCTTCTTAGAATTTTTATTAAACTAGTTGATTGTGGAATTGTTTTTATTCTATCTCACAAAACAGTCAGCTCTGTAGGAAAGGGACCAAATCCACTTGTTTACTCTTGTAGCTCTAAGAGGTAAAGCTATGCCTGGTAGATAATAGACACTCAATAAATGTTTGATGGATGAACTAATGCTTTTTGTAGAAGTCAGGACTCCTTCAAGTTGCAATTCATCTCAACCAGCTACAGAAATTTAAAAAAAAAAAGAAAAAGAAGAAGATGGAGAAGAAGAAGTGGGGTGGATTTATCAGCTCTCTAACTGGGAAGCCTGTGGGCAGTTCTAACATCATGCGCAGCTGGATCCAGAGTCTTATGCGATGCCAACAGGGCTCCCTCTGCTCCCCTCTGAGTGTTGATCTTATTCTTTCCAGCTCTAGATGGATTTCCTCCATGTTGCCAGGGGAGATAGGTACTGACAGTTCCAAATGCACATATTCTCAGCTTAGCAACACCAGAGGGGGAAAAAATCACTAGCTTCTCTCAGCATCTGTATGTAAGCAGGGCCCAGACGACGGGGGAACAGTCCAGCTTAGGTCCCCTCGCCTGATCACTGTGTCCAGGAGATGGGGCATTCTGATTAGCCAAAACATAGATGGTCCAGTTCTCCCTGAGAGTCTGAAGGAGTCAGGTGAGGAGAGCACCATAGTTGAGCTCTGTATCAGGATGCCTTGGAGTTCAGGAAGAATTCACCAAAGGAACAGCAGGCGCTACCAACAGGAAGAAAGAAACACACCTCTAGACAAATGTCCCACAATGGGTTTTTTTGCATTCTGCGCTTTATGAAGTCAATGGTTTTGCATCTTCCTCTCTCCTTTCCAGCCTGGGCCTTCTGCCTTGTTCTGAGCAGCCTTTTCCTGGAAGTACTATTGCTAAAGGTGGGCAATAGAGGAGTACAGGGTACCTGGCATCTGCTCTACAGGACAATAGCCTTAGATGACTTTTTCACAGTTTGGGAAGCTCTGCTTCATGGTAAGATTCATTGGAGAAGTGCTCCGCAGACACAATTAAATCATTTTGTCCCTGTCATCCCAAAGAGTAGGTTAGTAGGCCTTCCCATCTGATTTTGGGGGTTGAGGAGAGAGCGCATATTCTAGAGTGGGGCTGCCCATGGGCCTGGTTCCCCCGCTGTGTTCCAGGGCCAGGCACGAACCGGAGCTCCCTCTGTGCAAGCACAGTGCCCTCAGCATTTGTTGCATCAATGTAGAGGCTACAAGTCCCGAGGCCACGCTATTTTGAGGGTGCTGCACACTCTTTTGCATAATGCAGAGTTAGCATCTAGCTTAAGATCATTATGAACAGCTCTATTCACTAGCAAGAAAGTCAGGTGGGATATTCCTGAGCCAGGCAGGATGCAGGACAGCTCTCCACTGTGTAGGATTGTCTTGAGTACACAGAACATGCAGCATCCCTGGCACCTGACTAAATGCCACAGTATCCCTTCAACATTGGGACAACCAAAAAATTCCCCTGCACATTTTCTAAGCACCTTATGAGGGATTGTCTACACACAGCTTCTCATCTTTTGAAGACTTTTAACCTAGGTTTATCGCTCCTCATACCCCAAGTTTTCTGATATCATGAGTTTCCTATCTGACTTCATGGATAATCCCTCCAGAAATGTAACAACTACAGAGTAGACCAAGGGAAGATTGATGCTTGCTTTTTGTTGTTGTTGTTGTTGTTTGTTTGTTTTTTTGTTTTTAATAACGTTTTCCATAGTTACCATTTTGGAAAACCACTGAAAGCAAAGCCCATGCTCACACATCATGACACAAGTTCATACTGACACATCACAACACTTCCACTTGATTGGTCACTGGGGTGTTCAGTGACTACATTCACATACAAGCATGTGACCCTTTCACTGTCTTCAGAACCTAAGCATTTACATGTGGATACACAGATCTATTATCATATACCATATCCCCTTTATTACTCCCCTATATTATTCTCAGGCCCTCGTTTGGACATTTTGACATTTGAACATGTTGGACATTTAAAAGTGTATATGCATAGTAGGTAATATTATTTATGCATTTATTTCAGAATAGTAAAAGGTGAGTGATATAAAACATTTGTCATGGACACGTCAGGTGTGGTAGAGTTGAGGACGATATGTCTAGGAGTTTGGCAGATAATCAGAAGTGTTTTTCTGTTCAGAACTATCTTAGTCTCCTTAATAACAGACCCACGGTAAAGACATATGAGCTACCTTTTGCCAGCCTCGTCAGCCTTTGATATTGGGGTCCCAAAAGCAGCTTTAATTTTGGCTTCTCTCCTATTGCCCTCACAAGCATCACATCTAAACATTTCTGCTCCCCAGTTAGCCAGCCTGGAAATGGAGAGCCCTCTCAGTGACAGCTTCATACAGGCTTCAAGAGGTCCCCTCCTCCCTCAGTAAAGGCCTTTACATTTGCTGAAGGCCACTGCTTCACCCAAGATCTCACCAAGTCCTTCCATTTTTTTTCTTCTTAAAATCCTTATAACTCCGAAGGACTCACACACACTTCATGAACCTAGGATTGAACTCAAGTCAGATACTCTGTGGCTCCCTAATCACCTTTTCCCTAGACCCATGTCCCCTGAAATATACCTCTCGCTAGGGGAGGTCTGGTTTCAGCCAGGTTTTCACCAGAAGGTGGTCTCCAAAGTTAACAAAGCCCTCCATCTCCAACCCTGCTGGACAAGAGCAGGGTGCCTTCTCTGAGTCCTACAGCCATTTTTCCATGCTAACCACCTACATCCTCTCTCAGGCTGCCTGTAGTCATGATTGTTCTGGAAAACAGAGGTGGTCTTCATTTGGATTCCGAGCACAGGGGCCTCCCTCACATCCCCACTTGAACCTTCTCTGGATTTCATCGGCTTATCATTTTGTCTCCAAGTGGGGCACACTGGTCTGTGCCTGCTCCCCCTCTGACAGCCTTGAGGCCAACTCTCGCGTGTCGCTGCATCCCAAAGAAACCAAATTCTAGCTCCAGAGACAGTAACAGATAAGGCGGATTTTACTGAAGCCTTTTTTTTTTTTTTAATATTTATTTATTTGCTTTAGTTGTACACAATGCGTTTATTTATACATGGTGCTGAGGATCGGAACCTGGGCCGCGCACGTGCTAGGCGAGCGCTCTACCGCTGAGCCACAACCCCAGCCCCTTACTGAAGGTTTTGACAGAGGAGTCATAACGCTCTTCCCCACCTCCTCCTTCCAAGTTCTTCTGCCCAATACAGATGCACATCCCTCCCCTGGACCTCTAGCCTTTCTTCCTCACCCCCTCTTTCTGTGGAGGTTCCTTCTACCTCCCTCATCCTTCCTCTCAAAGTCAGTGGGTAAAACTTTATCAACACTAGCCAGACGGAGGCCACCAGCAGTGAAACCCGCATTTCCTGGGAGGCCTTGGTTCCTCTCCCCAACCTCTCCTGTTGGAGAAATACTCATGGTCCTTAGCAAGGAGAAGCGGGAGTGCTATTTGATTGAGTCCTGGAGTCTCCTCTGGCTCAGGCCCAACCCCACTGCAGCTTCATCCCATCCCAGTCCACTCCTGCCTTGTCTCCGCAGCTCTGCTTAGGGACGTCCTTGTCAGCCCCAGCCTGACTCTTCAGCTACTCTCTCCTCTGACCCCAGCCTGACCTGTAGGGGCCCTCAGTGACTACCAAAACTTTTGGTAAAGCTCTGGAGCTTGTGTGAGTGCTGTGGAGGCAAACTCACAAGTCCTGGGATTTGCCAATAAGTTCAACCTTCTGTGTGGGAACTTCTGGCTTCTCTGCAACTTCTATCCCCATCCCCAGGGGAAAGATGATGTTTGCCAAGATCTTTTCTCACATCACAGACTGCCACAAGATGCCTTCATTGCCATAATCTGTTTGGGTGATAGGATAGGGTAGAGGGTGTTATGTCACAGGCCCTGGCCTATTCTGGATTGTTCCCAAGTCTGTATGACCTTTGCTGGGATCCTACGGGATGTCAGGAGTCCCAACAATCCTAATGGAGAAAACTTGCCACCTCAGAGATAAGCCAAAGAATAGTATCTAGCCAGGTGCCTCAGATTAGGGCCTTGTCCATCGAGAATTTGACTTGTTTCACCTCCCGCTCTCCACATCTGTCCCCCTCTGATCCCAACCCTGCTTCAGTGTACCTCACTAAGCTGGAATGGAGGCCCTCCAGATTCTGGAAGGTCTAACATTGTTCAAGGAAAGCTGACTAAGTTGTTCCTGCACCAACTGGCTGCGGTCATTCCAGATTCTCAAAGTTGTGCCACACACACATGAGAGAGTGCCTCCCCACTCCACTGATCTCCGATTAGTAAGTCAACATCAAGACCAGGCTACGCCTCGCCTCCTTCCTCTTTTTGATTTAGAGGTCGGAGTTCCAAGCTCCCAGAGTCACAGAGATAATGGCTTTGGCAACTAGGGATCTGACTTGGTGTGGTGCTCCAGAAGCAAACACTGCAAAGAAGATTGACGTGCAGGAGATTTAAGAAGAGTTCCCAGGAGGAATCAGGAGGGAGAGAGGACAGGAACCAAGAAGAGAAGGAGGTCAAGGAAGAATGGGCCATCGAGCGATGCTGCTCAGAGAGTGACTTTGGCTCAATGCCATGAGGGGACTTTTCATGTGGCCCAGGCTACATGTCAGGATTGCCCTGACCAAGGATCAGGGGAGCTGCAGGATTAATGTCCTAAGTCCCTTAGTCACTGCTCCTGCCTCATGTAAATTCTCAGGCACTTCTACTCACTGACCATTACCTACAGTGGGTTTCAGGAGTCTGAGTTCAGCGTCTGGCAAAGATGGAGTACAGTCAGCTGGAGGTAAAATCACTGGAGTTGATGGCATGCAAAGTGATCCCGGTGTGTATTGGGCGGAGCAGTGACAGTGGCAGCTACAGACTCCCTCTGTTAAGATTTCTTTTCGGGCTGGGACTATGGCTCAGCGGTAGAGCACTCGTCTTGCATGTGTGAGTCCCTGGGTTCGATCCTCAGCACCACATATATAAAATAAAATCCATTGTGTACAACTAAAAGCAAATAAATAAATATTTAAAAAAAAAAAAAAAAAGATTTCTTTTCTTTCTTTCTTTTTTTTTTTTTTTTTTTTTTTTTGTGTGTGTGTGTGTGTGTGTGTGTGTGATACCGGGGATTGAACTCAGGGGCACTCGACCACTGGGCCACATCCCCAGCCCTTTTCTTGTATTTTATTTAGAGACAGGGTCTCACTGAGTTGCTAAGTGCCTCACCATTGCTGAGGCTGGCTTTGAACTCGCGATCCTCCTGCCTCAGCCTCCCAAAGTGCTGGGATTACAGGCGTGCGCCACCGCGCGCCCGGCCATGTTACGATTTCTTGATGCAAGCTCACTCTCTGAGACCTGCCTCCCTCTCACACTTCTCCGACACATTCTAGCCACCACTCTAAGTTTTCTCCCCTCCCAGGAGCAGAGTCCCTTGCTTGTCCCATTGTCTGTCCCCTGCATCTGCTCTACCTGCAGGTGAAGCTGGACCCCAAACCAGTCCAAGTGTATCTGCTTCCAACTCCTCTCTCCTCCATGAAGAAATCTGACACCTTAAGAAACTGTCATTCTTTTGAGGCTGGGATTTTTTTCCATAAAAGGGGACCAAAATCTCTCTACATAAAGGGAAGCAGCCGGGCGCGGTGGCGCACGCCTGTAATCCCAGCACTTTGGGAGGCTGAGGCAGGAGGATCGCGAGTTCAAAGCCAGCCTCAGCAATGGCGAGGCACTTAGCAACTCAGTGAGACCCTGTCTCTAAATAAAATACAAAAAAGGGCTGGGGATGTGGCCCAGTGGACGAGTGCCCCTGAGTTTAATCCCCAGTACCACAAAAAAAAAAAAAAAAAAAAAAAAAAAGGCTGGGGATATGGCCCAGTGGTCCGCTGCCCCTGAGTTCAATCCCTAGTACCAAAAAAAAAAAAAAAAAAAAAAAAAAAAAAAGGGAAGCAAAGGCCTTGGGCATACCACACGCCCCATCAAGTGGACACCTCTGGACAGAGAAGAGTGGCCATCCTCAGCAAAGCCATCCTCGAAGCCATCAACAGAATGATTGGTGGGGTTCCCTGCACTGAAATTTGCCTCTCTGCATCCCCCTGAGGGTAGGGGTGATTACCCCTCCCTTGATGATAGTCTTTGCTGTCTCCAAACTAAGTGTTGTGGAGAGGGCTTCCCACATACCAAAGGCTGTGTGAGTACCTCACCCCCCAAACTTTGGCCTTGTTGGGGCATTTTCTGTTCAGCTTGTCACCAGGGTTGTATTGGTGTCCTCAGACAAGTAGATCCCTTTCCTAGGGGGTTCCCTTGGGTGGAAGGTTGTTTGGGATGGACCACTTGCACAGCTAGGGCTTCTAGCTATGTGTCATAAGCTGTCAGGGATCCTGACTGGCCTCTATTACATATAGGGTTTCCTTATTGCTAAGCTATCTCCTGCCTATCTGGGGTCACCAAATCCATTTTAAAACCCAAGTCTCTGGTCTGCAATCTTGGTTCTGCATTGGGTGAACTGTAAGGGATCTCTTGGTTGTATTGACAAGAACTCCGACTCAAATAAGTAAAAAGGGGAATTTATGGGTTCATTACATGAAAAGTCACAAGATCAGTGAGCTTCAAGCTTAGCTGGATCCAGGTGTTTCATCAAAGAGTTGGTAAAGTACACTTTGTGAGGCAAATCTGGGCTGCCACCTGTTTTGTAAAGAACTTTTAATTGGAACACAGCCATGCTTATCTGTTTACGTTTTATCTACGACTGCTTTTACCTCTGACCACAGAGCTGAGGAGTTGCAACAGAAACCTCAAGTCCCATAAATCTGAAAATCCTTACTTTGGGTTCTTTATGAAAAATGCTTGCCCCACCTGGGCTCAAATAATATCACCAGGAATCTACCTTTATCTCTTCTTGACTGAAGTTTGTTGTCAGCATCCCTCACACCTGCCCTCTAAACTAGAACGACAGCAAGGGCTGCAGGGGTTCCCAAGTGAAAACTGGACTTTGGTCACTAAGAGGGGGATAAATGGCTTCTGAGCAGGCCAAAACAACAGATGCCTGCTCTACAGGCTCTGGTCTTGTTTTCTGTGCACTGTACACTGAGCTGCCACAGTGACAAACCATAGGCCACTTGGAGTTTAGCCTTCGGCTTGGTGGCATACTGCGTTGAGACTGTCCCTGTGCGTCTCCAAGTTGTCAAGGCCAGAACAAGATCAATAAGTGACTATCAAGATGGAGAGGGCGCCATCAGCATCGCCAGGGATCTACAAGAAGGAGAGCATCTCCCTGTCACCTCTCTGCCCTTTCTGATCTGAATAGTGCATTCCAAGCCCATTTAATAAAGTTCTGTTAAATCCCTCAGGTTGGGGTACCCCCTTTGGGGAGTGATCCTAGCCTTGACAGTTGAAATTCTGCTAGTAAAATTAAACGATTCCTTAAAATCCCACAATTTCTTGGTGAGAAGATCTAAAACCAGGAAATCCATAACCTGAAAACGATACCTCCCGCCACACCTCCACCACACCAGAGGATGCTTCTTGGTTACTGGTGAGGTACCTGGGCATGGAAGGAAGTGTGCCACCCCGTTCTGTCTGGTTTCAGAAGACAATGATGGAGGCACTCTGTTTCTAAAAGGGTCTCACACTGAATCGTCTCTGGGAGGCTTGTTGGTGAGCAATGCTTTCCATGTAACGTACTGGGCTCAGGTGTCAAGTCCTATTTGGATGTCCTCTGCCATCTTGGGCCACAGGAGCCATGCCCTAATTAGCCCCAGCATCTGTTCTGTCCCCAAGGCCTGAAATCATCATGTGTGAACCTCTATGCTGTGGGGCAGCCTTTTGAAACAATACCAACTGCTTCCACAGTCCATTCATCAGGCACACAGAATCCTGTACAATATCTAATAATTAGGGCAATCTCTGTCATCCCTAGAGTGGGGTGTTCTATGGCTGTAAAATGAGCTTTGTGCTCTCCCCACCAGAAGGACCTTCTTCCTTCACCATCAACCACAGCTCCATATCTTCCTAGGAAATCTTTTTTCCCAATTTCCTGACCCCATCTGGGGCGGGAAGGTAGATCTGGGTGACATAATTCAAGGTTGTAAGTACAGCTTCTGAGGGTTCCCCAGGCTATCAGCCAAGTCTCTTTTTCAGACCCCTTTTCTATTACTAATGGCCTGTATTCCCTCTATAAAGATAGTGTCAGTGACCTGAGGACGTGATCTTTGTAACATAGCAGCTGCACCATTGGAGCATGTGATAACAATGCTGGAATTACAGGCCACTGGAGTTTCCACCCCGAACATCTCCTAATGCCCAGTTCAGGTATGAGGAGTATAACAGGATACACCTTGTTCATATACCTTAGGTGTAGTCTTGATAATCCACATCAGCCTTAACAACTCTAGTTTGTTAATGGGGCATTGGGCCTCATTGTGAGATGGACTTTGATGAGCAAATGTCACAATTTTATTATCCCCATTGACCATTTGTCCTATATCAAGACTGTTTGCCTGCATCCCCTATTTAGGAAACTATTCTTCCTTTGTTCCATGTGGTTTAGGTGGCAATGATTCCCCACTCAGTCCCCACCCCCAGGGCCCAAAGGTGAGTCTACCACACAGGCCTGCAAATCAGCCTGTTCCCTTTCTCTAACCAATCTCAATGAGTCCAGTTGTGAGCACATGACCAAGCTGGGCCAATTGAACTCTTCCCTGGGAGTTTTCTGTCAAAACCATCAAGGTAATGCTCTCTCATTCTCTGAGAGTACAATTGGAGATGCCTGTGGCCATTTCACCATAGACATGGAGGTATAATTCTACAATAGAAAAGAATGAGGACAGGCTGGGGCTGTAGGTCAGCAGCAGAGCGCTTGCCTAGCAATGTGTGAGGCACTGGGTTCTATCCTCAGCACCACATAAAAGTAAACAAATAAAATAAAGGTATTCTGTCCATCTACAACTATTAAAAAATTATAAAGAAAAAGAAAAGAATGAGGCCAATAAGCACCATGATCCAGAGACTAAGCTCAGATGGAGACAGAGACAGACACAGAGACAGGGAGAAACTTAATGACTATTATTTGAGTCCATGGACCCAGCCATTTCTGTATACCTACACTTTTAGGAAATTAAATATTATAAGTCCTGAGTCTATAATTTCACCTATGTTTATAACTATAGTTGAAGCCAGGTGCAGTGGCACATGCTTGCAATCCCAGTTACTCAGGAGGCTGGAGCAGGTAAAGCAAGATGATCACAAATTTGAGGCCAGTCTGGGCAACTTAGCAAGAATTTGTCTCAAAATAAAAAAGGGTTGGGAATGTAACTCAGTAGTAGAGAACCCCTGGATTCAATCCCCAGTACCACAAAAATAAATAAATAAATAAATAAAATAAAGGAAGAAAAGAAAACTGTAGGTGAAATCAGAGATTTCAATAGCAATAGTTATGGAAACTTGAGAGTGAGAAGGTATTGACATGAGTGCTTTTGAGAGAATGCAAAGCCTCAGACTGGACACAATTATTTCTGTGTGGCAGAAATTAGGAGTAAACTGAAAGGTACAAGGAGATAGAGATAGAGATGAGAAAGAGAGAGGGGGAGAGAGAGAAAACGAATTAGCCATATGGAGTTAAGATCTTTTTTCAAGTTACATTTAATCTTATATCATGTCATCATGATATTGAGTAGTTTGTATGCAAGAAGCTCTCCTATAATATTCTACTCTAACTACAATGTTTTATTGTTTTATAACCCTTAACCTTAAGACTATGATGCCTGTTTGTTGTAGAAAATTGTATTTACTCACTGTAAGTTTGTTATAGGAAATTGAACTTTCCATCAACCTTGTAATATTTAACCCACTGAAAATGACTTCAGGGCTCTTGCTTTATTTAAAACAGTATGAGAATTGTAGAGTTTCTTGGCATTAGGAAAAGTATTTGTAAGTTTTGTCCCCTTATATAACTTATGCAAGAAAAACAAATGCCGATTACAACAGACCTCTATTAAAAACACAATGCAGAATTTTAACTTTCTCTTCTACACCCTGGACTTTTCAGTTGCATAAACCAATACATGGTTCTCTCTCTTCCAGGCATCATGGAAAGAGGCCTGGTTAATATACCTTCCAAGGGGGTGTGGTGAGGGAGGCAAAGTCCAGGTGAGTCTGCAAGGCCAGCAAAAGAGCATGGATCCCTGGTGTTGTAAATACCTACGCTGTTTCAGGGACTGTGGCCAACCCCAACAATTTAGAGATCTTTGAACACTGGCTCTGAGCTAAAGCCAGTTTCTAGAGCTCCAGGTTGCCCCGTGGGACTATATGGATCAGAGTCAATGAAAACCTTAGCCTGGGTTCACCTCCTAGAAGCTGGGTGAGATCCCATGCCTACCTGAGGTCATTCTCATCGTTCCTGAAGGTATAGCTGGAATCCACAGCACCAGCAGCTCTGGATCCCCACGGCAGATCCCTGACCTATGGGGATTCAGAACTTTTTTAGGACCTAGTATGAGTTTCTGGATTTACCCTCCCTATCCAAACAAAATAAAAGCTATCTTACATCCTTGGGATAATTATGGATGTTAGTAAAATCATTAATTTGGAATATACAGAATTAGTGATTCCTATCACCTACCAACTAATTCTTCACTGTGGCCATAGCCAAAGGACAGGGTCATCATATGCCTCTTTAGTGAGGACCATTTATAGCTCTTGCCACAGGTCTGATCAGATCCATTGTGCCACACAAGTGCTCCACTGGATACCTCCCCTTTGAGGTTGTCATGGCTATCTGGGTGGACCATCCATTCTTGACAATTCCACTCCCAGTAGCTTGAGGGCTAGGTATAACTATAGCCACCTCCACATCTGGCTTCTCATTTCCTCTCGTGCCAGATGTTCTTTTGCTCCTCAGTGCATTCCTTACCACATCTGAGATGCACAATGGAGCATGTTGGCAGTTGGCTCAGTTCACTGATACAATGGCATTTGGTCAGAGCCAACACCAGTCTTGGTCAGCATTTCTGGGCAATCTCACTCCAATACTATACTCCAAACATGGAAGGAAGAAAAAGGTTTACTACAAACAACCCTATGACTAGGCAGAAAAAATGTACCAAAAAAATGTACCCCTAAAGCAAAGAAAAATGTAGAGTGGTTGTTGACTTCCGACTTGAGTTTTAATTCTAGACTCTATGGAGAGTACCCGGAGAACTGTTTTCAACAGGGGTTCAGCAAGGACTTGTTCATGCAGGTTCCCACTGTACTCCAAATGACCACTCTCTCAAGAGCAGCAGGAACAACCCTCTTCTTTCAACTCACTAGCTCTCTTCCTTGGCTTTACCTGTCCATCCCCTTCCCTCAGCTGCTGGAGCCTGCCTCAACTTCCTTGGACTCTGGCACAAGCTATATAGGTTGTTCAACTCCATCTGGTTTCACTTCAAACAGGTGGTGGGGGGGGGGGCTGAGGCCACTGGTTAGTAGAGTATCTACAGGACTTCTCATATTACCAATGTCCATCTCCTCTTGACACATGCTCTATGTGTTATTATGCAGAAGGAGCTGTCGTCTCTGGTCAGGAGTCCTATGGCCACATGGCCCTTATGTGATCTGGCCTTTGCATGTCCCGTGTGTTAGAGGGGCAGAGGTGGGATGGAGGGGCACTGCACCATCACAGTAGTCATGTCCACCTCAGAGACCTTTCCACAAATTCCCCTTGACTCTGAGATGGTCTTTCAAATTCCATCACATCTCAGGCCTGATCCATCTTCATTTCTTTATGCCATAAATCTACAAGCTTGGCAGTCCTAGTGAGGTTATACTCCGGAGTTTGAGGAGAATGATTTATTCCAAGATGCAGCTAGGTACCACTCCTCAGGGAAAAATAACTCCAGACAAGGCCCAGCCTTTAACCCACACATGACTGGGTCCCCTTGAGCCATTGCTTCTGCTAATCTTAAGCTGGACTTGAAGTCCTTCCCTATGCACCTCAAAATCCTCCCAATACAAACCCAACTCCCAAAGCCACTGAAAATTTCTTGGAAGTTTCTAAGAGAAGGTTACATGGTCCTCACACAGCAGAATTCCCTGGGAGTCCTTTCAAAATGCATGTTCCCCCAGCACTCCCCTCCCCACCCCCCAGGTGGTGGTCACACTCTTCCTATTCCCACCACCCACTCCTCCATCTCCCTCTCTGCACTGGCTCCACAGCTGCTCTCTGCCAAGCTGGCTCAGGCCCTCCTCTGTTTTGTATATCAAAATCCTGCCAGACAGAATACACCACTCAGCAGCAGAGAAGCCAGCCAAAGGGCGATTTGCACAACAAAAGCCCAGTCATTAGCTAAACAGCTAAACTAACCAAATATTGTTCCTGGAGTGTGCCCGGGTGGGCCTCCGAGTCTCCCACAACTCCACATGCAAAAGTTGGAAAAAGCCAAAATGTATCTATGCATAGTCTTGCCCCTTCCTTTCTGCTTTGTTCTGTTGGTACTGGGGATGGAACCCAAGGTCTCATATATGCTAAGCAAGTGCTTTACCACTGAGCTATATCCCAGTCCTTTTTTACTTTTTTAAAATTTTGAGACTGAATTTTGCTAAGTTGCTGAGGCTGGTCTTCAACTTGTGATACTCTTGCCTAGGCCTCCCGAGTTGCTAGGATTGCAGGCATGAGCCACTGTACCCAGACTCTATTATTATTTTGTTTTTGTTTTTGTTTAGTATTTATTTATTTACTTTAGTTGTACACAATGCAATGCATTTATGTTTATGTGGTGCTGAGGATCGAACCCGGGCCGCGCACATGCTAGGTGAGCGCTCTGCTGCTGAGCCACAACCCCAGCCCCAGACTCTATTATTTTTAATAAAAATTTCTCCTCCTTTCCCTAACTCATGTTTCTGCCCTTGTTCTTAGTGTGCAAAGTTATGAAAGTAGATTAAAAAGCTCTGGCTTGCCCAAGGTTGAGACAATATCACTCTTTTTTTTTTTTTTTTGGTACCAGGGATTGAACTCAGGGGCACTCGACCACTGGGCCACATCCCCAGCCCATTTTTGTATTTTATTAGAGACAGGGTCTCACTGAGTTGCTAAGTGCCTCGCCATGGCTGAGGCTGGCTTTGAACTCGCAATCCTCCTGCCTCAGCCTCCCAAGTATTGGGATTACAGGCGTGCGCCACCGTGCCCGGCTGACAATATCACTCTTTTACCAACATTTGGAACACCAAACTTTTTTACTTGTTTTTGTAAACTAGTCTCTGACCCAGTGCTGTCCATAGAACATTCTGCAGCCATGGAAATGTTCTCTATATGTTTTGTCCAATATGGTAGTCACCAATCCATGTGGCTCAAGCACTTGGAATGTAACTAGGATAACCAAGGAATTAAATTTCTAATTTTTTTTTTTCTTTTTTCTGTGGTGCTGGGGATCAAACCTAGGGCCTCACACGTGCTGGGCAAGTGCTCTACCACAGAGCTACAGTACCTGGCTCCTTAAAACGAACATACATTGTCCTCTCACTAGGACAATTTTCTCTCAAGTCTAAGAACCTGCAAAAGCTATGCTGCTTCTAAACAACTAATTAGTTTAGTTCTGTTCTTTGTTGAGGACACCTATGAATCTTACAATCCATCATGTTTCCTTTTTCCCTTTGACTGCAGGAAGCTTGGGCATATTCAGAACCCCCCTCTACCATGTGTACCTTCGTGGAATTTTATTTTGTTTCGTTTTTTATGTGGTGCTGGGGATCAAAACCACAAGCTAAGCACATGCTTCACTACTAAATTACATCCCCAGCCTACTTTTGGATATTGATACCACCTTCAGTTCCATTTATCTTTTACCCTTCGACTGTTGCTTTTTTTTTTTTTTTTTCTCCTGTAAGTGTATAGTTCTGTGGTTTTTGATAAGTTTATATAGTTATGAAATAACCATCACAACTTAATTTAAAACATTTCCATCACCCCCAAAAGAATGTGCTCATTTCCAATCACTTGCCATTCTCATGGTCAACTGCTAATCTACTCTTTCTCCTGAGATTTCCTTTTTCAGGACATTTTATAAATGGAATCATACATATGTTATTTGAGTCAGCTCCTTCCATTGAGCATAATGTTTTTTCAGGTTCATCTGTAGCATGAATCAGAACTTCATTCTTTTGTATTGCCTAATAGTATTCTACCCTATTGTACATTACATTTTGTTTATCCCTTCACCAAATACCAAGCATTTGAGTTGTTTCTACTTTTGTGCTATTATGAATAATCCTGCTATGAACATTCTCATATTAATCCTTTTGTGGACATATATTTTCATTTCTCTTGAGCAAATACCTAGAAGAGAAATTGCAAGGTCACATAGTAGATTTATGTTAAGAATCTGACAAACCATTTTCCAAAGTGCTGCACCATTTCACATTCCCAATAAGCAATGTGTGTATGAAGGTTCTAGCTTTAGGTCTGGGGGTGTAGCTCAAAGGTAGAGCACTTGCCTAGCATGCTGAGGCCCTGGGTTTCATCTCCAACCTGGAAAAATAAAATCCTGTCTCTGAAGGTTCTAGTCCCTCCACATCCTCAACAACCCTTGTTATTGCCTGACATATTAATTATGGCCATTCCAGTGGATACAAAGTGATGCCTAGTTTTTTGGGTTTTGTTGTTGTTGTTGTTGTTGTTGTTTTGTACCAGGGATTGAACCCAGGGGCACTTAACCACTGAGCCACATCCCAAACCCTTTTTAACATATTTTATTTAAAGACAGGGTCTCGCTGAGTTGCTTAGGGCCTCGCTGAGTTGCTGAGGCTGGCTTTGAACTCATGATCCTCCTGCCTCAGCCTCCTGAGTTGCTGGGATTACAGGCATGTGCCACCATGCCCAGCTAGTTTTGGGTTTTTTTGTTTGTTTGTTTGTTTGTTTTGGTACCGGGGATTGAATTCAGGGGCACTCGACCACTGCCACATCCTCAGCCCTTTTTTTGTATTTTATTAGAGACAGGGTCTCACTGAGTAAGTACCTCACCATTACTGAGGCTGGCTTTGAACTCGCGATTCTCCTGCCTCAGCCTCCTAAGTGCTGGGATTACAGGTGTGCGCCACCACGCCCAGCTTAGTTTTGGTTTTGAATTGCATTTTTCAATTACTAACAGTGTTGACCATCTTTTCATGTGCTTATGAACCATTCGTATATCTTAGTTGGTGAAATGCCTGTTCAATTATTTTGCCCATTCTTAAATTGGGTTATTTGCATTGTTATTGAATTGTAAGAGGTTTTTTTTTTTTTTTTTTTTTTTTGTATGTTCTGGACACAGCTCCTTTTATCAGATACATGACTTGACTTACAATATTTTCTTCCAGTCTGTGGCTTGTCTTTTCACTTTAGTGGGTTGTTTGCTTTTTTTAAAGTGGAAATTTTTTATTCCTTTTTTTTAGTTGTTGATGGACCTTATCTTATTTATTTTTATGTGGTGCCAAGGATCAAACCCAGTGCCCCACACAATGCCAGGCAAGTGCTCTATCTCTGTGCTACAACTCCGTCCAAGTTTTTATTTTTTATGAAGTCAAATTTATCATTTTTTCTTTTATTACTTGTGCTTTTGTATCATATCTAAGAAGTTTTTGCCTAATCGAAAGTCATAAAGATTTGCTCCTAGCCAGGCGCCGTGACACACGCCTATAATTCCAGCACTTGGGAGGCTGAGGCAGGAGGATCGCGAGTTCAAAGCCAGCCTCAGCAATAGCGAGGCACTTAGCAACTCAGTGAGACCCTGTCTCTAATAAAATACAAAAAAGGGCTGGGGATGTGGCCCAGTGGTTGAGTGCCCCTGAGTTCAATCCCTGGTACCAAAAAACAAAGATTTGCTCCTGTTATCTTCTAAGAGTTTTATGGTTTTAGTTCTTACATTTATATCTAAGTTAATTTTTGCATATGGCAAAAAAATAAGAGACCACATTCATATTTTTGTATGCGAATATCAATTGTCCATAGCAAATTGTTGTAAAGACTACCCTTTTCTCATTGAATTGCCTTGGTACCTTTGTCAAAAATGAATTAACCATAAAGGTAAGGGTTTATTCCTCGACTTTCAATTCTGTTCCATTGATTTGTATGACTATCCTTATGACCACAGTCTTGATTATTGTCCTTGTTTTCATTTTTTTTCTGCATCTCCATACACTTATCTTTAATTTATTTAACTGGGAGAATATTTCATCCACAAATTGATATTAGCCCTTGGCAAGAATATAATTGAGGCTTCCTAAAATCAAACCATCAAGACCTCTCTTGTGAAAATCATTGCAAAGCCATTAAAGGGACTACAACTATATTCGTATTCAGACAAACCCCAAAGGGGATCAAGAAAGGAACAGACATCTACCCTTGCCACAATAATCGGATTTACTGATTCTCAGAGAACAGGGAAGACACATTGCTAATTAGGAGGCAGTTAAGGACTTATTTCCTTTCTCATTATGGCTTTAAAAATGTACTAGACCTAAGAAGTAATGTCTGTCTTTAAGCTATGGATATGAAAGTATTTTGTTTTAGCAGGTGTTATTTTTTTTTTTTTTTTTTTCTGGTACTGGGGATTAAACCCAGGGACACCTTACCACTGAACTACATTCCCAGCCTTTTTTATTTTTTATTTTAAGACAAGGTCTCACTAAGTCGCCCAGGCTGTCCTTGAACTGCGATAGTCCTGCCTCATCCTTCTGAGTCACTGGAATGACAGGTGTGCGCCATCACTCCTGGCTAGCAGGTTTGATATTTAAAGAAATGAGGAGGAATATTGAATATCGGAAAGAAAGCCCTACTTAGCCTTCACCCATCTTGAAGGGAGGGATGTGGAATGCCAGGACCCTTCTTCCCCATAAGACTGATTTTTTTTTTTTTTTTTTTTTTTTTTTGTACCGGGGATTAAACTCAAGGGCACTCGACTACTGGGCCACATCCCCATCCCTTTTTTGTATTTTATTAGAGACAGGGTCTCATTGAGTTGCTAAGTGTCTCGCCATTGCTGAGGCTGGCTTTGAACTCGCGATCCTCCTGCCTCAGCCTCCCAGGTGCTGGGATTACAGGCGTGCACCACGGCACCTGGCCATAAAACTGATCTTTGAGAGGAGGCTCCCGTGCAAGCATTATTGACCATTGATAAGCTTGTAGATGTGACTCCAGAAGAGTCATCCAGACTTGGAAAACAGAGTAGGGGAAAGGAAGTGCTCCAGGGAGATAGCCCACATCCTGATGCAGAAGGAAAGGGTTTTCTTTTTTTTTCTTTTTTCTTTTTATTTTTTTCTTAGTTTTGGATGGACACAATACCTTCATTTTATTTATTTATTTTTATGTGGGGCTGACGATCGAACCCAGAGCCTCACACGTGCTAGGCAAGCTCTCTACCACTAAGCCACAACTCCAGCCCAAGAAAGGGGTTTTCTGAAAGTGAAAATACTTACAAGAATGGGGGAGTGGAAAAGACGCAGTCTAGGGAGAGGCTATAGAACAGATGGCAGAGTGCGGTTCACATTTGGTTCTTGGGCTGGGGTTGTGGCTCAGCAGTAGCACACTTGCCTGGCATGTGTGAGGCACTGGGTTCAATTCTCAGCACCACATATAAATAAATAAAATAAAGATCTATCAATAACTAAAAAAATTTTTTTTAAATAAAATAAAAAAAAAAAACATTTGGTTTTTGAGGTACTTTTCTTTTTGATTTCTGGGAAAGTCCTAGTTTTAACCCAGTTCTAATGTTACCTTCTGCATTACAATTCTTTTAAACTGCACTGCCCTTCATTAAAGCCAGTCACATATGGCAGCCCCGGCTTAGGTCCAGGTCTTGGGGAGGAAGAAAAGAGGAAGGGGTGAAGGAGTAGGGAGCTGCTGGGGCTCATGGGAGGGAGCAGCATTGTCTTGAGATGGTACATCCAAAGCTCCAGGTGTTGACCAACCTTATGAGAGGCAATCCCCTGCAGAGCGTTGAAGAACATTTAAAATGGTGAACCAGTTCCCAACTGAACAACTCAAACGAATCTTCTACTTCCCTATTTAGGTTAGATGAAACTCAGCTCTGAAGGGGGTATTAGGGAGAGGTAAACATCTATATGAAATTTTAAACATATGCACTTATTTACAAATATATAGAGGTTTCTACTGTGTGCTACACATCTTACATTACATTGTTCTGGTAAATCTCCTGAATTCTTTCTCGAAAAGGTAAGAGGGAGAGTGGGGTGGGAGAATACACGCAATAAATCTTGGTTGCATGAATGAATTGCAAGAGCCAGATGGCATGAGTCTTAAGTGAACAGGGATATTTTTTCATGGGGCTTCAAGAATAATGGCCTGGGAGTGGCCTTAGAGAGTGAGAGGGCACTGCTCTTCCTTACTACCCTGTGGTTGTGAAGTGGCAGCCTCCCCACAAGATTATACCTTCAGTTAGGCAGGAACTGGAGGGTGGGTGTCTGAAAGGATGGAGGGTCTAAGAAGTTGGGGCAGAAATAGTTGGAAGTTGGATCAGGGGAAGGGAAGTGCAGAAGAAGTTTGATGGAGGATGAAAAATGGGCTTTCGTTGAGACAGTAGTTGATGATTAACCAAGATATGGGACCTGGTAGGATTAGCTTTTAAATGCTTTTTCATTTCAGTGCTATTAGGAGCTTAATTATGCTAATTCTAATAAACATCACATAGCTTCTATTTTCAAGAACCTACAATGTGCCAGGCTCTGATTCCATGTCATTCTTATAATCCTGCAAAATAATTATTATCCCCTTTTACAGAAGAGGAAACTGAGGCTTAGGCAAAGGAAGTAATTTGCCCAAGACTGCACAGATAATAAGTGCCATGGGTATTATTCAGAACCAGGTCCATATTTCTCCCAATACTGGCCCATCCCCTACAGCCTGCTGTAACCCGAGATGTTGGGTGGTGTGGGCAGCATGTTGGAACCCTTGACAACCTGGAGGTGTCCATGACATGCACCCAGGCAGTTCTTAGCTCCTAGCCAGAAAACCCACTCCACTTCTCAGTCTCACTGCTTGCATTGCATGGAACTCCCTGGGCTTCACCCCACTTTCCAGAGTCCGCAGAGACATAAGCAGTCTCATGGTAATATTTGCTGCCTCCAGAGGAAGCTGACCCTCTATGGCCTGGCTCTTACCAAGTGGGTGCGGCCTCTTATCAGGAGTTCCTGCCTCCCACCAAGCTAGGTGCTTGCTCTGTGCATGTACTTAATTCATAGATTCATCGCTTCCAAAGGGATCAGTGGAGTCACTTGGTTGCTTGACCTGTGACCTGTGGAGTCAGTCACTTGGTTGTTTGAGCAGAGGCATGGGAAGGCAGAGAGGAGTTGGTTTTTTGCCAAACAGATGTGATTAAAAAAAAAAAAAAAAAAAAAAAAAAGTGGAAAGGCAAAGGGACTTAAGGTAGTGACAAGAGTGTTATTGAAGTGTTGAGTGTTTGGGCTGGGAGTATAACTGGTGGAGCATTTGCCTAGCATGTGTGAGTCCCTGAGTTCAAGCCCCAGCACTGGGTTAAAAAAATATATATATATAATGGATGTTAAGCCTTTACCTAAGTTGGACATGGAGGAAAGTGAAGGAACGAGAGAGAGCTGATGCATTAGGAGAACACAAAGAGGTAACCAGCAGAGAGGATGGATGAGAGAACGGTTCTCAAGGGGGTACAGTGAGCAAGGTGCAGCAGGAGAGATGCCGTTGGGCATGAGGACGAGGCTCTGGGTGCAATGGTAAGAAAGAGGGGCTCAGGTGCCTGTAGGAGATGGCCATTGTGACGAGGAGGTCAAGGAGCTGGCATTGCATGGACATTGCAGGCTGATGGCAGGAAGTAGCCAAGGCCACTGGGAAGTGCATTAGGCTGAACACAGAGGCACAGCAATTGGATTTGGCAAAATGGAGGTAAACAGTCATTATGTCAAGAGCAATTTAGTGGAGTGTTGGTCCAAAAGCTGGATTGTAGTGGGCTGAGGAGTGAGCAAGAGACGGACAAATGAAGGCATCATGCAGGAACGGCTCTGGGGGTTGTTGGGAAGGAGAACAGAGAAGTGCTCAAGTCTCTCCCACTCTGGAGGGGGTGTGGGCTCCAGGGATGGAATTTTTGTTTAGGGTGGGAGAGGCTTGAGCATGACTATGAACAGATGGGAATGATGTAGCAAAGAGGATGCAGTGGATGGGGGACAGGTGCAAAGTCCTGGAAGACCCAGAGCATCCTCAGCATGGGGCATCAGCCTCTGCTAGATGGTGGGGTCCATCCTCCTTGCAACCAGGAAGGAGCAGGTGTGGGCAGCTTTTCAGATTTGGTAGTGAGGAGATAAGGGAATCCTGCTGTGGTGGCTTCTGTTTTCTCAGAGAAGCCCAAGGTGGGTGAGGTCATCATCAGCAAGTTCTTTTGAGAAATTAGCCCCAACCCTCCTCACTCCCCACCCCCATAGTGATTCACCAGGAGGGAATAAAAGGCTTTAACCAGACTTTTGTGTTCTAAGGCCTTGTCCTTTTTTCTTCCACTCCATACCTGGGAAAGTAAATAGTCTGTGTGTGGTTCTGGTGTTTGAGCTCTTTCTGACAGCTTAAGGAGGACATCTCAGGGTCCTGAGGAGTTGACTGTCTAGAGGGAGAAGAAGGACAAATGAACAGCCAGGAAAGTGGCTATGTGGGGATCAAAAATGCCAAGGGATAAGGGCTATGACTTTGGGGGGTCTATGGAAGAGGCTCCCTTAAAAGAGCCTGAGATGAGCCCAGTGCAGGACACACACACCTGTAATCCCTGTGACTGGGGAGGCTGAGGCAGGAGGATCACAAATTCTACTGGAAAGAGAGAGAGCAAGAGCGAGTGCCTGGGATGGAGAGGGCAGAGGGGTCCCTTTTCCCAATGACCAGGCTGGACAAGGGAGGCACATCTGGGGAACAAAAGTTGGAAATCCCATGGCAGTGATGGCTGATGTCTACAAAAGCAGCCGTGGACTGAAAAATACTTCAGTCTTTGCCTGCAAGGTTAGGGAACACAGAGTGACCCTCTTTGGGGTTATGCAAACCCCTCTTGCATAGTCTTTTTGAGGGAGGGGAAGGCGGAGCTGTGAGTGATATGGAAACCTTGCGGATCTGGTGGGTGGGGAATCAAGCTGAAAATAATTTGATTTAAGCCAACTAAAGAGGATCAGGAGATGCACTGACGTCATGAGTTTGAGAAGAGTGTCCGGTGGGCCCAGACCCTGGATAAAGGGTGAACGCTGAGTGGGAGCTGACATCTGGCTCCCCCCTCACCATGCACCCTGCGGCTGGAACACAGCAGACACAGAGCTACCACATGGCACTGCTTGGCCTTCACAGATGAGCACAAGGACATCCCTCCCTGCCAGGCCCATGAGCAGGGCAGCAGGGCAGCCCCACATGGACCCTGTGTTCAGAGTTTGGCAATCTGGACAGAGCACTGGCTCCACTCCTTCATGAGCTATCAAGCTTTCTTAGGCTTAGCCACCCAAGGTTCTTGTGCGGCCCCAGGGCCTGAGTCTCTGGTTTCATTCCCTTGAGTTTGTGTCTAGTTCCACATCCAGTACAGCCTGAGATCTGAGCAGGAGGCTCAGAGGCATTCTTCTGCCATACACCTTGCCACATGGGGACTGAAAGATAGGTCAGCAGGGGGCTAAAGAACAATGGGTTGAGATTCTGAGAACCCCTGTGGGGCTCAAAGCAAGAGCTGGTTAGCACAGCAGTGAGTAGGGCTGCCCACTCAAGCCACAGGAGTGCAGGGGTTCCGCCCACTTTCCTGCCAAGTGCTGTGCTCACTTGGCCAGTAGCATTGGGCAGAGTGACAGGGTTGTCAGAGCTTCAGACCTAGGGAGGCCCAGGCTAGCAAGCACATGGATCAGAAGATACCACAAACCCCTCTTCCAGGCCTACAGAAGACTGAGTGTGGATGCACTCTAAGGCTTGGTCACAGTGCTCTTTCCTCATCTTGATGGTTCCTTGAGCACAGAAGGGGCAAATCTGTCTTTTCATTCCTCTAACAAATATGTATTTTTGTGGGGTTTTTTGTTTTTGTTTTTGTTTTGGTACTGGAGATTTAACTCAGGGCACTCAACCACTGGGCCACATCCCCAGCCCTTTTTTGTATTTTATTAGAGACAGGGTCTCACCGAGTTGCTAAGTGCCTCACCACTGCTAAGGTTGGCTTTGAACTCGCGATCTTCTTGCCTCAGCTTCCCAAGTGCTGGGATTACAGGTGTGCACCACCACGCCTGGCTGCCCTCTAACAAATATGTATCATGCACCTATTTTGTGTCAAGCGCCTGTTCTGGCTGCTGAGATATGGCAGTGGATGAGGCAGACTTGTCCCTCCTGCCATCAAGGAACCCACAGTCTATAGGAAGTGGATACAGTGGTGATACCCAGGGTTTAGAGCTGTGGTGGGCAAGCCGCCAACCCAACCCAGGGGTTAAAGATGGCTTCCTGAAGGAGGAAGTGATGCTTCTAAACAGTTAGAGTTGGTTCCAAGGTACAAAAAAAAAAAAACCCATTCAAAGCCGGGAGCGGTGGCGCACACCTGTAATCCCAGCACTTGGGAGGCTGAGGCAGGAGGATCGCGAGTTCAAAGCCAGCCTCAGCAATGGCGAGGCACTTAGCAACTTAGTGAGACCCTCTTTCTAATAAAATACAAAAAAGGGCTGGGGATGTGGCTCAGTGGTCGAGTGGCCCTGAGTTCAATCTCCAGCACCAAAAATAAAATAAAATAAAAATAATTCAAGGTAGAATAAGTTTCAAGAAGCATCATTGTATCATTGTATGATTATGTTCAAGAGAATTTCTGACCAGTTTAGTTTTGCATAAACTGAAATACAAAAGTCAGAAACTTTATATCTCTGTCTGCATGTGTACCTCCTGGAGCCACATAGTCTACAGCCTCTTCCTATTCTTCAAAGTTTGCAGGACTGTTGACTGATTGGATAGAGGTACTTGAGAGAAGGTTTCTTTCTAGCCTGATGACTGAGTGACTGCCCTTGCCTGAGATGAAGGGGAGTAGAAACTGGGGAGGGTGACATGTAAATTCTGTTACCTGACAGACATCCAGGCAGTGGTACTGAGAAAGCTTTTGTTATATGGATCTGGAGCCCAAAAGAGAGGCCACCTGGAGGTAGAGATGTGGGAGTCATCAGTGTGTAGTTGGTAGTGGTTGAGGTCCAGTAAGAGGGAGCAGAGTGGGAGAAGGGGAGGCATAGGACACAGCAGCAGGGCAGAAAAGGAGATGGTAATGGAGTTGGAGAAAGGAGTCGGCGGGGAGTGTGGGCCAGTGAAACCAGGGAGAAGGACTGTTTTCATAAGTCAGCAATGAACAAGCTTAATTGTCTTGAAATGTACACTTTTTAAAAACTGGGTGGTGGGGTGGCAGAACCCTCAAAGTTCTGAAAAATAGGCAAAAAAAAGCACAAATATGAATAAAAGTTGCAACAGCTCTCCCACAGCACACCAAAATTACCAATGGGGGAAAAACCACAGACTGGGAGTATTCATTTTTGACCTGTTTGTCATCTGGGCCAAATTGTTTGCCCAGAATTACTGGAGCCGGTCCCATCCCCTTCTCACACACCAGGGGGCGCACAAGCACTGTTTCTGAATCCAAGACCAGGACAAAAGCAGGCAGTGAATTTAGGCAATAATCAAAACTTGATCCCTCAGCCCAGACCCCTAAACGCTTATTCTGCATATTAACACTGCAATCCCAGAATCCAGGTGCCTCAAAAATCTATTATTGTCTTATTGTTCATCTGACTCCAAACTCACAGGGGTATCAGAGAGACCCTACAGAAGATCAGAAACCTCACGGAGGGTTTCACCTGACTCAGGGGAGTAGAAGTATTTTCCCCCAGCCTTCCTGGTGAAGCTTAACTGGTACAGGGGTGGGGTTTGTGGGGGACAGGAAAGGGCTGCTGTGGCTTTGTCTAAATCAAGCAATGGGCTCACAGACTGGGGTGGGGGTCTGAAGGCAGGGGCTTCGGTGCCAAGGCTGGCCCTTGGTTCGAAGTTTACCAAGTCCCTATGTGCATTAGGACTTGGACTAAATCTTCAGGTAGGTTACTGGTGTAGCTCAGAAATTTATGGGTTAGCATTAGAGTTTGGAACGAGGAATCAGAAACTCACAACCAATGTCAATATCATCTTTCAGGGTATTATTGTCTTAAATACAGAGACCAATTTCCAGTTAGAATTGGAAATATCTGGGATGTTGGCCAGCCTCCTGTTAGGGCTGACATCACATCAGAGAAAGAGAGGATGAATGTGAGGATAAAGGGTCTTGTGTAGTTTCTGCAAAGTCAGTCCTATATTGGTTTCCAAGACTATTATGGGAAGAGGGTCAGGTTAGGGTTCTAAATGTTTGCAAAAATGGGTAGGGTTTGAGGCCAAATCTCAATTTGGGAACTGAAATTGAGAATCACAATTTAGAAAGTATGTTGGTGTTAACCTAGGAATGGAATAGAGTTTCATTTAAGGCTTGGGATTCAGAAGACAGCATTGGGGTCTAGAGCAAGGTAGCTATGGGACTTCAGTGTTCTTTTAGGGACAGCAGGCTTAATGTTGGTACTGGAGTCCATTTAGGGTCCAGGGTTGGTGCCAGCATCACTTTAAACTTAGGGCAAGTAATAAAGTAATGAGTAATGAAGGGATTCAGGGTCAGACTCAGTATTTAGGAGCCTCCTACATTGGTTGGTGCACACCTATAATCTCAGCTACTTCAGGAGGCTGAGACAGGAAGATAGGAAGTTTCTTCGCCAGCCTGGGCAATTTATTAAGAACCCCTCTCAACAAATAAATAAAAAGGGGAGGGGATGTACCTCAGTTGTAGAGTGCTCCTGGGTTCAATTCCAGTAACCCCCAATTGGTATTTGGGACCAATACAGTATGAGGGCTCAAACCATACGTGTGCCAATTTTAGGGCAGATTTAGGAGTCTGGACTCAATAATGGGTTTTAAGGGTGGGTCTGAGCTCAGTATTATGTTCAGATCTGTATTGGGAAGAAATGGGGTGCTAGGGTAGTATAAGGTTCATATTAGGATTTGGTAGTCAGTAGAAGCATCTGGATTTAGTATCTGAGTTTGGGCTTGTTCATGCTCATTTTGGGGGGTTCAGGTTCAATATCGGCGTTCGGTCGATTTAGACTTGGGGTTGGGTTGTGGCCTCGCCGGGCCTACGCGGCTCCGCGGCTCTTCCAGCTAGAGTGCACGAGGGGAGGGGCGGTGCCGGGAGCGCGCACGGCAGGGGCGCGGGCGCGGGCGCGAGCAGGGGCGCGCGGCTGGAGCTGGCGCGGGAGCGGCGGGAGCGGTGGTGGTGGCGGCGGCGGCAGAGGCGGCGGCTCCAGCTCCGGCTCCGGCTCGGGCTCCGACTCCAGCTCAGGCGGCGGTGGCGGGAGTAGAACCAGGTGGCGGCGGCGGTGGCAGCAGCAAAGGAGCGGGAGCGGCGGCCTCAGCGGCTTGGGGGGGACATGCGGACCGACGGCCCCTGGATAGGCGGTGAGTGACCCCCGGGGCCCCCCGCCAGTCCCCTCCGCGCCCATTCCTTGCCCACTAACCCGCCCTCCCTCCGCGTCCACCCAGCCGAGCTGGAGGCAGTCCCGGGGGGCTGGGGGACGCCGCTGAGGCCGGGCCGCGCCCCCACCTGCCGCGCCCGCAGTCTCGGCTAAGCCCCCCCCAAGCCTGGCGGCTCCTCCCCGCGTTTACCCCGCGGCAGACGCGCCCCCCACCGCGGCTGCTGGCGAGCTCTCCGCCCTCCTCCTCCCTCCCGCCGCACCTGAGCCGCAGCCCGCGCCCCCCCCGGTGCAAAGTTTCCCTTTTGCGTTTGGCTCCCCCTCCTTGGTCCCGCCTGTTCCCCCACCCTCCAGCGCGGACGCGCTCCGGGGGCGGCCCTCAGCCTCCCACCAGCCCCAGCTCCGGGCGGGTCCAGGCCGCGCCCCCGCCCCCGCCGCACCGGCGCCCCCTCCCAGTCGGCGGGGGATCCGCAGCCTACGCGTCCTAGTCTCGCTCGCCGCCCCGGTGCACGTGCGGTCCCGGGATGCGCCGGGCGCGAGTTTGGAGCGCCCACCCCCCTCGGTCGCGAGCGCGGGCTGGGGAGGGGCCGCGGCTGGTGGTACCCACCCCCACCCCATGCACCGCCCTGGAGGCCCTGAGCGACCTGTCCCGTGAGGACGTGTCCACTCGGACCTGCTCCGAAAGTTCACTCAGTCGCCGCCCCGCGTCCTGTCCCGTCCCGGTGTGCCTGGTCTCCAGTCGTTGTGCCCGCGGTCCTAGTCTCAGTTCCCAGAGTCGCTGCCTCTCGGTCTCACCCCTGCAGTCCCAGGGTCTCCAGCCGTCTCCGTTCTTCCTCCCGGGTCTCTCCCTTTGCGGGTGTCTCCGTTCTCTTTCCCGGTTCTCTTGCTTGGCTCTCTGTTCTCTCTCGCTGAGTCTCCCTCATCTTTCCCCTGGATCTCCCTTCCACTCTGGGTCTACCTGTTCTTTTCTGCCAGGGTCTCCTTGTTCTCACTGCTTGGGTCTTCCTGTTCTTTTTCTGCTCTCTCTGCTTGGGTCTCCCTGTTCTCTCTGCCGGGATCCCTGTGTTCTCTCTCCCTGGGCCTCTGTTCTCTCTGCCAGGGTCTCTCTGCACGCGCCCCCCCCCCTTCCCACCCCGCCTCTCTCCATGGGTCTCTACCTGATGTCTCTCACTGGTCTCTTGGTGTCTCTGTACCCCTCTGCTAGGCCCCTTCCCCCACTTCTCTGGAATGCTGCCCCTCTGGTTCTTCCACCCCTGGGAGGGGAGGGGCGGGCCTTTCTCCCCATTTCAATCCCCCCAGTGCTGGGCCCCTGAGTTGGAACTGGTGGGGGCTGGGACCAGTACCTGCCTGAGCTGTGAAGTGTGAAGGAGGCTGCCAGTGCTAGGGGATTCTCTGGGTTCCCTCTGGGGGACAAGAGGACAGGATGGTGGAGGCTGGATTGCTGAATGATGGTGACAAAAGCTCCACTTTGGCTTCTGAAGCAAAAAGGGTAGGATCCCTGAGTGACCTGGTGCTGGATCTGGCTTAAGAATACAGGGAAATGCACTGGGGTGGGAGGCTTGGAAAAGAATGTGGGTGCTGGTTCTAGTTGGAGGGATCTGGCCAGGGATCCTTCGGGAGGCATCAGGGATCTGATGGGATACAGAGGAGAGTTCTGATAAAATTCTAAAGAAATTTTATGTTTGGCTCCTTGTTAACTTTTGCTTTAGAGAGTGTGAAAATCCTTGTTTTTAACTGATTATATGAATGAGTGAAGGGCTTCAAAAAGGAGCAGGTGTGGCTCCCTTATACAGCCTCTCCATTCTTTGCCTGGGCTCAGATCATACACCCTAGGGTTTCTCCACCCCGCCTTCTGTCCCACTCTTAGCCCTCCCCCCACCCTCCTGCACACTCCACATTCACTTGCCTTCCTTGCCCTGCTCTTGCAGGCTTGGGCCCTCTTGCCAGCCTTTGCTCAGAATTCTGCTGTGCTTGCACACTCACAGTCCACCTGTGCATGTGTACACAGTCTTGTGCTTTTTGGTACATGTACTTTTTTGCACATTTTTGCTTGTTCAATTTCCACCTCATGTGAAGTGTCTTTGTAGTTTTATATTCTTTTCCAATTTTTCTTCCTTCTTTCTTTTCTTTAAAAAGGGAATCGTTTTAATGTAATTCCTTATTCCTTTCCTTCCTTTGTAGTTTCTGGCCTCCCTCCCTTCTCTCTAGCCTTGTGTGCACTGATTGCTGGTGTGTACAGAGCTTCCATAGGGAAGAGGAGGGTGGATATGGGTGCTGGTGAAGCAGACTACAGCAAGGGTAAACTAGTTAAAAATCTTTTCTTGGAATTTGCATTGATGTGCAGCAAAATGCTGACCCTGGTGTTTTGTGAGCCCTCCAATCTAATTCCCAACAGTCCTAACTGTGGGAGTCCAGTTTTGAGAGTCCCCAGGGGGAGGTGGGACCCAGAACTCTTGCATTAGAGGTTGTGACACGCACTATATCCCTTCCACCTTCCACTTGAGATCTGTTTCTCAGTTTTAAAACTCCTCTAAAATGGGACAGCTTATCCAGCCCAAGTTGTTCCCCATGGCTGCTGCAGGAAGCCAAGGGAACTGTGTGGCAGTGTGTCATCAGCAGTGGCAATCACTTTCTGGGAATACAAAAGCATTTCAGTAACCTGTTATTGATTGCTGACCATGTGCCAGGCATTGGACTAGGAAATTTCAGCAAGGTTGTCTTGCTTCCTGTGGGACTAACAGCTGTGTGGGAGAGGCAGCCTGCCCTGTAGGAGCCTCTGAGGTTGAGGCATCTGCTCACCTACAGCAGCTGCAATTCTGAGCAGAGGTTAGAAAGTTGGCAGAATTCAGCATGAGGTAGGGAAGAGGTCAGGGTGAGTTATGACCCAGAAGAGATAAGGAAGAGGCAGTCTGAATTGGGCTTAGAGGGATGTATAGGAGTTTGCCAGTTGAAGAAGGGAAAGGGGTGCTCTAGGTAGGAGGAAAAAACCAGTATGAATTAAGACCAAGAGATGTCACTTGTGGGTTATTCAGAGATACCATTGATCACAAGGGGTCTTGAATGCCCTGTGAGGTAGGTACTTGCGACTTCTGAAAATAGAGAGGGGAGACACCAAAGGTTTAAAGCTTAGGTGGAAGGTGTAGAACACACTGTGTTGGATTAATTTTTCTGAAAGATGTTGGTGTGACTACAGAAAGTGGATGGGAGACAGGATGCCCAGTGAGAAAGATGTAGTAAGGTCAGTGAGAGGACAGTGGCCTGGATAGGGTGGTAGCATGGGGCTTCGTTTGTCAAGACGGAATGATTTATGGGTGTGTGGGTGAAAGAAAGGAGGGAGTCCAGGATCCTGGGAGTAGCTGGGTGGGGTTTTGCTGAAGGCTCTGGAGCTTCTGAACCTCTGAGCTAAGGACCCCAGGAGGAGAGGTAGATTCCAGGGATGGATGACGAGCTCAGGGTTGGACACATTGCCTTGGGTACTTGGGGTTCATTAGAGGTAGGGAGACTCAAACAGGGGTTGAGTATGAGAATACAGTTTAGGAGAACAATCTGGGCCAGAGAAGGAGAACCAAGAGTGACATGAGAGTGCGAGGAAACATGCTCAGCAAGAAAAGACAGCCACAAACAGTGGCTTAGCGCACAGACTTTGGTTTTGAACTGCTGGAGTTTAAAGTGACCTTGAGCAAGTTGCTTAACGTCTTTGAACCAGTTTCCTCACTTGTCAAATGGGTATAATAAGATTCTGTGCCTCGTAGGGTTGTTGGGAGGATTAAAGTTAATATGCATCAAGTGGGCCTGGCATCTAGTGAGTACCGGTGCTCAGTGGTAGCAGTTGTTATTGTGACCATCCTCAGCAGGAGTGGTGCAAACCCCCCTCCCATCAGCATCAGCCAGAGTTGCCTTGAAAAACATGCACTGCAAAGGTCAGGGCACCTAACAACTTCACTTCTGAACTGGGATTAGCAAGGGGGCTGCCCATGTCTCTCATCCTCATTGCCATTGATGTGTTTCTCAAGTGTATTTGACCTTCAGGTGGGCAGCTGTGAGAAGGCTAAAGGTGCAGCCCTGCAGAAAAGAGCTCGTGTTGGGGGTGGGTGGGTGGTGGGGAATTCTGAGAAGAGGCAGCCTCTGGATGTTTAGTTCCCCATTTCCTCCCACCCTTCCTGGGCACCTCCTGAGGTTCTTTCTTCCTCTCTTTGCCTCCAAGATCCAGATGCGCCAGATCTCTGTATTCTCAACCTCTGAGTCTGAGAACTCTGCTTTTAGCTCCTTGGCTGTGTTTTAGCTGCTGTTTCTGGGGACTTTCCTGGTGCAGCCCCAGGGGCTGCCTGGGGGCTGCTCCAAGCAACATCTGTGTTCTAGATTTCAACCTGCTCCTGGTCCCCCTGCTGGGCCAGGTCTCAGGCCTGGCAAATGGCAGACAGCCCTGCTGAGTTGGTGCCCAGGGCCTTCTTACCTGATTTTGGTCATGGCTGCCAGTTAAACCCTTTCTGGGTGCCAGCACGTGTGATTCCTAACTTGGGTCCTGTAGGAGTTAGGCCCCTTTGTAGTAGCTTTCTAGTTGGCCTTCTAGTCCACATAGGTGCTGTTCTGAATGTGCTTGTCCTGATTTCAGGGTTCTGACCCAGTGTGGTTCTAAAGCATTTCTGGGAGCTCCTTGGTGATTATGAGATACAGCTTGATTGTCCATCTAGGTTGTTTCAGAGCTGTTTGATCTTTGGCTGATATGATCCAAGATACTGGGTTGTTCTAAACTCTTGCCCTGGTACTATTCTGTGTGCCTCAGGTTTTTTGTAAGATCAAGATTCTGTGTACATTTAGTCTGTTCTGAGACCCACCTCCTGGCCACTTGGGGTGCATGCCTCTTTTCTCCACTTAGGGCCTGTCTCAGTCTCTAAGCCCAAGACCCAGTCTTCCTGATGTGGCAGTGGGTGTGGCAGCAGTGCTGGATAGCTTGGGAGACTTTCTGTGTTCTCTGCCTTGGACACTGCCCCCCTCTGCCCAGGTTTCCTGAGAAATGGTGGAGCCAACAACTTCACATCAGGCACCATGAGGCCTGGCAGGCATCTCCAGACAAATGGGCCTTTGAGTTTGGGACGTGGAAGCTGGTTTGTCTGGCTGGACCCGCCTGGCAGCCTGTGTGCTGGGAACAGCAGCCACTGGAAATGTGGAGGAATACAATGGGCTGGGGGAGGGCAGCACAAGGGCAGCCTGAAGTGCAGGGCCATTGGTATTTGGAGGCTGCATTGGTGAGGCCTGTTTTGAGTCAGTCAGGATGGCCTTTGGCCAGAGAAGACTCCCCTGTTTTGCCAGAGGTGGGTAACCTCAAATGAAGTCAACTCCTATGTGAGGAGGTCCTTGGGTTGGTGGTGAGGGTTAGTCTAGGGTTGGTGAGGTTGCTCCTAGCCCCCATGACCACTGTGTTTCCTGCGCATTCATTTTGGGAGGAGCCGAGGTGGATGGCAGGGCTGTGTGAGTAGGGGTGTGAGGCTGAGAAGCCTGCTGCAAGGCGCAGCCTGTGTGGAGTGCATACCCGAGGAGCCCAATAGCTGAGCTGTGGTGAGGTGGCAATGAGATGACGTGGTAGGCGTGACCCACCCCTACTTATCCTCGGGATGGTGCCCATGCTGGTGGGGGCTCAGTAATGGTTCTAGAAGGAAGAGGCTGGGCTCTGTTGCTGTGTGTGTGCCAGCGGAGGAGGCATCCAGGGGCACACCTTCATTTTAAAAATTATAGAGAAGCAGAAAGTCAAAAATAAATATTGCTCCTGAAGCTTCTTTGAAGACTGGTGTGTAGGCTGGGGTGTGCTCCTCCAGGATGGGCTATTTTCTCTGAACTCATTCATGCAATCATCTACTCATTCAACATGTATTGACTGAGCACCTACTATGTGCCAGGTTCCCTGCTGGGTGCTGAGGATGTGGAGCTGAGCCAGGCACACATGGCTCATGCTCTTACTGAGCTTAGGGTATTGACTTAGTAATTGTATAAGTAAGTAAATAATCATATTTGTGGTCACTGTTCCAAGGCAAGGCCCAGGCATGTAGTCTGGGACATCATGGAAGGCTTCCCTGAGAAAGTGCCATTGGATTTGAAACCCAAGGGGTAGCTGGGCAGAAGAACCATAGGTGGCTTGGTTCAGGCAGTGGCGTATAGCATGGGCAAGCCTGGGAGACAGGAAAAAATATGGTACATTTGAGGATCATAAGAGAAAGTTCTTGTGGCTAGCGGGTGGGAGGAGAGCACTGGTAGGTGAGACTGCAGAAGTCAACCAGTGACTGTGCAGCCCTAGGATCATGTTGAGGAATTTGGACACAATTCTGTCAAGGCCAGGGACTTATCTGTGTTGCTCACAGACATGTAGAAGAATGCCTGACACATAGAAGATGCTCAGGGAGTATCAAGTGAATGAAAGAGTGAAGTGAAGATGAGCATTTTTTACTACATGGGGATGGTCCTACACCAGTGGTTCTGTAACCTGCTTTTTCCCACTGCATAAACAGCAAATTTTGAATGTCTGTGTCAATACATGCTCTGCTGTGATGAAACTCTTGATGTTTTCTTATCCTTTCTGTCCAGGAAGGTGCGGAGGCCCCTGTGCCCTGCCCTCAGTGCTGATTGTCCAGCAAGAGTGACTGGTGTGAGGAAACAAAGACTTGGTGAGTGTGCCCTAAGATGTGGCCAGAAGCAGGGGTGCAGAGGGGTCCTGTGGGCCAGCTGAGCAGCTTGCAATTTTTTTTTTAAAAAATTTTTAAATTTTTAAAAATTTTTTGGTACCGTGGATTCAACTCAGGGGCACTTGACCACTGGGCCACATCCCCAGCCCTTTTTTGTATATTATTAGAGACAGGGTCTCACTGATTTGCTAAGTGCCTCGGCATTGCTGAGGCTGGCTTTGAACTCTTGATCCTCTTGCCTCAGCTTCCCAAGTGCTGGGATTATAGGCATGCCCCTTGGAATTTGATGCAAGGCCATGGAAAGGTTGTCAGAGAGATATGACATGGTCCATTGTGCATGTGTCTGAGAAATAGTAGAGACCTGGACCAGGAAGGTGGCGATGAGCACTGAGAGAAGGGATTTGTATTTTATTTAGGGAGGTAGACAGGACATGATGAAGTACTGAATGTGGCGCATGAGGGAGGGGAGTTGTCAAGGAGTTTCTGGCTACAGTATATGATGGAGGTGGGTGGGGAATGATATATAGCTCATCACCTGCTGTAGGTGTGAAACAGACTTCTGGGTGTCGTCCTGGGACTTACACTAGTATCTATCTGCTGCTTTGTTCACTGTATTTCTGTAGAGAAGACTGCTTGTCACCTGGAGGTTGTAGCCAGAGGAGCAGGGCACCCACTGTTAGATCTGGGGCATGTCTCTCCTTATGTCTTTGAGGTCTGCTTCTTTCTTTCTGTGAGAAACAGAGAGGGGTGGGCTGGAGTTGTAGGGAATGAGGTTGGACAGTTAGTCTGGAGTCAGCATGACGGGCCTTGGATATCAGGCTAAAGACTAGACTTTTTGCTGAGGGTGGCATGGAGGCATTGAATGTTCTTAACCAGAGAAGCAGTATCCATGCATTCATCTGTCCATTTGGCTACCCATTCATTCATTCATTCATTCATCCATTCATGGAACAATGAGTGCCTGCTGGGAGATCAAGCAGAACACAAGGTACACATGATGGACATGATCAAATTTGCATTTTTGTGAGCTAAAGGGTGGCGTTGGTTTGTGTGTTGATTGGTTGGAAAGGAGTGACCAGAGGCCAGAGGCTGGAAGCCCACTGAAGAGGTGGGAGGTAGTTGGGATAGAGCAGGGCACATTCAGACTTACTGGCAAGTTGAATATGTGGGTTGAAGAAAGGGAGCATTTGAGAAGGACTCACTGGCCTGGGTGACTAAGTGGATGATAGTGTTGCCTGTGATATTGGGGGCCTTGGAGGAGGAAGGGGATTGAGGGAGGGTGAGTTCTGGTTGGCTCTCCTGAACCCAGGGCTTGGTGGGCTAGTTCACCCTCTCAGTTCTCTGAAGGCAGAGCCTATCTGTGCCTCTTGATCGTCACGCTGCCCAACAGACAGTTCTAGATGGATGGTTGAACAAAGAGCGCATGGAAGAGATGAGTCTGGCCCAGGTGGGGGAAGAAATGAACACTTCTTGGGTATACTTGCTTGGTGAGATGGGCATGGCCAGATGGGGAGAATGGAAACAGGTACTATATGTCCTGTACCTGCCCATCCTTAAATGATGGGACCTGCCTGGAAAATCCAACCTGACTGAAAGCACAGTGTCACCAGAAGAAGTATCTGAAATGGGAGCGATCTATCCTCCAGAGAGGACACTTGCTGGTGGCATATCTGGGAGGTGGGTGAGCTATAGGGCTTGGATTTTAGAGGACTTAACTCGTTTGGGTACTAGGGAAAGATGCTCTGAGATCCTGGGGCCCATGAATCAGCTAATAGAGAAGTTAAGCCAGGTTAGGGCTGCTTTGGGTCTACAGCTTAGGTGGGGTACTCTTAGGGAACTGGGTTCTGAGGCAGAGGCCAGGTCAGGCCCTAGGCTGAATCAGCAAAGGAGTTTGCCATCCATATCAGGATTTCTCAACCCTCAACATTGTTGACATTTTGGACCAAACAATTCTTAGTTGTGGGGGCTGGCCTGCTATTGTAGGATATCTAGCAGCATGCTGTTTTTTTCCTGTTAGATGCAAGTAACACACCCCCCACCCTGAGTCTTTTTTTTTTTTTTTTTGCATAGGGGATTGAACCCAGGGCACTTAACCTCTGAGTCACATCCCCAGCCCTTTAAAAAAAATATTTCATCTAGAGGCAGGGTCTCGCTGAGTTGCTTAGGGCCTTGCTGAGTTGGTGGGGCTGGCTTTGAACTCATGATCCTCCTGCCTCAGCCTCCCTAACTGTGGGGATTACAGTGTGAGCCACAGCGCCCAGCCCACCCTTAGTCTTGACAATAAAAATGTCTCCAGACATTGCCTAATGTCTTGTGGGGGCAGAGTCACCCTAGATTGAGAACCACTGGTCTAGACCTCTTGGTGTATTCACTATGTTGTACAAACCTGGAAAACCGGGGGAATCAGTTGGGAAAAATTTACAATGATGGGTCACTTGAACTGTGTTCTGGAGGGTGAGTGAGTGGCTAGGGCAGAAGGTCATCTTTTTCAATAGAGAACAGTAAGTACAGAGGCCTGGAGGCAGCAGAGTTGGTGAGCATTAATCCAGGGGGTCCCCAGAGGAAAGGAGCTGTAACTCTAGGAAGGTGCCTCTGTTGGACCCCTTTGCCACCTCAGAGATTCAAATCCTCCTAATCACTCCCTTCACTCCCCAGTGCAGCTGGGGGAGCTCCGATACTATTGGGGCAGGGGCTGTTCCTGGCTGTACTCAAAGATTCTGGCCAACATTGACTAGAGGAGTGAAGGCAGTCCTGGCCTCCTCCTGCTGTTCCCCTCCTTCCGTGGGGCAGGGGTCATGACTGAGGCAGAGATTTATTCCTATCATAATCCAGCGGTTGGTTTGGTAAGAGTTGGAAACATGTTGGTTTTCCCTTCCCAAGTGTAACAGGCCTGTTTCCGCCTCCGCGGCCGCTGCTGCAGTGCCACGCGGTGAACTGTCCAGGACATGACAAAAGGGCTCGGTTAGCTGCCCGTCACCGGTTAGAAGATGAACGGCTCCCAGCTCTCCCTGCCCAATGAGTATGCCTCATTGCCCACGTGCTGGCCTCTCCCCTTGGCTGGCCACTCTGTGGGGCCCTGGATACCCCTTCTTTGTCTATGTCCATTTCTGGGCCCCAGCTTCCTGGGAGCCAGGGTCCTGGCCTGGGAAGGAGGGGTGGGAAAGGATGTATGAACAGGTGGTATTTGGAGACTAATTAATATTTGTGAATAATAGCACGTGCCCAAGGGAAGCAAATCAATCTGTGTTTGCATATTCATGAGGGGGCCTCAGGAATGATCCCAGCTGTTCTCTAGCCAGGAACCCCTCCATCCTGGCATCACATGGTCCCTTGGGCCCCCTCAGGGGTGGGGTGTTAGGGTGGGCCACATGGAAGTGACATGGCCTCTGTGTAACACACATTTTCCGTGACGTTTGTCTAAGTCCCGTGGCTTGGCATAGTGTCTCCTTTTTCCTTTTCCCTCAGAGCTGAGATTCCTGGTTCTTTGGTTTCATAAGCCAGTACAGTTTCCAAAAGTACTTGGGGGCCAGACAACCAAATTGGTTGGCAATTTTTTATTTTGCTAAGTAAGGGCATTACAAAAAAAAAAAAAAAACAATTGCTATCTGCTATCCCCATCATTTCGTACAAGAAAGGACATTTTAGCACCAAGGACAAAATTTGAGAATAAAGGACAGTTCTTCCTAAGAAAGGGCAGTTGGCAGCTCTACACTGATGTAGCAAAGAAAAAAGATATATCAAAACCATTCTGAATGTAGAAAAATTGCATCCAATTATATTCTATAATATCACAGGGCATGTAATTGTTTTCCTGCCCAAGTATGTCAGTGTGGTAGAACTGATGGTCCACAGTGCAGTTCATAGATGAGCTCGAGTGCCCAAGGGTTTGGGCCTCGTTTTTATCTGAGTTGTTGAAAGCTGTGCTGGTGAAGTGGACACCCTGTTCTGAGCACATGAGGTTCTCAGTGACCCAGCAAGGCTACCAGCAGTCCTGCCTCCCCCTTCTCTCACCTTCTCCCTGCAGGTAACCCAGAGACTGGTGTGGAGGCAGAGTCAAGCCCAAGGCCAGGCCTGGGGCTGTAGGGCTGCTCTGCTCTGATGAGGGAGGCCCTAGAGCTGGGAGCAGCCTGAGCTGCCTCACGCTGGGTACAGGCTCTGGGTCAGAGTCTGGGGACAGAAACAGTTTACTCATGCTGGGAGCTGCTGAGGGGGAGGCCTTGGTTCTGACAGCCCTGAGAATGTGTACATGTCTCTTTGTGTGGCCCTTGGGTCTCGCCATCTCTCTGGGTATCTGTGTCCCTGTGTCCATGGACCACTGGGAGAAGCTCTCTGGGGAGGAAAATCTTTTATTTCAATTTTCCCGCCTTTGCCAATCCCACTTTGGGGATTTGAACAAAGTGTTCTGAGCACCCAGTCCAGATACACAGAGGGTCTCTGAGACCCCAAGTAAGGGCACTTGTCTTTCCACATTGGGGATGGAGCTACTAGAGGCTCAGGTTCTCTAATACCCATGGCCTGAATCTCACCCAAGATTATACCACATCAGTGTCTGTCCTGGGAATAATACCCCCATGAGGCTGGTGGAGCTTCATGCCCCTCTAATATAGGTGCCATGAGATGACCCCCCCACCTTGGTGTCTGTAACAGGAGTCACACCCCTGCAATGCCCTTATCTGGCAGTTACATCTTAGATGTCTGTACTCTCTGCATGTACCCACATGATGTCTGGACCAGACAGCTGCTTCCATGATGTGTGCATCTGGGAATACAGTGCTGTGATTGCTCTACCAAGGCAGCCCCAGCTAGCTGCAGGGGATTAAACTTTTGTGATAATTGTACTAGGGAGTTGCATCCCATGATAACTGATGTGCCTAGAACACATGTAGAGGGGCCTAGGACAGGCATCATGGGGTATGACAATGCAAAAGTCAGAGGCTAAATCCCAGGCACAAGCATTCCAGGCATGGAACCCCCCAGTAGACACCACAGGGACATAACCTCCAGCACAAGTATCGGGGCATATCTCCCTGGTACAAATATGAAGCTGAACATGACAAGACACTACAAGGTACTAATGCACATCAGTTATAATGGGATGCAACTCCCTAGTACAATTATCAGAAAAGTTTAATCCCCTGCAGCTAGCTGGGGCTGCCTTGATAGAGCAATCACGGCACTGTATTCCCAGATGCACACATCATGGCAGCAGCCCTTCTGGTCCAGACATCATGTGGGTACATGCAGAGAGTACAGACATCTAAAATGTAACTGCCAGATAAGGGCATTGCAGGGGTGTGACTCCTGTTACAGACACCATAGTGGGGGGTCATGTCCTAGGCCCCTCTGCCCTTTGGTGTGATAAACTATTGAGATGTAAACCCATGGTATCTGTACTGTAGCCAGGGGTTGGCCTGTGCCCCATGATGACCTGGCTGGGCAGTTCACCATCTGATGTCTACTGGGAATTGGATTCTACTGTGGGCTATACCATGGTGCCACAGTGCTATGATGACCACGCCCAGACAGGGCCTTGGTGATGTGCTACCTCCATCCCAACACAGTTCTGCAGGGCATTGTTGTGGTCTCAGCCACTTGCACTCTGTGATCTCTGAGCAGAACCCCCGCTTGGTGTAAATGGGGCTGGATACCCATGATGCCCCCTTCAACTTTATTGGCTTTGCTGCTCAGTTCCTATCTCAGAGTTGTGGTGAGATCCTGGGACAGGGCTCACCTCTCCCCTTCCTTTCCCTTTGTGTTATCCCCTGCTCTCATAGTCTCATCTGCTTTGTTAAGCACCTTTGCTCGACTACTGCCTTCTGACCTTTTGACTGTCCCAGTTGAGACAAGGGTTCAAGTTCTAGGAAGAGTTCAAGTTCTTTGAGCCCTGTCCTTCCTGTTCACTTGTTATGTCACCTTGCCAGTTTTATTACCATTTTAAGTCACAGGCATGGATCTGACCCCCGCTACCAAAGTCCATGGGTACCACTATGAGTCCCCAAGATGTGTTCACTCCCCCATTATTCCCTGTTGGATATTCAGAGCATTAATGAGGAACTGACCGTATACCAGCCCCTGCCCAGGGCAAGGTGTGAGCAGAGCCAGTGGGCACTGCTGCACATTTCCAGGCAGAGGATGTGGGAGAGAGACCTTTGGGAGCCTACTACCAGGGCTGAGGAACAAAAGCAGGGTGTCTTCAGAGATGGTATGACCACAAGGAAGCCTTTACACAGGTGCCTGCAGAGTGCAGAGGTCACCCAGGCAAGGAGCTGGTGAGCAAAGGCCTGGAGGCAGCCAGCCAGTCCAACACAATCCCTCAACCTCCCCACTCTCATCTGCTTTGAGCTTCTGGGGCAAAGGAAGAGGAGGCATGGGGGTTAGATCTTAGGGTCTCACACCCCCATTCTGGGCCACTAAAGCTGCCCTATGATTTCTCTTTGGAGTGGGAAGGTGCCATGGGAATTAGGTAGGATGAGGGTGGCCAGGTGGGGCAGCTGCAGCTTGTCAAGAGCAGTCCTGGCAAGCCCTGACGGGTTGTGGCTTTGGCTGCAAGCCTCTGATACCTGGAGCCGTCTGCTGCTAACAAGTCTGTGTTCTGGGGCCTGTGCTCAGCATGTGGGGGTCCGGTCTCTTGTCTCCTGCCTCCCTCCCTGCTGGGGAGAGGACAGACAACAGGATATCCCCAGGCCTATGTGGGTCTGCCTAGCTCTTCAGTGCTCCCTGCCTTGTCTTTGTTCAGTCTTTGTGTGCCTACCAGTATATCTTTCTGATCTCATTTCCCTGTCCCCTTATTGGGTTGAGTAGGAAGCTCAAGATCCCTGTACCTCCTCCAGTCTCAGCATCTCCTATCCCTTCTACTTGGGTTTAGAGAATGCCCTAATAGCCTTCTGCACTCTCCTATAGCATGACCGGTGGGTTATCCCTGTCAGCACTGGGGTTTCAGGAAAGAGCCTGGGTGATCATTGCCCCGTCCAAGGTGGGTCTGTGAACTAGGCTGCGCATGGGCAGTGAGGATGAGTGGGGACCAGGAGGCAGCATGGGTGGACAGTAGGGACATTGATGGATACCAGCTAATTAGCTCTGCTTTTCTCTCCATATAGGTGGATTGTCCTGGGTTGCAGCTGGCTGTGGAGCTAGAGCCCTGGATGGCCCCTGAACCAACCCCAGGAAGGACAATGGTGCCCCTTGTACCCGCGCTGGTGATGCTTGGTTTGGTGGCAGGTGCCCATGGTGACAGTAAGTTTGACCCTTCAAGGTGCAGATCTCCAGGATGAAAGGTGATATTCCTCCTAGCAGGTCTCTGGGATGAGACAGGACCAGCTTCTAGGAGAAAAGGATGGCCAGCTACCTCTCTAGACCCTCTGTCCTAGAGAGAGACCCCTGCTTGGAGAAGCTCTAAGATATACCTGGCCCCACTGCTTCTTGGGAGCCTCCTATAGAGTGCCCGTGTATCCCTCCGGCACCATGGAGTGGGGCGTGTCTAAGCGTGGTCCTGTTTTATGGGGCTCGGGTGAGACATGTCCTGGATTCATGTGGTCTTTGTGTGATGTGCCCAGGCATGCACTGTGTCCACCAGGGCAGATACGTGTAGAATGTGCAGCGTGAGCCGGTCTGGGGCCATTGCAGAACTGGGGGGGTGGGGGGGGGGCACACACACAGCCAGCAGACAGGGACTAATTATGGATGTGTGAATGGGATGCCAGGTGTCTCCTCAGGTCCCAGCGAAGGCTTAGAAGCCAGAGCCACCCAAAGCTCTTCCTCTGGGCTAGGCCCTCAGGATACAAATGTGGAAGTGCTGAGCCCCTCCTCCCCTTTGTACTAGGGACCTTCCAGGCAAAGGGCATCTCTCTCCCCCAAGCCCCTCAGCCCTGGAGACTGGGGGAGGATTGTGCTACTTGGCCAGCAGGAAGCTGAGCTCCACCGTCCTTCTGTGTGTGGGGGTGGGGGGGATCTGTCCCCTATTACCCAGGTCCAGCTCTGAACTTTGGTCCCTTTCTTGCTGCTGCCCTTCCCCCTGCCTGGCACTACAGACTGGCCGCAGCCCTCCCCGTCACCATGGTTACCACTGCTTGGTTACTGGTGGGAGGCGGAGCACAGGGCAAGCTTAGCCAATCTGCAAGCTGGGGGGAGGGGCGAGGTCGGAGCCAAGGTCCCTGGGGAAAGAGGCCGCTCCCAGCCTGTCCTGAGCCCAGAGGCTGTCCAGGGCCAAATCATGGGTCAGCAGGCCATAGGGTTCTCCCACCGGCTCCAAGTCTTTGGGCACAGATCTTGCCCCTTGTCTCACCAGGGCTCTTTCTCCTAATGGCTCATTAATTATTCAGGAACTGATCCTGGGAGGGGGTGGCTCTGGAGCACCCTGCCCTTTGTCCTCAGAGACTGGGCCCTGGGTGGAGCTAGAAGAGAAAGGGGATGGGGCAGGCACTCTTCCTGAGAGGTAAGGGTAAGGGGTAACAGGAGCTCTGAGTTGCTGGCCAGGAAAGGGCTGGGCAAGGAGAAGGGCTTAAGGTCTAGACAGGAAGAAGTCAAGTGGGAAATCAGCTGGTGGTGGAGGCATCTCCAGGCTCGGCTGGGGCTGGTGGGAAAGAGCTTGAGCCTGCAGGGGCAGGTTGGGGTAGAAGACCTCATCAGGTATGACTCCACTGTTGGCAGGGAAGTGAAGGCTTGTCCAGGTGTGGTCAGCAGCCCTTGGACATTGAAGGACTGTGCTTGCACCCCCACCCTACCCCAGACACTCACCATCAGAGAGGGCAGGGGGCAAGGGGCGGATACCCAGATGGACTTTAAGAAACCATGAGTCTTGGGAGAACAGCTGCCTCCCCCCTCCGGCCTCAGACTCAACACGCTCCAGCCTGCACCTCTCACTCCTACTCCCCACCTGCTTCGCATGTTCACTCTCCCTGTGAATGGCATTACCACCCACCCGGTCACCAAGTCGGAAACCTGGGCCTCCTCCCAGCTTCCTCCCTCTCTCAATATCCCACATGTAATCCATCACCAAGTTGTTTCTACCTTCTGAATATCTTTGGAATGCATCCACCTCTCTCTCCACCGCCTTCATGCCTTCATCCAAGCCACCCTCGGCTCTTGCTTGGGCTTCAGCATGCAACAGCGTCCTGATGATTTTCCTGCCTCTGGTCTCTTCCCTAGTAATCCAGTCTCCATTCCAAAGTCAAGAGTTATGTTGCAAAAGGGGAAATGCATAAGTTATTCCTCAGTATAAACTCTCTTCCCACATTGCTTAGGGTCTCAAACCTTTTCAAATGGGCCTCTGCCAGCCTTGCCCCTCACTGTCCCCTCATCCATACCCTGCCATGGTGATTTTTCTCTGTTCCTCACATGTTCTCTGTGTCCAGGCCTTCTTCCTTCCTTCTGCTTCCTCTGCTTGGATCACTTTCTCCCTGACCTTTATCTGACCAGTTACAACTCAGCCTGGAGCCGTCACTGCCTTCAGGACCTGGGTCAGGTGCTGCTTCTCTGTGCTCTCCTCCTAGCGTGCAGTTATGGCGATCTGCTTCAGAGCTCTCTATCCCACCAGACTGTGAGCCCTGGGAGTTCAGGCCATTGTCCTGCTCTGGGCCTTGCATGTAGAGAGTGGAAACGAGAAGAGTGGAGCAGTTCTGCACCCCCAATAGGAATTGGTAGGGGGCGAGTGGAACAGTTTTTAGAGCAGACTTCCAGGAATCTCTTTCCTGGTTCCTTAGCGACCAGAACCCAAAGACCAGGGTATTGAATGTAGGAACCAGCTGAAGGAACTGAAATCCCACCTTGGCCAAGTGGGATGGGGGTGGTTGAGGTGACAAGATCTGGGTTCTCTTCCTAGGCAGAGTGCCTTGTGGGGGCAGAAGCCTGGGCTGGGGGGATGGGGTAACCCAGCCCCAGGAGTCAGGGTCTGCCCTACTGCCTGCCTTCAGCTGCACTCACTTTTGGACCTCTCCCCTCACAGTGGCCAGGCTCGGGCTGAGGTTGAGAGATTTCAGCTAGGGCCAAGTAGCCAGACACAGAGAGGGCTGCTGCAGAAGGTAGAGCGGGTGCCCCAGAGAATTGACGACCAGAGCAGTGAAGCGCAGAGCGGACAAATGTGTTTCTATAGGCCTCTTAACGAGACAAATGAATGGGGGCCCTGGCCTCGGAGAGGAGAGGAGGGAAGTGGGGTGGAGAAGCAGCTGCCAAGAGTTAGCCTCGAAGCCCGGCATCGATGCTGAGTCAGCTCCAGTGGAGACATGGGCACAGAGGCAGGGTTCCCGCTCAGGGCAGCTTCCCTGGCCCAGGACTTGGTGGCTTCTAGGGAGGGGAAGCCTTTTGGGCCAGAAATCGTCCTGAGAGCAGAAGCCCTCATATGTGTGCCAGGTGCCAGGATGGGAAGACTCCACAGTCTTGCCCTTGGACAAGACCCACAGTGTGGGGGCACAGGCTTGTGAGCAAACCGTTTCACCACGGGTGCAGGTTGGGGCAGTGCTGTTACAGACGATGACTTAAGCATCTTGGGAGAAGTGATGGGAGGCTTCCTGGAAAGGGGTTAGTGGGCATTTGCTCAGAGCAGGTATTGCATAACGAGGTAAAGAGAGGGGTGTGTGGAACAGGTGTGCCCCTGGGCTTCTCTGAGGAGCTCATGGGAGCCAGAGTGAGAACTGCAGACAGCAAGGTCCCAGGACCAGGTGTGAGTAGGGCCCTAGAATCACTGGAGCTCACAACAGGATGCCCAGCTGCTGGAGGGGTGTGTGATGTGCAGGATTTGCAGATACAGGTGGGCAAGCAGCTGAGGGTGTGTCTGTTTTGTGATTTCTCCTCCCCCAGAGCCTACAAACCTGAAAATGGGTGGGGTGCTACACACAGGTTTTGCGGTGCCTTTCCCTTTGTGCTTATGGGTGGCCTATCTAGACTCTGCCCTCTGCAACTTCTGGCAAGATGCTTTCTCTCCCTGGGCCTGTTTTCCTGTTGCACAATAGGGATAATCACTTCTACCTGGAAAGGTTAACTGAGGTCACATAGCACCTAGTAAGTGCTCCCCCCACTGCCCATTGAAGTCCGTGACCTGGGGCTCAAGGAGTGGCTCCTGGATCCAGGAGTGGGCTTCCCCCAGAGGGCATCAGGAGCAGCCACAGGAGCTCATGATGAGTCCCCGGCCCATTAGGTGGTTCAGGGCCTGGGAAATCACCTCTCCAGGAACTTTCCCTGCCCTTGTTGTCCTTCGCTGCTGCTCTGTGTCTGCCCTCTCCCCAGGGAAGGCACAAAATAGCAGTCAGTCTCCCAGTGGAGGAGCCTTGGAGGTGGCCCAGTTTGGCTGTCCCTGGAGCTGGACTCTTGTAGCCTCCCTGGGGGCTGTGCCTTTCCATCCTGGACCAGTTTCTTAGGTCAGTTTCGTCCACCATGCACCTAAGAATGTCCCAGGGCATATCACTGAGAGCTGCTGCCCAAAGGGCTGTGCTGCTCATGACCCTGTGTGGTGGAGGGGAACCACACTCTAATTGGGTGTCAAGCTGGGTGGCAGTGGGTAATGGCAGAAAGTCTCTCCTGGTGTGCTCATACGGCACCCTGTTGACCCTGTCTCAAAAGTTTGAGACCATCACTGAACACCAGGGCAGAGTAGGCAGAATAGCCTGGGTTTACCTGCCTGCCTGGGGACCTGACCAGTTACTGCAGTGAGATCCACGCTAGGGTGGGAAATTGGGCTGTGGGACTCCTAGAGCCTCTGGGAGGGGAATAGGATGGGACTCCACCAAGGGGCAAGGCACACCAAAGGTGGGGAGGTGCCTGTGGGGTTGGCAGGTCAGGGCAAGCCTGGTTGGTGGGTGGTAAGACCAGGAGGGTTCCAGCTGTGTTCTCAGCATAGTGCTTGGCCTGCCGTGGGTGCTCAGAGGTACTGTGGAAAGAGAGAAAGGGTGAGGCTGCAGAGGTTAACGTGGACAAGTGTGGGGAAGGGTGTGAGGAGACAGTGTTTGTAGCTGAGAGGTATGGTCTGACCGTGCTCCCCAAAGGTCCTCTGGTGAACAAAAAGGGGGCTCTGGGACAGGAGGGTCCTGGGGGTGGTGAAGGGGATTGGCAGGGAAAGTCCTGGACAAAGGGAGGGACCTGCCCGCCAGCCCCAGGGCAGCACTGGGCTGGGGCTGCCCTGCCAGTCTGGCCCTGGCGCCCAGGCAGGGCGCTGGCTCCCCTCCAGCCTCCAAGGGAGGGGAGTAGTTTTGCCTCTTGCATGGCCGCAGGCCTTGGGCACAGTCCAGCCTCCACACAGCTCGCAAGCCTTTCCCTCCTGGCTGCTAGTGACCCTACCTGGTCTCCTCTTCAGTTCCTCAGCTCTTTGTTTGGTGAGGAAGCCCCGCCCCACCCCCCCACCCCCGGAGGCCTAGTCCACACTGGCCATTCCGGTTTAGCAGGTTCCAGACTTTGGTTTCGTTGTGGACACGTTGAGGCAGGTGCTGGGGTGGGAGTTCCTCTCCCTTGCCAGAGAGGGCAGGTGCGTGTGAGGGGCCACATCGCGACCCTCCTAATGTGTTCATTCCTTCCTCCCTCATTCTGCACTCCTGTGTGCCAGGAACTGGGTCAAACAGACACTGGGACAGGGCAGGAAACAGGACAGGCATGGGCTCTGCCCAGCCCAGGTTATGTTCCAAGGAAAGCAGCTATTAAACACCAAAAATGTCAAAAAGTAATAGCCCCACACATAAGCAATAACAAACCACGAGCAGAAGTCAGGACCTCGCACACGTGCGCCAACTGGGCAGTGCTGTGGGGCAGTGGAGCCTAGAACCAGGGACTGAGCTAATTGGGTGCGGGTGACTAGAGGGATGGAAGGGTTTCTGAGGAGATGGTGTTTAAATTGAGACCAGAAGGACAAATAGGAGTTGATGGGTGGGGAGGTGGTCCTTTCTCCCTGAAGGAGCAGCTCACCACAAGCCCTGGGGCCATGGGGAGCTTTGCTTGTTCAGGGGCTCCAGAGCCAGGACCTGGGGGAGTGGCTGGGTCAGACTGGCAGGGCTTTGTCTGCTTTTTTGTTGCTGTTTTTTGAGAGCAGGGGAAGGCCTTTGGAGGTGTTTGTCAGTCCTGGGCTGGGGCTGTTCTTTGGCTGCTGAACAGAGATTAGAGGAGCTGGGGTGGGTGAGACCCAAGGAGGGCCGCCAGCTTGTTAGGCCACTGGGGTCTCTGGTAAGGGAAGATGACAGCTGCACCAATGTAGTGGCAGTGCAGGTAGAGAGCTGTGGGAGGGGGCAGCAAACGGCCCAGTGAGCCTGAGGGGATCCTAGCCAAGAGAGGACCCATCTGAGAGGAGCAGCAAACAGAACGTTCTCTGGGGACCACAGCAGACTGGGAGGGTCCCCAGCCTCCCTCCAAGGGCAGTTGGGGAAGGGGCTAGACAAACCACCTGGTGGTCCCCATGGCCTTCTGGCCCCCTGCAGGCTGTGTGTGTGTCCCCACCGAGGCTGCCCCTGCACCACCCTGCCTTGGCTCCTTCGCGAGCCAGCCTCTCTTGCCCACTCTGTCTCCAAGAGCAGAGTCCTGAGTTTCCCTCCCGGGGAGAGACCACAGGTGCCCGTGATGGGTCAGACCCTGGCTCTCCACAGTCGCACTGACTGGTGGGTCTCCCAGCCCTCTGAGCCTCCACTTCTCCATCTCTGACATAGGGATGATAATGTGCTTGTCTTATCGCCTTAAGGATTGATGCTGCTAATGAGGGAGATGGCTGCTCTCATGGAAGGCCCACCATATATTAAACATTGTCTTTCGTGTCTCTAAAACATCCCAAATTTGCAGTTGTCATCCCCTCCAGCTGTCATCTTTTCTTCCCACCACAGCCAGCCAGTCCTCCCTACGTACTCATGTTCTTCTTTCCACTTCTTACTTCCACGCACTCCTCTTCCTTCTTTGGTCTCTTGTGGGTCCCACCTACTCCAGTGGACCTTCTTTCAACAAGGCCCCCAACAATCCCCTGTGGACTGCTTTGTGTCAAGTGTTTTGGACTCTAATGCCGGCTGAAATACAAATCCAAGATGTACCCATTTACTGGCTTTGTGACCTTGGACAAGTAACTTGACTTCTCTGAGCCTGAGAACTGATAGTAATAATGAAAGATTAAAAGAGATAAAGTACCTGGTGCAAAGTGGGTGCTTAGTGAAAGACTGATTCTCTCCCAGGGTCCAAGCCAGGGCTGAGTTCATGAGCACTGAGCAGGTGGTCTTGAAAGGTCATTTCTCATAGCATTAGCCCTTCCTAGAGGTATTCATTGGCCTGATTAATAGGAAATGGATCTGCTGTCAGGATTAACAAGGCATTGCAACATCTTAATGAGCCAGGTTTCTCTGGGCTTGTGAGGCTGGGCAGTGGGATTCACAGGGATAGGGGCTGTAGGTTGGCCGTGGTGTGCGTGCCTGGGTGACATGGGTGTGGTAGTATGGTATCTGAGCCCCTTTCTTTCTCCCCTTCCCTGCCTCCTGTGGAGGAGGACCTCGGGGAGCAGCCCAGGCTGTTAGAAGGCATTAAACAAGCCAGTGGGGGGGTGGGGTGGGGAGGGGCAGGTTTACAGGAAAGCATTCACCTGGGAAGACATCCAGAGACACTTAGGAGCTGGAATGTCTGGCCCTTTGGGGCTACTGTTATGTGAGGGCCGGGCTGGGGGAGTCACGGGTCCTGGCCCAGGTCTTGGGGTAGATAGAGGTGCCATCATCGAGATGGAGAGCAAGCAGGGTGGGACAGTGTTGGGGAGGGCTGGGGCTCTTCCTGAGGGGCAGCTCTCTGGCATGCCTTGTCCCTGAGCTTGGAGATATGGGGGTGGAGACGGAAGCAGGAACTCAGATGCTGGGGTTCAGATCACACTCTGCCGCCTACCAGCTGTGTCATGTTGGACAAATCCTTTAACCTCTCTGTGCCTCAGTTTTCTTTTCTATAAACAGTAATTATAGCACCTACCTCACAGGCTTCAAAGAGTTAATAAGCGTTCAGCTCTCTGAACAGAGCTTGGCACATATTAAGCACTACATAAAGTTTAGGAGTCATTACTATTTTCTCTTTCTTGCCCTCTTACCCCCCATGACTGCCACCTGCAGTTGGTCATCTCTGTTTAAACCATGCCATCCATGATCACTTGGTATCTCCATCTTTTCCAGGCAAACCTGTCTTTGTTAAGGTCCCCGAGGACCAGACTGGGCTGTCGGGAGGGGTGGCCTCCTTCGTGTGCCAAGCCGCAGGGGAACCCAAGCCTCGCATCACTTGGATGAAGAAGGGGAAGAAAGTCAGCTCCCAGCGCTTCGAGGTATGTGCTCGGGGGTGAGGTGCAGGCAGGGCTCAGGGTCTGTCTACACCTTTCAGTTTGGTCCTACACCTGCTCTTCTTAGTCTCCCTCCCTGTGGGTCTTTTGGAGGTGTGAGAAGATCAACCCTGAGCAGGCCTCCATGTCCCCAGCAGGCTGTGACCACATGTCTGTTCTCTGACAGGTAATTGAGTTTGATGATGGCGCAGGGTCGGTGCTGCGGATCCAGCCATTGCGGGTGCAGCGGGATGAGGCCATCTATGAGTGTACCGCCACCAACAGTGTGGGCGAGATCAACACCAGTGCCAAGCTCTCAGTACTTGAAGGTATGTGCTGGGAGGGATATGGCATGGTGGGTGGGTAGGTTGGGGTTTGGGAAGAGCCAACCATCCTTGGCCCTGCTGTGGGTCCATGGGCATTTGGCAGAAAGGAGTGCTGGCCACCTTGGGTGGATGAAGTCACTGGTGAACAGGCCTGGATCACTGGCTTATGTTGAAGCCAGCTGTGTGTGTGGTACATTTTATCCTCCTGCTGAGCCACATCAGTGGAGTGGGTTCTTACTTGAGGTGTGGAATTGTAGTTGTGGGTTTTGTGGCTGTGGCACAGATGAGATTTTCATTTGGAGCCTGGCTGTAGGTGTCAGGTGTGTTCCTGTTACCCCTGTGAGCAAGGGTCCCAGGCTGGGGACTGGGGCTCTGTATGTGCATTTCAGTGTCTTCTCTTATGTGGTGGCTCCTCCATTCATTCACAAACTCCCCACACTGCCTTGGAATCCAGAAGACCTCCCTACTGAGTGCTTCCTTTGAGATGCTCAGTGTCCAATGAGTTCTGTAGGGAGCATGAGGGAGAGGGACTCTGAGCCCAATCTCAGAGTGAAATTGGGGGAGCAGTTGGTAGCTAGGCCTGTGCCAAGGTCCAGTGATGAAAAAGAATGGAGCTCTCAGAGAACTCTGAGAGGTTGAGATTCAGATGGGGTTTTGGGAGGTTTTCTCTTTTTTTTTTTTTTTTTTTAGAGGGGCAGGGATTGGAAGCCGGAGGGTACAGGAAGATGGGGGAAAGCCACATGAGTCTGCAGATTGGCGGGAAGATCACACTGGATCAGGCTAAGAAATGAACACTTTCCTGGAAGCATAGGAAGCCACAATGGGGTAGGCAGTGACATGATTAGACCTTAGCCACAATGATTTCATCAGTCTGAATATGTCTGTGTGTATATTTTCAAAATATAGCATTGATCATTGTTTTCTTTTTTAAATGCAATACTGTTTACTTTTAAAAAATTGAAAACTATAGAATAGTACATAGGAAGAAATAAAAGTCACTCATTATCCTACCTCTATAATTCTTGGTTATTTCCTTGAGGCTCATTTTCTATACGTGCATATATGTGTTTTATGTACGTAAATAGAAAAGGGATCATATGCTGCCCAGTGATTTGTAGGTTTGTAGACTGCTTTTTCTTTTCTTTGTTCATTTTTCCTTCCTTCTTTTTTTTTTGTTTTTTTGTTTTTGTTTGTTTGTTTTTTGTTATGGGTACTGGGGTTTGAACCCAGGGTGTCACACATGCTAAGCAAGTGCTCAGACACTAAACTAAATCCCCAGCCCTTAACTTATAAACATTTTCCTCGTCATTGAATATTCTTTTGTGTCATTATTTTTAATGACTGTGGGTAAGCTGTCACATAGAAGTACCCTAATTTATTTAGCTGTTCTTTTATTGTTGACGCATATGTTGTTCCCACCTCTTTTCTTTTATAAATAAGGTGTTATAGATGGGGGCAGGGATAAAGGTTTTCGTTCTCCTGATGATTTCCTTATTCCAGGTAGGGTCGAGGGGCACATGCATTTTTAAGTTTTTAATATTTCTAGAAGATTTTATCAGCTTATACTCCTGCCTAGCAGGGCGTAAGAGGGGCTTTTTTATTTCTTTTTTTTTTTTTTTTTTTCTCCACATCTTCACCAGCATTGGGAATTAACATTTAAAAAAAAAAAAAATCTTTGCCAAGTTAATAGGCAAAAAATAGCATCTCAATTTAATTTGCATTTCTTTGATTACAAGAGCAGTTGAACATCTTTTCACATTGGCCATTTTTACACTGTGGCTTTATGTGTTCACACGTGCATCCATTCAGGAAGTTTTGTGTGTGTATCTTGTGTGAATCAGTGGGTTCTACAGCCCTTTGATAGGCCCTCCAGCTTAGAAGGACCATAGAAGACAGTAGACCACCTACTCACTGAGTGACCTTGGATCAGTGACTGTGGCCCTGAGCCTCATTTGCTCCATCTTTAAACAGGACTAAAACACCAACTGTCCAAGCAGGTTTGAAGGATTAAATAGAATGTGGTTAAATACTCCCAGGACTCCAGTGTGAATGGTAACTGCTGTTGGGCTGGAAGTTGCACTTCCTGAGGCCTAAACACGTAGGCTGATGACACTTGGTTTCTGTGCTTCCTGGCATCATCTGGATGGTGCTGTCCCTACCATTCCTTTCATCCAGAGGTCCTGTGGGGCAGGGGCTCAGAGGACTGGCCCTAGTCCAGGACCACTGATTGCCTAGCCACTCCTGACCTCAGTTTCCCCACTTGTGACCTGGGGGTAAGTATTTCAGCACTGTCTCCATCCCTCCTGTTGGCATCTGTCCCAGCAGGGAGCCATCTGCCCTTCCTTGGCATTTGGGTGGTGTCTAAAAGGCCAGAATTCCTTTCCTGGAGGTTGTGTTCTCAGTCTCTCAGGTTGGAGAGCTGCAGGTTTTCTACATCAGGGAGCTCTCCTATCTCTACCACTGCCCTGGCAGCTTAAAGGATTCAAGGATGAGGGTATCTTGTCAGGACCTGGAGGAGAACTCAAACTTGCATTGGGTCTACTTTGGGAAGGGCCTTCCTGGACACTTGTTTCTCTCTCAGGGCTTGGAATGTGTTTCTTTATTTTTATGTGGTGCTGGGGAGGGAATCTGGGTTTTATTTTTTTTTTTTTTTAATATTTATTTGTTTTAGTTGTACAGAATGCCTTTATTTTTACGTGGTGCTGAGGATCGAACCCGGGCCATGGACGTGCTATACCATACCGCTGAGCCACAACCCCAGCCCACGAATCTGGGGGGGGGGGGGTTGTTTTGTTTTTTTTTGTTTTTTGTATTTTTTTTTTTTTTTTTTTTTTTTTTTGGTACCAGGGATTGAACTCAGGGGCACTCAACCACTGGGCCACATCCCCAGCCCTTTTTTGTATTTTATTAGAGACAGGGTCTCACTGAGTTGCTAAGTGCCTCGCCATTGCTGAGGCTGGCTTTGAACTTGCAATCCTCCTGCCTCAGCCTCCCAAGTGCTGGGATTACAGGCGTGCGCCGCCATGCCCGGCGAATCTGAGTTCTTGTGCATGCCAGTTAGCACACATTCTACCACTGAGCTACACCCCCAGCCCCAACCCAGGGTTATATTTGTACCCCTGGGACTTGGGCAGTGTCTGAGGAGGCTGGGAGAGTGGGACAGGTCTCTGCTCTGTCCATGCTCCCTTGGAGCCCGTGGAGCTATGGGTCTGAGTAAGCCCCTCCCCCTCCTGAAACATAGCACCAGGAAGACAAAATGCTGACCTGCAGTGTTGTCTGTGTAACCTTGACCAGCTTTGGGCTTGGAAGAATGGATTGCCAGGAGGTGGGGCCAGAGGGAAGCAGCCCAGACTGACTATCCCCACCCACTCCTCCTCCTAGGAGAGCCAGGAAAGTTGGGGTGCATGCAGGAACTGGATGAAAGGATGACTTGACTGGAGGTCTGGGGTGGGCTTAGGCGAGAATCAGGGCCATTCTTGGGAGGCTACCACAGGGTCTGAGGAGGGGTAGGGAGAAGGTGAAGCTGGTTTGGGGCTGAGGAATAAGGGTTGAATCCCTGTGCTGTGTCATACAGTGTGCACATAGTCTCTAAACAGAGGGTGTGTGTGTCTGCTCACTGTGAGTCAGGTACCTAGGCAGAGTGGCCCGGGGCTGCCTGGGACTGCCTGCCTGGGACCACGTACCATCCAGTGCCCTCTGCCCTTGCATCAATCCATACCTCACTCCCAGCTCCCCTCACCCAGCTCCCCGCTCTGGAGTCACTCCCACTGGGGGCACCGGCACACCACTCCTGGCCGCCTCACCCTGCTTCCAGAGCAGGACTGCCATTCCTAGTGCGGTTCAGCAAGTCCCAGGCAGCTGTCCTGGGTGGCCAGCCCTCTACTTCACCACCCCACTGGGACTGGGGTACAGGGTGGGGGTGCCCAGCACAAGCTGGCTCGGGGTGAGCCTGTCCTGGGCTGTGACGAGTACAGGGGCCCAGCCGCCCAGCGTTCCTGTCTGAGTGGTAATTGAAGCCATTAGCGCGCCAGCCTCTCCCTCGCCGGGTAATGGCAGGAAAAGCTCTTCTCGCTCCGCACTCTTGAGGCGGCGGCTGAATCACTCCCCCTCCAACCCGCCCCGCTGCTGCCACTGAGACAGGGAATCTGACATTTTCCCTCATGAGGGAGGGGGAGTAGTGGGGGAAGGGAAGCAGGCCTTGATTCTGGGCCTTCCCACCTCCAGGAGGTGGGGGACAGTGAAGGTCTTGAGCTTAGTCTGGAGGCCATGTGTTCCTCGGGGCACCGGGGTCCAGGCCAGACAGAACTGTGGTCAGGAAAGCCTTAAGAGGAGGCCAGAGGCCGGGCGCGGTGGCGGCCTGTAATCCCAGCACTTTGGTGGCTGAGGCAGGAGGATCGCGAGTTCTCAGCAATGGCGAGGTCAACTCAGTGAGACCCTGTCTCTAATAAAATACAAAAAAGGGCTGGGGATGTGGCCCAGTGGTCAAGTGCCCCTGAGGGTACCCAAAAAAAAAAAAAAAAAAAAAAAAGAGGAAAGAGGTGTGGGCCCAGCCCTGGTGGCTAGGTAGGTTCTAGAAGGGTCACAGAGCACAGGGAGGAGGAGGAAAAGAGGCTGTGGAGCAGGGGTGAACTGTTGGTGACTTGTGCCGGGGGCCTGACTCCAGGGCTCCGAGTGCAGGCAGCAGGGTTCGTCTTGTCATGGATTCGGCAGATGATGTGCTCTGAGTGTGGTGTGGGGCCCTGTGTGGTGTGGTGTGTGCATCAGGGCTGTACTTGACAGGCCGTGTGTACAGACCAGGATTGTGCAGCAGGCTGTGTGTGTGTGCACATGCGTGTATCGGGCAGTGGGGGAGGAGGATGGTGTGTACAGCAGGTGGTGTATACCTTATGGGCGATGTATACAGCAGGCAGTGTGTATGTATGTATGAGTATATGCACAGCAGGCAGTATGTAGAGTGGAGTGTCTAGCAGGTGGTGTGTGCTGCAGGCATTGGTGAGGGGGAGATACATAGCAGGTGGTGTTCACCTTACAAGTTGTGTGGACAGCAAGAGGGCAAGCAGCCTGAGCTGAATGTGTGGGGTCAGTCTGGTGCTGGTGGGAGGTCAGAGATGCTATGCTTGGTCTCATTGTCTCTGGGATCCCATGGATTCCACTTGGATCTTTTGGTCAGCCAGGACAGCTGGACAGAGGTGGACGTAGCCTGGCATGATTGGGCAGAATGTTTCTCAGCACCTGTAGTCAGTGTTGCCTAGGCAGTTGCTCTGCAACCAGGCCAGGGCGGGAGGATGCACCAGAGAGGGACCCTGCTCAGACCTGCTTCTGGTAGGTCTTGGGACTCTCCCCTCTCCCTACCAAGCCCAGGTTCCCTTCTGCCTCTGCCTACCTGATCTTGATGTCTCCCAGCTGGCCAGGACCATAGCACCCGTGCCACGTGGCTCAGAAATCGAGCTGTCTCCGTGGAATGCCTGGTGTTTCCTACCTGGGGCATGTGAAACAGTAGCCAGGGTAGAGGCGTGTCCGTGAAGTGTTGGGCCTGTACCTGTGGGTTCTGCTGTGCCTCTTAGCCTAGAAGGCTCTGGCACCTGTGGAGTAATGAAAGGCCTCTTGAGATACCTCACACCCTCAGTCCCTTTGGAAACAATCCCGGTAACAAGGGACTGATGAGCAGCATATGACCCTGTCCTGAGGTGTCCTGGGCTGGGCTGGCTGGGTGTGTGTTTTCCCAGGGAGCCTTCCTCCCTGCTCTACCCCACTCCCTGCCCCAGCCTATCTGTTCCCTTCACCCATGGTAGAAGGACTTGGCCCAGACCTGATTGTGAGGGGTGGGGAGTTTGGGTAAAGGGCTACCACAGACAGAAGATGGCTCTCCATGTGGCAAGATGTGCCCCCTTTCTATGACCTACATATATATGTCTGGCTAACAGACTAGTTTTTTGAAGCTAGGCCGGTCACCCACCAAATTTGCAGCCACAGAAGACAAAAAAGGCTCCAGAACCTCAAACCTAGGGTAGCCTCTGCTCAGCCCTGACGATAGGCATGTATATAACTCAGGTCCATCAGGTTGTGGCGTCTGTGACCTGTCCTTCACTCCGTGACTATAGTAGATTTCAGGACCATGCAGACATGAGGTTCTATAGCCTGTTCCCAGAGGTTCTGGACTCTAGGCCTGGGTTTGGGAGAAAGCACGGGGAGTCCTTGAAGATTAGACCCTGGGTTTCTTGGTCCCTGGAATTCTACATTTTTTCTAGTTCTGATCTGCCTTTAAGACCTGAGGGGACTCCATTCCAATGGGTCCTCCTGTGGCGCGGGTAGTCCTCCTGCCTCTTGTGTTAGCCACAGACACAGGGCACCTCCCCTCTAGTCACAGGTGCCTCCCAGGCCTGTGGTGTGCAGAGAGGCCTTGCTTATTCTCCTTTTTCCCAGCTTCACGATGACAGTGGGACAACAGCTTGGGGATTAGCTCCCCAAGTTGGAGATTTTAAGTGCCCCTGCATGTACACATTCTCCATCCCTGGTAAGGTGCACTCTCCCCCTGGTTGCCAGGGAAGAGAGGATTTTATGAAGGAGAGTGACGTGACCAAATCATGCTTCAGAAAGGTCCCTGTAAGTACTGAGTGGGGTGGAAGGAGACCAACTCGTGACACCGCTGAATGGTGGATGTAGTCCATGCAAGAGCTGCTGTTGGCTTCAACCTGGGCATGTGTAGGGTTATGTAGGCATGTGTGAGGTCATGTTAATGCGTAGGATTATGAGCAGGTTAGGAAGAGTAGTGGCCTGGCTGTGGGGTCAGAGAAGCAGGAGACTCTGGATTTCTGGCACTGGGGCTAGGTGGGGGATGAAACCATTTTCTACAATTCAGATCAAGGAGGAGGACCAGGTTTGAGAGTTGAATTGATGAATCTAGGTAGAAATCTGTCGAGTCAGGTGTGTGCAGGCATCCAGGGGAGTTTGTCAGGGAAGCCTTATACAGATTGACGCAGCACTCTAGGGGACATCTGGAGATGGAGACAGCCGGGAAATGGCAAGTCTCAGGGAGCCAGAACCAAGATGGGAGAAGGAGCCCCGGACTGACTCCTCATGTTGGAATGAGGTTCCTGAGAGATAGGAGGGAAGCCAGGAGTGTGTCGGGCCATTGAAGCTGAAAGAAAAGAGCGTGTGAAGGAGGAGAGACCAGCCAAGATGAATGCTGGGAAGCATCTTTTGGATTTTGCTCTGTGAAGTTGTCATTGACCTTGGCGAGCAGAGAGGGTGGCAGCTGGGCTGCAGAGGCCTGAGAAGTGAGTGGGAGGCTGTCAGTGGTCTGGAGTGACTGGGAGCAGGGCCTGAACCTAGGGGGGTAAATGGATGAAAAGAATCTCCCTGGAGTGGGAAACTCTGGAAGGGTCCAGCGTGGGCCAAAGCCTGGATCCTGAGTGTGAGCCGGGTGTATGACCAGGAGATAGCCGCGGGTTCTCTGGGCCTGTGTGTGGGGAGGCCTCACCAACCAGGTTGAATAGGGCGATATGGAGCGCCAGGGAAGCCCAAGGGAGGGGGGATTACTGAGAGGGGGAGGCCGTGGCTGCCGACAGGCCCCAAACAGCTCAGATTCAAAACAAAACAGGCTTTTAAGATGCCAAGTTTGATGAAATCTGAGTGCTGGAAGAGGTGGGAGTTTTCTCTTGGAAAAATAGCTGAAAATCGAGACTGAAAGCTACAAAGGGAGATGGGCTCAAGGCTCCCTGGGCCCCTTTGCAGCCTGGGAACCTAGGGGTGGGTATGAGAACCTGAATGTGTAGAGAGGCCTCTGACTTGCTGGGAGGTCTCCTGGTTTTGCCTCTGTTGCGCATAGAGGGGATGGGACTGAGGTGGCCTTGGCTTCTTCCTCGGGTGCCTGAAGGGCAGGGGGAGCTGGCATCCCCATCACTCTGGAGGTTCCTTCATTTTTTTCAGGCCCTGCATGTCTCCAGGTGCATGTCTTTGCACAGGACTGTCTCTGACGCTGCATGTTTCTGCACGTGTGTTTCCCTGTCTCTGTGTGCACAGCCTCTGGCTCTACTTGTGGGAGTCTGTTTCCACAGGTGCTTGTCACTGCAGATGCCCCTCCATGTGCACATGTAGGTTTCTATTTTTGCACCTGTCTCTTTCTCCATGTGTATCTTTGGGTCCCTGGCTGTGCATGTTTCTAAGGTGACTGTGTGTTCAGAGACAGGATGAGGCCAGGCCCAACACTCACGCATAGGAGAGGGGGTCAGGCTCACAGACGGTGCCACCCCAGGGAGCCTGTGTATCTGTGTGCCTACATGCACAGAGACACCGTGAGGCTGGGTAAACATGGGTGAGGAGGTCGTGCTGACAGACGGTGCTGCCTGTCCTGGGACCCTGTGAGGCATCTCCATCTGTTAGCTTCCCTGGTGCAGCCCCCTCCCTCTGGTCCAGACTCGCCTTAGGCATCTTAGGCTGAGCTGGACAAAGAAACATGTGTGTGCTTTCCAGGGGTCCTCAGCAGCCTGCCTCCTCCAAGTCATTGCAGCCTGTCTAAGCTGTCTTCATCTGTTAGGGCCCCAGCACACGCCCCAGCTCCCACCAGACTTCACCCTCCTCTTGGCCTTGACTCAGTCAGTCCTTCCCGACCTGGCCCTGCAAAGCTTTCTGCCTCCTATGTTCAGGTGTTTCCTATTCTTGAGTTTCCCTCTTCCAGGAAGCCACCAAGGTAGCAGGTAAGCAGTAGAGTCAGACAGATCAACTCCACCACTTTGGGACCTTAGCTAAGCTCCTTCCACCCCCACCCCACCCTTAAACTCCCCAAAATGCCTCCTCCTCCCATGCACACATGCCCTGTCATCTACCTCTGTCCATGGGGCAACGGGACCTCCCCAGAGAAGGGAACAGGTGTCCCTGCTGCATTAGTATCTGTAGGCCATCACAGTTGGATGTGGGGCTATTCATGCACATACGGGCACCCAGCACAGGTCACACGGATGTATGCAGGCATGGCAGGCCCTCAGGGTGTGTGCTCTGCTATGTACCTATGCATGGAGGCAGAATCTACAAACAGACATGGAAACTTGGGCTCCTGGGTGCCTCTGAAGAGTCCTAAAGTCCTGGTGTGCTTCGCTTGTCAGAGGATGGAGGGCCCAGCCCAAGACAGGTACTGCGGGGCGCTGCGTCTTCAGAGGCACTGTGGGCCCTCTCACACTGTACCAGTCGCTGCGGCACCTTGTTGGTGGAAGCAGAAAGCCTAAGTGCCTCGAGGGCTCCCTGGGGTTGGGGAGCAGGGTCCCTGGTGGGGGCTCAGCTAAGCTGGGGCTGAAGGGCGGTGCCCAGTTGGACCTTGGAGGCGCGCACCCGCACAGACACAAACACGTGCAGCCCTTCCACCGTGGCACCGCCTCTCTGCTGTCACCATGGTTACTGGTGGCCTGGAGGGGGGAGGGGCCCTCCCATGCTGGCAGCGCTGCACTGTCAGGACGGATGCATTTGGAAGGGCCTCAGTGTGACCTGTGCATCCCACTGATGGAACGTGGGTCCATGTTGGGGTGTCCACATGTGGGAGACACTGGGGTTTGCTTTACAATACATGAAAACACTGCAGCCTGTGTGCAGGGGTCTGTGGTGAGTGGAGCCGCTGAGCCAGGAGCAGGCTGAGGGTGTAGTACTGGAGAGGTGCTCTCCCCAGGGATACCCTGCATCTCTCCCCCCCTGCCTATGCTGCCAGGCTTTCTCTGCTGGTTGAGAGCACTGGGGCTGGGGTCCTACCACCTGCTCTCATCCAAGCCCCACCTCTGATTTACATGAGTGACCTTGGGCAGGTTTCTAGATCTCTCTAAGCCTGGTTGCTCTTATACCTCCTAAGGTTTTATAAAGATTGTCATTTTGTAAAGCATTTTTTTTTTAAAAATATTTTTATTTATTTGCTTTAGTTGTACACGATGCGTTTATTCAATGCGTTTTATTTGTACGTGGTGCTGAAGATCGAACCCGGGTCGCCCACGCGCTAGGCGAGCGCTCTACGGCTGAGCCACAATCCCAGCCCTTTGTAAAGCATTTTAATGCAGTAACTGCGTCAGAGTAAATGCTCCATACGTGTAGTCTAACCTTTTATCCCTCATGTCTGGGCCTGTTTTCCCAGTTATCTATGGATTTAGAGTGACTGTGACATCTGAGGAATTTGTCCTGTTCCTTAACTTGTGTTGTTCAGGCCAGTGTGGACCTAGCTCCAGTGGGTACTTGGGGGTGGAGGGTAAGTGTGTTGGTCTGATGGATGGATCAGTTAACACCAAGGTAGGACAAGGCACATGGCAGGCATCAGGAAACCTGTCCTCCTCAGCTATCTGTGCTGGAGGCTCTGGAGTGGAAGAGAAGGAAGAGGCAGCAGCCAGTCACCCTGTGGGGCTGAAGTCCTCCTGTGAGCAGTCCTCCTTCTCCCAGAGGTGGCAAAACAGCAGTCTTCCCGGTGCTGCCTAGAAGTCTAGTTGGCACAAGGGACTGGCTTTGACTTTTGGGTTCTGCTGTTTTATGGACAGCTCTTCACACTTGCTGGTTTTAGGCTCTGGCGGCAGTGCCTGAGGGATGATCTGAGCCAAGGACGGAGCCATTGAGGGCGTGATAATTGAGGAAGGAAAATTAATTGTCCTTAATTTGGCACAAATCCCAAAGACCTTCCCCGTGTCAGGAATTCAGAGTAGACTCCCAGGACACAGCCTCAGATGTTCATACTTCTTTCCTTCTCCTTGATCGTTACTTTGCAGGTAGAGAGGAAGGCCAGTTAACTCCTGGGTCTGACTGTGGTAGACCCTGGCTACCCACTACCCCCTCCATTTGCTGAGCAGGTAGGAATGAGGTCTAGGAAAAGCTAGCCTGGTGCTCTGGTAGGCAGGATGGCTCTGGCATCCCCCAGCGTCCTCCAGCTGCTGGAGGGGGATGGGGAGGGAACTCTGAGCCTCAGGTCTTGCTTGGACTTACCTATGAAAACAAGTGATGGAAGGACTGAAGGAAGCTATTCCCTTGCTAGGTGCATCCCCCGTCCTCCTCATTTCTATTCTACCTTCGTTCTTTTGCTACTGTCCTTTCAAAAATCAGAGCTGAAAGTCAGGGCACTGTGGGATCGTATTTACAGCCAAGGAGATGCTGGGCTTACATCCGGAATTTATAGGACTGCAAGTGGGGAAGCACACAGCCAACTCCTGGGAAAGGCTGGGGAAGAGAAGCCGTCCTGGGAGTCCGCCTGCTTCCCACCCCGAGACCCTTTCTCCTGACAATCCCCAGCCTCTTTGGGTTGCCCCTGGCATTTGCAGTTCCCCCAGGGGTCTGGCAGAAGATAGAGCCATGTCTTACCCTGCCTATTGGGGCTCCTCCAGTTTCCTTTCCTCCTATCCCCCTAAAGCTTCCCCCAGGGACTCCAAGAGTCTCCAGGGAGGGTCTGCTCCGCCAGCCTTTACTTTATTCCCTTCTGAGGATGTTCCATGCTTTTCCCCTGGTATAGGAGCCTGATCTCGGCAAATGTTCCCACTCACCCGTCTTGTGCTGGGCCAGTGGGAGGAAGGTACAGAGTGGTACTGGTCTCTTGGTGTCCCCTACCGCAGAACCCAGCTTCTTGCCAGGAGGTGGACAAAGAGCAAATATTCCTTTGCCACATTGGGTGTGCCTGGCATCCATGTTGGCAGAGGAGCACTGCTGAGTTCTGAATACACTTGATGGTTGTCCCAATGGGGAGGGTCTCTTGCCAGCTGAGGATGGGGAAGGGCACCGCAGGCCCTATCCTCAGTACCTATCTGCCTCAGCAATTCGGCCCTTGCTAGTTACAATAATGTCCCCTAGTATAAATGTGGATTTTATCATATGCCTCCCTGACACCTTGCGTGCATTTCCAGGTGTCTTCAGGGTGGCTTTACAAGGTGGGCACTTGAACTCCATGGACAGATAAAAGCAGACACACAGAAAGAGTAGAGAATGCACCCAGGTCTTAAAGTTAGTTAGAGGTGGAAATGGAAGTTTCACTTGGTCTGTTCTATTCCTACCTCCTCATTCTACCAAAGGGTGGGGAGCAGGCTGCTGGTGTCTATTCCTGTTGGTCCCAAAGAAGTAACTCCTCTGTGCGCTACCAACCCTGGAAAGCTGGAAGAAGGGGCCAGGGAGTTTTTCCATCATAGCCTACACATGCTCAGACGTGATCCCCAGGTCTGAACGTAGTTCTCAGGGGCCAGACAGAGAGAGAGAGAGGAGGCTCAGGGTCAAGGCTGCTGTAGAGAACGGGTCAGGGGCAGGATCAGAATTAGAAGAGGATCAGTGATAGGGAGGGTGCGCAGGGTTGTGGCATTCTGCCATGTATGGAGCTGAAGGAGATGTAGGTAGAAGAGGAACACGGTGCGTGCTGACTTGGGAGCAGAGGCAGGGCTCCATCTGGGTTGTGAACTTGATGCTGGGAGAGCTGCCCCCGCCCGCCTTTCACAGCCTGATGTCCATGCAGCACTTTCTGCTGCAGCCAGCAGAGCATTGATCCTCATTCTTCCCAGGGCCTAGAGAGATAACTGCTGACGACTTCGGTCTGAGGCATTACTTCTGAGACCTGGAAACTCCCCAACGGGGCAGGGCTGGGCCCTACTGCAGCCCCTAGCCCTGCCAAAAGTGACTTAGGACCCTGGCTCCTCACATCAGGGTAGGCCTCATGCTTAGAAATCAGAGGTAAGGGAAAGAAGGGTTTTGTGTGTCCCAGCCAACCTGGGAGTCAGGGGACACAGAGAAGTCCTGGGGGCAGGCAGGGCCAGCCCTAACGTGCACATCACTGTCTTGTCTGCAGAGGAACAGTTGCCGTCTGGGTTCCCTACTATCGACATGGGGCCTCAGCTGAAGGTGGTGGAGAAGGCACGCACGGCCACCATGCTGTGTGCAGCTGGTGGGAATCCAGACCCCGAGATCTCTTGGTTCAAAGACTTCCTTCCTGTGGACCCTGCCACCAGCAATGGGCGCATCAAGCAGCTGCGTTCAGGTGAGCCGAGGGCAGGGATCAAGGGGTCACAAAGACCTTGGAAAAGGCATCTTGCCAGAACCCCACACAGCTTCCCCTTTTGGGCCTAGGTGTCTGGGGCTGACCCTTCAAGCTGAGCAGAGGGCCGGCTGCCAGTGGGGTGGGCTGGAACTTGTTGCAGAACTGCCTGGTCCAGGGAAGAGGACTTGGTGAAGAGTTTCTTATTAGCTCTGCCTTTACCTTCCTGGGATTGTCACACTCCAGACTGGACCAGTTCTGCTCCTCCCAGCACACGTGACATACTATCATGTGTGGCACGCTCTGCGAATGTGTCTGTGGGTATTCATCCTCCACTTTCTGTAGCCTTGCCTGAGACACAGCCGGGCTGATGCTTCTCTAGACAGCAGGACTTGACTGGGAAAGAGACCAAAGATGTTTGATTCATTAGGTTTCAAAAGGCTGGACCTCAAGGGCCTAGAAACAGGGGGACTTGCTGCCATCCCTTGGCCACCAGGGCCACCTGAGAAATCTCCTCTGGATTTCTCAGTAGAGCCAACTTGGAGTCCTGGGAGCAAGGATGCCATTGTGACCAGGCGGGAGGTGTCGCCCCGTTGATCGATCTGCCTACAAGACTCCCGCCAAGAAAATTGATTCAGTTTTTGTGGGAACTGAGCGGGCGGGAAAGGAGGCTCTGAATCAGCTTGGCTGCATTCTGCACCTGCTGCCAGCTCACGCTGGACCCGTAGACCTCACTCCAAAAACCCTACCAGCTGTGGGATGGTGGTTCTCAGGCAGGACGGCCAGGACTGGCCAGAGCCCCTACTGCCCATCAGCTGTGCTGCCAACATGAGAAGAACACGACTATACCCCTCTGGGGGCCTTTGCTGGCTTCAGAAGTTCCCCACCACTCCCTGGGGTGCCAGTGCCTCCCTACCAACTCCCAACAAGCACACACCCTCTTGGTGCCCAGGGAGAGGAGGGAGAGATGAGCCACCCAGTGGGGCAGGATTCCGGCCCTAGCCACGGCCGCCTGAGACAGCCCACGAAGTGTTAGCTCATTTAATTTAATTAAAACTCAACAAGATGGAGGCAGCTGTAGCGCAGTTAATTAAAACAGCCATAATCAAGGCAGGAAAACGGTCCGGCAGTGTTTGTGGCCGCTGCCCAGCACTACACAGCAGCCGGCGTGGCTCAGCTCCTCTGTGTTTCCTCTCAGGTCCCCCAGGCAGGCTCCCCGAGCAGCCAGACAGTTCTCCCCACAGGCCTGACTCCTCCCCGGAATGGCATTGACTGACTGTGGCAGCAGTAGTTCTGGGAAGCCCTGCCATCTCAAGCGTTTGTTCATCAAGTATTTATGGGCTCCTCGCTGTGTGCCAGGCCTTGTGCCACCCCTTCCCTGCCCGTCATTTCACTAGGTGCTATTCAGACCTCATCTCCTTGTCCTGTCAGCAGTGGCTGACACCCCTTCCTCCTCCTTGACCACTTCCTCCCACTTCTGCGGGGCTCTGCCTCTCCTGACCCCCCTCTGAGTCCCCAAGTGCCCCTCCCTCACAGCAACGTCTTCGTCTGTGGGTTCCTTCAACAAGAGCCTGGGAGCCCAGTCCTTGCCCCATAGACACAGCCTTTCCCCAGACAGGTGAATTCACTGCTCCTAGAGCTTCAGATGCTGTCCTTAGCTACAACTCCTACCTCTGTCTTTCCAGCCCAAATATCTTGCCAGAGCTCTAGGCCACAAAATCTGTTTGCCTCCAGATGTCACCCTGTCTGGAACAAGTGATAACCACCTCCCCATTTAGTCAGGCCCTTCTCCTGTTGACCCTCTCTACATGAGTGGCAGCCCCCAATCTGAAATATGGAGGACACCCAACTCCAACTCCAGTAAAGAACTAAGTTCTCTTGGTGCATCACCCACATGGCTCTCAAATTGCTCCCCTTCTTTCCTTTCACTGCCTTTATCCTGTTCTAGGGCACCAAACCCCACTCTCCCTGTCTGCAGGCTTTCCTGAGAATCCATCTTCCAGAGATCTGCTGGTGTTCCTCCTGTGCTCTGACAACCTCAGGGGTGGACCCTGGGCCCATGACCCTTAACCAGGCCTACATGGTCAAATACATGCTCCTGGACAGGGCTAGCAGAACCCTGGCTCTTCCCTGCCCACGTCTCCAGCTTTATCTCATTGGGTCCCAGCTGCACCCTTCCAAGCTCTGTGGCCCCAATTAAATGGGCTTTGTCAGTTTTCTCATCTTTAAAAGAAGCTATGTTAAATAGTAAGTGGGACAATGACAGTGTTGGTTTACTGGCTAGCCTTTGGTAAGGGCCCTGTGAGTAGAGCTCTCCCTGCCTCCTGCCACTCCCCCACTCACACTGAGCCACACACTGCACCCTTGCTCACCTCTTGGCCCTCTGTTCACCTGGTTCTTCCACTTGAAGTCCTCCACCCTTCTTGGCCTCAGCCTACTCCTTCAGGACTCATCCTGCTTTATGTTGTTACCATCTGGCTCCAGCTAGGCTAGGCATTCCTTGCAAGGAGAACTTGGGACTGACTCTGTTTAGAGAAGTGCCCCCAAGCCCAGCTATAGGTCAGGTCTCTGAGCCCTTGTTGAATGAATGATTTTATGAACTTGATCTTTGATACTTTATCTCTGAAGACTAAGACTAATATTCAGTCCTTGTTTGGTCATTCCTACCATCTGGAGCTGAGACTTAAGGGTCATAGGGTCTAGCTTAAGGCTTAGGGTCTAGCTTTTAGGATGGAGCCACGTGGCACCCGAGGGGCCTCAACATCCCATCTTTGCAGGTACAACAGGACTCTCTCCCCATCCCAGCCTGACTCTTGCCTGTGACCCTGGACCCCAGTTGCTGCTGTCCTGCCTGTTACCATTTGGAAGGGTGCTGAGGCTGTTCCATGCACATTTTACAGTAACATCCCTTCTTGGAGTGGAGTCAGGCCCCTGAGCACTTGGCTATTTACAAGGATCTTGATGGTTTACGCTTCACCAACAGTTTACAAAGCGCTTTCCTGCCTTTTGTTGAAGCTGACTGCTGCAACTCTGTGAAGTAGGACAGGCTGGATTAAACATGTCCACTTCACAGCTGAGTTAAGGAAGTCACCTGGGGTTACACATGGAGATTGGGACTCGGGTCTGGGAGCTCCCCTAGGAGGTCAATCTGGGGCCTGTGGAGCAGCTGGACCTTAATAGGACTCTAGATCTGTCACAGTCCATCTTCTTCAGACCTCAGGCCCCTGTTGGCTAGTACCAAGAAGTCCTCCATTTTCTGTTACCTAATCCACAGCACATCTAACTAGGGTGTGGCCCCTAAAGCAAGAGCTGGTCAGGGGGTGGCTGGCAGCACATGCTCTGAGGTGTGGAAGCTGCTCTATAGTCCCTTTCCTTACTGCAGCAACATGACTCCTGCACACTAATCTATGGACCATTGGAACTTGAGACCTGGTGTGGGTCCAGGGGAACAAGGATAAGCTCAGACCATATGGAAATAGAGTCACAAGCAGGAAGTATCAAGCAGGCTGACTTCCAAGTGGGGCTCAAGACCACTGCTATGTCGTGAGAGGCACTGTTAGTCCATAAGTTCTGCCAAGCCTGCACAGTGCTCTGAGGCTTTCTGTGCTCCCATATGGCCTGAGTAAGCCTCTGTCCCTGCCACTGTAGAAGGACAGCCTCACTCGCTATGTCCAGAGAACCTGAACTGAGACCCACAGCCTCAAGAAGAGATGGCAGCATTTGGCTGCAGGAAAAGGCCTGCTGGCCCCAGCAGGAAGAATATCTACGGCCCCTTATTCTGCTAGTTAGCCCCAGCTCTGACTGGAAGAGCCCTTCTGCCTTTCTCTGCTCTGCCTTGGCTGGGTCTGCCAGAAAATCACACTGTCATTGTGTGGTCATGGTTTCCCTTTGGCCCTGAGCTCACCAGTGCCTCTTGAGCATGAGCACACTCCTGGGGTGACTCAAGGGTCCCCTTCAGTTCCTTACACCTGTCTTGGGAAATGGAAAAGGCAAATTCTCTCAGTTTGGTTGGGAAATTGCAGTTTCTGAGAGGTCAGTGGGTTAGGTTTTGGAAGAGCTGAAGCCAGGGGCTGATGGGTCCCAGTCCTGACCTGGGCTCTGTCCCAGACCACAGGAGCATGTCTGTCAGCACCTGTCAACTTGCAGGATCTCTACTTGTAACTATCGGATGACCTTGGAGAGCTTTGGTTTGTGTGAATTTTATCTATCAATGATTATTAAAATTGAAAGGATTAAAATATTTACTAATCTATTTTAAAATAATTTAAAAACCTATTATATGTTAATATAAATAACATTTTAAGGGAAAATAATTTTCTAAAACAAAATTTAGTGAGAAGAACCTCGTTGTTTTACACTTTAACAAATCTGTTTAATTTGGGGCTTAATGGAAGGCAGCTAGACTTTCGTATCTGCTCCTGCATTCAACCTATTATGCTATCACACGTGGCTTGTCCTCTAGAAAACTCTGCTGTATGTTCGTGAGAGAAAGAGGGTGAATATGGCAAACATATCTTAGTATGATGGAAATAATTTTAACTTTGTGGACTCCTGAAAGATTCTCCAGGATCCCTGCTCAGTCACAGTGATGATTCTTTCCACTTACCAGTGGAAAAGAACACCTCAGACACTTCCCCGTCCTAGCAGCTGCCTTTGCCTTCTCCCCAGGCTTTGTCTGCAGGAGGCGGTCTTGTCCAGTGGGAAGGCTGTGAGCAGGTTGGACTGACCAAATCCTGCCACCTCACTTACAAGCTGTGTGTCCTTGGGCTTCGGGCAAGCTGCTTAATATTTCTCAGCCTCTGGTTTCTCCTTTATTCATGGAGATGGATATTCCTCCAGGTGGGCATTGTCAGGTTCAGGGAGACCATGAATGGTCTCTCTGCACACTTCCATCCCCCAGAAGCTGGCAGAAAGGGGCAGGGTAGATAGAGCTAGTCCTACTCTACCTATAGGCTCCTCTCTCCTCTGGATAAGGCAGTGGTAGAACAGGGGGCCTGAGCCTCAGAGGAGGCACCTGTCAAGAAGGAAACCTGCTCAGATGTCATAATAGTCATGGATTTGGAGAGCAAATGCCTGGCCCTATTCTGCTGTCAATTCCCAGGGTTATGAGGCATCAGACAGGCAAGGAGTGGGCACTGGCCTCCACTTCTCACCAGTCAGACTAGGGGAACTCAGCAGTCCCTCCATCCTTAGCAAGGTTGTGTGGGCTTCCTAGGGAGACTGCTGTGGGATGTGAGTTGATTGAGTTCTGCCACTTCCAATGCCAGCTGTGGGCTGGTCTGTGTGAGACGTGCTCTGGTGCTGGCCTGTGGGAGCCCCCACCCCACATTTAACCCTACCTCCTGCCTGCTTAAACTCCCCAGGTTTGGTCTTGGTAAGTGCTCTGTTTGCAAACTTATTTCCCTGTGGGATTTGGGTGGAATGCAGAGGGAAGTTGCTGCCTCTTTTCTTTCCCTTCCCCTCCATTTGCCCAACTAGCCGGAGCTGCAGAAGCCCTGACTCAACTTCTTGACTCCTGTTATCTCCAGCCCTGCTAACCCCTGCCTCACCTCCCCAGAGCAGTGCCAGTGACCTGGGGAACACGCTTCACCTACACTCAGCATAGCCCAACCTGGTGCTTGCTCACACCTCACCTGTGTGGGCTGAACTCAGGCCTCAAGTTCTCCATATGTTTAAGGCCCTTTCTTGTGTTTTATTTTATCTGATTTGGCTTTGTGTGGCTTTTCTTTCTTTTGTACTAATGCTTCTCTCTGATCTTATTTGCATTCAAATTACCTCGCCAGGTGGTTCACCAATCAGAGGTAAGAATGCTGTCCGTGCATCTCGCCACACCACACCTCCGCCACTGCTGTCACCTCCACTCCATCCCGTCCAGTCCGTCACCTCCCCATCCCCATCCCGACCTCTTCAGCCTCTTCATTTCCAGCTCTGGCCCCCCAACACCACCAGCCACCACACACCTCCACTCAGTCATTCCCTCCTGTGGACTCATTCATTGCAAGTCTGAGTTTTGGAGAAAGTAGCTGAGCCCTGCCTTGGATGGCAAGCCCTGCTGCCCACACCTTCCAGGCCAGCCCCACAGAAGGGACCCAGCTGTCTCCCACAGTGAAACCCAGCTTGTCCCTAAGACTGGCCATCAATGGAGATGCTTCCTATAGATTAGAGAGATGACCAAACCTTACCTTTCCCTTTGAACATCTTTTTCTTAGGGAATCTCAATTATTACTTAACTTCCCCTTTAGTATCTTGGTCCTGTATGTAGTCAATTGAGAATCATCCCTTAAGTCCCTTCAGCCTTGCATCAATTACTGGAAACATTCAATGCTTAAGACTTGAGATACTGGGATGACAACAGGGAAATAAACACGCTCAGACATAACTAGGTCCCCTGACCTGTCAGCTTGGAGTCCTGCCAAGCTACATTCATGCAACAGGTCCCTGCAAGCTAGTGGTTAGAAAGCAGATTCCAGGTTCATTGGATCTAGGTGCAAGTATAGCTCGCCACCTGTGTTATCTTTAAAAAATTGACCATCTCTCAGAAGTCTGTTTACTCCTCTTTGAATTAGGGCCAAGGCCACCTACACACATGTCCATCCAAATTAGAGGAGAGAATGATAATGAGAATGGCATCTTGTAAAACTGTGGCTTTTGTTTTTATCCTGTTATTTTTCTCCCCACATTCCTCAGTGTTTATAGGTACATCTTGGCCTTCAGAGTTCAAGGCCAGGGTGCTTAAGGCAGAAGTTCAGGGTGGGAAGGGAAGTTGCCTTATTGCCATCACCCTGAGGACAGGACTCACTTCACCTGCATCCCCCCAGATTTCCCTGTGCCCCTCAGGTTCTCCCCACACATCCACTCAGCACATTCTGGCTCTTTGCCCTCCCTGCTGCTGGGTCTTGGTGTTGGTATCAGATTTGGGGGTTTCGGTGTACACATAGTCACAGGGTCTGTGTTGGGGCTCCTGACCAGTCTTAGGCTCGTGTTACAAGGCACCTTCCCCCTCCCATGGGCTGGAATCCTACCCAGGCAGCACTTCATGCCCCCAGCCTGTGGTATTAGCCACTCAGTCTCCCCTGAACCCCTGCTGAGCTGACCCCACCAGTCAGGGGCCTGGCCCTCACCTGCTTGAATGAACATTTTCTGTAACAGTGTCCATCCATCCCATAAACATGACCTGTTGGGGGTGCATCAGGGCCGTTCTTGCAGGAGATGGTATTTGGCATGTGCACTAGGCTCTGATACTCCCTGATGCCAGTGGGGAGGTCTGAATTCAGGACCACAGAAACAGGCCAATCCTTTGTCCTTCATTGGTGGCATTCCTCTTCTTCCAACTCCCAGCCCCTTGGGAACTCATAACCCCAGGGTATAGATGGAAGAGGGATGTCCGGTCATAAAGGGGCTATAGCTTGGACCCACTGTGGTGCTCCCCTTGGGCCTGGGCTGTGAGAATGTGGCTTGGAACTCTTCTGTGGCTCCTGTTCAGTCCAGTTAGGTGGGGCCTAGCAAGTTCTGTTTGTCCTGTGTGGGTGTGATCATCAGTCACCCCAGGTTCTGGGATGGGGGTGGGGACTGTTAGGGTCATTCCGGTTGTTCTGTGCAGGAGGTGGTTTTCTGTCAGACTGTGTCCTGTGGGGATTATTAACTATCCGTTGAACTGTCCTGTGTGGGTGTAATTGTCTGTTGGATTGTTCCAGGGAGGGGCATGTTGCTTTTGTGCCCAAAGGGTTTTACTGTCACCAACAACTTGCCCAGAGTGCTTTCACAGTTTTTTAAAGTATTGGTTACTAGGGCTGGGAGCTGACCAAGGCAAGTGATTTCACCTCTAGCCTGGCCCTCCACCTTGGACTCCCCTACCTGGACCAGCCAGGACTGGCCTGAAGCCCCATTTTCCTCCATCCTCTGGGAAGGTTTTTTTCAGCTGTGCCCCCACCCCCACCCCAGTCCTGGCTCCTGTCTGTCCGTCTGCGGCCAGAGCAGCCCCTCAGGGTGCTGGCCAGAGTGGGAGCTACAGCCTCCATTAGCCTCCTGAATTATGCAGGAGCCGTGGTGGGTCGAAGCACTTTAGCGGGACCAGGCTGAGGAAGGGAGCCGGAATGGGTGGGGCCAGCAGCATGGGGTGAAGTGGAGGGGAGGATGAGGGCCAGAGCAGAGGCTGGTGGACAGCAGGCCCCCCAGGCAAGCCCTTTCCTTCCTGGTGGGCAGCAGAGCCTCAGGTTCTTGCCTGATGAGGGCATTGCATGCTCAGGAATCCCAGGTGGGCAGGTCTACGGCCACTCCTGTGCCTGGCTCCACGTTGCCTGGCAGGCCTTGTGTTCAGGAGCACTAAGGGCATGATCGTTGGCAACAGGCTCCAGGACTGGCAGGAGTGTGATGGACACCTAGTGGAATTGGGAGTGGGGTGCATCCCCTGCTGGAGCAGAGTTTGGCCTGCAGGGTGGGGGTGGGATTGTGCTCCAAAGCACAATCCTTGGTTGTAGCCTGGAGTTTACCTGGCTTTTCAGGGAGAGTTTCCTGGAAGCAGCACAGGTGCCAAAGGGTGTGGCCCAGGAGAGCTGCAACATCTGGTCAACACAAGCCGCAGACACTGTCAAGACCTCATGTTCCAGGTCACACTCACCGTGGCCATGGCTGACCTCTGTATTTGTGTTCCTACAGGTGCCTTGCAGATTGAGAGCAGCGAAGAGTCAGACCAAGGCAAGTACGAGTGTGTGGCAACCAACTCGGCAGGCACACGCTACTCGGCCCCTGCGAACCTGTATGTGCGAGGTAAGAACTTGGCAGTACCTGGCCTCTATCACCATGGAGCTGAGCTGCACCTGCCAGACACGCTGCCTGGAGCCCTTGGTGCAGACACTCAAGGGACTGCCATAGGCCCAGTCTCTCTTTTCCGTCTCTTTTGGCAGCAGCAGCGGCAGCAGCTCCCATTGGGCAGGCTCATAGTGTCTGCCACAACTTGCCTTCCTTCCCTGCAGGCCCTTGGGGAAGCAGCCCCTCTTGGGAGCATTTGTATTTCTTGTAGGTCCTTGCTGCATGGGCCCAGAGCCCTATAAGAGTCTGGAACATTCCAAGTGGACTTCTTGGTGTGTGTGTGTGTGTGTGTGTGTGTGTGTGTGTGTGTGTACAGTGTATGTACAGTGTATGTGCAGGCCTATGCAGTTTGCTTGTGCACACCTGACCTGGCTTTCCTCCAGTCTGTCCTGCTTATTCCAGCAGGGTGGGCCCTTGGACCACTCTGCACTTTGAGGCAGTCAGTCTTCAAATGGACCAGGTGAGTCTATTCCTTAGGGTCTCCTGGAGGAGGCTGCTGTTCTCTATCACCAGCCAGACCCCTTGTGTAGGGGCTCAGACTGAGGCAGCTCATTCCTTTGGGTGACCATCTAATGTGTTTGTGTGTTCCTCTTTTTTTTTTTTTTCTTTTTGGTACCAGGGATTGAACTCAGGGGCACTCGAGTACTGGGCCACATCCCCAGCCCTTTTTTTCTATTTCTTATTAGAGACAGGGTCTCACTGAGTTGCTAAGTGCCTCGCCATTGCTGAGGCTGGCTTTGAACTCATGATCCTCCTGCCTTAGTCTCCCAAATGCTGGGATTACAGGTGTGCGCCACCGCACCTGGTTTGTTTTCGTATTTCTTATTGGGACTGAGTGAATAGTGTGTTCTTCAAAGTCTAGGTACTTGGAAGAGGGGGGCTGTCTCTGGTATGCTCACAGCCCAGAGGCAACCAAAGCCAACCACCTTTTCCCTTCTTGAGAACACACTGGGTGAATGTGTGCCCAAGAAGGACCCCTGAAAGGCCTTCCTGCCCACCACTGTCCCTCACTTAGCCCTCTTGCACAGAGGATGTCATTAGAAGTTAAACCATTTCTTCTCAGGGGATTTGTAAAGGAAAGGGAGGCAATGTCACCTCAGTGAGGGTTTCATCACCACACCCCCCTGCCAGTGCATGGGGCAGGGGTGATGACAGTTGGCCTGTGCTATTCTTCGGATCCATTTGGTCAGACTTTGGTTAATTCAGAGAGGACAGAGAGAATTAGTCCATCAGCCAACATGTACTTATCAAGGGTCTGCTGTATATCAGGGTACGGGGTGGTTAGGGAAAGGCCACAGGTTGCCTGCCCATTTGGTGACCAGTCAAGTTGTGGAAGAGCTGTTTGTGGTGGGCAAATTGTGCTCCAGAGACAAATGAAGATGCTTCATGGGAGTTGGGATGGGAGGTCCCCATCTCCCTGCTTGTTACCAGGTATCCTGCTCAGCAAGGCTCAGCTGAGCTGACCCAGTGCCTATCTTCAGGACCAAGAGCCCAAGAACCTCTCAGATGGCTGAGAGAAACAGAGCCTTCACCCCATGCTGATCCTTTAAGAGATTAGCAGCTGAAAGACCCTTCTCAAGGACCAGCCTCCTCCCACTCCACCATATCATGAATGTGTGTGCTCTCAACTGAGTGCTTTTTCTAAAGACTGTAGTAGGGTTGGGATTTTAGAGGTCCCCAGCCTTAGAAAGGAAACCCCTGTCTGCATGTGGCTATGGGAGGGAGAGGAGAGACCCAGCAGAGTCACCATAAACAGATAAACAGTAAGCAAGCTGTGCAGTGTGACCATGAGGACACATTTTGGGGGGTAGAACTGTGGAGGCACTACTAAAGCAGAAGGCCCAGACCGGAGAAGGATGGACTCCTGTTGTCCTTTCAGTTGGGAAGTCACGGTCTGACTCCTGGTCCCAGCCCTGGAAGTGAGACGGGGGTTCTCTTCGGAGAATGGCTGAGCGGGCAGCTCAGGCCTTGACCAATTCCTTCCCTTGGAGCACCCCTGTCTACAGTGCCCCCACTGTCCACATATGGGGGGTTCAGGCAGGACCCTGACTGGCTCCTGCCGTGGCCTACACCCACCCTCCAGGTGTTCTTGAATTCACCTTCCTGGCTCCGTTCCCAAGACTTTTTGCCAGGGAACGTGGGGGGGGTTCCTTTAGTTCAGCTTCTCTTGCCAGGGATGCTAAAACAGCCAGCCTGGCTTCTGCTGTTTCCCATGCCCTATGGGCCCTAATTAAATATAAGGACCACTCCAAATCCTCTCTAGGGTCTACCTCATCTCAAGGCCCCAGCTAATCTACACCTGCCCTTTTTTGCCCTATAGGCCCAGGACAGGTAACACCTTTCTGATAGGTCTTTTGCATACTTGAGAAGTCTTGCTCCCTAGGACCCTTGCCTCTAGTATCCCCCAGCCCTCTCCTCTTATGCTTGGCAAAGCCCCTTGCCTTCCACCCCAGCTCCTCTGGGACAAGCCTGTATTGTGTTGGCCCCCAGCTCTGTATTCTGAACCCTACCTGTGGGCAGGCAGCCATGGTAGAACCCCTCTCAGTGCCAGCCTACCTGCTGGCCTGTGCCCCACCTGTCTCCCAGCACAGTGGCTTCCACACTTCTTTCCACTGTAGAGACCCTCCAGAGGGAAAGGCCTCCTCTAGGCTTCAGCTCTGTCTGGGCATGAGCTCTCTGTCCGGGTTAGTGTGGCCTCTAGCTGCAGGGTGCCTCAACCTCAGCACTATTGACGTTTTGGACTGGATAATTCATGGTTGAGGGTAATTCTCAGTGCTGTACATAGTAGGATATTTAGTAGCATTCCTGGTCAGCTAAATGCCAGTAGTACCCCGTAGACAAATCAACCCAGATAACCAAAACTCTTGGCAGACATCACCATGTGTCACCTGAGGAGAATCGCCCCAGTTGAGCCCCCCTGTTCTGGATCAACAATCTCCTACTGTCGTTTGTCTCCATCCGCTCTGACTCTCCGCTCCTCTGCTTCCATTGACCCCTGGGCCTTGTCTCTTCTTCAGACTTGGTTTTGGTGTCTGTCTCATATTCCTCCTCTGTTCCCCAAACTCTCAGGGCTCCTACTGCCTCTCTGAGATCTGTGGCTGCCACACTGGATGGGACAGGATGTGTAAAGCTCCCCGCATGCTGCCAGGCACGCAGGCACCTGAGAGTCAGTTGCCCTGCTGTGTGGGGAGGCGCCGGGCGGGGGCAGGGTGCCTCACACAGTTACATCTGACTTTGTTCACAGTTGGCCGCAGTTCCACCCACAGTCTTGCAGGCCCAGGCACGCTGGGTGGACCAGCCTCTTTCTCCGTCACCATCTGACTCCCCTCCTTGAGTGACTCATTCTCTCCTTCCATCCACAGTGTCTCTTTCTTCCAGCTCTCAGGCGCACAGCTGCCAGGGCCGGAGTGGGGCCCCACCCTCCACAAAGCCTGGCCTACCTATACCAGGGCCAACAAACTTCCCGTTCTCTGCAGGGACCTGGCTGCTGGGCTACAGTGGTCTAAAATGGAGCTGGAGCTGATGCCTCCTGGCCTTCCTCCCCACAGGCGCCCAGATGTGCTCCTCACACTGGTGGTGTGCACCATGAGGCTTTCTCAAGGCGGTGGGGTTCTAGTGGCACATGTGCCTTGGTGGGTTTGTGGGCTGGGTGGGCCCTGACCCTAGAGCCCAGTTCACCGGGTCTGTCTGAGCTTTGGGGCGTGAGAAGCATGGGGACTGGCCCGTGCTCCACTTCTACCCCTCCTGGTTCTGCCTTTGGTGTTCCTGGCACCTGCCAGTGGGCCCCAGCCCTGTCCACCATGTCCTCCATGAGTCCTGAGTCTTTTGTGAACGGCGTGGTCCGTGTGCACCTGTGTGCACGTGTGTGTGTGTGTGTGTGTGTGTGTGTGCGCGCGCGCGCGAGGGGGCACAGGAGTCTTGTCTCGTCTCCGTGCTGTGTGGGCAGATGAAGGTTGGCCTGTTTTTACTCTCTCTGTGTTTCTCCTTGTCTTTTTTTATTCCCTCCTCATCCTCATCGCACTCTGCCATCAACCCAAACTCTCATCTCTCAGATCAGCGAGAAGGTTGGTCCTTTTCACTTCTTATCCATCTACAGTTCGCCCGTCGACGGGATGTTCCCGTCAGTTGGGACCAGCGGGCTTGGTCAGCTCCCTCAGCCTCACTCCAGCTGTGCCTGCCCGCCAGTCGGCTGTGCTTGTCATAGGGTCGGCAGGCAGGCAGGACCAGGGATGGGTGGGTAGGTCCCCTGCCCTGCATGTTTCTGTTGCTTGAGTTCCTGATGCACCACGTGTCTGCATGTCCCCTTAGCCGGGTTCCTGTGCTGGAGTGGTAGGGCAGGCATGGTGCATGACATGAAACTATGCCATCTTTGCACTTGGGCCAGGCCAACTGTCTCTTCCAGGAGGTTGGCGGAGCTATGGTTAGAGGAAGCTGTAAAGGTTGTAGTACTTGACATGTACTGGGTGCGGTGGGTCCTTCTACAACCTCCTTAATTGTATACAGGCCATGTTTGCCTGTGTGAAGCCAAAACTACTGGTAGACAGAATGGGCTGTCCCCTGGAGGTCTTGCAGCACAGGACAAAAGTCCTGTAGTGTCTGCCCTGTCCTTGAGGACCCCAGAGCCCTCACCAAGGCTCAGTGAAATAGATCAGGACTGGCTGGTGTGAGGCAGAAACCAACACAGCTCTGCCTCAGGGAGCTAGGTGTCCATGGCACAGGGCAAGTGGCATCATCTTGGCTCACTGAGGAAGTCTCCTTCATTGTCATCTTTCTTCTCTCCAGCCAGATTGATTTTAAGGTCATCCTACCTGCCCGTGCCCTCTGCCCAAGCCTCCTAGCAGCCCCTGTGTCAATCTGAGGGTGGAATGTAGTTGGCCCACCAGCCAGCTAATGGTCCTTAGCCCCTGGTGCTGAGTGTTCAGACCCAAGTTGCTTATACCTAGAGTGACTGAGCAGTCAACTACAACTTAGCAAGGCCATTTGGGAGCCTAGAAATGGCCCTTAGGTTGGCCTCCTCTTGGGACAACCCAAGCTCATTCTAGAGCAGTTCCATTGGGGCTCAGTTTCAGCTCCACGCTTTGAGCCAGGTCTCCACCTCCAGGGCTGGGCTGGTAGTCATTCACATGTCGTATGGTCTTTCAGGGTTAGTGCAGGCTCTCCTGTTCACTGGGCTTTGGGGGTTCAGGGCAGAAACAGAGGACAGGCTGAGTGAGCCCCGGGGAGCAGACCCAAGTCACCTGGTCCCCTCTGCATCATGCTCTGTGGCTCGAGTTTCCTCTGTGAGGGAGAGGGAGCCAGTCAAGAGGAGGACTGCAGCCTGGGCTCAGATATCAGCCCTGAGCATCCATCCACATGCACTCCGAGCTCTGGGGCATTTCAGTTACACCATTTCGCTGACCACGCGGATCTGCCAGGGTGTTCAGAAAACAATTGTCGACAGACAGCCCAGCCTGCAGCCACTCTGGCCCCCCCACAGCCCTTCACCCACTCTCTGGGTCCTTTATTCCTTCCCTTCCCCCATCCCACTCCCCACTCTGTGGTCCCACCAAAAATAAGCATAGACACAAATATTTAATGGGAAGGAGAAATGAGTTTCTAAATATTCCGGGGGGATTTGCCGGGCTGGTAATTTGTTTGGTGCTGATAATTGCATCTTACATTTTTCCAGCTTTACTTAAAACTGTGTGCCGGGTGCGCCAGCATTTAATTACTGCTCTGCGGCAGCCACAAGGTTATTTATTAAAGAGTTATTTTATCTTGATACAGTGGATCCTGCCCCTTATCCCCTCCTTAATGTTGTGTTATTTTCATCAGAGAAATTTCCGCGAGTGAATGCAGATTGCGGGGCTGCCTCCCCCTACGATTAGGCTGTCACTCCACTGAATGCTGATGCCTCTGGGCGCCGCACCGCCCTATTATAGGGGGTTGTCAGTGCAAATAATTAGACTTAAAAGTTACATCTGAAATATAATCCAGAAATGGCAGGGCCCTGTTTTGGAAATTGTCTATAAAATGTCAGCACTAAGGATGCACGGGGAACAGTAATAGACCAGCATTGTTGGAGCCTGAGATTAGACCCTAAGTGCATTTTTCCCAGCTCCAGTTTTTCTTCCCTGCTGTTGCTTCTGTCAATAGACTTGAGTCCAGGGTGAGTCCTACCTCTTTGGAGGCCTTGTGCTTGTGACAGCGGGAGGAGAATGGTGGGGTTGCTGCAGAGAGGCATCAGCCTCTCCTGGCTGTTGGCATGGGGGTGGCTGTCTGGGCAGGCCTAGGACTCACAGCCCCGTTGCCACTTGCGATACCAGGAGGTTGTTTTATGCCCCTTTTTTCCCTACTCTTCCTCTGTGGACGTGCTGACCTCCCCCAGCACGTGGGGATGAGGTGTCTGAGCTCCAGGAAACTCACTCCAGGATTCCTTGTATGTGACTGGAACCTGGTACCCTTATGAGAGTGGAGGTGGTACTCCCAGGGGCCCCTGGGTTTGAGTCCCTTGCTTGGTGCTAGGAATCACCCTAAGGGTCACATCCAACCTCACCCTCATCCTGAAGTTTTCCCTGCTACCTGTATCCAGGAGGGAAAAAATAAAAACAAAACCATTCTTAGTGTTACTTCCTGCAGGGGCTCAATGTCCTGACAGTGGATGGAGTTGGAGGCTTTTGAAGGAGTGGCCCAGGGGATTGACACAATGTCCAGGGCCAGTTTACAAGGTCTGCATTTGGCCTGAAAACCTTGTCCTCCAGGGACTCTTTGGGGATAAAGTCCAGTCAAGTGTCCGGGCTGTTTAGGTTCAGGCCCAAGGTTTATTGGCCAAAGCCCTACTTTCTTCTTTTGGAGCTTTTGGTTTCAGCATCCAGGGACCCGATCTGGCTTCAGGATTCTACCACTGACCAGGGTCGAACTTCCAGCCATGACCTCTCCCCTGGCACAGGCTATAGAAGCCCCACTCTCATGCCAGCTAGAGGCGCCTCTTCTGCCAGCCTTGGCTGATCCTGAAGCTTTTCCCCATAACCTCCTGGGCCGCTTTTCAGGCCTGTCAGCCAGGGCTCTAAAGGGTGTGAGCTTTTCACAACAAAGACCTACTCTTACTGCATATATAAAGGTAGGCATGCCACTTCAAGTATTAGTGTTGTCTGTCCCCTTGCCTGTAATCAGGAGGTGGCAATATGGGACCCTCCCCACACACAAGTGCTCAAGTAGCTTCTCAAACCTGTTTTTATGCCCCTCAGCAGGAGGAGATGGGACAGACACTGGCCAGGAGGACAGAGACCTGGTCAGCCTTAGCTGCTCCTCTGTGCTGGACCCCTCCCTTCCTTGGCAGGCCTGGGCCTGGCCTGCACACAGTCCTCTCTGTCTGTGCCTCGCCTTCCAGCACCCGCCCCTGGGGCTGGCTCTGGAGCCCAGGAAGTGCCTGCACCCCAGGCTGGCGACAGCTCTGTCTGTCTTCTGGCCTCACCTTGTGCCAGAAGGGCGTGCTGAAAGGATACTGTGTGCTGCCATGGGGCACTTGCCAGCCACGCCCCAGACCCACCTGTTTGCCCTGAGAACTACTGTGTCTGTAACATGGTGTCATCATCATCAGTGTGGACTCCCAGCATTAGAACAGATGACAGAAACAACTTACACCAAAAGCAGAACAGGGCGTCTCTTGTGTTGCAAAACTTAAAAAAATGGAGTAGATGTGATGTTGGGCAGGGCCGGAGCCAGGTGTTTAATTTAAACAGTTTGGTCAGTCCTTTCTCTTAGCTTTATTTTTTTTTTTTTTTTTTTTTTTTTTTTTTTGGTGGTACCAGGGATTGAACTCAAGAGGCACTCGTGCACTGGGTCACATCCCCAGCCCTTTTTTGTATTTTATTTAGAGACAGGGTCTCACTGAGTCACTAAGTGCCTCGTCACTGCTGAGGCTGGCTTTGAACTCGTGATCCTCCTGCCTCAGCCTCCCAAAGTGCTGGGATTACAGGCGTGTGCCACCGCGCCCGGCTCTTAGCTTTATTCTTGCTGTTGACTTCTTTGTTCTCCAATAAATACTTCTGTGTGTTGGGAAAGGTGGTCCTGGCCTCTCTGAGCTTAGCTATCCTTGTAGAGAGTCACTCTTCTGACAATTTGTGCGGATGTCCAAACACTGTTTCTTATTAGACAGATCTGGGTCCCACACCCCCATGTACCCCAGATGGGGGCTGAGATGGCTCACCTGTGGAAAATGAGAGTGGAACTCGGGGTGGAGCTCAGTGGCAGAGTGCTTGTCTAGCACACGTGAAGCCCTGAGTTTGAATCCCAGCGTCGGAAAAAGATAGATGCCGATTCTGGGAGAAGGCAGAACCCTGGATGTCTACGGGACACCCTGAGACTCCCTGTGAGCCTGGAGATAGACCCAGCCCATGAGCTCATCATCAGGGCCTGCTCAGGGTACTGCTGGTGTTGCGGTTCTGTCTGGAGGACTTGGATTGAGGCGTGCTGTGGAAGGAGTTGAAGCAGGTGCTGAGCAAGATCTTGTCCGCCAGCAGGGGAGGTTTGAGGAATCGTTCAGGAACGTGCTAGGGGAGTGGCCAATTCATGCTACCTGTCTGTGAAGGGCCAGCTGGAAGCAGGCAGAAGATGACATGGCAGGTGGACCAGTGAAGACCCTACTACACTTACCCAGGAAGAGAAAGTAGTGGCTTGGATTTGGTGGTGGCAGTTACTCATGTATTTGGAGAGAAATAAATAGATCTGAAAGATATTTTAAGCAGCAGCATTAACAGGACCTGGTGACTTGCTGTGAACGTCTTGGTTCTGGGCCTCAGTTTTGACCCCTGTGTAGTGAGGTCAGAGGTTGGATCTGGTGATCTCTGCAGTGGCTTCCAGCTCGGATTCTGTGGTCTGGGGCTGGGTGAGGTGCTCCTGGTGTGGTACCACCGGTCCTCTGCATGCCTGGGATCCCCAGAAGGATCCTCAGAGACCAGTGCTCTCAGTAGTACCCTTGAGTCCCTTAGCCTCACTGCCTGCCTTCGCCAGCCCTGCGTGTAAGGGTGCCCACGTAGGACACACCCAAGCCTCTGCCCACCAGCTGCACGACCTGTCTGCATGCCAAGCATGCCGTGCATGGCTAAGTCTTGTCTGCCTTCCCTCTCTCCGCATGCTCCGAATGTCTGCCAAGCTTGCAACTTCGGGGGTGGTTCCAGACTGCATCCTGGACTAAGAAGCTCAAAACAGCTTCTGGCCAGGGGAGTCCAAGGCTGGAGGTGGTGGCCAGGCACAGCCGCCCTCCCCCTGGAGACCCTTGTTCACTGGCACAGAGAGCCATCTGTTTGGCGCCCTCATCATGTTACTGCCATCGTCATGCCCATCCTGCCCGCGGACCACGTCCCTGGCCCGCCCCAGCCCCAGCCCCTTGCCCTGGCCTAGCCCTCCTGAGAGGCAGCCCCTCTTCTTGGGTCCCAGGCTGTACCTTAAGCACAGCTAAGGCCTGGCAGGTGGTCATCCACTTCCTCTTCTCTTCCTCTTGGGCCACAACCTGGAGGTGGAGGCAGTGACTACATAGGAGGCCGTGTCACTCCCAGACTGAACCTCTGCCCTGCCCCAGCCATGCTCCAAGGACCCTTGTCCTAGGGCCTGCATTTCTGTCACTGGTGTCCCAGCCAGTCCCTCTGGAGACACATGGAGAGGTGGGTCAGGAGCAAGCAGGGGCAGCTGCTGGGAAACAACCTGAATCGTGGCCCTGGCCAGGTCTGGACCTTGTGCTAAACCTCTGTGTGACCCTGGGCAGACAAGACCTTTCTGGGCCTCGGTTTACCAGGCTGTAAAATGGGAGTTTGGTTGTGAGAGCTCTCATTAGGATATTGTGTTCCAGACGGTCCCTGAGTGCAGGGCTACTGCTAGCCCCAGTGCACGGGGGGAAATGGTGAGCCAGGGCCCAGGATGGCACCCCTCCTGTTTCTGAGTGTGGGCTTGGCTCTGACAAGGGGGGCTTCCTGGATGAGGGGCCCCCGCCCTTTCATCCACCCTCATGTCCTGCCCGGCCTGTGAGTGCCTCTCTCCCTCCTCCCGCAGTGCGCCGCGTGGCTCCTCGTTTCTCCATCCCTCCCAGCAGCCAGGAGGTGATGCCAGGCGGCAGTGTGAACCTGACTTGTGTCGCGGTGGGCGCACCCATGCCTTACGTGAAGTGGATGATGGGGGCCGAAGAGCTCACCAAGGAGGACGAGATGCCAGTTGGCCGCAACGTGCTGGAGCTCAGCAACGTTGTGCGCTCTGCCAACTACACCTGTGTGGCCATCTCCTCACTGGGCATGATTGAAGCCACAGCTCAGGTCACAGTGAAAGGTGAGTGCAGCGGGTGCTCTGGTGGCTGGTGCCCTGCCCTGTTGCAGAAGGCGCTAGAAGACCCTGGTGTCTGTGGCAGGTAAGTGTGAGCTGGCTTCTGGGGAAACAGCCAGGGCTTAAGATGGCATTACCATCTCCTGAGTGCCCTGCCTGTGGGGTCTTCTGGGTTTGGGGAAAGGAGGAGAGATTTCTTTTTCTTTTTCTTTTTTAATTATTTATTTTTTAGTTATAGGTGGACACAATATCCTCATTTTTTAATTTTTTTATGTGGTGCTGAGAATCAAAGCCAGTGCCTCACACATGCCAGTGCCACAACCCCAGCCCAGGGATTTCTATTATCTATAACCTGAATGAGAATAGCTAGCATGTCTTGAGTTCCTGGGTGGCAGTATCATGCTAATAAGCATTTTATTTTGCTTTGTTTTTAATTACTCTGAGAGAGAGATGCTGTTATTATCCCAGTTTTACAAGTGAGAGAATTGAAGCACAGAGAGGCTATATCATTTGCCTAGGGTCACACAGAAGGAGAGGACAGTGCAGGAATGTCAGTTGTGGTGATCTAAATCCACAGCCCATCCCAATAACCACTACATAGTACCAGACCCTGGAATCAGATTCCCAGCAAGAAGGTTGTAGAAATGGTAGCTAAGCAATAGGGAATGGGTTCACTCTGCCTGGGGCACTGGGTATAGGCACATGTATATACACATATATATATCACATACGTAAGGGATTCCTGCTTGGTCTCTTGGCTTCTTCTCTGATCCATTCTCTATTCTGCAACTTGTGTATTCTTTTTTTTATTTTTAATTGTTGATGGATCTTTATTTTATTTATTTTTATGTGGTGCTGAGGATCAAACCCAGTGCCTCACACATGCTAGGCAAGCACTCTACCAATGTGCCACAATCCCAGCCCTTGTGTGTTCTTTTTAAAGATATAAACTAGTATCTCGTCATACCCACCTCTTTTGGGCTCCAGGCCCTGTGCATGCTAGGCAAGTGCTTTACACTGCACTGTACCCCTAGCTCCATGTCACTTGCTTTTAAGAAAGAGACAGCTTTCAGTGGCTCCCATTGCTCTCAGGATATAGAACAGGATCCTCACTGTGGTCCCCCAGCGCCTGCTGCCTGCCACCCTCAGCACCACTGGTTGCACAGATGGAGGCTCTTCTCGGTGGCCTCACTTCCCCACCCAGCCCTTCCTGTCACTAGCTCCATCTCCCACTGAGGCCTCAGCCCTGTGTAAGGCTTTTCCTCTCTCGTCACCCCACCCAAGGAGCTTCCATGGGTGCTTCTCAATCTTAGCACCTTTTTCTTGCTGTCCTTGAGCATGGTTATTATCAGCTTGTTTGTTGTTCTCTCACTGGAATATTAGCTCTGTGAGAGCAAGGCTGCAACAGCAGGGCATTGTGGCCCCAGGGCAGTGCTGGCATCTGGTGGGTACTATCGTTATTCATTGAACAATGTGGACCTGGGACATACTTGAACTAGGCATGGGGCCTGTTGGGGCTAGTGGCCCCATCACTCAGGATAATCTCCCCTGCCCTCCTCCTGTTACATATGTTCGCCACCAGGTATGTGCAGGTGAGCTGCAGAAGCAAAGCTCTGCTACTTAGTCGAGATGCTTTTTTATCCATATGGGACTTCAGAGTCCCCCATGTCACTTCTAGGTATGTTTGTTAGGTGAGTTGGGTGGGCCTGTGTGGGACTGCAGTGAGTATGAGTCTCAGGCAAGACATGTTACATATAAGTGACCCCAAGCCCTGGGAGCACTACAGGCCTGGCTGTGGTCCCGCACTAGGCGCCCTCGGAGGTCACTGTGAGCTTTTCAGGCCATTCTTCAAAGTGGGCTATACTCTGGTAGCCATACTAGGTGATCTTGGACGATGCCCAAGGGTATGATTGGTTCCTGGGGTCACAACCTTAGGCATTCCTGAGTCATCTGCTTTGTCCCCAGCTTTGCCGAAGCCTCCAATTGATCTTATGGTCACAGAGACAACTGCCACCAGTGTCACGCTGACCTGGGACTCTGGGAACTCGGAGCCTGTATTGTACTACGGCATCCAGTACCGTGCCACTGGCACAGAAGGCCCCTTCCAGGAGGTGGATGGTGTAGCCACCACCCGCTACAGCATTGGCGGCCTCAGCCCTTTCTCAGAATACGCCTTTCGCGTGTTGGCGGTGAACAGCATCGGGAGAGGGCCACCAAGTGAGGCCGTGCGGGCGCGCACGGGTGAGCAGGCACCCTCCAGTCCTCCGCGTCGTGTGCAGGCCCGCATGTTGAGCGCCAGCACCATGCTGGTGCAGTGGGAGCCACCTGAGGAGCCCAATGGCCTGGTGCGGGGATACCGTGTCTATTATACTCCAGACTCCCGCCGTCCGCTGAGTGCCTGGCACAAGCACAACACCGATGCGGGGCTCCTCACCACTGTGGGCAGCCTGCTGCCTGGCATCACCTACAGCCTGCGCGTGCTTGCCTTTACTGCCGTGGGTGATGGCCCACCCAGCCCTACCATCCAGGTCAAGACGCAGCAGGGAGGTAGGTTGGGGTATCTGCTGGCTGGACAGCCCACTACAGAGGTGGGGTGAGCTGGGACTGTGACAGGCTGTGAGGCTAGGAGTGGGAAGGGTGCCACGTTCCATAGATATGTGGTCACTTGGGATGCAGGACCAGAGTGTGAGAGTGGTGCTCGCTCTCCCTGGGCGCCCCTGCTGTTGGGGTGTGGCGAGGCTGACAGTGCCTGGGGTGGGGTGTTGCAGTGCCTGCACAGCCCGCGGACTTCCAGGCTGAGGCCGAGTCGGACACCAGGATCCAGCTGTCATGGCTGCTGCCCCCGCAGGAGCGGATCATCAAGTATGAGCTGGTATACTGGGCAGCAGAGGATGAAGGCCAGCAGGTGAGCCACGAGGCTGGGAAGGGCGCTGGGAGGAAGGGCACCTCCTGGTCTCGGGAGTCTGATTGGCTCACCCATCAAGAATTTTTGGATTCTGTGGCTCACGTGCGCATGGCCTCTAGGGTTTCTCTCTTTGGAGCTTTGACTCACACGGCCCATGTGGTTCTGTAGGCTGGGCCACCGCTGTGCATCAGGTCTGCCATTGTATCTCCTAGGCTCTGTGACTTAAGTGACCCTGACACAGCTCAGAAGTTTCCTTGGGGTCATGTGGCCCATGTCTGTGAGGCACCTGTGAAATGGGCCAGGCCATGCTTTTCTTGAGGGGTCCATGTGAGCTTGTGTGGAGCCAGTCCTGGAGCCACAGTGTGTCCCCAGGGTGCAGGGTGCAGCCTTTGTGGGGAGCAGCATCTGGTCTTTGAGGTCAGAACAGTCAGTGAGTGCTCCCTGCTCTTCCAGCACAAGGTGACCTTCGACCCCACCTCCTCCTACACTCTAGAGGACCTGAAGCCCGACACGCTGTACCGCTTCCAGCTGGCTGCCCGCTCAGATATGGGTGTGGGCGTCTTCACCCCCACCATAGAGGCCCGCACAGCGCAGTCCAGTAAGTGTCTCCTGAGGCCACTGCCTGTCACCTCTTGCTGGGGGGCACACAACACACATACCCTTCCCTCTTGACCAGGTGGGTGGTCAGCTCTGTTGGGTCTAGCACGTAACTCTGGTCTGGGCTCTTAAGTCTGGACCCCAAGAACGGGACAGGTAAGTGCCCCTAGTCTGTATCCAGGCGGTGGCTGTTCCCCCTGCACCCTGCCCAGCCTTTCGACCCCATCTGCCCCTGCACCCCCTCGCCCAACCCAGGTAAGTTCTGTGTCTGTGACTCACTTCCATCCTCCATCCCTCTCACTGGGTCACACTAGTGACTTGGTGGGCCCACCATGTCCCAGATGTGATTTGGTGGCTGTCTTCCCTCCCCATGGCCCCACATCTCATCCACCCCATCCCCTTCCTCATAACCTCACCATGAGAGTTACACATGAGCTGTATAATACCTCTGAGCCCACTGCACTTGGGGACTGGTCTGTGAGAATGTGATTTTGTGACAGAATGTGCCTCAAGTCTGTGTGTGGGACCACAGCATTCACATGACAACTGAACAACATTGTATGTTACTGTATTCTGCCTCTGTGAGACTCGGACAATATGACTGCGTGTGAGTGCCACCTGTGGGTGCATGTGACCTCACCTGACCATCTGGCTGTGCAGCCCCTTTATATGTGTCAGTGTATCCTAGGTGTGGCTCCCTGTGACTTCATGGTGACCCTTTGACTATTCTTTGGGTCTCTGTAGCTCTCTAGATGACAGACTGTGAGAGTGTGCATGTGCCTCTATCTGTGATCACCCAACCAGAAAGGGCCACTGTGTCAAGGCTTTCTTTTTGATAAGATGGCAGTAGGTGTAACTGGCTGGGCACCATGGAACTTAGACAGCGACCTCACGTAATGACCATAAGTACACAGTATCTGTGAGGTCCATATGATGTGGGACTGTGCGTAACAACCAGTGGTGTCCAGAGGCTGACTGTGATCTTGTGTTCATGGATTCATTCTAGAAGCGTCTTAAGTGCTGCTGGGGGCCAGGCCCTGTGCATAGTGCAGGCAAAGATGGGAGCCAGCTGGGGAACAGGAGCAGTGAGCATGGCAGCCCAAAGGCTGGGAAACCGGGAGGGCAGGTGGTCCAGGGAGAGCAGGAGATCAATGTGGCCAGCAGTCCAGACCTAGGGACAGAGGTCTGGCTCTTGCTCTGTGAGAATGGACAGGGTAGACTGAGAGGAAGCAAAAGACCACTTAGGAGGCTTTGCAGTCGTCTAGGCAGAAGTTCAGATGAGGTGGTGTGTTAGGTTTGAGAGTTCTCCGGGGTGTCAGCTGGCCCGGATTTGGTAGTGGATAACAAGATGGGGGATTGAGGAAAAGGGGGACAGACCCTCATCTTATTGCTGGTTTATGAGGCTCACAAGAAGAGTGCCACCCCAGAATAGGAAATGGACAGAGCAGGTTTGAAGAGCATGCCTGGTTTCCAGTATCCAGCTTCAGCAGGCCAGGTGCTGTCCACACTGGGGTACATGGCAGGGCCTGGGATGGAGGAGGACCTGAAAGACTGGGAGTGGGAGGAAATCTAGGGAGAAGTGGTTTAGAGGTTATAAGAAAAGAAAGTTTCAAGAGGTAGACTAGAGGCTGCTGTGGAGTGGTCAGGAAAAGGAACGCAGGCCTTCCTGCTGGATCTGGTGGTGTGGAAGAGTGGGCCTGGATGAAAGTTGTGGCATTGTGAGGACTGTGTGGGAGGTGAGGAAGTAGGACAGCAAGCTCAGATGCTATCAAGAAGCTCAGCTATAAGGGGGACCGTGGTAGCCAGAGGAGGTGGCACTGAGGATGATGTTTTCTTTTAAGATGGGAAAATTTCAAGCATATTTAAATATTATTGGGAGAGAGTCGATAGAACAAAATAAGAAGCTTAGAAAAAGAAGGGTAACTGGTGGAGTCTGAGGAGATGGAGGGAAAGTAAGGGCAAAGCATGGGTGATGGGAGACCCTGGCCTCAGCATGGCATGAGAAAATTGGTGCAAATGCATGTTGGTGGGTGGATCTGGTAGCAAGAAATGACAGGAGCTGCTGGTAGAAGGCATGGTCACGTGCTTGGGGGCAGGCGGGGCTGAAGGTTTGGGGCATGTGGAGAAAGTTGATTGGGTCTTATGCCAAGTAGCAGAGTGAGCTGGGTAGAGAACAGACACCAGCAAGCAGCAGGGAGGTCCCCAGGGAGACCACTGGGGGGGGGGGGGCGCGGGGGGCTCCTGGGTGTCAGCCTCCATGGTTTGTTTGTTTCATCCGCTCTGGTGCTGCCTCAAAGAAGACAAGAGTTGCACTCTCACAGCTCGGTGTGGGCCAGGCAGAGATGGAAAGATGAGGAGGTGAGAGAGTTTGGGATATTGGCAAGAGTGGTAAGCTGGTGACCTTGGAGTTGAAGATGAATAATAAGGGCAGCAAGGATGGCAGTGGATGGATGGTGGTCCCAAGGGCTGAAGAGTAGTAGTGCTGGGGGCCTGGGGCCTGGGGACAGCTGAGCTGGAACAAGAGGTGGGATCTGCAGGGGAAGATAGGAGATCACAGTTTTGGAGGTAGGGTCCTTCCCAGCAGTGGCAGTATACAGGGCAGGGCCACAGCCATGCAGAGGAGAGGAAAGCCCTAGAGATAACGGGCTCTGGAGCCAGTGAGTTGAGCTGCTGAAGTCATGCACACATAGGGGTGGTGACAGAACTTGAGATGGAGAGAAAGCCCCTGCATTGACAGCAGTTTCCTCAGTGGACATAGAGTCTGGGAATGTAACAGGGCATGACAAGGACACATCTGCTCCCTGACCCCCAGGGAACCTGTCGAGTGACAGCACCTCTGTCAGGTACTTTCTCTCTAAACCCCAGGGGCTGCTGGCCTTCTGCATGTCCGTAGTCTGCATGGTCACCAGCTCAGGCACAGAGACCCTGTCCAGGCAGATACATGTCAAGGCAGCTTTACACCAAAAGAATCTTTTGGGCCACTTGTCTCCAGAAGACAGGAGCTGTATTCCATATTCTGATGCCTACTGTGTATGTTTTGTGCAAGACAGCATATGTATGGGACAGACGCTGTTAGAACTCCATATGCAAGCGTGAGACACTGTGTGAGTGAGACAGAGGAGAGAGCCCATACATAGTTCAAATAGAGGCTGTCCTATTGACAGTGTGGCAGCCTGCCTAGAGGGACCCCCATGATGGCCCTTTCAGCACTTGAGGTAGCCTGTCAGGGTGAATCTCCAGTCCACTATGACTTGGTCACCATGCCTGTGATTCCCCACCCTCCATCTGCCTGCTTTCCCCCCATTTGTCTTCCCCAGCCCCCTCCGCCCCTCCCCAGAAGGTGACATGTGTGAGCACGGGTTCCACCACAGTCCGGGTAAGTTGGGTCCCACCGCCAGCGGACAGCCGCAACGGCATTATCACGCAGTACTCCGTGGCGTATGAGGCGGTGGACGGCGAGGACCGCGGGCGACATGTGGTGGATGGCATCAGCCGTGAGCATTCCAGCTGGGACCTGGTGGGCCTGGAGAAGTGGACGGAGTACCGGGTGTGGGTGCGGGCACACACAGATGTGGGCCCTGGCCCTGAGAGCAGCCCGGTGCTGGTGCGCACCGACGAGGACGGTAGGTGGTGGTGGCAGGAGGAAGGGCTGGGGACGGGAGGCACACTGCCTCAGACACCACCCACCAAGCACCAGGGCCTTTCCTTTTCAAGCCTCTGCAGACTCAGCTCCTGGTATGAGCTTTGTGGCCCACACTGGGGAGATGTAGCTGATGAGACCACCTGTGCCTAAGTCCCAGCTTTTGGGCTTTCTCCAGGGCAGCTGAAGTCTTTTAAGAGGCTACAGCAGGAGAAGCAGCCCCACCTAAGATTCGAGAGGTCAAAACTGGGAAGACTGCGGCAGAAGACTCTCAACGTAGAGTCAATATAACTCAACCTTGGCTGGACATTGGCATAACGTGGGGGCCCAGGAAGAGTTGGTACAGGTCGTGCTGACTTTGAGATAGCTGAAGGCCTGGTGCACCTCCACCTGTTCCCCCACATTTGTTCTCCGTGGCAGGGCTGGTTGTGGGCTCCTCCCTGTGGCAGGCAGGATAGACACCCTAAGGAAATGACATCAGGTCTTTTCCTGGGAGAGTGGGGCGCACAGGCAAGGCCCTGGAGTTTGCTGTGCCCACCTGAGCCAAGATTAATACAACCAGGTCTGACTTCCTTTTCTACCTGGCCCCCAGTGCCCAGTGGGCCGCCAAGGAAGGTGGAGGTGGAGCCGCTGAACTCCACTGCCGTGCATGTCTCCTGGAAGCTGCCTATCCCCAGCAAGCAGCATGGCCAGATTCGAGGCTACCAGGTCACCTATGTGCGACTAGAGAACAGCGAGCCCCGAGGTCCGCCCATCATCCAGGACGTCATGCTGGCTGAGGCCCAGGTGCGCCATTGTGTGGTGGTGGGTGAGAGGTGAACAGAGGCCAGCATACTCTGCTTTCTCTTTGGAGCCCCATGTGCTTCCCTCCCCTGCCTGCTCTCAGGGATGCTGTGTCTGTGCCTTTTCTGGTCATGACACCAGAGATGTACTGCTGCAGCACTGGGGAAGGCCCTGGGACCAGAAGGTGAGGGCCAGATTCCGCCTTCTCTCTCTCTTAGGGCTGCCCAAACTGTGCCAACCCAAGTCCTGGCAGGAGTCTCAGTGGTTGAGCCACAGCCCTCATAGTGAGGGACTCTGTCTCCATAGACCCCAGACTCTAGCCTTTGTGATTTGTAGGAAGCAAAGTCAGTGTGGTGCTTGGACTGGACCTTGCAGACTCACTTTCCTTCCAGGCAGTGCTGTGCAGGGCACCCACTCCTGCCACAGCCAGAGGTAGACAGGGACTTTAAGGCTGTGTCTTCCCTACCCACTTTGGCTATAGGCCAGTGGCCAGTGCAGATCTCTGAATGGCCAAGCTGAGTGTCACTGTGCTCCTGACCCCCATGAGGATGACCCAGACTCATGTTTCTCTCAAGTGCAGGACCTGCCAGCTAACCTGCCTCACACTAACCTATGTGAGCATCTGCCCTCCTTGGGGTGATGGTGATGGTTCCACCCATGAGCTTGGGGTGAGGTCCCTGGGGTATTCTGAGCACTGGTTTGCTATTACAGTGAATAATATACAGCACCAAGAGGCTATGTGAGTAGCCAGAATTACCAAGCAAGTGGGTGGCTGAATTTGAATAAAAAACCAAGTCTCTGGACCACTGGGGAAAGACTACAATTATCCTGACACAGTGGTGCATGCCTGTAATCCCAGTAGTTTAGGAGGCTGAGGCAGGAGGATCCCAAGTTCAAAGCCAGCCTCAGCAACTTATTGAGTCCCTAAGCACCTTGGTGAGACCCTGTCTCAAAATTTAAAAAATTAAAATGGCTGGGGATGTGGCTCAGTGGTAAAGCACCCCTGGGTTTAATCCATGTAGGAAAAACAAAATAGGGTTAAAACACCTGGTACGGTCTGCTATCAAGATGTTTTCAAAAAAATTAAAAAAAAAAAAAAAAAAATTAAAAAAAAAAAAAAAAAGATGTTTCCATCCAGAACCAGGACCTGGGCCAGTGCTAAGCCAGACCCAACAGGAGGAGCTTGGATTCCCTCCCTGTGCAGCTTCTCACCTCTCCCTGGGCTTGCAGCAGGGATATGAGCATGTACTCCATGTTGTGTGGGCTTCACTGGAGTGTAGGCTTGCCCACAGAGACAGGAACCTTCACACCTCCAGTTGAGCTCATCCCTCTGAAGCAAAATTCCTTTCTACGCAGAGGTCCCTTCTCCTCTCAGCATGCCCCACGCTGAAGGACCTAGGGGGTGGAGGGTGGGGCGTGTGTACCGCCTGCATTCCTAGGGCAGGTTAAGGACTCTTCCTGAAGCCTCAGCAGACACACCCACGTAGAAACATCCCAAGAATGGTCTCCCTTAAGCCCTTCCCATCCTAGAGGGCCGTCGCCACAGCTGGGGCCAGCACCACAACTGAAACCCTACATTTGGGGTGCCCCCTTCTGGTCCCAAGCAGTTTGGAAAGGAGTTGGGCCTGAAGATCAGGAGCGCTATCTTAACAGCATGTCCTTGATGGGGAGTACACCCAAGCAAGGGAGACCACTAAAGACAGGGCCTGCCCTTGCCACCTCCTGGGGATGGTCATTTTGCTCCAAGCCAGTAGGAGAGCAGATGGGGCCTGGTCCCCAGCCTGGCCACAGGGCCCAGCTGTCCTTTCTGCTTCCTTGTCAAGGACACCGCAGCCTGTTCTTCTCTACCCAGCAGCACCATCTGCTCAGCCCAGGGCCCTCATCAGTTCAGAAAGAACCGTTTGATACATATGCCCCTGACCCCCAAGTGTACAGCCAGATCCGTCTCCTGTGTTGATTCTATGTCAGACTTGTTGCTGTTTTTTGTTTGTTTGTTTGTTTGTTTTTCTTCTTTTTCTGGGGATTAAGCCCAGAGCCTTGCAAATGCTGGGCTAGTGCTCTACCACTGAATTACAACCCCCAGCCCCAGGCTTGTTGGTATTTCTGATAGTTCCTGACTCCATCTCCTTGTCTCTTTTTGTCCCTTTTTCATGGTCTCTGTCCTCACTGCTCTGGTTTTTCCAGCTCAGCCTCTTCCCTCTCCTCTCTCCTCTCTCCCTTTCTCCTTCTGCCACTTCTCTGTTCCCTGCCTTGCCTCTGTCTCCATTTTATTTGACCCTCTCCTTCCCTTTTCCCTCACTCTGCCTCTGACACAGAGGAGGTACCATGTGTAGGCCTGGCCTGAACCGCCCAGGCCTCCCTGCAACAAGGAAATGGGAACAGAGCCCAGCCCCACCCTGCAGAGTGGCCTTGACCATTAGGGACCTATCTAGCATCTTCCCATACTGTGTTCCAAAGACTTTGCAGTAGCGCTTGCTAGCACAGGAGGAACATAGGTCAGCTCTGTGAGGTGGCCAGGCTGAGGGGCCCCGTGGCTCCTGTAGCCTGGAGGTACTGTGCACCATCTTCCTGTGCCATGCTTCACTGGCCCGCCCCTGGCCCTCCAGAACCACAGATTCTCAGAACAGAGGCCTCAGTACCGCCACCCCCAACCACCTACATGTACCAGTGGACTAAAGGATTTACTAAGAAATAGCAACACTGCCAGCCCTTGAAACGGTCTGGCCTTCCTACCTCCACTCTCAGGTACCCACAGAAAGAAGCAGGTGTGTCTGGGGCTCCAGTGACTATGGGCAGAGCCCAGGCTCTAAGCTGGACACTCATGGCCTTCATAATCTTGCTGGCCAGACTGCCCCTTGACCCACCCCAGCCACTGTGCGTCTCTTATGTTCTGGGGTGCTCTTCATGCTCAGGTAGCTATAACTTGTTGCTCCCACTGCAATACTTTTGAGAGTGGAAGGAGGCATTGATTAATCACGTGTAGGTTGGGACTACCAAGGTGTGTGGTCATCCCACTCACTCCTCAGTCTTTTCCCTACTCTCTGCCTGAGCTCTCGAACCCACCCCTCACCCGCAGCCTTGCTGCAGAGGGTCTCTACCTAAGAGTTCTCTGACCCTCAGTTTCAGCTCCTCCACCCCTTCAGGCTGTCTGCCCTCCGGGGTTCCCTGCCCTGTCTGTGGTACATGGTGTTCAGGGACTTGAATCTCTGGGTGGGAATTTGTCCTGGGCTGCTACCCCATGGGCACTTCAGAGGTCCAAGCCCTGTATGTCCTCCATGGGCCAGGACCCCTCTGGGCCAGAATCCTTCACCACCCTGTCTCCCTTTTTCTCCCTCTCCCATGGTCAGTGGCAGCCAGAGGAGTCCGAGGACTATGTAAGTAACAGGTGTGCGAGCGTGGGCAAGATTGGGTCAGGCTGGGCTCATGGGACACTCCCCCTCTCCCTGCTTTCCTCCCAGCCTGTGTTGCCAAGATCCACAGGGCACCAGCCACATCCGGAGAAAATTGGCGTTTAGACGTGAGCACCAAGCTGAGCAGCGATTGGCGTTTCCTCTAATCCTTACTTCTCGCCTGTCGAGCAGCAATTTGAAGCCAATGTTCATGATCGACCAGGGCCTGGCCCCTGCTTCGGCCAGACAGGGATGGAGTTAAATCCAATCCTGATCGTTAGGCCTTATTGATCCCGAGTGAAAAATCACCTGCTTAGGGCCCAGGCTGGGACAAGAGTCGAGGGAGCTGGGTCCGGCATTGGTGCTGCTGGAGCACCAGCCCTGGGAGACCCTCCAGCTGGGGCTGGAAGAGGCCTGAAAGGGGTTGTTGGTAGCTGCTGTGACTCCACCTGAGGCTCGGAGCTGGAGGGACACCAGGGTTGGTGGTGGCAGCCTTGTTCCCGCTGCACGGTGGTCCCCTCCTTTCTTCCTACTCTTCTGTCTGTGTGGCGTGGCTTGGTCCCCTGTGCTATTTCTCCGCATGTCCAGAAACGATGCCTTGGCTGGAAATGGGTTTATGGGTAGGATCTTCCAAGGTGGGAAGACATGCCCTGGCTGACTTCTTAGACATCAGTGGGAATATGGGAAGTGAGTCCCCCAGGTGTTGGGGGGCTCCTTGTCTTCTTCCTGTCTTTCCTTACTCCCCAGGTATAGGGAGGTGTTGCAGGGGATGGTTGTTCACAGTCAGTGGCCTCAGTGGTGGTGACCTGTGATCCTGACTAGTAGGGTGGGGGCTCCCCTCCCTGCTCTGTGTGTGTGTGTGTTCTTAATGTCCACAAGTGGCTCTGTGTATGCAGGCGGAGCTGTAGTCTGTGTGCATGTGAGTGCCAGTAGCCATGCAGGTGCTGGGTGCGTGTGAGGCTCTGCCCTGTAAGCACTTGTGCAGGGCCCTCACAAGGTGCCATTTATAGCACAACAGAGTGGAGGAAACAGCATGGCCCTTTGTTCTTGTCTGAAAGGAAGAATGAACTAACTGTCTGTCCCAGGCCTGTGGCTCCTGGAATAGGTGGGATCCTCTCAGCCCTCATCCCACCTGGCTGCCCTTCCTCCGGCAGTCCAGCATTTCACAGCCTAACCTCCCAGGATCTCTGGCCCTGTGTGCTTGGGGCCTCCCTGCAGGCTAGGGTCCTGAGGTAGCTGATGCAGTCTGACCCCTCCTGACCCACTGTGATGGGAACGGCCCCTCCTCCTCCCTCAGGAAACCACCATCAGTGGCCTCACCCCAGAGACTACCTACTCCATTACTGTTGCTGCCTACACCACCAAGGGGGATGGTGCCCGAAGCAAGCCCAAAATTGTTACAACAACTGGGGCAGGTGAGTGAGGGGTCGGGGCAGAGCTGAGGGTGGGCATCGGAGAGGGCAGTACCAGAGCCCAGTGCGTGGTTGTTTAGTCCCAGGCCGGCCCACCATGATGGTCAGCACCACAGCCATGAACACGGCGCTGCTTCAGTGGCACCCACCCAAGGAGCTGCCTGGTGAGCTGCTGGGCTACCGGTTGCAATACCGCCGGGCCGATGAGGCGCGGCCTAACACCATAGATTTTGGCAAGGATGACCAGCACTTTACAGTTATCGGTCTGCACAAGGGGGCCACCTACATCTTCCGGCTTGCTGCTAAGAACCGGGCCGGCCCAGGCGAGGAGTTCGAGAAGGAGATTACAACTCCCGAGGACGTGCCCAGTGGCTTCCCCCAAAATCTACGAGTGACAGGACTGACCACGTCTACCACAGAATTGGCCTGGGACCCACCAGTGCTAGCAGAGAGGAATGGGCGCATCACCAACTACACTGTGGTGTACCGTGACATCAATAGCCAGCAGGAATTGCAGAACGTCTCTGCTGACACACACCTTACCCTGTCTGGCCTCAAGCCGGACACCACTTATGACATCAAGGTCCGTGCACGTACCAGCAAAGGCGCCGGTCCACTCAGCCCCAGTATCCAGTCCCGGACCATGCCTGTGGAGCAAGGTGTGTGCTGCAGGCATGGCAGTGCCTGCCCAAGTGTGGCTACGCCTGGGGACCTCTGCTCTCCTTGACCCACTGACCTCTGGCAACTGTGATCCACCAGCCTCTGCTGTGTGACCCCTCAATTTCTCATGACTGTGACTACTAACCTCTAGTGAACGGGCACCATGTTTTTGGGTGTGTGATCCCTGACTTCTGCTGTCCTTGACCTACTGACCTGCTGCGTGACCTTTCAATTTCTTGTGACTTTGACCCACTGATCTCTTTTGATGTCATCACCATTCTTGGGTGTACAGCCTACTAATCTTTGGTTTGTGGCACTAATCTCTCAGACCCACTGACCTCTAGTGAACATGCTCTACTGTGCCCTGGTATGGCCACATGCTTCTCATGACCCTGACCCACTGACCTCTGGCCTCTAACTTGGTGTCTGTGAGTTCAAGCTTTCACCCATGCTCTTCTGGAGATTCTGGCAATTGGTGCTGTAGCATCCGCTGCCCTGTTCAGTGTTCACTGTGGAAGAGCTTGGGCTGGGAGTTGAACGGTGCCATTTGAAGCTGGCTGGGAATGAGGGTGTTTGGTTCTCTGAAGCCATTCCTAAACTACTATTTCCCAACAGTGTCTCATCCTCTGGCTCATTCACCCTACTCCAGAGACCCAGCAAGAGCTGACTTCCTCCTTGTGCCTCCACAGTGTTTGCTAAGAACTTCCGTGTGGCAGCTGCAATGAAGACATCTGTGCTGCTCAGCTGGGAGGTCCCCGACTCCTACAAGTCAGCTGTGCCCTTCAAGGTGGGTAAGGGCCACAGCCAGCCAGACTACCCAACACAGGCCTTCTGTGTCCTGTCAGTCATTCCAGTTCTCAGTCCACATGTGCACGTGTCTATGAACTGGGTCTTGGTTGTTCACATCCTGTGCCTCACAGGCCCACAGTACGAACCTCACCCAGAGGCACTGCAATGCTCCCCTCTCATCTCCTGCAGATTCTGTATAATGGACAAAGTGTGGAGGTGGATGGGCACTCAATGAAGAAGCTGATCGCAGACCTGCAGCCTAACACAGAGTACTCGTTTGTGCTAATGAACCGTGGCAGCAGTGCAGGAGGCCTGCAGCACCTTGTGTCCATCCGCACGGCTCCTGATCTCCTGCCACACAAGCCACTGCCTGCTTCTGCCTACATAGAGGATGGTCGCTTTGCCCTCTCTATGCCTCAAGTGCAAGACCCCTCACTAGTCAAGTAAGCAGAGGCTGGTGGCGGGGGTGGGGCATGGCTGCAGGCTACTGGTGATGGCTGTCCTGATTCCTGCTCTGCCCACACAGGTGGTTCTACATCGTGGTGGTGCCCATTGACCGTGTGGGTGGAAACATGCTAGCACCAAGATGGAGCACACCTGAGGAGCTGGAGCTGGATGAGGTGCCTGGGGAGGGAACCAGCACTAATGACACCCCATGCAGTTTGGCAGTAGCCACCTTGCCCTGAGTGTTACCCTAGTGGACTCTCTTGGGTCCCCTACCCCAATTGAAATCACCCTTGTGGCTGCTCTGGCTGGCAGCCTGTCTCCTCCCTAGAGAGAGGGGTTCTAGAGGGACCCCCCTGAGAGTATTCAGAGAATTTCTGGAAGACTTGCGGAGAATGCCGGGGAAGTGTTTGGGGAGAATCCCTTGGGGCGGGTAAAAGTGTGGATGTTTCTGTAGCTATAGTCCAAGCTCTCTAGACTTGATTTCAAGAGTCCTACAGATATGGAGACCATGGAGAGGCTGGAATGAGCCTTAAGCCTGTGTTTTCCTGGAACACGTGAAGTTTTCTGTTCTCTCCTAATGGCTTGTTTGGAAACTCTCTCTGTGTACGATGAGATTACCCATAAGGCCTCTTATGGGTTGGCAGGAGGGGTGGCATTGTGGTACCTGGCATTATTATGTACCTGCAGTGGCCAGGCCATGGCCCCAGGGACAGCATGCTTCGAGACCCCATGTGTGACTGTGCTCTGTTTTGTCAGCTTCTGGAAGCTATTGAGCAGGGTGGTGAGGAGGGGCGGCAGCGGCGGCGGCGACAGACAGAACGGCTGAAGCCATATGTGGCAGCTCAGGTGGATGTGCTCCCCGAGACCTTTACCCTGGGGGACAAGAAGAGCTACCGAGGCTTCTACAACCGACCCCTGTCCCCAGACCTGAGTTACCAGTGCTTCGTGCTTGCCTCCCTGAAGGAACCTGTGGATCAGGTATGCCTGAGCCAGCTTGGCTCTCAGCACCCAAGACCCTAGACCTGACCCAAGACTAGGCCAGTCCCAAACACGAGGAGACCCCAGGTTTGGGGTGGCCCCTGAGGCCTGAGATGTGTACTGATTTTCCCAGGACTAGGTTGCTAGACCCAAAAGGCCAGACCTGATTTGGCCCAGGAACCCAATCCTGCTGGCCAGCCTCAGATTAGCCTCTTAGGGTTTAGAAAACCAGGCCAGGGCCAGCCCAGTATAACCCAGCCCCAGCGCCTTCTCTGCTGGTTTGATGGGCAGAGGGTGGGGGTCTCACACTGAGCTCACAGCCTGTGTTGTTCCTCTGCTGCGCCACAGAAGCGCTATGCCTCCAGCCCTTACTCGGATGAGATCGTGATCCAAGTGACACCAGCCCAGCAGCAGGAGGAGCCTGAGATGCTGTGGGTGACAGGCCCTGTCCTGGCAGTCATCCTCATCATACTCATTGTCATCGCCATCCTCCTGTTCAAGAGGTGAGTGCTATGCTCAGGGACCCTGGGACAGCACCTGCCCCTTACTTCGAAGGCCCTTACTGGGTAAGGTGCATTTGGAGTAAGTGCAGCCATCCCAACCTGGCCTCTGGCCTCCTGGGCACAGTGGGAAGCCAGGACGGGCAGCAGCGTCTGTGTGTGTGTACCTGCGCCTGCTTGTGTGTGCCTGTCTGGTGGAGAGCCACCGTGTGCCTGTCAGCCTGGGTGTGAAGAGGGGTTGAGGATCCAAAAAGACCCGTTCCATGTACATCCCTGGCATGTCCGTCTGTCTCGTCTGTGGGTGTGAGTGGGTCTGTCTCCTCTTCAGCTTTCAGACACCACGGTTTCCTGGTCCCCTAGTTTCAGCACTTGTTTCCTGCCACTCTTCCTATGTGGTTTCCCAGACACGCTCTCCTATTTATGCCCAGAGAGATCCGGACTGAGGCGCAGGCTCACATCCCCACAGATTTTCCCTTAGCAGACATTAACTGAAGGCCCACTGTGCCCACCTCCTCCACAACTGTCTTGGTCTCTGTCTTTTAACACTGAGTCCTCTCTTCTGGATAGTTGCGGCCACCTGCTCCTGAAGTCTTCCCTTCTGTCTATTTTCAGGTTTCCAAGGTTTTTCCAGAGATTTAACTTCACTTTTTTTTTTTTTTTTTTTTTTTTTTTTTTTTTTTTTTTGCTGTGCCAGGGATGGAATCCAGGGCCTCAGACATTCTAGGCAATCGCTCTACCACTGAGCTGTCACTCTCAGTTTAAAACCTTTTGGTGGGGCTGGGGTTGTGGCTCAGCGGGTAGAGCACTCACCTAGCACGTGCGTGGCCCGGGTTCGATCCTCAGCACCACATAAGAATAAAGACATTGTGTACAACTAAAAACAAAATAGATAAATATTTTAAAAAAAAAAAAACCTTTTGGTGCCTTCCAAGATAAAGCCCAACCTCTTCTGTCTAACAGTGGATACCTGGCTAATCTGGTCCCTGCCACCACCCTCAACATCATCACACCTAACTAATGCAGTTCCCAGGCCTGTGGAGTCTGGGCCTCCTCCACTCTGCAGCTCTCCCTTCTGCACCCTCCTGCCTCCTCATCCTTCAAGACTCACTTCTAGGTACTGGCACCCAGGAGGCCTTCTCTGGAATCCCATCCTTTCCTCACACAACCATGCATCTGCCCTAGAATGCTCCATTGGACACATGCTGGGCCTGTAGTGCAGTGTGTTGAGCCTCCAACCCTTGGCCCAGGGCAGAGCACATAAGCATCTCCAAGAGGACCTAGCAGATGAACGTGTGCTGGTCCGTGTGTCTGGCGCATCTCCATGGAGGAGTGCCTATCTCCTGCCCCGTCTCCCAGCTGCCTTGACCAGTACTCCTTCCTGGAGAGTTCACACCTATGGGCGGGCCTTGAGGAGTGCCTCCTATACCTCCTCATCCTTCCCACTCCCATTCAGATCGTGGTGTCTGTGCAAAGGAGAGCCCCCTCCCTGTGAACGTCAGGTGGGATAAGGATCCCACAGTGTCCCCTGTCGTGTAAGGGCTGAGTGCTTGGCAGAAACAATGATCATTCCTTTCTTCTGTCTTTGCCTGTCTTTCGGGACCTAGTAAACAAGAAAGGTAGGAGTTGTTCCTTCTCCTTTCACACGCTTCCCCCTCTACTTCTTATCCCTGTGTACATGTCAGGCCAGCAGGGAGGGACGGTGTTCTGACCAGAAGCCTCTTGACCTGTTGCTTTAAGCAGCAAACTGTCTAGTCGACACAACAGGCTCCCCGGTTCAGAATGAATCCTCATTGGTATAAGGGGCAGGCCTTGTTGCCCTCTTGCCCATTCTACTCCATACCCTCCACAGAGGATGCTCCTTCCTGCAGGGCACATGCACCATGCAGCTTCATTGCTTCCCGAGTCCTCAGAGCTCACCAGAACCTTCCCCAGGCTCCCAGTTCTTGGAGAAGTTATCTCCGTGCTGCAAGAGACTGTCTTGCTCCCCTGTTCAGAGCAGCAGGGAACGGCGTCCTGATGTGCACACACCCCAGCACACTCGCAGCTCCCTCAGCGCACACGTGCAGGCTGCAGGAGGCCCCTGGGTGTTTCTCGGCAGCTGGATCCTGTAGTCTGACCCTGTCCTTGTGGATGGGAAAGTGAAGCCAGTGGGACAGGACTCTACCTGGATAGATGACACCTTTCCCGTCCCTCCCCTGCTGCTCTAGGCATTTACCCTGATAACCTAGAGAGCCAGACAGCTGGGGCCCAGTCCCCTGTGATGTTTGTGTATTTTATATGTCATTTGCATGTTTCTTCCTGGTGGCTTCTGCTGCCTCAGCTGTGGTCGTCTTGGGGATAGCAGCCACTGCCCAGCAGTGACCTGCCTTCTGTCCAAAGGAGCCAACAGCCTCTGCGACCCTTTCCTCCCTCGCTGCACTGCCCGCTCTGTCCACTCCACACTCCTGCTGTCTCCCTACCCCATCCCTACTCTGTGTTCTTTCATGTTGAGGCTGCTCTGCCCTTGGTTCCTCCATGCTCAGAGGACTCCAGTATGAGTTGGGGCAGTGGGCGGGTAGAGCTGTGAACACGGGGGCTCGGTGGCAGCCGGCTGGCCTTGACCTGGACCTTGAGTTCTCATCAACATCCCTCTGCCTTTTTAGGAAAAGGACCCACTCCCCATCATCAAAGGATGAGCAATCAATTGGGCTGAAGGACTCCCTCCTGGCCCACTCCTCTGACCCTGTGGAGATGCGAAGGCTCAACTACCAGACCCCAGGTAGGGCAGCTCCCCAGCCTGCTTGCCTGCCAGCCTACATTAAGCAGGCTGTAGGCTCCGTCCCTCAGGTCACTGAAGGACCCCAGTCACATGGCCCCATTTCTTTTTGCCTTTCTTCCTTTTTGTTCTTCTCTTTGGCCTGAAGTAAACAAAGAGTCCCATATCCAATATCTGGACAGGTGCTCAGGGGCCAGGATCCTCCTCGGGGCACAAGGCTGCTTATTAGTCCCAGCGGGTCTTTAGTCAAGGCCTCTGAACGTGGACTATAAGGAGCTCCCTGGAGCCCGCATCCCAGTCACAGGGTGGCCAGTCTCTGCACCCATCCTCTGGCCCTCCACACAAAGAGGGGCATGTTAGCAGTGAGAAATGCCCCACCAGAAACTTGAAGAGGAGCTGGGGTTGTGGCTCAGTGGTAGAGCACTCTCCTAGCATGTGTGCAGCCCGGGTTCAATCCTCAGCACCACGTAAACATAAATGCATTGCATTGTGTACAACTAAAGCAAATAAACAAATATTTAAAAAGAAAAAAAGAAACTTGAAGAGAGATGAGTTGTCACACCTGACCCTTTCTACAGGCCAACTCCAGGTCTACTGTGCAAGGACAGGGACTGCAGCTCAAGGCTCAGTGCTGCCCTTCCTCCCCAGCCACTCTCATGCTATCTGGCTGTTTCTTCTACCCGAAATGTCACTCCTTTTTCTCTGAGCCACACAGCACAGACCTCACCTCCTGAGAGGGTGCCCCACTCAGGGCTGGGGATCTCCTCTGGTAGAATTTCCTCAGCCACAACCTTTGAGTTCTGCGGCACCAGAAACCATGTCTTGTTCATCCCCTATCCTTGCGTTCAGCATGCTGTGGGTTCTTGTTGAATGCCTGTGAAATGAGCACACGACAACAGAACAAATGAGTGAGCTAATACGCACACGGAGGGTTTGTGTATATGTGAGCCAGTTATTACTGCATATCAAATTAACCCAGAACTTAGTGGCTTAAAACAACAATAATTATGTATTATCTCTCACAGTTTCTGTGAGTAAGGAATTCAGACAGGGCACAGCAGGAGCAGCGTCTCTATTCCAGAATGTTTGAGCCTTCAGCCGGAAGACTTGAAGGCTGGGAGCTAAATCATTTAAAGCAGGGTTGGCAAACTATGGCCTATGGCCAAATACGGCCCACTACCTGGTCTTGTAAATAAAGTTTTCCTGGAATGCAGTCACACCCATTCATTTCTGGGTCTGTTTGTACTCAGAAGACAGACATTAGTAGATGTAGTAGATATTGAATGCAAAACCTAAAATATTTGCTGTCTGGCCTTTTCTAGGAAAAGTTTGCCAGCTGCTAGATTGTAAAGATGGCTCATTGAGGTGTCTGGTGGTTGACAAATCAGCTGTGAGCCTAGCTTGGGACTCTCAGATGGACATCCAGGCAAGGCCTCTTCATGTGACTTGGGCTTCCTCACAACATGCTGACTTGAGTTCCAAGGGCATGTGTTCTGACATTGAGTAAGCCAGGCAACCCTAGCAGGCCAGCATGATTGGGTCTGTGAGGAATACAAGCACCAGGACAGTAGCACTGCAGGGCAAAGGACTTGGCAAGAGGTGCCAAGCTGTGAGGGCATTATTGTTCAGGGGAAAGGGTGGGAGGAGCTCCTTTGAGTGGAGACATTGCACACATGAGCTACTTGAGTGTTTCTTCAATATTGGAGTTGGGGATTAGTGACCAACAGGTGACTGGAAGTTCAGGCCAGAGGTCCCCTTGCAGAGGTCCTTGGATAGCAAGCTGAGGAACTTGGACTTAATATTGAGGGTCCCAGGGAAGCATTAAAGGTTTTCAGCAGGGTCAGAACTATGCTGTAGAAATAGCACTGTGGCTGCTATGTGGAGAAGGGATTGAAGGGGGAGAAAGTGGAGCAGGAGACTAGGCTGCTGAGCAGGTTGAAGGGAACAGTAGAGATGGAGGGAAGGGACAGACTCAGGAAGAATGAAGGAGGTGAGGGCAGCAGGACTCGGGTTTGAGTACACATGGGGGATACAAGGATGGCTCTATGGCTACGGGTAGCGGTGGGCCTGGAGGGTCTGGACCTCTGTTCTGGCCTTGGTGCTGAAACTACCCGTAGGGCAGGTACTGAGGAGCATGCAGCAGTCAAAGCCCAAAACCGAAGGCTCTCCCGGGGAACAGGCGGGAAGGAGAAGGAGCCCAGGGAGGGAGGGTGGCACAGTGTCAAGGAAGGATGGTTGAAAAGTAGCCAGGAAGAGGGCAGGGGTAACAGCAGGAGCAGATTTCCCTCAAATGCCACAGAGAACTGTGTACGGGAGGGAGGGACTAAGCAATTTATTTAACATAGTGGGAGACTCGAGGGAGGACCATTGCTTTGGCAGATAGGATGTTGGAGGGAATGTGGCAACCCAGCATTGGGGCAGGAATGTTTCTGCAGATTGAGGAGAAGTGAGGGGGCATGCCGAGAGACTCTTCAGAGGCCACTGCATGTGAAGGAGGCAATGGGCAGACACTCAAGAAGAGAGGGGTAGGGTGTGGGATCGAAAAGGGATTTCTCATTTCTAATACGAAAATCATCTGAAAAAGAGCAAAGGCTTTTTTTTTTTTTTTTTTTTTTTTTTTTACTGTGCTGGAATTGAACATAGGGCCTCTACCATTGAGATGTACCCCCAACCCCAAAGGCCAAATTTTGATACCAGAAGGAATACGGGTTGGTTTGGACTTAATAGTTGGTCATAAAAAGGACCCTGAAAGGCCACTCTGGCCCATGGGGTTTGTGAGCACTCACCTCTAGAGGTGGGACATCTGTCTGCGTTACTGGGAGACCAGGGGCCTGTGGTGGGTTTTACCCATAGCCCCCTGCTCCTCACTGCCCTGACCTTCCTGCCCCCCACCCACATTGTGTCTGAGCTCATAGCTATGTGACCAGAAAAGGTTAATGGGCTCTCTTCTCTCGCCCCATTGTGTTTTTTGTTTTGGTTTTGTTTTGTTTTATTTTATTTGTTTTTTGGTTTGTTTTCTCTGCAGGTTCCAGTGCCCCCAGTTGCCCGAATATCTCAAGTTAGTTTTCAAAGTTCCCTTGCTTGGGGAAACTTTGGCTTTGATGTCTGTTTCCATTTCTTTACTTTTCTCACCCCATTGCTTCCTACCTTCCTTGTCCATCTCTCTCCTTTCCTCTCTTCTCTCCCCTCCTGGATGTCTCCTCATCTCTCTCCTTCACCCCCTTCCTCTCTCCCCACCTCGTGACCTCCGGTTCTCTTTTCTCTCCCACTGGCCCCACCTGGTCTCCTTACCCTGCCTTCTCTGTCTCAGTCTCATAGCTCTCAGGTGCCTCTCCCTCCTGTATCCTTGTCTCTGTGTCCCTGCCTCTTCCTCCTCCTCTCAGTTTCTCTCTCTGCATTCCTTGTGTGTCACTCTGCCATCGTCTGTACTTCACGACCACTCCATCCACACACTCTGTCTGGGACAACAGTGTCACCCAGTCTCTTGTAGTGACCGGCGCCAGTGAGGGGCAGGAGGGCAGTCCCCAGGCAGGTGTGGTGGGAGCCCAGCTTCCTTCTGTCCGCTGCCGCCAACCTGGGCTTCTAGTATGAGCCTGGGAGGGAGGAAGCCTCCCGTTCCTCTTGAGCAGACCTGCCAGGCAGAGCCCTGGTGCCCCCACTCAGCACATTGTCACCTGACATGCTTCCACATCTTCACAGCACACATACTTCCCTCTCTGTCCTCTCCACCCTCCGGCCACTGTGTGCTCCTCCATCCCTGTTGCCGCATGTGCTGCTGCCGTCTCCATGCCACCAGTGCCAAGTGCTCCATGGTCCCACGTGTTCACGTGTGCACATACATGCATCAGGGCTGTCTCCACTCCCTGCTCCAGCCTCACATTAACTGCCTGTGTGTGCCCTGCCTCCCCAGGTATGCGAGACCACCCGCCCATCCCCATCACCGATCTGGCAGACAACATTGAACGCCTCAAAGCCAATGATGGCCTCAAGTTCTCCCAGGAGTATGAGGTGAGACATATCCCTGTCCCATGTGGCTGGCCTGGGACCTGCCCCATAGCAGCTCCTGTCTTGTCCCAGGTCAAAGCAGTGGCTAGGGCTCCAGATTTTCCTGGTGCACAGAGAGACATGGCAGCGTCAAGGTTCAGCTGGGGAACTGGCCTCCTCAGTTGCTGCGTCTAGCCTAGGAGATGCTTTAGAAGACTATGCTGGGTGCTCAGACACATGCCCAGGTGCTAACAGAGGCAGACACACACAGTACAGACCCAGATTGGTGATAATCAGATCAGTAATAATAGCCACAAATGCTGGCCTTTGTCAAGAGCTTACTGCAGGCCAGCATTGGCTGAGCACTAAGCATCATCATCTCACTCCCCCCATAACCTTCTGAGATGGTACTGTCCCCTCAGATGGAACTCAGAGAGGGGAAGTGACTTGCCCACAGTCAAACAGCTGATGAGTAGTAGAGCTAGGATTCCAACCCAGGCCTGCCTGACAGCTTGTGCCTGCACTGCGTGACCATTCCATCCACATTCTTGATGCCTGGGACAGCAGAGTTGCTGAGCCTCCCATGGTGACTGCACCCATGAGGGTTAGGAGGACTGTCCCCAGGCAGGTGTGGTGGAAGCCCAGCTTCTATCCCGTCAGCTGCTGCCCACCTGTGCTCACATGTGCACTCAGAATGCACAGCTCGCAGATGAGGAGCCAGGGGCTCAAGGCCTGCTCTTCAGACCCTCCATGTGCTTGCCTCATTCTGGCCTGCTGGCGGCTCAGATTTCAGGTCTGAGGACCTCTGCCCAACTCACAGCTGGTGGCAGGAGATGACTCTGAATGTTTCTAGGCCACCCAGCCTGGGAGGGACTTTGTTAAAGAAGGAGGTAATAAAGGAGAGGCCCCCCTTCTCTAGTAAGCACAGAGCAATGTCTTTTCTGCCTTGTCTGTCACTCTTTCCCAGCACCTGACATGGACCTCAAAACATTATTGACAAATAAGTGATGGATGAGTTGGTTCAGCCTAACCTGCCTGAGAGTTTGCTCCCCTATCAGTCAGATGTCCAGCCTCAGGTGTGTTTGGGGAAGTGTCCCAGGGTACAAGGCTGCATTTCCAAGGCCATGGGCCAGACAGATTTCAAGGGTGTTAAGCCAGGTTTCCAAAGAGAAAATTGAGCTTGGCAGGCAGATGGATGAGCACTTCTTCTGCAAAGGAACCATGTTGCCTCTACTATAGAGCAACCACTGTGGCCTGCTTTATATGTGGCCTCACTGCAGGTAGCAAAGCTTATAATTTGGGCTGTCTGCTCTTTATCTGGCCAGGAATGGTCTTCCACTTGTACTCATCTATGCCATGTCCCAGGCCTGCTCTTCCTTCTGATAAGGCTGGGCCTCACTGTCTAGGCTCATAGGACCTCTGATCACAGCAGTCCCCCTGCCACTTACTACCTGTTCCTGTCCTCTTCTCTAGGTTATCCTTGTAAGACCCTCTTCTACTCAGAAGCCTGCTCTGGTTCTCTAGATTGCTGAGAGCTCTCCCTCAGCCAGGATCCCAGAGCTCTCTCATCCTTAACATTCTGTTAGACTTTTATCTCACATTTGCAAGCACTAAAGTGTATGCCACTCCCTGTGCTGGGTGCTGGGGATATGGAGACACATGCCCTCAGGACCTAATCAGTTGAGAAACATGCAGGCAGGTAATCAGCATTGAATGTGTGACTATGTCCATATGTCCTGGTATTAAATATGACCAACATGCATAGAGAAGGGAGGTTGACAGCACTGAGGCAGCCCGAGGCTTGGGCTGTGTTTGGGGGTCTCTTAGAAGCACTGGCACTCACTGTCCCCTGGAGTGTGTCAAGGCTGGGGCCAAAATATGAAAGATGCTGCATGCAATCCAAAGTATTTGGAATGTATTCATCTGTAAAATGAGGATTATGACAGAACCTCTCTCATATAGAATTAGACGAGAAAATACAGAGTACTCACAACAGTACCAGGCACACCATAAGCTCCCATTGATAGTTAGCTATTACCATTACTGCTGAGGCAACAAAGAGTGTGGAGCCTTTTAAGCAGGAAATTGATATTCAGATCTGCATTTTTGAAATGTCTGAAGGGTCATTAAGGCAGTAGGACAGAGTGGGTCAGAATGGAGGAAGAGGGAGGGTGGTGGCAACAGGTTGGAGAGCTGAGGAGGGGAGGAGCACCAGAATGCTGATCAACGGGAGGGGCTGTGAAGAGGTTTTGAGGTGGACTTGGCAGGTGCTGGCCTGGGCTTCTGGGACATTGGATGATAGTGCCATCCACTGAGATTGAGTCCCAGCAGCAGAGCAGATTTGGCGGGGGAAGCTAATGAATGTGGCTTTGAATTGAGACTGAAGGGCCAATGAGTTCCTTGTCCAGGAGGCTGCCACGTACTCAGGAAAGAGCTCCTGAGCTGCAGCCGGGGTCTTGGACAGCTCCAGCATACAAGTGCAAGAATCCTGCCAGCAGTGGAAGTCATTCAGGAAAGGTGGTGGAATGAGAAGAGGGCCTGGGAGAATCACTGGAGGAAGCTGTGTCCCACCTATAGGATGGGCAGGTCCAGGGGAGCAGATGGAGAAGAAACAGCTGAAGAGGCAGACGAGAGCCAGGCAAGGTGGTGCAGTGTCCAGAGCCTTTAGCAGTTTTCAGTCTGGCCAAGGGTGCTGCTATTGCTTCCATCTGTCTGCCTGTTTCATTTGTAGAATGCACAGTCCTCTCCCCTGGCCACCCCAGAGCACTCTACCAAACAAGGAGATGTGGTGCCATGGTCAAAGGACTCCTCAGTGCATCACTTTCCTGATTAGGAGATTTGGCAGCTTCGTGGCTCTGACTGGGGTGGTGCTCAGCTTTACCAGCCTCACTGGTGGAGGGCCAGTGCAGCTTTCAAAGGGAAAACAGGATGCAAGCACAGCCTAGAAGGCAGGGTCTCCCAGCGTGGGAGGTGGGTGTCCCTCACTCCACCTGCTTTTTCTGTTCCCGGCAGTCCATTGACCCTGGACAGCAGTTCACATGGGAGAATTCCAACCTGGAGGTGAACAAGCCCAAAAACCGCTACGCAAATGTCATTGCCTACGACCACTCTCGAGTCATCCTTACCTCCATCGATGGTGAGCCTGGGCGGAGCCCCCTCCCAGCCCTTGTTCACCTCCCCCTTGCTGTCTGGGCTGACTCATGCTATGGAGGACATCCCTGAGTCTTGAGTGCACTGAGGCATGGTGGTCTGGGCTGGGGGCGCTAGGTTAATGCTCTGCCATGTCTCTTTCCATCTGTAGGTGTCCCAGGGAGCGACTACATCAATGCCAATTACATCGATGGCTATCGCAAGCAGAACGCCTACATTGCCACGCAGGGCCCACTGCCTGAGACCATGGGTGATTTCTGGCGGATGGTGTGGGAACAGCGCACAGCCACCGTGGTCATGATGACGCGGCTGGAGGAGAAGTCCCGGGTGAGACTGAAGGGCCCTGCTAGGAGGTGGGTGGGAAATAACTCAGCCACCAGGTGACATCGGACACCTTATTCTGTCCCTGTGGGTAGACGTTCCTCAAGGTATTCCCCAGGCAATGCTGCTTTCATGTTCCCCAGGTGTTGGGGTATTCCTGGGATGTAGCATGTTCCCCAGATGCTAGTGGGTTCCTAGGATGTTAATGTGTTTCACCAAATGCTGTCATTTTCTGGATTGCTAATATGTTCCCCGGTTGCTGGCTTGTTCCCAGGGTGTTCACATGTTCCCCAGATGCTGGAGTGTTCCTGGGGCATTAACACATCTCCTCAGTTAATTAGTGGAAAGAGCTGCTGTTATCTGCTTTTGCACTGCAAACCATTGACTGGAACATAAAATTTACAGAGCTTGAAAATGGGGCATAAACGTTATGGGTAAATTTGGCAGAAAATGTGCCTGGTGCGATCTGGTCTTGAATAAATAATTTTCAATTATGGCCTTCATTCCACCAGTGAGGGCAGGGGTGATGACATAGCGTGATGAGGCTTGATGAGGAAGAGAGGAAATGGGTGTGTGTGTCGTGTTTGTGCGCGTGCGCGCCAGGGATTGAACCCAGGGGCACTTTACCATTGAGCTACATTACATCCTCAATCCTTTAATTTTTTTTTTTTGAGACAAGTTCTCACTAAGTTGCTAAGGCTGTTCTCGAACTTGTGATCTCGAACTTGCAATCCTTCTACCTCAGCCTCCTGTGTCACTAGGTTGTGCCCCTGTGCCCAGCAGGACAGTGGATTTGAGAGTTGGAAGCTGGAGGGCCTTTTAACCAGATAGGCTGGGCCTTCCTCTCTGCTTCTGCCTGCCTGGGCCTTTGGGCACTCTCCAACATCATCACCTGTGCCCTGCTCCCTGCTTTGTATTTCCCTCTGCAGGTAAAGTGTGATCAATACTGGCCAGCTCGTGGCACTGAGACTTACGGCCTCATTCAGGTGACCCTGCTGGACACTGTGGAGCTGGCCACATATACTGTGCGCACCTTTGCACTCCACAAGGTACGACTCTGCCCTGGTACTTGTCCCTATAAGGACAGAGGCCCAAGTATGGTGGGTTGGAGTTGGGGAGTCAGTGTAGGTATCAGGGTCAAGGGCTGGGGTGGGCAGCATGAGGGGTGATATAAGAACTTCTTCAACTTCTTCAGGGTGCCTTGTATGGTTTCTGGGTCTATCCAAGAGTGGTGGGTCTGGCCCTGGGTGTGGGGCAGGGAGACTCCTGGTCACCTCATCTCTCCTGACTTTGTTCCCCAGAGTGGCTCTAGTGAGAAGCGTGAGCTGCGTCAGTTCCAGTTCATGGCCTGGCCAGACCATGGGGTTCCCGAGTACCCAACTCCCATCCTGGCCTTCCTGAGACGGGTCAAAGCCTGCAACCCACTAGATGCAGGGCCCATGGTGGTACACTGCAGGTGAGAGGGTATGGTGCTACCATAGGGAGTGGGGTGGGAGGCGGGGACCTCCAACCCAAGCTGAGCCCATGTCCTGCAGCGCTGGTGTGGGCCGTACGGGCTGCTTCATTGTTATCGATGCCATGCTGGAACGAATGAAGCATGAAAAGACGGTTGACATCTATGGCCATGTGACATGCATGAGATCGCAGAGAAACTATATGGTGCAGACAGAGGACCAGTATGTGTTCATCCATGAGGCGCTGTTGGAGGCTGCCACATGTGGACACACAGAGGTGCCTGCCCGCAACCTCTACGCCCACATCCAGAAGCTGGGCCAAGTGCCTCCAGGGGAGAGTGTGACTGCCATGGAGCTCGAGTTCAAGGTAGGGCTCCAGTGGGCCTGGACTGGGTCATAGGGGACTCCTGTGGCTCCCCGAGGAAGCCAGACCTGACCAGACCCTTCCTGTCAATAGTTGTTGGCCAGCTCCAAGGCCCACACGTCTCGCTTCATCAGTGCCAACCTGCCGTGCAACAAGTTCAAAAACCGCCTGGTGAACATCATGCCCTATGAACTGACCCGGGTGTGTCTGCAGCCCATCCGGGGCGTGGAAGGCTCTGACTATATCAATGCCAGCTTCCTGGATGGCTATAGGTCAGCAGGCCTGTGCCTGGCTGGTGGGGGTGAGGGGAAACATGGTAGGGCCAACCAAGAAGACCACAGTGGGCTGAGTAGAGCAGGGAGGGCTTCCTGGAGGAGGGATGCTCAGTGCAGGGCCCCAAGGGACCAGGCAATCTCAGGGGAGACCGGGGGCAGCAGCACCTCCAGCATGTCCAGTGTTATGTCCACCCAGACAGCAGAAGGCCTACATAGCTACACAGGGGCCTCTGGCAGAGAGCACCGAGGACTTCTGGCGCATGCTATGGGAGCACAATTCCACCATCATCGTCATGCTGACCAAACTTCGGGAGATGGGCAGGGTGAGCCCACCCTTTCCCCTAAGGACCCCAGCCACCCTTGGGAGAGACACCCCTTTTGTTACTCTCCATATACAGGAGATTTTCATACCCCAGCCTCCATCAGCATTAGCCTCAGACCCCACCTTTTTACCACCTGAGGCATTCCTGTCCCAGAATCCTCTGAAACCTGGTGCTCCCTTCCTCCTTCCTCCCTACCTGATCATGGGGACTGGGCCCTGTGTCCACAGGAGAAGTGCCACCAGTACTGGCCAGCAGAGCGTTCTGCTCGCTACCAGTACTTTGTTGTCGACCCGATGGCTGAGTACAACATGCCCCAGTACATCCTGCGTGAGTTCAAAGTCACAGACGCCCGGGTGAGTATTAGCTAGAGACTCTGTTCACACTCAAGCACCACACTGCCTGAGCAGATGTGGGCAGGGGCTGCCCACACGGTATCTGAACTCAAACTACAGGAATCTGAGAAGAGAGTGTAGGTTTTGGGGTATGCGCCTATCTCCCTGGGTGGCTTCATGGGTAATGACTTCACAGGTGCATGCCAGTGTTATTGTACTCCCTCAGCCTGGCCCAGAGGGACCGTAGCCTAAAACACAAACTTGAACCCTGTACCTTGCCTTGCCCACCTCTCCCAGGATGGGCAGTCGAGGACAATCCGGCAGTTCCAGTTCACAGACTGGCCAGAGCAGGGTGTTCCCAAGACAGGAGAGGGCTTCATAGACTTCATCGGGCAAGTGCACAAGACCAAGGAGCAATTTGGGCAGGACGGTCCCATCACAGTACACTGCAGGTGGGGCTGTCCCCATGAGGGCCACGGCTGGGGGGTGGTCCTGAAAGCCTGGCAGACCGCTGCCAGAGGGGAGCAGGATTCCTGACCCGGCTCTTCTCTGAGTAGTGCTGGTGTGGGCCGCACGGGAGTGTTCATCACTCTGAGCATTGTCCTGGAACGCATGCGCTACGAAGGCGTGGTTGACATGTTCCAGACTGTGAAGACCCTGCGCACACAGCGTCCTGCAATGGTGCAGACAGAGGTACGTAGACCAGTGTGCAGGGTCGAGGTCTCCCTGATAGCCCTCCCTGCAACCCTAGGCTGTGGCAGCAGTTGGACATACACAGGCACAAGTGTGTGTTTGTGTTACCAGTGTATAACAATGCCTGTTCTGATGAAGGTATAGGGGAGAAATGAGTGAGATGTGTTCCTTTATTCAGTAGCTCTGAACTCTTAGTGTGTGTCTAGGTTAGGGTTGGACATGGCACAGTGTAGAAGCAGATAAACACCATTGGGGTGGCAGGGAAGACATGTAGATGTAGGGGCCTGAGAGAGGGAAGGGAGAGAGAACAGCATGTAGAGGCTCTTTCAGGCCCCTGGATAGTGCCTGGGGCAGCTCCCAGGGTGCAGCGCCTGCTCTTGGCCAGCAGAGGCTGATTCCCTGGGCCATGGGCTGCAGCGTAAGTGCCCTCTCAGTAGTGTGGTTTGGGGTATGTATTGGCACTGCTTACATTGACCAACCCCTTTATCCTGGCAGGACCAGTACCAGCTGTGCTATCGTGCGGCCCTGGAGTACCTCGGCAGCTTTGACCACTATGCAACGTAACTACTGCTCCCCTCTCCTCCGCTGCCCCCACCAGGGGGCTCCGGAGGGGACCCAGCTCCTCTGAGCCATACCGACCATCGTCCAGCCCTCCTGCACGGATGCTGTTGCCGGCAAAGCACAGTCCACTGGGATCACAGCGTTTAAGGAACATTGCCACACCAATCAGAGAGCCCAGAACACCCCTGGGCTAGTGGGCGGACCGGCAGGCAGGCTCTCTGTCCACCAGGTCCAACTGGAGCCGCTTCAAGCTCTCTGTTCAGCTCCACGTTTCTCATGCTTCTCATGGGGTGGGGATGGGGGCAAAGCCTCCTTTTTATACATTAGGTGGGGTAGACTGAGGGATCCTAGCCTCTTCCCTCTGATTTTTCCTTTTGCAAATCCATAACTGCAGAATGGGCCATTGTGGGGTTTGGGGCTCATTTTGTTTTCCTTTTTGAGTTCACTTTGGACCCTTTCTTTTTAGTCTGACTTATACCGCTGAAGGACAAAACTTGCCTTCCTCGTGTGGAGCTGGGCCACCAGCCTAAGGAAGGCTTGACTGTGGACCCGGGAGGTGGTGCAGGTCGGGCTGCTCCTCCAGCCCTTCAGAAGAGATCCTATTCCAGCCAAATGCAGGGAAACACAGTTTTGGTTGTTTTTTTTTTTTCTTCTAGGTTTTGTTTTGTTTTCCTTTAAGAGCCTTTTTTTTAGGCCCCACAGACAGTGGTGGGCGGGGAGGCGATAGGAAACACATCCCCAGTCGTCTGTTCCAGTGTGTGTTTAACATTCACAGCCCACAACCACAGACGTGTCTGAGGGAGCCTAGCAAGGCATTCCTCATCACCATCGTGTTTGCAAAGGTTAAAAAGAAACAAAAACAAGAAAACACACACACACACACACATACACACACACACACACACAAAGGAAGAAGAAGAAATGAAAGAGAAAACTGGAGAGTCATCCCCTAGCCTCTCAGACCCCCAAGAGGGAAGTGACTCTGTGCATCTGAGGCTACCCAGGGGCTTCAGAGCCTTGCTGTGGTCCCCAGCATTGCGGTAGGGCTGGTGTTTGTAGGCTGTGGAGTCTGGCCACGTGGCCAGGCAAATGGCACAGGTCAGGGTCTGTGTCACGCCCCACACACCTCAGGGCCAAGCGGGGGCGTGGCTGGCCCTTCAGGTCCGGGCCAGTGGGTCTGGTAGCACATGTCTGTCCTCAGCAGGGGCCAGATGTTTCCCTCCCTGGTTTGCAGCTGTTTCAAAGTCCCCGAGGATTGCTCTTTTCCACTCCTTCAAGATGCCCTCATAAACCAATGTGGCAAGACTACTGGACTTCTATCAATGGTACTATAATCAATCTTATTATCTCAGCTTGCTGAGGGGCAGGGAGAGGGCCTCTTCCTCTGGGCAGCACTATCTAGATAGGTAAGTGGGGGCGGGGAAGGGTGCATAGCTGTTTTAGCCAAGGGACATGATGCCGAGGTCCCCAAGTCTAGCTAGGCTAAGTCAAGATCAACAATCCAGGGTTGGTAATGTTGGATGAAACATTCATTTTTACCTTGTGGATGCTAGTGCTGTAGAGTTCACTGTTGTACACAGTCTGTTTTCTATTTGTTAAGAAAAACTACAGCATCATTGCATAATTCTTGATGGTAATAAATTTGAATAATCAGATTTCTTACAAACTGGGCTTCTGTCTCAGCTCTTTGGGGATCCAAAGAATCTGGACTCTTAAGTTGGTAGCTAGCATGGGTTCTGGAGATTGCCTGCTCTTGAGAGGACAGTGAGGCTATTCTTGAGTATTTGTGACGGAGCTGGCTCCTGTCATGGCTGTCTGCTTCAGCTCTGAAGATGGAGCCAGCAAGAGCCAGGCCCGAACCACCCTGGGAAGCACCCTGGAATTGGGAGTACACTCTTCACCCCTCCCCCTCCTTGGGATGCTGCAGGTTGTCCCATTGGGGGTACTGGTCTTCCCCTTCTATGAGTCATCTCTCCGATCACCTCCTTCCTTTCTTTCTCCCCTAAAGGGTGTGATGGCCCCGTGGCATAAAAGCCTGTGACCATGCTGGGTGTGGTGGCACATGTCCCAGCAACTGGGGAGGCTGAGGCTGGGTTGCAAGTTTTTTTTTTTTTTTTTTTAATATTTATTTATTTAGCCGGGCGCGGTGGCGCACTGTAATCCCAGCACTTTGGGAGGCTGAACATTAGGATCGCAGTTCAAAGCCAGCCTCCGCAATGGCGAGGCACTTAGCAACTCAGTGAGACCCTGTCTCTAATAAAATACAAAAAAGGGCTGGGGATGTGGCCCAGTGGTCAGTGCCCCTGAGTTCAATCCCCAGTTATATATATTATATATATTATATATATATATATTTATTTATTTGCTTTTAGTTGTACACAATGCGTTTATTTGTATGTGGTGCTGAGGATCGAACCCGGGTTGCGCACGTGCTAGACGAGTGTTCTACCGCTGAGCCACAATCCCAGCCCAGGGTTGCAAGTTTGAGGCCAGTCTCAGCAGCTTGGTGAGACCATGTCTCAAGATAAGAAGTAAAAAGGACTGGGAATTTAGCTCAATGTTAAAGCACCCCAGGTTTCAATCCCCAATACAATAATAATAACAACCACCACCATGTAGAAACTGGTTAACAAGGACTCTCATAATTTTTTTGCAATGTAGATACTGGACACCAAAAACTGTGTGGCCATGTGGCCCCTAAATACACAGCAACATCTACTGATTGAGCCCTATGGCCTCTCCACTGGTGATCAGACAACTCCTTCCTGGCTGTAAAATTATGGAACTTCTAGGGGATTCAGGGATAGAAACCTGGAATAAGTGAGGAAGAGAAATCCCTGAGTCAGCAGCTAGCACTTAAAAAGAGAACATCGTGACATAGTCCATTGGCCTGTCGCAGAGGTGCTGTGAGTGTACTAAGGCAGCATCTAACCCTGGGCAAGGCTTCCTGGAGAAAGCAGCATAAGCTGTATTCATACTGCTTCATAGGGTGAATAGTGGTTAGATTTAAAAGTGGGTAAAAGGTTCCCAGCAGAGGGTACAACCTGTGCAAAGGCTCAGAAGCATGAAAGAGATAAAGCACCAAACTGCGGAAGTGCAGAATGACTGAGGTAGTGAGACACTGAGCTAGAAAGTGGTCTGGGTGGAGTCAGGGTATCAAGGACTTGAGTTGACTGAAAGGGATGCAGGTGCCCCAGACGGGTGAAGTACCTCTCTAACATCCTGAGCAGTTCATGTTGGCCCTCACCACATTCTGGTATTGGTAACTGTCTCATAAGACATGACACTAGGTTCCTTCTTGTTATCCCCAGCACCTGGCTCAGTGCCTGGCATATTTCTATTCAGTCAGAGAAAAAAGACACCATCATTACATGATTCATTAAATTTGAATAATTGATACATAAAAGTGTGAAAACTTTAGGTTCGATGACAGTGCTTTACCCAGCATGCATGAAGCCTTGGGTTCAATCCCCAGCACTTCCCCAACCCCACCAAAAAAAAAAAAAAAAAAAAAGCCATTAAACATCTTCAAGTAAAGAGTAAATACCAGATTTTCACTTGAGAGACATCAGCACTCAGAACACCCCAGGCAGGCTCCGTGCTAAGTGCTTTATGGACTAGTTGCTAACCCAGGGCAGAATAGACTCTTCTTTTCCTTTTACAGATAAGGCAACAGGCTCAAGTGGAGTTACTTGTCAGACCACAGGCAGAGGAACACCAGAGCTGGGACGTTACCCGCTGATACCTGCTCGAATCCTTTTCCATCACCCAGTATCAGCCCTCCCTCCCCTACGCTCTTACACCATCCCTACCTCCAGACCCAATCCCTTCACCAGGGCCCCCCATCACAGAGCTGGGCATCCCAGCCACCCAGCTTTCCTAACAGGCATCTCTTCCATACCTTCACATTCAGCTCATACCAAACCCTGTCATTTGGCCTCCACTTGACACCTCTTCAACTATCAATATTTCTTTCTTTTTTTTTCTGGTACTGGGGATTGAACTCGGGCACTCGACCACTGGGCCACATCCCCATCCCTTTTTTGTATTTTATTAGAGACAGGGTCTGACTGAGTTACTAAGTGCCTGCCATTTGCTGAGGCTGGCTTTGAACATGCGATCCTCCTGCCTCAGCCTCCCAAGTGCTGGGATTACAGGCGTGCACCACTGCGCCCGGCCTTCAACTGTCAATATTTCTACTGCTTCTGCCTCAAGCCACCCTCTTTTTTAAAAAAAAATATTTATTTGCTTTAGTTGTACACAATGCATTTGTCTTTACGTGGTGCTGAGGATCGAACCCAGGTTGCGCACATGCTAGGCGAGCGCTCTACCGCTGAGCCACAACCCCAGCCCCTCAAGCCACCCTCTTACCTGGACTCCTGCCATGCCATATACCTGGTCTGCCTGCCCACACCCTGCCTGGGCCAACAGCCATGGCAATACTCCATCAGGCAATCATGACCAAGCAATGTCATGAAAAATTTGTGGGGCTGGGGTTGTGGCTCAGGCAGAGCACTCGCCTCGCACGTGTGCGGCCCGGGTTCGATCCTCAGCACCATGAAAAAAATGCATTGCATTGTGTACAATAAAGTAAATAAAAAATATTTGAAAAAAAAAAAAGAAAGGAAAAATTTGTTTCATCAACTCATTCAACAAATAATAGCTAATGAGCATTTGCCATGTAGCAGTCACCCTCTGGGTAATTGAAACAAATACATCGCTGAACTGAACAGACTGCAGTCCTCGGGGCATGCATACTCTAAAATTAGGGAAAAGATGATACATAAGAAAAATAGTAAATAGAGCTGGGGATATAACTCAGTTGGTAGAGGGCTTGCCTCGCATGCACAAGACCCTGGGTTGAGTCCCCAGCACCACAAGAAAAGGAAAAAAAGTAAATAGATGTATTTATAGTTTGTTAAAATGTGATAAGTGCCATGGTATGGAGGGGGATGCAGGGTACAATAAGAAGGGCCAGGCACATGGGGTAGTAAGGGGAAGCCTCATTGAAAAGATGGGATTTGGGCCAGCCCAGTGGGCACATCTTAATCCCAGCAGCTCAGGAGACTGAGGCAGGAGGACGGTGAGTTCAAATTTTTAAAAAGAGCTGGGGCTGAGCCGGGCGCGGTGGCGCACGCCTGTAATCCCAGCACTTTGGGAGGCTGAGTCAGGAGGATCGCGAGTTCAAAGCCAGCCTCAGCAATGGCGAGGCACTTAGCAACTCAGTGAGACCCTGGCTCTAATAAAATACAAAAAATGGGCTGGGGATGTGGCCCAGGGGTCTAGTGCTGCTGAGTTCAATCCCCGGTACCAAAAAAAAAAAAAAAAAAAAAAAAAAAAAAAAAAAAAAAAAAAAAAGAGCTGGGGCTGGGGGGCTAGGGATATAGCTCAGTTGGTAGAGTGCTTGCCTTGCGTGCACAAGGCCGGGGGTTCAATTCCCAGCACCACCAAAAAAAAAAAGTGGGGAGTGCTGGGGATATGTCTTAGTGGTTAAGCACCCCTGAGTTCAATCCCTAGTACCAAACACAGACACATAGATGAGAAGGGTCAGACAGAAGGGTCAACTAAAGCAACGGCACTGGTCAGGAATGTGCCTGATAAAGCTGGTGTGGCTGTGACACTGAGCAAGGGAGAGGTTAGAGAGTGCAGAAGTCCAGGTGTGAGACGCCAGATTTTATTATCCTGAAGGCAGAGCTGAGAGGATTAACTGCTGGATTGGATGAGAAAAAGGAATCAAGGTTGACCCCACAGTTTAGGCCTGAGCAGCTAGAATGATAAAGTTAGCATTGATTGGTGTGGAGGCTTTACATGTGGGTTAGAAAGCTACTCAGTAAGGGCTGGGGATATAGCTCAGTTGGAAGAGTGCTTGCCTTGCATGCACAAGGCCCCAGGTTTGACCCCCAGCACCAAAAAACAGCTACTCAGTGGTCCCAACCAGAATTTAGTGGAGTGGGTATCACTTTTCCTTTGGTACGGGGGATTGAACCCAGGGGTGCTTTACCCCTGAGCCACATCCCCAGCCCTTTTTATTTTTTTATTTTGAGACAGGGTCTCAGTAATTTGCTTAGGGCCTTGCTAAATTGCTGAGGCTGGCCTTGATCTTGCAATCCTCATGCTCAGCCTCCCAAGTCACTAGGATTGTAGGTATGCCCAGCATGAGCTGGTATTACTCTTTAGTCTGCCTAACTCTAAAGTTCTTTGCCCAGTAAAAGTGTTGTAAGGATAGATTTTTTTGTTGTTGTTGTTTTCTGAATTTTCTGTAAACAGTTAATATTACTTTAATTTCAAATTAATCAAATTTTTATAATCATACAATTAATATTAACTTGTTTTTAAAGTAAGAAATACTTGAATAGGATAAGGGTGTAAGTGTTAAAGTCCCCATTCTCTTCTTACCCCCCAACTTCCTGGTGAGAAAAACTATTCATCATTTAGTTCATGTCTTTTGGGTCTTTTCTACAAATATGCAAACATGCACATATACATACATACATACATACATATACATAACTAGAATCATTGTTCATATCTTTCTGCAAATAGCCTTTTCATTGAAATATTCTGTGACCAGCTGGGGATATATAACTCATTGGTAGAGCACTGGCCTAGCATGCATGAGGTCCTAGATTTGATCCCCAGTACACACACACACACACACAAAAAGCTTTAAATATACTGTGAGGAGCCCAATGCAGTGGCAGTGGTGCACACCTGCCGGTAATCCCAGCTACTTGTGAGGGTGAGGTAGGAAGATTGTTAACTTCAAGGCCATTCTGGGCAACTTAGTAAGACCCTGTCTCAAAAATAACAAAAAGAAGCCGGGCGCGGTGGCGCAGGCCTGTAATCCCAGCACTTTGGGAGGCTGAGGCAGGAGGATCGCGAGTTCAAAGCCAGCCTCAGCAATGGCGAGGCACTTAGCAACTCAGTGAGACCCTGTCTCTAAATAAAATACAAAAAAGGTCTGGGGATGTGGACCTAGTGGTCGAGTGCCCCTGAGTTCAATCCCTGGTACCACAAAAAAAAAAAAAAAAAGTTCTGAGGATGGAGATCAGTGGTAAAGTACCCCTGTATTCAATCCCCAGTACTAAAATGAATAAATAAATACATAAAATAAATAATAAAAAACTAAAAAAAAAGAAATTTAAAAATCACAGAAAGTTTGTTTTTTTTTTTGGTACTGGGGATTGAACTCAGGGGCAAACTGGGCCAATCCCCAAAGAGAAGGGTCTCACTAAGTTGATAAAAGGCTGGCTTTGAACTTGTGATCCTCCTGCCTCAGCCTCCCAAAGTTGGGATTACAGGCGTGCGCCACTGCGCCCGGCTATGAAGTTATTATATGTATAGCGTATACTCCTGGGCTATGGAGTCTGTTTCACTCATGTGCCTCTTCAGTCTAAGCCAGAACTGCTAATTTAACTTCTTTGGCTTTGTTTTATTACCTGACACAGCTAGTGCTCATCATTAGCTTTTTTTTTCTTTTTTTTTTTTTTTGGGGGGGGGGGTAGGGTGGGCGGGTACCAGGGATTGAACTCAGGGGCACTCAGCCACTGAGCCACATCCGCAGCCCTATTTTTTTTTTTTTTTTTGTATTTTATTTAGAGACAGGGTCTTACAGAGTTGCTTAGTGCCTCGCTTTTGCTGAGGCTGACTTTGAACTTGAAAGCCCCCTGCCTCAGCCTCCCAAGCCGCTGCGATCATAGGTATGTGCCACCACGCCTGGCTCCCTTCCCTCAATTTTGATTGCAGGTTTTTGTTTTCTTTTGTTGTTTTGTTTGTTTGTCTTTTGGTGGTGGTGCTGGTGTTCAAACTCAGGCAAGCACTGTACACCCCCAGCTCCTTGATTGCAGATTTTTACTGTATCTCAAAAAAGTTGAGTAAAATATCTGAAGAATATTTGTTAACATAAAAGAAAGAAAAGCCTATTGGAGTCTAAAAAATTTTAAATTTTGTTGTCAAAAGTAAACTGCACTTGCCAGGAATGCTGTTACACACCTGTAATCCCAGCAGCTCAGGAGGCAGAGACAGGAAGATTACAAATTCCAGGCCAATCTGGGCAATTTAGTGAGATCCTATCTCAAAATAACAAGGGCTGAGAACATGGCTTAGTAGTAGACCACTTGCCTGGCATGCAAAAGGCATTGGGTTCAATCCCCAGTGATGCAAAACGAAAAAAATCTAAAGGCAAAAGTTATATACCAGCATTGGTATAGGGAATTAGGTATTCATATATTACGAGTGGGAATAAAAGCTGATTGGGGGCTGGGGTTGTGGCTTAGCGGTAGAGCATTCGCCTAGCACATGTGCGGCCCGGTTCAATCCTCAGCACCATGTAAGAATAAGGGCATCCTGTACAACTAAAAAAGGAAATAAATAAATATTTAATAAAAAAAAACAAAAAAGCTGATTCTACCTTGTTTTGAAGAAAATTTGTAGTTTGGGGGAGGGGGGACAGGGGACTGAACTCAGGGGCACAGGGCCACTGAGCTACATCCTCAGCCCTATCTTGTATTTTATTTAGAGACAGGGTCTCACTGAGTTGCTTAGCACCTCGCCATTGCTGAGGCTGGCTCCAGAACTCACAATTCTCTTGTATCAGCCTCCCAGCTGGGATTACAGGGCTGAAAATTTGCAATTCTATCAAAAGCCTTAAAGTAGCAGGGCACTGGTGGTGCACACCTGTAATCCCTGTGGCTTGGGAGGCTGAGACAGGAGGCTCAGGAGTTCAAAGCCAGACCCAGCAAAAGCAAGTTGCTAAGGAACTCAGTGAGACCCTGTCTCTAAAGGAAAAAAAAAAAAAAAAAATGGGCTGGGGATATGGCTGAGTGGTGGAGTGCCTCTGAGTTCAATCCCCAGTACCCACCCACCCCACAAAAAAGCCTTAGAAGCCGGGCGCGGTGGCGCACGCCTGTAATCCCAGCACTTTGGGAGGCTGAGGCAGGAGGATCACGAGTTCAAAGCCAGCCTCAGCAATGGCGAGGCACTTAGCAACTCAGTGAGACCCTGTCTCTAAATAAAATACAAAAAAGGGCTGGGGATGTGGCCCAGTGGTCAAGTGCCCCTGAGTTCAATCCCTAGTACCAAAAAAAAAAAAAAAAAAAAGCCTTAGAATATGTTTTTATTATTGACCCAGCAATACACATTTAGGAATTTACATAAGGGAAACAGTTGGACAAATATTTTTTAAATCTATTAGCAAAAATTCACTGCAGTATCATTCATAATACTGAAAAACTAACAACCTAAATTAGACCTATCCAAACATCTAGTGCCTATATTCCCTGGGAACTCTAAAATGCAGAATCTAAAACCCCAACCCAGATTTGCCAAATCAGACTTGCCAAATCAGACTTGCAGACTATGCTTTCTTGTATGAACTTTAAAAGTAGAGAAGCATTGGCAAGGATGTACACCAAAAGTTTTAGCAGTGATTTTCCCAAGTGGTGATGTTCCCTATCTATTTTTTAAAAAATATTTATTTATTTGTTTTAGTTGTATATAATGCCTTTATTTTTAGGTGGTGCTGAGGCTCGAACCAGGCCGCGCGTGTGCTAGGTGAACGTTGTACCACTGAGCCACAACCCCAGCCCCCCTATCTATTTTAACCACATTTTTTAGTTCTTTCATCTCTGAAATATACTTTTCTCATAAATAGGTGTCAGAGGTAGGAAACACATTCCACAGTTGCATACGTTAGTCTCTCTACCTGAACACCCTTCCTGGCACACCTCATCTAGGATCAAGTCCTCTAGAAGTCCCTTCTTAGCCCTTTCCTCCCCCACCATCCACCAGTCTCACATCCAGGTGTGTTGTTGGTCCAGTAACCATAGCACTGTGCTGAAATTATTCTTGCTTCTTCAGCTGTTCAAGCAGGAACATGGGGAAAATACCAAGAAAATCATCCAGGTTGCAGTGAAGAAATGAAATGCAAATTGGCACTATAATTATGGTGTGGTTCATTTGTCTTCTTCATGGGACTATGATCTTTTTTTTTTGGGGGGGGGGGGGGGTGCCAGGAATTAAACATAAGGGCATTCAACCACTGAGCCAGATCCCCAGCCCTATTTTGTGTTTTATTTAGAGACAGGGTCTCCCTGAGTTTAGTTTAGCACCTCACTGTTGCTGAGGCTGGCTTTGAACTCTCAATCCTCCTGCCTCAGCCTCCGGAGCTGCTGGGATTACAGGTGTGCACCACCACGCCAGGCTTGGACTGTGATCTTTAGGGCCAGGACAATGTCTCACTTGCTTTCAGCTTAGAGTTTGACCCAAAGTAGAGACTCAATACTTGTTTGCTATGTGATGAAAGGGGAGATACTTGAGGCAGAAGAAAATCTGTCAGAAGCAGTTATGGATGGGGCTCAGTTTCCAGATCTCCACTGCCTACTCTTCAGTGGTCCTTCCTTTTTTTGCTCCCAGAAGGACTTTCCATCCCCCAACCACTTGAACAGAAGAGAGGGACTTGCATCACCACACCAATTCTACTTCTTCATGATTAGCTGTTTTTCTCTCCCAGTCCCCTACACCAATGAGTAGGAATGGCTCAAATGGAGATTTAACAAGCATGTTTAAAACAAACAAACAAATAATGGGTCATTCAGGACCTGAACTGTACTTTTTTAAAAAAAAAAATATTTATTTATTTGCTTTAGTTGTATACAATGTGTGTTTAGTTTTACGTGGTGCTGAGAATGGAACCCGGGCCGTGCACGTGCCAGGCTAGCGCTCTACCGCTGAGCCACAACCCCAGCCCCTGAACTGTACTTTAAACTGAGATACTTTCCTCAGTCTTCCACAAAGACCTTGTGTCCCAGACCTTTCTCCAGAACTTGCCCTCTCCAGCCTCCTCTCTCTGGCACATTTTCAGGACCTTCTCTGCAGTTCCTCCCACCCCGTTTGAGCTTCTATGTAGTCCTAAAGATTTACAATCAACAAACACATGGTATGTGCCTATTACATGATCTAATGCTGCCAGCATTAGTAAGCATATACTACCTTACAGCATTACTAAGCACTTAAATGCGACAAGAATTGTATGTGCATTGTTAAAATTTGGTTCCCCTACAAACCCTGTATAGTAGTTTAGCTTGTATTATTATCCCCTTTTGTAGATGAAGACTAAGTTTCAGAGAGGCCAGCCAATTCACTATAAGAAGTCACACAGCGGGGCTAGAGTTGTGGTTCAGTGGTAGGAGCACTTGCCTAGCATGTGTGAGGCTCTGGGTTCGATTCTCAGCACCACATATAAATAAATGACTAAAATAAAGGTCCATCAACATCTAAAGAATATTAAAAAAAAAAAAAAAAAAAAAAAGTCACACAGCTAGGAAAAGAACAACCTAGATTTGAACTTGGATCTGTATGACTCCAGAACCTAACTGCTTAACTACTATACAAACTGCAACCCATCAAGCTTCATTTGTTCATTACTTTCACAGATAATATTTCAGGAATATTTACTAAGCACTTACTATGAATCAGGCATTGCACAAGGTGCTGGATTCAATGGTGAAATGACAAAGTCCCTACTCATAGAGAGCTTAATCTGATGGGAAAACACACTTGGTTAAAGAAATCTTAAACACATATATAATTACAATTCCTACAGAGACTTTGCAGGAAATCTGCAGAGTGCAGTGAGAACAGCACAGGACTGCCTGCAGGACCCAGATTGGGATGGGCAGTCAGAGAGGCTCTTGTGAGAAAGTGGCTTGACTGGTGTAAAGGTCCCGAGGAAGGAGAAAACATAGTTCCTTCAAGAAGTGTTTTAGAAAAACAGAACAAGGGCTGCAGGTATAGCTCAGTGGGAGAGCACTTGCCTAGAATAGATCCCTAGCATCCCCCAAAAAGGAAGAAAGAAAAAAAGGAAAAGAAAAAAAAAAAGTCCAACTGTCTAAAGCCAGAGAGAAAAGAAAGAATAGAGGAGCAGGATGGGGTAGAGATTGGGCAGGGGCCAAATCACTAAAGGCCTTAGAGGCTAGGACAAGGGACTTGGAATTTACGGTGAAAGCACAGGAAGCTTTTTAAGGGTTTTCAATAGAGCAGGAAATTCATCTGATTAGCCTTTCAAAGAGATAGCTCTGGCAGCCAGAGCAGACAGAAGCGGGGAATCCCGTTAGGGGACTATTGTTAGTGGTCCCGGTGTGAGGTGATGGTGGCGTGGAGTGGAAAGGTAGTGATGGTGGAAGCAAGATAAGGATTCAGGGCATAGTTCTGAAAGTGAAACTGATAAGATTGGATGTGTTGCTGGGTACGGTGGCACACGCCTATAATCCCAAGGGCTCAGGAGGCTGAGGCATGAGGATCAAGAATTTAAAGCCAGCCTCAGCAAAAGTGAGGCGCTAAGCAACTCAGTGAGACCCTGTCTCTAAGTAAAATACAAAATATGGCTGGGGATGTGGCTCAGTGCTCTAGTGCCTCTGAGTTCAATCCCGGGTAGGTAACAAAAACAAACAAACAAACAAAAATTGGATGTGGGCTGCAAGAGAAAAGAATCCAGAAAGACTGGGTGGTTGGATGGATCCTGGTGACTTTACTGAGATTGGGGAACACTGAGGGCGAATGAGATTTGGGGAAGAACCAAGGAGTTTGCTTTTTTGGAGTTTGAGGTACCTGTAATTGTCCAAGTGGAGAAATAGAATTGTCTCTGTATTCCCAGGGCCAGTGTAAAAATAAGTGCTTATTAAAAATCTTTTAATGGGCTGGGGTTGTGGCTCAGCAGTAGAGCGCTCGCCTAGCACGTGCGTGGCCCGGGTTCGATCCTCAGCACCACATAAACATAAATGCACTGCATTGTGTACAACTAAAGCAAATAAATAAATATTTTAAAAAATCTTTTAGAGCCGGGCGTGGTGGCGCACGCCTGTAATCCCAGCACTTGGGAGGCTGAGGCAGGAGGATCGCGAGTTCAAAGCCAGCCTCAGCAATGGCGAGGCACTTAGCAACTCAGTGAAACCCTGTCTCTAATAAAATACAAAAAAGGGCTAGGGATGTGGCCCAGGGGTCGAGTGCCCCTGAGTTCAATCCCTGGTACCAAAAAAAAAAAAAAAAAAAAAAAAAAAAAATCTTTTAATAAAAATGCAGGAATGGGTAGAGAATTTGAGTTGAATGTTAAATAATGGATAAGAGTTGGCCTTGAGAGGAAGACATTTTAGTGACTGAGATAAAAAAATGAACAATACAAATAGGACAGCTGGTGGAAGCAAAGGATAAAGGAATGAATGTGATGTAGCAATGGTCCTTAGGGCACCTTGTTGTTTCTGCTCACCAAGGCTTTTTGAGCTCTTGCCTGTAACATTGAGTCATCCTCTGTTGGAATAGGGAGAATACATCAGAGCTAGGAAGTGAAATGATGTTTTGTTAACGTTTAGAACTTAGAGTATCTGTGGGTATGTGTATGCCTGCATCTAAGCATTTTTATATTTGCACTTCTATATTTCATAGGCTAGAAGTTCCATCTTTTCAACTGATCTTGTCTGAATTGTCTTTCTTAATTTACAGGGATTGAATTGACTGCTGAAGACTCCTCCCCATTGAACCAGGCTGAGCAGATCAGGATGTTTCAGCGAGTTCCTGGTGCTTATTATCACAACTTTTTTTCTGGCAGCTCTTTGCCCAGAGCCTCCCAAAGCACCTGGGAAGAGTGTTTACTTCCCGCAGCTAGTGCCACAGTGAGGGTTGGGTGTGACTGACCCCTGAGGCGAAGGTCAAAAGGCATCATTACTATGCAAGCATCATAGTTCTTCCTGTTGCTATTCAGTTCATCCTTCACTCTTTTTTTTTTTTTTTTTTTTTTTGTACCAGGGATTGAACACAGAGGTGCTTAACAACTACTGGGCCACATCTCCCCATCCCTTTTTTATATTTCTTTTGAGACAAGGTCTCGCTAAGTTGCTTAGGGCCTCACTAAGTTGCTGAGGCTGGATTTGAACTCTGGATCCTCCTGTCTCAGCCTCCCAAGTGGCTGGGATCACAGGCATCTGACACCGTGCCCAGCTTCATCCTTCACTCTTTTATTCAACATATATCCTCAGGTCCACTACTCATTCCAAGTTACCTGACATCCTTTCACCTTGATTTCCTCAATTATAAAATGGGGATAGCAATAATGCCAACTGCAGAAGTTCATCATGTGTTTGAAACTAAGTAATGCTGATTCATTCAACAGGTATTCAGTGACCACAAAGAGTTGGGACTGTCCTAAGTGCTAAGGGTAGTGGTAAACACAACCCCTGCACTCATGAAGCCAACATGCTAATTGGGAGAACTAAACCACATAACAATAAAGCAAAAACACAGTGATGATCAGGGAGGACCTCAGTGAGAAAGCAATCCTACAGCAAGTCCCTGCAGGAGCTGAGGCAGCAAGCCAGTCAGACATAGGAGAACAGAGACCTGGAGGAGAGAGCTGTGGGAGGAAATACTCAGGGGTGGGAGTTGCGGGGGGGAAGGGAGGGGGGAGAGCATCATCTGTAATTTAGGCTGTTAAAAAGACTTGGCTTCTCTCCAAAATGAGCTGGGAAGTCTTTTGATGGTTCGAAGAAGAGGAGTAACATGATCTGGCTTCTAATATTAAAGAATCACTCTGTTGTGTTGAGGAGACTGCAGAGGGCAAGGGCAGAAGCAGACAATTAGGAGACTATGGCAATTATCCCATTCAGGCTACAGATGGCTGAGACCAGGGTGGAGGCGTGGAGGTGGAGGGAAGTGCTGAGTTCTGGATAAAGTTTGGAGGCAGATTAGAACTATGACCATGTTAAGTCAAAGTACCAAAAGCACAATTCATAAAACAAATTGATAAATCGAATTTCATCAATTCATAAATTAAGAACTCTCATGCTTCAAAAGACACCATAAAGAAAGTAAAAAAAGATAAACCACAGAATGAAAATATTTATAAAGCCTATATCTAGTAAAGCACTTGCACACAGAATTTTATGAAGAACTCTTACAACTGAATAATAATAATAATTCAAACACCACAATTAAAGAATGGACAAAAGATGTGAATAGACATTTCCCCAAAGAGGATATATGAATGGCTAATAAGAACACAAAAGATGCTCAACATCATTAGTCATTAGGGAAATACAAATTAAGACCACAATGAGATGCTACTTCACACCCACTAGAATGGTTATAATCAGAAAGATAGACAATACCAAATGTTGGCAAGTTTGTGGAGCAATGGAAATATTCACATATTAATGGGAATGTAAACTTGTATGGCCACTTTAGAAAACAGTTTGGTAGTTTTTTTTTTTTTTGTTTGGTACAGGGTATTGAACTCAGGGGCACTGGGCCACTGAGGCACATCCCCAGCCCTATTTTGTATTTTATTTAGAGACAGGGTCTCCAGAGTTGCTTACCACCTCGCTTTGCTGAGGTTGGCTTTGAACTCGTGCACCTCCTGTCTCAGCCTCTTGAGCCGCTGGGATTACAGTGCCTGGCAATTTTTTAAAAAGATAAACATAAATTTACTATACAACCCAGCAATTATTCCACTCTAAGTTATCTATCCAAGAAAAAGGCAAACATAGGTTCACGTGTACATAAATGTTCATAGCAGCTCTGTTCATAATAGCCAAAAGGTAGAAACAATGCAAACATCAATCAATACTATAATGGGACACTATTCGATAATAAAAAGGAAGAAAATACTTATGCATGCTACAACATGAGTGAATCTCAAAAAAATTATGTTTAGTGAAAGAAGTCAGACACAAAAGACCACATATTGTGTGGCTCTATTTACATGAAATATCCAAAAAAGGCATATCTACACAGAGAGTAAATTAATGGTTGCCTAGGGTTTGGGTGGGAATGGAAATTGATTGTAACTAAAGCAAAAGTGATTTTAACTAGCATAAGGTGGTGTGTCTTATTGATGTGATGGAAGTGTTCCAAAACTGTATTGGAACTGTGCGCAATGGCTCACCCCTGTAATCCCAGTGACCCAGGACGCTAAGGCAGGAGAATGGAAAGTTCGAGGACAGCCTGGGCAATTTAGCAAGACCCTTTCTCAAATTAAAAAATGAAAAGGGCCGGGCGTGGTGGCGCACGCCTGTAATCCCAGCACTTTGGGAGGCTGAGGCAGGAGGATCACGAGTTCAAAGCCAGCCTCAGCAATGGCGAGGCACTTAGCAACTCAGTGAGACCCTGTCTCTAAATAAAATACAAAAAAGGGCTGGGGATGTGACCCAGTGGTCGAGTGCCCCTGAGTTCAATCCCCGGTACCAAAAAAAAAAAAAAAAATGAAAAGGGCCTGGCATGGTGGCACACGCCTGCAATCCCAGCAGCCTGGGAGGCTGAGGCAGGAGAATGGTAAGTTCAAAGCCAGCCTCAGCAAAACCGAGGCACTAAGCAACTCAGTAAGACCCTGGACTGGGAATGTGGCTCAGTGGTCAAGTGCCCCTGAGTTCAATCCCTGGTATCCGGCCCCAAAATGAAAAGGGCTGGAGGTTCAATCCCCAATACTGGGGGGAAAATGTCAATGAGAACATATATAACTATAAATAATTTCTGTGTATATAAAGCACTTAGTACAGCATTTGGAATATAATAAAAACTCAATACCTGCGGTTAACGTTTGTTCTTGATTCTGGGGATTGAACACAGGGTTCATTACCACTGAGAAATATTCCTAGCACCATCACCCCCCCCCCCTTTTTTGGTACGAGGGATTGAACCCAGGGGCACTTAACCACTCTGGCACATCCCTTTCCATTTTTATTTATTTTTTATTTAGAGACAGGGTCTCACTGAGTTTCTTAGTTGCTGAGGCTGGCTTTGAACTCTCCATCCTCCTGCTTCAGCTTCCTGAGCCATCTGCACCACCACGCCTGTCTAGCGATTTTAATTTTAATTTTTATTTATTTTATTTTATTTTTTTGGTACCGGGGATTGAACTCAGGGCACACTAGGATTGAACTCACTGGGTCATATCCTCAGCCCTTTTTTTGTGTTTTATTAGAGACAGGGTCTCACTGAGTTGCTAAGTGCCTCGCCATTGCTGAGGCTGGCTTTGAACTCGTGATCCTCCTGCCTCAGTCTCTCAAGTGCTGGGATTACAGGTGTGCGCCACCACACCCGGCTCCTTTTTATTTATGTATTTATTTATTAAAAATATTTATTTATGGGCTGGGATTGTGGCTCAGGGGCAGAGCGCTCGCCTCGCACGTGCGCAGCCCGGGTTCGATCCTCAGCACCACGTAAAACATAAATGCATTGCATTTGTACAACTAAAGTAAATAAATAAATATTTAAAAAATATATTTATTTATTTGTTTGTTTTAGTCGTACACAATGACCTTTGTTTTTACATGGTGCTGAGGATCAAACTCGGGCCTTGCACGTGCTAGGCGAGCGCTCTACTGCTGAGCCACAACCCCAGCCCCTCCTTTTTATTTTTTTAAAATTATTTATTTATTTTTGGTACTGGGGATTGAACTCAGGGGCACTTGAGCACTGGGCCACATCCCTAGGCCTTTTTTGTATTTTATTTAGAGACAGGGTCTCACTGAGTTGCTGAATGCCTCACCATTGCTGAGGCTGGCTTTGAACTCATGATCCTCCTGCCTCAGCCTCCCAAGTTCTGGAATTACAGGCATGCGCCACCGCGCCCGGCTTCTTTTTTATTTTTTGAGACAAGGTCTTGCTGAGTTTCTGAGGGTCTGGCTAAATTGTTAAGGCTGGCCTTGAACTTGTGATGCACTGCCTCAGCATCCTGAGTTGCAGTTGCTGGGATTACCAGTGTGAGCCACCACATCCAGCTATAGTTAACATTTTAAAAATCTGTTTTTTAATTGATTTTTTTTTTTTTTTTTTTTTTTTTTGGTGGTACTGGGGATTGAACTCAGGAGCACTTGTCCACTGGGTCACATCCCCAACCCTTTTTTGTATTTTATTTAGAGACAGGGTCTCACTGAGTTGCTAAGTGCCTCGCCATTGCTGAGGCTGGCTTTGAACTCGCGATCCTCCTACTTCAGCCTCCCAAAGTGCTAGGATTACAGGCGTGCGCTACCGTGCCCGGCCTAATTGATTTATTTTTATGTTGTCCTGGGGATTGAACCCAGGACACTGCACATGCTAATGATAAGCATGCGCTCTTACACTGAGATACATACACCTTCAGTCCAAATTAATTAATATATATATGTGTATATATATATATTGTAGATGGACACAATACCTTTATTTATTTATTTAATTTATTTATTGGTACCGGGGATTCAACTCAGGGGCACTCGACCACTGGGCCACATCCCCAGCCCTTTTTGTATTTTATTAGAGACAGGGTCTCACTGAGTTGCTAAGTGCCTTGCCATTGCTGAGGCTGGCTTTGAACTCGTGATCTTCCTGCCTCAGCCTCCCAAGTGCTGGGATTACAGGCATGCACCACCGTGTCCAGCTTCCTTGCCAAGTTTTAAATTAACTCCTTCCTTTTTTTCACCCCTGGTTCTGGGGATTGAGTACAGGGACTTTTTACCACTGAACTACATCCCCAGTACTTTTTATTTTTTATTTTGAAACAGGGACTCACTAAGTTGCCAAGACTGCCCTCAAATTTTCAATCTTTTTGCCTCAGCCTCCAGAGTAGCTGGAATTACATACATGCACCCCGATGTCCAGCAGGAACCTGTAGCTTTTTTTTTTTTTTTTTTTTTTTTTTTAAATATTTTTATTTATTTGCGTTTAGTTGTACACAATGTGTTTCATTCAATGCATTTTATTTGTACATGGTGCTGAGGATCGAACCCGGGTCGCTTACGTGCTAGGTGAGCACTCCACCGCTGAGCCACAATCCCAGCCCAGGAACCTGTAGCTTTGAAGACTTTGTAGCACTTAACCAAGACTCATCCTTCTCTAGATCTCTTATTGTATAAGAAAAACAACTTTGTATTTGTTTAAACCATGGTTGCTAGGGTTTTCTATGTCTGGCAATGGAACACAATGCTAAATGATACTACCAATGAATAAGACCAAAGTGATTTTTATTTATTTATTTATTTTTGGTGTTGGTACAGGGGATTGAACCCAAGGGCACTCTATAACTCTATAATTGAGCTCCACCCCTGGACCCCTGTAGGAGCCCTGTTTGGGGAGATGGCTTGAATTGCGGTTGACTATGAGCCGTGGAGATTTGGGCATTGTCGCCTTCCGTAGTCTCACGGGACTTGTCTCGAGATCTCGAGTGACTTGGCCGAAATTGCTGACCGGGTCAGCGCCATTTTGGTGGTGTGTGTGGCGTGTGTTAGTCGGTGTTAGAACCAGAGAGAAAAGTTATCAAAATAAAAAGCTGTTTGTCTCCAGTTTGCCTCTAAACTTCTTCCCGCGGCTCCGTTGCTCCAAGCGCTTCAGGCGGCAACAGACCCCCCCCCCTTTTTTTTTTTTTTTGTGGTACCAGGGATTGAACTCAGGGGCACTCGTCCACTGGGTCACATCCCCAGCCCTTTTTTGTATTTTATTTAGAGACAGGGTCTCACTGAGTTGCTAAGTGCCTCGCCATTGCTGAGGCTGGCTTTGAATTCGCGATCCTCCTGCCTCAGCCTCCCAAAGTGCTGGGATTACAGGCGTGCGCCACTGCGCCTGGCATGCTGGCCCTTTTTATTTTGAGACAAGTCTTACTATATTGCTGAGGTTGGCCTCAAACTTTTGATTTTCCTGCCTCTTGAGTATCTTCGATTACTACAAAGTGGTATTCTTGAGAGGTTTTTGCCTAGTAGAGGAAGGTGGACATGTAAATTAATCTATGCATTTCTAAAACACTTGCCTTTTGGACATCTGCACAGGGTGAGGTAATGGACTTTATCAAGGAGTCCCTAGTTGCCTACTGGTTTCTGGCAGAGGCAATTAGGTAGATGACTGTCTGACCTGGATAAGAAACCTAGGAAGCAGACCTTTTTTGTGGGACAAGACTAGTTCTTTATTGGGCAGGTGGATTTTAGATACCTGTAAGACATTCAGAGAGGGGCCGGAGATAGCATAGTATTTGAATTTGAGCTCAGGGGAGAGGACTGGGTTGGGATATAGAATGTAGTGTACACATGTGAGCAAAGACTAAGAATGAGTATACTGATCTCTTGTTTTAGGCTCTGTGCTAAGTCCTTTGTATTATTACCATCATCATTCACCACTGAAGCTAACATTTGTTGAGTATGTACTACCTGCCAATTAGACTTCTAACCACTTTACTTCATTATATCACTTTTCTCATTCATTTTTTTTGGGAAGGGGTATGGGGGATTGGACCCAGGATTGCTCCACCACTGAGCTACATTCTGGGTCCTTTGTTTTGCAGGGCTGGGGGATGGATACTGAAGACTTAACCACCAGGCAATCTATCACTGAGCTACATCTCCAGCCCTTTTTATTTTTTTTAAGACAGGGTCTCACTAAGTTACTTAGGGCCTCCCTAAATTGCTGAGGCTGGCTTTAAATTTTTCATTAAAAAAAAAAAAAAAAAAAAAAAAGATCTGAGAATGTAGCTCAATGGTAAAGTGTGCTGGGTTAAATCCCCATATTAGAAAGAAGGAAAGAAAGAAAGAATGAATGAATGAATTATTGGTTGTCTATCAACAATCATTTGCTCAATGATCATTTACTCTTTTTTTATGTATGGGAGGGGGTACTGGGGATTGAACTCAGGAGCACTAGAGCACTGAGCCACATCTCCAGCCCTCTTTTGTATTTTTAAAAAATATTTATTTATTTACTTTAGTTGTACACAATGCAATGCATTTATGTTTATGTGGTGCTGAGGATTGAACCTGGGCCACCCACATGCAAGGCGAGTGCTCTACCGCTGAGCCACAACCCCAGCCTCCACTTTGGTATTTTATTTAGAGACAGGGTCTCACTGAGTTGCTTAGCACTTCAGTTTTTGCTGAGGCTGGCTTTAAACTCTCGATCCTCCTGCCTCAGCTGAGGGCTGATGGGATTACAGGCATGAGCCACTGCCACGGCGGCAAGGCTCCGTTTTTTTAAAACATTTTCTTGCTGGGATCTGGGGTTGTGGCTCAGCAGTAGAGCGCTTGCCTCTCACGTGCAAGGCCCAGGTTCCATCCTCAGCACCACGTCATTGTGTACAACTAAAATAAATAAATATTTAAAAAAATTTGCGTGTGTTGTTTGGGATTATGTGCATACTCTAATTCCATACCATTCGCTGTAGTATTTCCTTTTGGCTGACATTCATTAACTCTCATCTTCACAATTCTGGGTTTTTTTTTTGTTGTTGTTCCGGGGATTGAACCCAGGGGCACTCGACCACTTGGCCACATCCCCAGCACCCTCCCCACCCCTTTTTTTGTATTTTATTAGAGACAGGGTCTCACTGAGTTGCTAAGTGCCTCGCCATTGCTGAGGCTGGCTTTGAACTCGCGATCCTCCTGCCTCAGCCTCCCAAGCGCTGGGATTACAGGCGTGTGCCACCGCGCCAGGCTGCTTTCGGTTCACTTTACTGATAAGAAAACCCAGGTTCAAAGGAGAGCCTGGTTTTGCACACACGTCTGACTCCATAGAGCTTTTTCCGGTGCACCACAAAATTATTCATTTGTAATTTTGTACATTTTGTGTGTGTGCGTGTGTGTGTGTGGGGGGGTACCGGGGATTGAACTCAGGGGCACTTGACCACTGGGTCACATCCCCAGCCCTTTTTTTGTATTTTATTTAGAGATAGGGTCTTACTGAATTGCTAAGTGCCTCGTCATTGCTGAGGCTGGCTTTGAACTCGCGATCCTCCTGCCTCAGGCTCCCAAAGTGCTGGGATTACAGGCGTGTGCCACCGCGCCCGGCTCATTTTGTACATTTTTTTATACCTTTGTTGTGGGTATTTTCCCTTCGTATTTAGCCTATAAGAATATCATGTAATGCCTTATTCTCCATCACCCTTGACAATCTGGTAACTACTTAAGGCGATTCTATCCCTCAGGAACTGCTTCTATTGACTTCTAGGAACCCCCTCGCCCTCCAAAAGTGCTTCTAATGATTCCCAGATCCCCTTTCCGCCCCCGGAGCTTCTCCTAATGACCCCCAAATCACCACTCACGGAGGAAATGCTTTCTAATGACCCTGAGGATATCCTCCCTCAGGATCTATCCTAATGACCCCCAGGGTTTCTTCTCCTTCAGGACCTGTTAGCAAGGGGGTTCGAGGGACATAGGGCTTTGTTTTAGAAACCAACACAGTCCGGACAACCAGGACAAATTGGTCACCTTCTCAGGACTTCTTGACTTTGCAAACTGTCCCTAAGGGACCCGTCACCTTTTCACAGTAGGTTAAGGGGCTGCTCACCCCAAGAAAACTTTGGCCCACCCTTGCGTTAGAAACATCCTATTATACCCTTGTCGCCTCATCCACCTACCCCATTTCTGGGTACTCGCCTCTTTCAACCCTGATTAGTTATGGGGGAGACCGAAAGCCGCCCATGATTGGCCAGCTCCACAATTCAGCTGAGATGCTCAGTGGCCGTGGTCCCGAGTGGCATGGCGTTTCCTCCTGGCAACAGCCGGAGTCAGCGCTCATAGGCTGAGCAGATTAATATTCCCCGACTCTGGGGAGCCTGCAGCGTGTGCTCATTGGTTGTTGGAGGGCTTGTGGCCCCCCTCGGATTGGTTGACGCTGTGGGTGCTGTGCGGCTGCGCAGAAGCAGACTTTTTGAGGAGGCGGAGCTTCGTCTTTCTCCCGCTGGCAAAGCGGTAGGACTGGCTAGTGGCGACAGCAGAAAACGAGCCTAGGCCCTGTCGGGGCTTTGGGCTTCAGGTAAGAACCACGGGATTTTGGATTCCTTTAGTTTTGTTGCTGCTGTTGCCGTGACCGTGATCTTTAGTGGGGGAGGGGCAGTGGGGTGGTTCTTTCTGTGTCGCGTGATCGGCATGTTTTTAGTCCAATAGGAGAAGGAGCCTCTAAAATCAGTCCTGAGATTGGCTCTTTCTAATCTCTTGTGGCCAATAGACATCGGGAGAGGGGGGCGGATCCACTGGCCCTTATTTTCTTCTTCCTGCCGCCGGGCCTCACTAGCCTAGGCGGCGGGGCCGGGAGGGGCCGTACCTTTAAACGGTGAGGTTTGGGGACCTTGGGAACGGGGGTTTACTTTGGAGGGATGCCCACGGGAGGGGGTGCGAGGAAAGGGTGCGGAAGTTCGAAGTTGTTAGCAACAGTAGCCTTCGTGGAGTGGTTAAGTACCAGGCCTAGTGCTTATCGTTTCGCTTGCATCATCTGAGTTAATCATAGTAACCCTACAGGGCAGGGCGTTGGGATCCCCATTTTACAGGTGGAGAAACTGAGACCAAGTTAGTCAACTCACACAGCCAAGGTCACACAGCTAATAAATGGCAGAGACCGGATTGTAATCATAGTTTTGACTCTGGAGCCAGTGTTCTTGAATCACCAGGCTTTGTTGGTGGATGCGAGAAGGTGTCAAGGACCCGGAGTTTTCCCTAGGGAATAGAATGGGGAAAAGGAACCCTGGGGTTAAAGAAAGGAGAGGAACAACTGAGGTGCAGATGAAGATTCAGTTATTTACAGTTACTAAGTGCCCATTTTGTGCGGTGCATTGTTCTGCCTTCCAGACACACAAAGATGAACAGGGCCTGAGGCAGATGAAGTCCCATTATGGTCCCTATCAAGCCCCAGGGGAGGACCCGCAGTTCTGTATTCACATGATTATGTGTTTTTATTTGATTTGCAAAAGTTAAAAAATTGTAATTTTATGTATACATATACGTGTATGTATGTGTGTGTGTGCGCGCATATATATATATGTAAAGGAAGGTCCCCAAAATTGAATTAAACCTCTGGTTCCTTCACACTTGGATTCACATTTGCCAAGGACAGTCCACATGGAGATTATGATGTAGGCAGGACAAAGTAATGGAAAGTGCACTGGGAATGGACTGTGGGTAGATTTCCTGATATGTAAAACAGGGATAACAGTATGCCTGCCATGCAAAGTTTATAGGAAGTTCATGAAAAGTGCCTGGTCAGAAGTGTCTGATTTGGGGTGTAATGGAAGGAAGTCTTTCAGTTGCAGATAGTAGGGTTTGTCTTCTCTCCCACCTTAAGACAGTTTTGTTCCATGCTGTCCTCTCAGTCTGTTACTAGCTTGCTGGTATGTTGGAGGCAGTTTTCTTCCCATGTAGTTGGACTGCTGTTCCTTTAGGCCCCAGATTGGAGGGCAGAACTATGGGTTCTTGATGAGGAGGTTCAGTTTTACTTCTAAAACGGCTCCTTTTGGCTGGTATGCTTTGTCCCTTTTCAGTTGAGGTCTATTGTGTTATTGAGCATTGGGGATATAACCACTTAGCTGAATTCCTCATCTAAAAACAAAATATTTATTTTGCTTTTTCTAGTCAGTTATGAAGTTTGCTCTGTATTATTAGTGTGTTGCCTGCTTAAATTTTGTCCTTTGTGTTTTGGGTGTATAGCAGGTGAACTTGTTTCTAGCTTGAGTTCGTTGCTGAAATTGCATTTTGGTTTAGATATGAGACCAACTTCACTATAAGGTTTAAAAATTATAAATCATGTTACTAATACTTTTTTTTTTTTTTTTTTTTTTTTTTTTTTTGTGGTACCGGGGATTGAACTCAGCGGCACTGGACCACTGGGCCACATCCCCAGCCCTTTTTTGTATTTTATTAGAGACAGGGTCTCACTGAGTTGCTAAGTGCCTCGCCATTGCTGAGGCTGGCTTTGAACTCGCGATCCTCCTGCCTCAGCCTCCCAAAGTGCTGGGATTACAGGCGTGCGCCACCGCGCCCGGCTGCTACTAATACTTTTTAACCCTCAAGCTTTGTAATCTTATAGCCAAGTGAACTTTTAGGAATCTAGGATCCTGTTCTAAAGCTGTGCCCTATAAAAGAACCAATAGGTGGCTTTTAAAATAAGATTGTAGGTATGGTGGCACACTCCTGTAATCCTAGTTACTCAGGAGACTGAGGCAGGAGAATCTAGGTTTGAGGCCAATCTGGACAATTTGGCAGCCTAGTCTCAAAAAAAAAAAAAAAAAAAAAAAAAAAAGGAAGTACAAATAAAGGCTGGGGATGTACCTCAGTGACAGTGTGTACTATATGCAAGGCCCTGTGTTCAATCCCTAGTATTTCAGGAAAAAAAATCAGATTGTACTATATTATGTTTACTACCCTGAGAAAAGATTAGTAAGATATAAATAAGGGAGTAACTTGAAAACCAGTACCTACCCATCCCTACAAAATGTGGGCTTGTCAACTGTATTGTTAGATTGGACCAAGAACCAAATAATTAATTAACCTTTTAGTTGTAACAATGTCTCTATTTAAATGAGATTTGAATACATGCAGTTTTGATACATCAGGTTCATTTTTATTTTTTGTGTTGCTGGGGATTGAACCCAGGGCCTTGTTCATGCCAGGTAAGCTCTCTACCAGCTGAGCTATATCCACAGCCCCCTCCCAATCACATTCTTTTTAAACAAAAGCTTTTCTGTTTGTTCTTCAAGTTCATTTAAATAACTCCTACCTAGTAGCAGTTACCAGGTGTGTGGTCTTAATGGTCTTTCAACATTTGTGCATTATCAGTTACTATTTTCAGCACTGTCATTCTGAGCATTTAATTTTTACATTTTGTGTACATTTTGTATATTTTTAAAAAATATTTATTTTTTAGTAGTAGTTGGACACAATACCTTTGTTTTATTTATTTTTATGTGGTGCTGAGGATTGAATCCAGGGCCTTGCAGGTGCAAGGTGAGCCCTCTACCGCTGAGCCACAATACCAGCCCACATCTTGTATAATTTTATGCCTTTAATGTACTTCTTCAGATTCCTGACTGACCAAAGTGACTTCAAAAAGGAGGGAAAATGGCTTCCGAATCTGAAACCCTGAATCCCAGTGCTCGGATAATGACCTTTTATCCAACCATGGAAGAATTCCGGAACTTCAGTCGATACATTGCCTACATTGAATCCCAAGGAGCTCATCGTGCTGGACTGGCTAAGGTAAGGAGTAAGATTGTTCAACATAGCTTTTGTGACATGGTAGCAGTAAAAGTTTTCCTAAATGAAGGCCAGGACTGGTTCTTACTGAAAGTTGGGCGGGGCAGTGACTTCAGTGTATGCTGTTTCATTTGCAAGTTAATTTCTGTTGTTAACATTTGAAGCATCTGTATTGTTAGGTAGGGGGAGAGAGGGCAGGTAAAGAGCCACTGTCTGGCCTGTAATCCCAGCACTTTGGGAGGCTGAGGCAGGAGGATCGCGAGTTCAAAGCCAGCCTCAGCAATGGCGAGGCACTTAGTAACTCAGTGAGACCCTGTCTTTAAATAAAAAACAAAAAAGGTCTGGGGATGTGACCCAGTGGTTGAGTGCCCCTGAGTTCAATCCCCAGTACCACAAAAAAAAAAAAAAAAAAAAAAAAAAAGCCACTGTCTGGCCTGCTCTGCTTCTGACCTCATGATGGAGCTGGGTGCTTTAGTGGTATTTAATGTGTGACTGTTATGCCACATTTCATTTCAGTTTCATCCAGCATTCTGATAGTAATTTGGACTTTCATCCAGGGGAGAGAATGTACTTGGCCAGCCAACATGAGTATTCTGATCTGGTCTTTGCAATTTGAAATTGTACTTTTCTCCCTATGAGTTGAATCAGTTATTTTTTTCTCCAGTCAAATCAGCCTTTCATATGTTTGTCAAAATCAAATTTCTGAGTCTCTGAAGATTATATTTCTGGAAGGATCTTCAAGAAACTGAGAGGGACTCAGTCTGAGCTAGGTGGAAACTTTTATGCTGTTTGAATTTCCAATCATACATATGATACTTTTTCAATATGAAAATAAAGAAAACAAGGACATTGATTAGAAAGCAGAAGACCAGTCTTAGACCCTGCTGCCTCCACGGAGGCTCAGGATAGCTCAGTCTTTTACATGCAGACATGGATGCTGCTGGGTTTGAATAACAGATAGGAGCCACATGACCTGCAGTACAGCTTTCCAACATATTAACTTTTTTGGTTATACTTTCTTAGATTTTAAAAAATTACCAAAAAATGCTTGTTATTACAAATTGAATAATATAAAGATGCATAAAGAAAAGGTTAATATCATCTGTCTTCTCCAGGACCATCTCCTTAAAGCAATCAGTGTTTTTAGCTCCTTCCGCATCTTTTTCTCTGCTTACGCAAATAAACTCACATACAGTAGTGCATTTTTTGTTTTTTAAAGAGAATGGGCTGGCTGGGGTTGTAGCTCAGGGGCAGAGCACTTACCTCACACATGTGAGGCCCTGGGTTCGATCCTCAGCACCACCACATAAAAATAAATAAGTGAATAAAATAAAGATGTTATGTACATCTACAGCTTAAAAAAAAAAAAAAAAAAAAAAGAATGGACCAGGCATGCTAGCGCATGCATGTAATCCATTTTGTAATCCCAGCAGTTTGGGAGGCTGAGGCAGGAGGATGGTGAGTTCAAAGCCAGCCTCAGCAATGGTGAGGTGCTAAGCAACTCAGTGAGACCCTGTCTCTAAATAAAATACGAAAGAACTGGGCATGGTGACGCATGCCTATAATCCCAGCACTTGGGAGGCTGAGGCAGGAGGATCGCAAGTTCAAAGCCAGCCTCAGCAATGGCGAGGCACTTAGCAACTCCATGAGAAACCCTATCTCTAATAAAATAAAAAAAGGGCTGGGGATATGGCCCAGTGGTCGAGTGCCCCTGAGTTCAATCCTGGGTACCCCCCCCCCAAAAAAAAAAAAAAAAAGAATGTGATCATGCCTTATATATTTCTCTCTGTTGGTTCATTCTTTTTTTTTTTTTTTTAATATATATTTATTTGTTTTAGTCATATACAATGCCTTTATTCTCGCATGGTGCTGAGGATCAAACCTGGGCCGCGTACGTGCTAGGCAAGCACTCTACTGTTGAGCTACAACCCCAGTCCGTCTTTTTTGTTTTAACAACATATGTTTCTCACTTATGGATGTGACTTATTCATCTCTTTTTCTCATCTTAATTTATTACTTTTTGGAATAGAAAATACATGGGTGAAAAAAATGCTACCAGATAATGTGAAGTCTTATGCCATTTCTTTTTTTTTTTTTTTTTTTTTGTGGTACCGGGGATTGAACTCAGGGGCACTCGACCACTGGGCCACATCCCCAGCCCTTTTTTGTATTTTATTAGAGACAGGGTCTCACTGAGTTGCTAAGTGCCTCGCCATTGCTGAGGCTGGCTTTGAACTCGTGATCCTCCTGCCTCAGCCTCCCAAAGTGCTGGGATTACAGGCGTGCGCCACCGCGCCCGGCTTATGCCATTTCTTTTTTTTTTAAATATTTATTTATTTGCTTTAGTTGTACACAATGCAATGCATTTATGTTTACGTGGTGCTGAGGATCGAACCCGGGTCTCACACGTGCGAGGTGAGCGCTCTGCTGCTGAGCCACAACCCCAGCCCGTTATGCCATTTCTTTCTCCATGCTTTTATGTATATCCTTCCTGTGTTGTTGTATGCAAATTGTGGCACATATGTATATAAGTGTGTGCTTGTTTTGTCCCTTCTTACGTAAAACATAACATGCCATGCAGTGTTCCGTACCTTAGTTTCTAATTTAACTATTCAAGATTAGCTTGTTTTTTTGTTTTTGGGTGGTACTGGAGATTGAACCCAGGGGCACATTACTACTGAACTATATCCCCAGCACACCCTGTCCCCTTTTAAAAATTTTGTCCCGGGGCTGGGGTTGTGGCTCTGTGGTAGAGCTCTCACCTAGTATGTGTGCGGCCTGGGTTCGATCCTCAGCACCACGTAAATAAACACATTGTGTACAACAAAAGCAAATAAATAAATATTAAAAAAAAAAATGTATCCCTTAAGTAGCTGGGATTATAGGCATGTACCACAGTGCCGGTTTCAAGATTGAACATTTAAGAATGTCAGTTTTCTGGGCCTGAGAATGAAGCAGGTCTTTGATGAAGTGCTTTCCTACCATGTGTGAGGCCCTGGGTTTGGGCCCAGAACTGCCAAAAAAAAAAAAAAAGCTTCGTAAATAGACTGCAGTTTGGTGTGCAAGAGAAGGAAACTCTATATGAGCATAGAGTTACCTAAATCAAGTAAAAATAGTTTTCTTTTAAGAACCCTGAGCTATTAGATTGAGAAAGAACCAATTTTTCAACCTGATAAGATACCTAGTCTAAGAATAAGAGTCATTGCAACTAGGCAGCTAGTTGGTGACAGAACTGGGTCAGGGTTAGTATGACAGTGTGGCTTCCTATGTTTGGGTTAGTATCAGTAAATCAGAGTCACTTTCTAGTGAAATTGACTCTTTGTGTAGTAGACTCACCTCTTAAACTCTTGACTTTTCAGTTTCTTATCTGTCTCCTTTTTTCTTGTTTTTCTTGTAGGTTGTTCCTCCAAAAGAGTGGAAGCCACGAGCATCTTATGATGACATTGATGATCTGGTCATCCCTGCACCCATCCAACAACTGGTAACAGGGCAGTCTGGCCTCTTTACTCAGTACAACATACAGAAGAAAGCCATGACTGTTCGAGAGTTCCGCAAGATCGCCAATAGTGATAAGTGAGTAGAAACCACTTTCTCTGTTTTAGCATCTAAAACAGATGCTAAAACATCTCATCTTATAGTTGTCTCATCCTTATAGTTGTCTCTGAGACTGCAACTGTCATACTGAGGAATAGCGTCCTCAGTTCTAGCTTCTGTATCCCTTTTTGCACTTTATTTAGAAGTATTTCCTACATTGTAGTCTAAACCTTTCTACATTCTTGCCTAAAGTTGTCTCATTGTTTTTCCATCTGAAGTAGAGTAATTTTTTTTGTTGGGAAGGGTACTGGGGATTGAACTCGAGCACTGGACCACTGAGCCACATTCCTAGCCCTATTTTATATTTTATTTAGAGACAGGGTCTCATTGAGTTGTTTACCGGCTCACCTTTGCTGAGGCTGGCTTTGAACTCTCAGTTCTCCTGGCTCAGCCTCCCGAGCAGCTGGGATTACAGGTGTGTGCCACCACACCTGGCTGAAGTAGAATAATTTTTTTTTTGGTACCAGGGATTGAACTCAGGGGCACTCGACCACTGGGCCACATCCCCAGCCCTTTTTTGTATTTTTTTATTTAGAGACAGGGTCTCACTGAGCTGCTAAGTGCCTCGCCATTGCTGAGGTTGGCTTTGAACTCGCAATCCTCCTGCCTCAGCCTCCCAAAGTGCTGGGATTACAGGCGTGCGCCACCGCGCCCGGCTCGAAGTAGAATAATTTAAAAATTAAATTTATTTTTTGTGGTGCTGGGGATCAAACTCAGTCCTTACACATACTAGGCAAGTGCTCTGCTACTGAGCTATAATTCCTGCCCTAGAAATAGAAAAATTTTTTGGATAATGCTAAATTGCATAGTTGCAAAACAGAAAGTTAGAGGTCATTTGAAAGGTGCTTTTTTTTTTTTTTTTTTTTTTATGGTACCGGGGATTGAACTCAGGGGCACTCGACCACTGGGTCACATCCCCAGACCTTTTTTGTATTTTTTATTTAGAGACGGGGTCTCACTGAGTTGCTAAGTGCCTCACCATTGCTGAGGCTGGCTTTGAACTCTCGATCCTCCTGCCTCAGCCTCCCAAAGTGCTGGGATTACAGGCATGCGCCACTGCGCCCAGCTTGAAAGGTGCTTTTTTGCGAGGTGTATTGATGCCACCTGTTATTAAAAGTTGGCCTTAGTCATTTCAGTTCATTGTGGTATCTTTTGTCTTTAGTTGTGAGCAGGCTCCTCACTACTACCTGTTAGCTGCTATCTGATTTCTGTTTTTTGTTTTTTTTTTTTGTGGTACCGGGGATTGAACTCAGGGGCACTCGACCACTGGGCCACATCCCCAGCCCTTTTTTGTATTTTATTAGAGACAGGGTCTCACTGAGTTGCTAAGTGCCTCGGCATTGCTGAGGCTGGCTTTGAACTCGTGATCCTCCTGCCTCAGCCTCCCAAGTGCTGGGATTACAGGCGTGCGCCACCGCGCCCGGCTCTGATTTCTGTTTTGACAGTACCAAAATGTGAATAAATAATTACCAACCTGCTTTTTGTTTTCTATCATTCAATTCTTCATCTGCTCATTCTTGTCTGAAAACGTGTTTCTTTTTTTTTTTTTTTTTTAAATATATATTTATTTGCTTTAGTTGTACACGTTGCGTTTATTTGTATGTGGTGCTGAGGATCGAACCCGGGCCACGCACGTGCTAGGCGAGCGCTCTACCGCTGAGCCACAACTCCAGCCCTGAAAACGTGTTTCTTTAGTCCTGTTGTTTTTAGTTGCTTTTCTCTCTATTTTTAACATTTAGCTGTACTCTTGCCTCAGACTCACAGAAAATACATTTTGTGTCTCCCTCAATTGGTTGTGACTATTTTTTTTTTTTTTTTGTGGTACCAGGGATTGAACCCAGGGGCTCTCAACCACTGGGTCACATCCCCAGTCCTTTTTTGTATTTTATTTAGGACAGGGTCTCACTGAGTTGCCAAGTGCCTCTCCATTGCTGAGGCTGGCTTTGAACTCGGGATCCTCCTGCCTCAGCCTCCCAAGTGCTGGGATTACAGGCGTGCATCACCATGTCCGGCTGACAAATTTTTTTTTTTTAGTATTATTTGCTTTAGTTGTACACAATGCAATGCATTTTATGTTTACGTGGTGCTGAGGATCGAACCCGGGCCGTGCACGTGCTAGGCGAGCACTCTACCGCTGAGCCACAACCCCAGCCCCTGACAAAATTTTTTTAAAAAATATTTTTAGTTGTAGATGGACACAATATCTTTATTTATTTTTATGTGGTGCTGAGGATCGAACCCAGTGTCTCATACATACTACTCTACCACTGAGCTACAACCCCAGCCTTATATAGCAGGATTTTTACCCCTAATTCCTATTTTTATGTCTCGCCAGCTTTAAGAAAACATCTTACGTAAAAATATAAATTTATAAAACAGAACAATAGAGGGCAAAGGAGTTGTTAAATGTATGAGTTTTCTAAAATTTATTATTCATTAGGTTAACATTGAAATGAAAGGCAGTAAAGTAAGATTTGTTTTCACTCATTCCTGTTATCTCCCATAAAATTTTATTTTGGGTTTCAGGTCTAATATTTATCCAATCATTATATCTTCCTAATATTTTTTTTGCCATTTTAGTTACAGTATATTACTTTTTCCACTTTCCTCTGTTTGTAAGGCTGGTGTATTATTCTTTTTAAATTGCCACCTAATAAATAACTTTATTATTAGTAGTATTTATTTTTTTACAGTACTGGGAATTGAACCCAGGGCCTCATGCATGCTAAGCAAGTGCTCTACCACTGAACTATATCCCCAGCCCTTTCTATTTTTAATTTTGAGACCAGGTCTTGCTAAGTTCCTTATAACCTTCCTCAGTTGCTGAGTCTGGCCTCAAACTTGAGAGTCTCCAGCCTCAGCCTCCCAAGTTGCTGAGATTATGGGTGTACTCTGTGGTTTTATAGTTTTTAAGTCCTTTTTCTTCACTGGCCAAGCCACTCCTGAATCAAGCAGGGTGTAGTTTAAGTAGCCTATCTTCAGTGAGTGGAGGTTATCATGTTGTAAAGGAAGATGGATTCACATCACTGCTTATGTGACCTTCTTTCCCCAGTTTCCTTGGGCCCAGTTCATGGAAGGGATATTGGGGATATTGAGGGGGTTACTGTATATTAGAACCGTGAATGCTAAGATTGTATCTTGTTCATTTGAAATGTCTTGCTGTTCTGAAAATAGGGACTTCAGGGAAATGTGTCTTACACTATTTATAATGCCTAATAAATTTAGTACCCAGTAAGTGGCTAACACTTTTTTTTTTTTTTTTAACTTTGGAAGGTACTGTACCCCACGCTATAGTGAGTTTGAAGAACTTGAGCGGAAATACTGGAAAAATCTCACATTCAACCCTCCTATCTATGGCGCAGATGTGAATGGTACTCTCTATGAAAAGGTGAGGCTCTTTGAAAACCATTTGTGCAGCATTTTTGAAATTCTGTAACAATACCTTTTTTTTTTTTTTTTTTCTGCCCAGCACTTAGTAGGCTTCTAAAAGTGAGCTGGTGAATGGGTGGAAGAACAAATGAATGATGTACCACCAACTGATATGCTCCTTTCCCTTAGTTGTTAGCATTTTTTGCATGTGACTGAATTTTATTTCTCCCACTCTGCATGTGAATTAGATGATGTGGTGTTCTTTTCAAGGGCTGTTAGCATAGTCTGTGGGTGGTAGATGATGAGTTCTTGAAAGGGTGGGATGGTTCAGAGAAAATGAAATGATGGGGGAGGAGCTGTGTGGTTTCTGCAGAAAAAAGATCACTGACTAATCTAATGAAAGGGGTATATATTTAAGAGGAGAAACCTATTTAGATTTTAAAAAAACCCTTCAACAGAATTCTGTAGCAGAAGCTATTTTAACTAGTTGCATTGTCTTGAAGTATAGGTTTTTTTTTTTTTTCCATGAGGAACTGCTTTGATGCCAGGCACCTTGGGGCATGTCTGTAATCCCAGTGACTTTGGAGGCTGAGTCAGGGGGATCCCAATCTTCAGTAACAAAAGGCAAAAACCAAATAAGAAATGCCTTGATTTAGCCGGGCTCGGTGGCGCACGCCTGTAATCCCAGCACTTTGGGAGGCTGGGGCAGGAGGATCTTGAGTTCAAAGCCAGCCTCAGCAATGGCGAGGCACTTAGCAACTCACTGAGACCCTGTCTCTAAATAAAATACAAAGAAGGGCTGGGGATGTGACCCAGTGGTCGAGTGCCCCTGAGTTCCATCCCTGGTACCACAAAAAAAAAAAAAAAAAAAAAAAAATGCTTTGATTTGGTAGAAGAGGGACTATATGGACCTGCCTTTGGACGGTTAAAAAAAAATTAGGGGGCTGGGGTTGTGGCTCAGTGGTTTAGCGCTTGCCTAAGCATGTATGTGACCGGGGTTTAATCCTCAGCACCATGTAAACATTAAAAGCCATTATGTATACTTAAAACAAATAAATAGATATTTAAAAAAAAAAAGTTTAGTGTGAGCTGGGCCTGGTGGTGCACCCTTATAGTCCCAGCACTTGGGAGGCTGAGGCAGGACGATCTCGAGTTCAAAGCCAGCCTCAGCAGTGGTGAGGCACTTAGCAATTCAGTGAGACCCTGCCTCTAATAAAATACAAAAAATGGGCTAGGGATGTGGTCCAGTGGTTGAGTGCCCCTGAGTTCATCCCCGGTAAAAAAAAAAAAAAAAAATTTTTTTTTGGGTGTTTTAGGTGTTATTGCTTAGATTTTAACATTTTTGTAAATTATCAGAAGGAAAGGATTTCAAAAGTGAATTCTAATATTGTGGGTTGGTGGGGAGTCAAGCCTCTAGGCATGAATCGCAGATTGATGCCTACAGATCTTGGATGGGGAAGTACAAAAGCAGGGCACAGTAATTGGGCACTTAGTTTTAGTAGGGGGGGCTTCTGGTTGAGTACAACTTGGGGAAAAGACTATGTAGACATTTTATGAAGACTCTGTCCAGTGGAAATTGAAGCTAAAAGAAGCATAATTACTATAGTTAATTCCCGTGTTTTTCTTTGTTTTTCCCAATTTGACCTAAGTCTATATCTTTTGTTAAAACTCTTCCTCCTGGGGTTTAGATCAGGTGACTGTCACCTCCTTATACATCTTTCCTATATTGTATTGCTTAAATCCCTTTGGAGGCATGATGGTGTCTGGTCCAGTAGTAACTGTGAAAGTGAGTGAGGGATTCAGTTTTGTCTTGGTTTTTGTTTTGGCACTGGGATTGAACCCATAGGCACTTAATGACTGAGCCATGTCCCTAGCCCTTTTTATTTACTTTTTTATTTTGAGATAGAGTCTCAGTAAGTTCTCAGGGCCTACCTAAGTTGCTGAGGTTGGCTTTGAACTTGTGGTCCTCCTGTCTCAGCCTCCTAAGCCACTGGGATTACAAGTGTGTGCCACTGTACTTCGGGCCCAGTCCTTTTTATCTTTTATTTTGAGATACAGTCTCTCTAAGTTGGCTAGGCTGGCCTCTATTTATAATCTTCTTATCTCACTCTCCCAAGTCACTGGAATTATAGATATGCACCTCTGTGACTGGCCTGTGGTTTTGACATTATTTTATGTGTCGATCAAAGGTGATAGGCTCACCTGAGGCCTTCTCTGTGGTTTTTAGGTTTATAACTTCATTTTACATTCAAATATAATTTACCCTAGACTGTCATTTCTTTGGCAGCATGTTGACGAGTGGAACATTGGCCGGCTAAAGACCATCCTAGATTTGGTGGAAAAGGAGAGTGGGATCACCATTGAGGGTGTGAACACCCCATACCTGTATTTCGGCATGTGGAAGACTTCCTTTGCCTGGCATACAGAAGACATGGACCTGTATAGCATAAACTACCTGCACTTCGGCGAGCCAAAGTCCTGGTAAAGTCAGCCCACAGTTGGTACAGGGCTTCTCACCTTTAATGTATACTGGAAGCCTCTGGAGCAGGTTAAAATGTGGATTTTGGTGCAGCAGGCTTGGGGTGGAGATGGCATTCTACATTTGCGACACACTATCAGGTGATCAGATACTGTTGGAGCCAGACCACCTGTTGGAGAAATGAGGCTTTAGAGAACACATGACTCAACACCATCTTAGGAAAGCATAGGTTGGTCTATTACTGAAAGTCATGGGACTGTCCCAGGCAATCCCACTTTTTCTAACTTATTTTGAATGGACCTGTGACATTTCTTTCTTTTTATTTATTTAGTTTTTGTGGTACTGGGCATTGAACCCAGGGGTGTTCTATTACTGAGCAATATTCTTAGACCCTTTTTAAATTTGGACACAAGGTTTTGCTTTGTTTCTCAGCCTGGACTCAAACTTGATCCTCCTGCTTCAGCCTCCTGAGTAGCTGAGATTATAGGGTACCTCTGTGCCTGACCTTCTGAGAGGCAGACTTCAAGACTGGAATTATTCCTTCAGATGATAGAAAGCTTTTTTTTCCTCATTAAAACAATATTTGGTGGACTGGGATGTTGTCCAGTGGCATAGTATTTGCCTGGCATGCACAAAATCCCCAGTACTTCCCTCCACACCCCCTCAAAAAAAAAGAAAAAATATTTGGTGAACTGCAGTGTATGTTTAACCCAAGAGGGAATCTGAAGGGCTACTCTCAGCATATGTTTCCTTCTACCACTGAGCTATATCCACAGCCCTTTTTAATTTTTATTTTGAGACAGTGTCTTCTTAAGTTGCCAGGTTGACCTTGAGCTTGTGATCCTTCTGGCTCAGCCTTTCAAGTTGCTGGGATTACAGGTGTATGCCAGTATGTCTGGCACCATTCTTGTTAAGAAGACAAAAGATTCTCCTTTGTCTTTTTGTTAGGGAAGGTGCTGTAGGTAACCAAGACAGATGAGGGACCCACCCTTGAACAGATTGGTCAGGAGACAGAAAGCAGATAGTTAAGAAAGTGACAGTATGAAATGAGAAAAGCTTGAAGGCAAAGTCTGCATAGGAAGGACATATAAGTGGGGTAGGGATTAGAGAAGACTTCAAGAGGTGGTGACTAGAGATCTAAAAAAATTAGATAGAATGGTAGGGTTTAGGAGAGGGAGCTGAGGGTAATGTGTCCAGCCAATTGGAACCACATGTGCAGAGCTCATAGGCTGAGAGAGGACCTTCTGTCTTTAGGGAGCTAGGGAAAGTCTATTGTGGTTGCTATGTCCAGCATGAGAGACAAGTGGTGAAAGTGAAGGGGAAACTGTTGGCCAGGTAGTGAGGAGTCAAGGAGAATCCATCCATATTTATTTTCCATTATCTTCAACCAGATTGTTCCAGGCATTATCCCAGGAATTTTCCTTTGTTCTTGCAGATGCTTTCTAATTTCTAATCTGGGGTAAAGAAGCCTTTTGAGCCTATGATTATACCCTGTGTACTGTCCCACTGCCTTTCTTCTAGATGGCTAGGATTGGAAAATAGGTAAAAATTTGTAGATGTTGACTCCAAAATTTCCTGACATTGGATTATCATTGTTTGAAGAGGTTTTATAGTTTTTTTTTTTTTAAAATATTTATTTATTTGCTTTAGTTGTACACAATGCAATGCATTTATGTTTACGTGGTACTGAGGATTGAACCCGGCCCTGCATGTGCTAGGCGAGCGCTCTCTACCGCTGAGCCACAACCTCAGCCCCTTTTTTTTTTTTTTTTTTTTTTTTTTTTAAATATTTATTTATTTGCCACAATGCATTTATTTGTACATGGTGCTGAGGATCGAACCCGGGCCGCACACGTGCTAGGCGAGCGCTCTGCCGCTGAGCCACAATCCTCAGTCCCCTTTTTTTTTTTTAATAATTTTTAAAAATATTTATTTATTATCTTTAGTTGTACACAATGCGTTTATTTGTACGTGGTGCTGAGGATCGAACCCAGGCCACGTACATGCTAGGCGAGCACTCTACCGCTGAGCCACAATCCCAGCCCCCAGCCCGGTTTTACAGTTTTTTTTTTTTTTTTTTTTTTTTAATATTTATTTATTTACTTTAGTTGTACACAATGCAATGCATTTATGTTTACATGGTGCTGAGGATCGAACCCGGGCCGCGCACGTGCAAGGCGAGCGCTTTGCCGCTGAGCTACAACCCCAGCCCCCGGTTTTACAGTTATTGATACACTCGCTAGATCATTTGAAGTGGGAGCTCCAGAGAATTCTGTGTGAGGTTGCCTGATGGCTCCCAAAGTCAAAGTCCTTTTGGTGATATTTTTCTTAACTTTTTTCCTTTGTTTTGATTCATAAGGAAGCTATATTATTTGGGAGGGGAAATTTTTGTTGTTTTTGTGGAATAATTTACTTAATTTTCTTCTTCCTTTTTTTTTTTTTTTTTTTTTTTTTTTAATACTGGGAATCAAACCCAGGGCCTTGTGCATACACAAGTGCTCTCCCCCTTAGCTGTATCCCCAGCCCTTTTTATTTTATTTTGAGGCAGAGTTTCACTGAGTTGCTCAGGCTGGCCTTGAATTCCTGGGCTCAAATGATTCTCTACATTCAGTTTCCTCAGTACTGGAACCACAGATGCACACTGCTGCTTTAGGGTAGTTTATAATAAGGTTTCTCTGAGTTTCAGAATATGTTTAACAGTTGTGCAAAAGTTTTAAATAGTCTCAGTTCTCTTTTTTCTTTTTTTAATGAAGAGCAGTTACTGTGATGTCTAGACACCCTACCAGGTGGAGGAGTAATTAATTACTGGGTAATCAGTATAGCTTTTATGCAGATGAAGGGAAAATGGATTCATCAGCAGATCCCAGACCATGTTTCTAGGTTTCTAATCCATCTCTACCTTGCTTCTCATTCTTTCTCTAGCCTCCTCCAATTAGACCTTTTAAACTTTCACTGAGATTATGTAATGCCACTTTTTTTTTTTTTTGGTGGTACCGGGGATTGAACTCAGGGGCACTCGACCACTGGGTCACATCCCAGACCTTTTTTGTATTTTATTTAGAGACAGGGTCTCACTGAGTTGCTAAGTGCCTCACCATTGCTGAGGCTGGCTTTGAACTCGTGATCCTCCTGCCTCAGCCTCCCAAAGTGCTGGGATTACAGGTGTGCGCCACCGCGCCTGGCTGAACAACATAACTTTTTATACCATAAATCCTAGTTCATGGTGCATATTCAATAGATGTTTTATTAAGTGGGTGAATATAGAAGAAATAGATTCACTCACATTCCTGTGTAGGCGCCCTGTTCTTCTGCTCCAGGAGTCTAATACTTAGTTTCTCCAGATTCTCTGTAGTGCTTAGGAACTTTAAAAAGTGTTGTTTTTTAAATTTTTGGTGGTACTGGGGATTGGACCCAGGGATGCTCTATTGCTAAGCTATATCCTCAGCCCTTTTTATTTTTATCTTGAGACAGGGTCTCACTAAGTTGCCCAGTCTGGCCTCCAACTTGCAATCCTGCCTCAGTCTCCTGAGTCACTGGGATTACAGGTGTGTGCCATTGCACCTGGTTTGTATTGTTATTTTCATTTTTTAAATTATTTATTTTTTGGGTACTGGGATTGAACCCAGGGGCCCTTTACCACTGAGCCCTTTTAATATCCAAGTCCTTTTAATTTTTGAGATAGGGTTTCAATAAGTTGCTAAGAGTCTCTCTAAATTGCTGAGGCTGGCCTTGAACTTGTGATCCTCCTGCCTCAGTCCCCTAAGTTGCTAGAATTTGGGATGTTAGCCACCACTCCCAGCTTATTATTTTTAGTCAATACATAATTTTACATTTTTATGGGCCACAGTGTGCCATTCCAGTCCATGTATGCAATGTGGAAAAGTCAGATTAGTGAACTGGCATATTCATCACCTCAAACATTTATCATTTTTTTTGTGCTGGGAACCTTCAGAGTTCTCTCTACTGGCTTCAGTGTGTTTTTCTAGTGGGAGCAAGCCCTTCGGCTCCTGTTCCTGTCCTTTGCTTAGTGTCTGATGCTCTCATATGTTTGCAGGTACTCTGTTCCACCTGAGCATGGAAAACGGTTGGAGCGCCTCGCCAAAGGTATTGTCTCCTCCCTTCTGTGAGCTGTGTCCTAGCTCTCAAATGTTCATTCTCTGTGGTAAGATCTTGTGTGGACTTTGACAGACTTACAGAGAGGGAATGGGCTCAACTATCAGATTGACTCTCTTAGCAGAATAGCTACAACTGAGCCTTTCCCTACTGTATCCAAAAAGGTACTTTTAGTCCTTCCTTTGACGATCTTTATCTCAGTCCCTCCAACCATTGGTTTCTATAACCAGGAAAGTATACAAATCATTTTGATTCTGGTTCTTTTGCCAAAACCCCAACTGTTAATATAAAAATCAAGTTATTTTGTGGTTTGATCTTTTATGTGGATTAGATTTGTACCTCTAGAGAGTCTTATTTCAAAAAAGTCAGGGTAGATTATGCTGTAGATGTGTTACTTCTGACAAAAGAATGCAGTCTCAATCTACTGGAGAAAGTTCTAAAAAATTTCAAAGTGCTGTGAAGAACAGAGGCAGCTTGGATGCTGTCAGTCCCCCAGACAAGTTTGATTACCCATATAATACCCTACCTGGAGAGCTGCACTGTAGAATTTTAGGAGTCTGCCCAGAGATAGAAAGATCTCTTTCAGATGAGAGTCACAGGAATGAAGTGACTCCAGGATTATACAGCTAGTGTGGAGCATGGAATAAACTCAGACCCATTGTGCATTTAAACAGGCTTTTTCCCAGGAAGTGCTCAAAGCTGTGAGGCTTTTCTCCGCCATAAGATGACCCTGATTTCCCCTTTAATGCTGAAGAAATACGGCATTCCCTTTGACAAGGTGAGCTGACATTGCATATGAAGTCCTTAGTCTTACATAGAGACTATACTTTCTGGTTTTTGTTTCACAGAATTTTATTTTAGTTTGTCACCATCACTTTGATTTAGGGTGGGACTTTGATCCAAAAGGGGGGACTAGGGCTGGGGTTGTGGCTCCCCTGTGTGAGGACCTGGGTTCGATCCTCAGCACCACATAAGTAAAATAAAGGTATTGTGTCCACCTACAACTAAAAATAAATATTTAAAAAAAAAAAAAGGGTGGGGAACTAGTGGGCCATGAGAGTGTCAGTCACCTGCACAGTGTTGAACTTGGAGGAAGGGTTAATTATAGTCATGATATGCATCTAGTGTCTTAAGGCTTTTCATTTTATACAAGACAGAAGACCCCAGTAGTATATGACTTCTCCTTGGTTGCTCAGCTAATTGGAGGCTGAACCAGAGCCCAGGAGTCCCATTTTATTTTTATTTATTTATTTATTTATTTTTATTTTTTAGATGTAGGTGGACACAATACCTTTATTTTATTTATTTATTTTTGTGTGGTGCTGAGGATTGAACCCAGTGCCTCACACATGCTAGGCAAGTGCTCTACCACTGAGCCACACCCCCAGCCCCAAGAAGTCCCATTTTTTGGTCTCTGTCATGTGGGGGCAGCTACTTTAAATCTGTTCTTCTTTAGGTGACTCAAGAAGCTGGAGAGTTCATGATCACTTTCCCTTATGGTTACCATGCTGGTTTTAATCATGGCTTCAACTGTGCAGAGTCTACCAATTTTGCTACCCGTCGTTGGATTGAGTATGGCAAACAAGCTGTGCTGGTAAGCCCTCTTAATGTCTTTCTATCATACTGACTAAAAATGTCTGGTTGAGTAAATTCTTGTTAGTATCAGAATATTTCTTTTTTTTTTTTAAATTTTTTTTTAGTTGTTGATGGACCTTTATTTTGTTCATTTATTTATACATGGTGCTGAGAGTTGAACCCAGTGAGGCAAGTGCTCTACCACTGAGCCACAACCCACAATATTTTAAAGAAAATATTTCTTTAAAGTGCTGAAATTCAGAAAGACTGGCTGGAAATGTGTAGAAGTACCAGCTTTTTGTGTTCATAAAGAATTCTTAATAATATATTCAGGGGGCTGGGGTTGTGGCTCATCGGTAGAGTGCTTGCCTAGCATGTGCACGGCCTGGGTTCGATCCTCAGCACCACGTAAAAATAAATGCATTGTGTACAACTAAGCCAAATAAATTAATATTAAAAAAAATAAACTCTATAAAAAAATATATTCAGCCATGGGGCTGGGGTTGTGGCTCAGATGTAGAGCGCTCGCCACGTGCATGGCCTGGCTTTGATCCTCAGCACCACGTAAAAATAAAACGCATTGTGTACAACTAAAGCAAATAAATACATATTTAAATATATATATACATATTCAGCTTTGTGAAGTAAAAAGTGAGATTCCATTTGGAATTAAAACTGTACTCACACATTATCAGTATTTCTTGCTGTGGCCATTCTGAGATTTCTCTTGTTGAAAAAGTCTTAGGCATTTACTTTTTTTTTTTTAAATATGTATTTATTTGTTTTTAATTGTACACAATGCCTTTATTTTTTTTTTTTTTTTTAATATTTATTTATTTGCTTTAGTTGTACACGATGTGTTTATTTGTACGTGGTGCTGAGGATCGAACCCGGGCCGAGCACGTGCTAGGCGAGCGCTCTACCACTGAGCCACAATCCCAGCCCGGCATTTACTTTTGTTATAGGCAAGGAGCAAGGCTGTGCTATAGCCCAGAGTACTAGGCTTGTTTGTGTAGTCCTGACTTGGATAGATATCCAAAGGCATGTGGCTGTTGACCATCTCAGGACCTAGGCGCAGAGCCACATCACTGCCCATCCTCTAGGTACCCTCGTTAGTGCCCAGGTGTACTCACTGCTTGTGCCAGCACTCTATCCTTTTTCTGCTTCCCTCATCTTTGAAGGCTCTGTAAGGGCAATGTGCCCCTTGGCTTGTGACCTAGAACAGTTTGGTTTTAAAACGTCTCATGCTTTGTTGTACTTGGAGGGAGGAGATGGGATGTGGGGTTGAGGCAGAAACAGATAATGTGTGCTTCACCTGCTGGCTACTTGTGACAGTGCTCCTGCAGAAAGGATATGGTGAAGATTTCCATGGATGTGTTTGTGAGGAAGTTCCAGCCAGAAAGATACAAACTTTGGAAAGCTGGGAAGGACAGCACAATTATTGACCATACTGTGCCTACACCGGAAGCAGCTGAATTTCTCAAGGAGAGTGAACTTCCCCCAGGAGCTGGGAATGAGGAGGAATGCCCAGAGGAGGATATGGAAGGAGTTGAAGATGGAGAGGAGGGAGACCTAAAGAGAAGGTAACTGGCAGCCATTTGGACCTGACTGTTAAGAATGGGGGTCTGGGTAGCTCCCAGAACCTGTGGAGAGGTTGTGACTACGTGGGGTGTTTAAGCCATAGCTGAGGGAATTTTCTTCTTAGTAAAGGTTCCAAAACCCTCAGAGCTGGAGCATTCAGCACTTCCTTGTGGCTCTTACCCAGCAATGAAGATAATAAACCTGTAGTTGGCTGGAGCAAGGAGTAGGGCTCCCCTGTGCCAAGAAAGTCATTTTTTCCTATCAGAGTGTTTTCTGTTTTTTTATTCTATTTTATTTTTGTGATACTAGGGGTTGAACCCATGGGTGCTTTATCACTGAGTTGCACCCCCCCGAAATGTTTGTTTAAAAAGAAGAAAGTAATGGTGGGATCAAGACTTTCTGGGGCAGTGGCAGTAGGAAGATAAGGCTGCTGGTGTTGTCAGGATCTGAGCCAGTGCTCTGAGAAGAGCTTGTCCCATTTCATGTGGGAAAGACGAGAAGGACATTTATGGGCTATTTAATATAGGCTAGGCACTCTGCTGGGTTCTCCATGTACCTTTTCTCAGTCTTCACCCCAAATCTGTGAGGTGGGTTGGGATATCTATACTTTCCAGATGATGGACTTAAGTTCAGAGAGGTGAAGTCTTTTGTCTCGGATCACACAAATAAGAGGTGGCCTTGAATTTTGAACCAGTACTGACAGGCCCTGGGCGTTCATTTTGGGTGTATTTGCACAAGGTTGAATGCATTTGGGTAAGTGATTGGATATGTGGATTCCAGAAGGTTTGTTCTCTTTCAGCCTGGCCAAGCACCGTATAGGAACAAAGAGGCACCGGGTTTGTCTTGAATTACCACAGGAAGTAAGTCAGAGTGAGCTCTTCCCCAAGGAGGAGCTGAGTTCTGGACAGTATGAAATGACAGAATGTCAGGCCACCCTTGCTCCAGTGAGGCCCACCCACAGCTCTGTGCGTCAAGTTGAGGATAGTCTGCCCTTCCCAGGTGAGTAGAACATGTGCATTTTTCACAGTCCTGACAGACACTTGTCTGTCCTGTGTGCCATGCTTATTGAGTGCAGGATCAGAAATAAAAAAGGCGAGAGCGCCGGTGGCGCACGCCTGTAATCCCAGCACTTGGGAGGCTGAGGCAGGAGGATCGCGAGTTCAAAGCCAGCCGCAGCAATGGCGAGGCACTTAGCAACTCAGTGAGACCCTGTCTCTAATAAAATACAAAAAAGGGCTGGGGATGTGGCCCAGTGGTCAGGTGCCCCTGAGTTCAATCCCTGGTACCAAAAAAAAAAAAAAAAAAAAAAAAGGCGAGAGTGTGGTCTGTGAGCAGACCTGTAATCGGACTGTGAGAAATGCTTTGGGGATATGCAGGGTGGAAGAGGCATGGAGGGGGATAGGCCTGTTTCCCTTGTGAGGAGTGAGAGAAACTGAAATGTTTGGTGAAGGTGACTGATGAAGTAAGATGGGCATGAAAATGGGAAGCAGCACCATGTCATGGGAAGCTGGTGGTGTTTTACTCTAAATGGGATATATTATAGTGGGAAGGGTGGAAGACAGTTATGTGGCGGGGAGATGAGGCTGGAAAAGAGGGATGAGATGATATAAGTGTGGACTACCATTTTGTTTTTTATTTTTTGGTATTGGGGATTGAGCCCAGGGAGGATTAACCACTGAGCCATGTACCCAGTTCTATTTTTTATTTTGAGACAGGGTTTCACTAAGTTGCTTAGGGCTTTGCTTGGTGGCTGAGGGTGACCTTGAACTTAAAGTGCTCTTACTTCAGCCTTGCATGTAGGTGGGATTATAGGCATGCGCCAACACCCTGCTCCTTACTTTTTATTTTTATTTATTTTGTTTACAATGCTGGGGATTGAACCAAGGGGCACTCTACCATTAAGCTGTGTCCCTAGCTCTTTTATTTTTTATTTTATTATTATTATATTTTGGTGGTGCTAGGTATTGAACTCAGGACCTTATCCGTGCTAGGCAAGCACTCTACCAACTGAGCTATATCCCCACTCTATTTTTTATTTTGTGTAGTTTCTGGTCCTACTTATTGATCCTGGGACAACCTACCACTGAGCTACATCCCCAGTCCTTATTTATTTATTTTTTTAGGAGTACCAGGGATTGAACTCAGGGGCACTCGACCACTGAGCCACATCCCCAGCCCTTTTTTGTATTTTATTTAGAGACAGGGTCTTACTGAGTTGCTTAGTGCCTTGCTTTTGCTGAGTCTGCCTTTGAACTTGCGATCCTTCTGCCTTAACCTCCTGAGCCGCTGGGATTACAGGACACACCTGTGCTGGGCCCAGTCCTTATTTTTTATTTTGAGACAGGGCCTTGTTAATTTGCTCAGGGGTTTTGCAGTGTGGCTGAGGCTGGCCTCAACCTTGGAATCTTCCTGCCTCAGACTTCTGAGCTGCCGGAATTATAAGTGTGCACCACTATACCCAGCATCCCTTATATTTTTTATTTTGAGATAAGTCTTGCCAAGTTGCCCAGGATGGCCTCAAATTTAGGATTCTCCTGCCTCAGCCTTGCAAGTAGCTGCAATTAACAGGTGTGTGTCAGTCATCATGCCCAGCTTATTTAAAAAAAATATTTAATTGACATAAAGTTGTACATGTTTATGGGGTACAGTGTGGTAATTTAATTTGTGTGTATTGTATGTAATGATCAAATTCAGGGTGTCTGCCATTTTAGAGTTTGTTTACTTGCAGGTTTGAGGATCTATTTGTATGAGAATGGTGTGGTCAGTAGTGCTTCAGAGCAGTCAGCAGGTTGTCATGAGGCTAGAATTATTAGTGAGAGGCTTGTGTCAGTCTTGGTCAGGCTTGAAGAAGTCTGTTGATGCCATGGTATGTCTGCTGACAGTCACATAGCCCTGTATACTCAAACCTAAGGCTGGGTTGGCTTCTCTTCAGCAAGTCTTCTGGCTGGGGTATCTGGATCCTCTGCTGAGCTTAGGCCTCCATCTCCTGCAGGAGTGTGAGGAAGTGGCAGAGCTGCTTGCTGAGTGCTCTCTGTGAAGGCTGTTAGCAGCCGTTACAGTTAGGAGGTCTGAAGATAAGTGGTAGTATCCTCACATGACAAATTAGAAGAAGAAATGGAGGCCTGAGTGGCTGAGGTGTTAGCCCAGACCATACAAGAACCCTATAATTGACAGCCAGAATTTGAAACCAGGTCTTACTTCCAGCCCATGTTCTTTGTGTTTTGTCATTTTCTTCATGAAGTTCACATGTGCAGGAGGAGCCTGGCTTTTTCTAATGTCTATGTATGTTTCAGATTACTCTGACTCCACTGATGTTAAATTTGAAGAGCTCAAAAATGTGAAGCTAGAAGAGGAGGATGAGGAGGAGGAACAAGAGGCAGCTGCTCTGGATCTTTCTGTGAATCCTGCTTCTATAGGAGGACGTCTTATCTTCTCGGGTTCCAAAAAGAAATCATTTTCTAGCCTGGGTTCCAGTTCTTCTCGGGATTCTCTTTCTTCTGATTCAGAAACCAGTGAGCCTCTCTCCTGTCAAGCTCAAGGGCAAACAGGAGTTCTCACTGTGCACAGCTATGCCAAAGGGGATGGCAGAGTCACCATGGGAGATCCATGCACAAAGAAGAAAGGCAGTGCCCCCAGAAGTTTCAGTGAACAGGAGTTGGCAGAGGTATGTCTCCGGGCAATGGTGTGGGACCCAGCTACCCTGGAAGACATCCTGTGGAGGGAAGGTGGGCCTGTGGGGTGGAGGTGCTGTAGGTGTCCAGGAGAGCGGGGAGAAACCCCATGTCAGTGCCTCCAGCCTGCATTGTTGTGTCAGATGAAAAGCCAGGTGACATTCTTTCTTTCTTAGCTTATTCTTTACGGGGAATTCAGTTTCTACTGTTGGCCCAGAGCATTGTATCTCAGCAGCTTCAGTGACTGGCAGATCCTCAGCCCAGTTGAGTGTACACTAGTGTGGGTGGGACCCCTTCCTTTGACCATCCTTGCCTTAGAAGCACAAGGGTTAGAATGGTAGCCATTATAGCCCAGATGCTTGGGGGTTTGGGATTAGATGGCCCTTTTACTCTAAAATTCAAGGGTTTATTTTCAGAAAGCCTGACTTTCCTGGGGAGGCCCAGCATATCATTGATGGGGCATCCTTTTGGAAATCAGGATGTTTTCCCAAAACTGCAAATGTGAACATGTTTGTTTAGCCTTCATCCTAGATCACACTGTCACCAGAAGCTTTGTCTTGTTAGTTTTGTGTGAACTGTGAGTGTGCCATGCTGAGAGGGATTCAGAGCTGTGTTAGGTGCAGCTGGACTCCTCCCACACAAGTGACCTGCTTCAAGTGACCATGCAGTAGCATGGCTTCACAGTTTGTGTGGACCAAGCTTCTGCTTGTGTGGAGTGGCGCATAGTAGAAGCTCATGCAGAAGAAAGTCCTTGTGATTCCTTATTCTTGTACCTTTACTTTTTTTTTTTTTTTTTTTGTGCTTGGTATCAAACCCAGAGTCTTATGTTCTTTTAAGTACACATTCTGTCACTGAGCTATACCTCCGATTCCTCTCTTACTCTTTATCTCCTAAAAGTGTTTTATTATGGATGCTATGGTGCATGCCTGTAATCCCAGCTACTTGAGAGGCTAAGGCAGGAGGATCTCAAGTTTGAGGCCAGCCTCAGCAACTTAGGCCTTAAGCAACTTAGCGAGATCCTGTCTTAAAAACAGGCTGGGGCCGGGTGTGGTGGTGCACGCCTGTAATCCCAGCACTTTGGGAGGCTGAGGCAGGAGGATTGTGAATTCAAAGCCAGCCTCAGCAATGGCAAGGCACTTAGTAACTCAGTGAGACCCTGTTTCTAAATAAAATACAAAAAAGGGCTGGGGATGTGACCCAGTGGTCAAGTGCCCCTGAGTTCAATCCCTGGTACCACAAAAAAACAAAACAAAAAAAAAAAAAACCAGGCTGGGGATGTGGCTCAGTGGTAAAGTGCCCCTAGGTTTAAAAAAAAAAGTTTTTATTGAAAAACTTCTAAAATATGTGGAAATAGAATGCCATCATAAGTCCCTATGCTCACTCATCGTCCATGTGTAATTATTAACATTTGATGTATTTGTTTTGTATCTGCTTTGGATAAATTACTAATACTCATTTTATATCCATATATATATATATATATATATTTTTTTTTTTTTTTGGTACCGGGGACTAAACTCAGGGGCACTTGACCACTGGGCCACATCCCCAGCACCCCCCCTTTTTTTTTTAATATTTATTTGTTTTTTTTTTTTTTTTTTTTTTTTTTTTTGGTACCAGGGATTGAACTCAGGGGCACTTGACCACTGGGCCACATCCCCAGCCCTTTTTTGTATTTTATTTAGAGACAGGGTCTCACTGAGTTGCTAAGTGCCTCGCCATTGCTGAGGCTGGCTTTGAACTCACGATCCTCCTGCCTCAGCCTCCCAAAGTGTAATATTTATTTGTTTTAGTTGTACACAATGCCTTTATTTTTACATGGTGCTGGGGATCGAACCTGGGCCGTGCACATGCTAGGTGAGCGCTCTACCGCTGAGCCACAACCCCAGCCCCCCAGCCCTTTTTTTGTATTTCATTAGAGATAGGGTCTCAGTTGCTAAGTGCCTTGCTATTGCTGAGGCTGGCTTTGAACTTGCGATCCTCCTGCCTTAGCCTCCCAAGTGCTGGGATTACAGGTGTGCGCCACTGCGCCTGGCTTGTATCCATATTTTCTTAGTATTACCAGTAGTCCCTTTTTTTTTTTTTTAATATTTATTTATTTACTTTAGTTGTACACAATGCAATGCATTTTATGTTTTACGTGGTGCTGAGGATCGAACCCGGGCCGCGCACGTGCTAGGCAAGCGCTCTGCCGCTGAGCCACAAATCAGCCCACCAGTAGTCCCTTTTTTTTTTTTGGTACCGGGGATTGAACTCAGAGGCGCTCGACCACTGGGCCACATCCCCAGCCCTTTTTTGTATTTTTATTAGAGACAAGGTCTCACTGAGTTACTAAGTGCCTCGCCATTGCTGAGGCTGGCTTTGAACTCGTGATCCTCCTGCCTCAGCCTCCCAAAGTGCTGGGATTACAGGCGTGCGCCACCGCGCCCGACTCCAGTAGTCCCTTTTTATGGTTGTTTTTTCCCCTTGTCTTTAATTTTTTTGGGGGGTGGGGTGGGTACTAGGGATTGAACTCAGGGCATTCAACCACTGAGTCACATCCCCAGCCCTATTTTGTATTTTATTTAGAAACAGGGTCTCATCTTGCTTCGCTTTTGTTGAGGCTGGCTTTTTTTTTTTTTTTTTTTTTTTTAAATATTTATTTGCTTTAGTTGTACACAATGTGTTTAATTTTACATGGTGCTGAGGATCGAACCCGGGCCGCACACGTGCTAGGCAAGCATTGTACCGCTGAGCCACAATCCCAGCCCGAGGCTGGCTTTGAACTCAACGATCCTCCTGCCTCAGCCTCCCAAGCTGCTGGTATTAAAGAAATGTACCACCACACCAGGATCCCTTTGTATTTAATTCTCAAATACTTCTCATTGCGTTCTCTGAGTCTCAGAGCTGTTTCTGTAATCTTTCTTTTACCATTTGAGTGTTCTGCCATCCATCTCATAATGGTTGCAGACTAATGAGCGAATAACCACTGTGTTTCCTTCTCATTGCCTCTGGTTGCTGCTCTCACTGCCTCTTATGAGAGCCTCTATGAGAGAGGGCTTGTAGCATTTCCAAGCTGGAGTTCCTTATACTTGTACTGCCATCTGGCCATTCTTGGTCACAAGCCCTCAAGCCTCCATGTTCTTCTGTGGTGCCACAGTTTGCCCTGTCCTGCTTTTCCTGCATCCTCCTGACTGTGTTGCCATCATGATCACAAAACAAAAAAAAGAAGTAGCAAGGACTTATTATATACTAAATACTTTATATGCATTGTTCAGTCTGTGTATTACTATTAAATTAATTTTTTAGAGACACATTTTTCTGTTTTTATTTATTTTTTTTAAGCATGCAAAGAAGCAATAAAAAATACTGTGATATCCATCTCTTTTCCTCCCAATTTTAAACTGGTTAAGTGATAGATAGAAGAATCAGGCAAATGGAGCTTTGTATATTACCATGTTACCAGTTAACATGATTGAACAAAGTGATTTTTAACCCATGGCTAAATGGCTTTTCTACTCATTTAATCTTTTTTTTTTTTTTTTTTTTAATGTAATTTTAGATGTTGATGGACCTTTATTTTATTCATTTATTTATATGTGGTGCTGAGAATTGAACCCAGGGCCTCACACAAGCGAGGCAAGTGCTCTTACCACTAAGCCACAACTCCAGCCCCTACTCATTTTATCTTAATTTGATAGATGATCTACCTAGTCATAGGCAGTCCTGATAGCCAGAGGCTCCTTGTGGGGAAGAGTATTTTCCAGTCAGCATCCACATAGCAAGAGTAAGACTAGAACACTCTTACTGAAAAAGGCAGATCCTGGCTAAGTGGTGCACACTTAACACATCCAAGGCAGTAAGAGAAACCAGGAATCCTTCCACATGGAAATCAGCAGGCAAAGGATGTTTCTAGCAAGCCTCTCTTCAGTCCTCTGCTCACAGCCTTCCTGGTTCCTCTTCCTTTCTGTGTGAACTTGTCAGCTTTAGCCTGATGTCTAAGTCATCCCTGTATCCCAGCATATGCTGGCTGGTTAAACTTAAATTCTCCAAAAATACCATGACTGCACTGCCTCATTGCTCTCCTTTTTAATCATTTATGGCCTGTTTACTTGGGCCAGGACTGTACCTTTAAGGAACTCAAGCTCCTCAAGGACTAGAGGAATAGACAGCACTTGATGATAGGTGAAGTAGGACCAGCTGAAGCTTTGGCAGCTTTGCCTGTGGTTGGGGGAGGAGTTCAGGATGACTGTAGAGAAGGAAGCATTTTGCCTGAGTCAAGAGGTTATGAAGAGTATGCCAGGTAGATAGAATGAAATTGAAGCAAGAATCTAGTAGAAAAAGATGTTCTACATGGTGATGATAACACATTGGGGTCTGCAGAAGTTGAGTTTGTCTCAGGCATATAGGATTGGAAAAGACCTTGGATACAGTTAGAGGGCATTAAGAACTGGTAGTCCCAGCTACTTTGGAGGCTGAGGCAGAAGGATAGCAAGTTCTAGGCTAGCCTCAGTAACTTAGCATGACCCTATCTCAAAATAAAAAATAGAAAGGACTAGGAATATAGCTCAGTGGTAAAGTTCCCAAGATAAAAGAAAAAGAAAAAGCCTGAACATAGTGAGAGGCTTGAGAGGGGAGGGTGGGCTGGCAGAAGAAGGCCTCTTACCCCCAATCTGTTTGGAGACCAAGAGCTTTCATGGTGTGTATGTATTTTTTAATTAAAAAAAAAAAAAAAGTTATTGGGCTGGGTTTGTGGCTGAGGGGTAGAATGCTAGTCCAGCGTGTGCGAGGCCCCTGGGTTCGATCCTCAGCACCAAATAAAAATAAATAAATTAGGGGCTGTGGTTGTGGCTCAGTGGTAGAGCACTTGCCTAATACATGTGCAGCCCGGGTTTGATCATCAGCACTACATAAAAATAAAGGCATTGTGTATAACTAAAAATAAATAAGTAAATATTTTAATAAATAAACTAATTAATTAAAGTCATTGTGTCTGACTACAACTAAAAAATATATATATATTTTTTGGTACCAGGGATTGAACTCAGGGGCACTCAACCACTGGGCCACATCCCCAACCCTTTTTTGTATTTTATTTAGAGACAGGGTCTCACTGAGTTGCTAAGTGCCTCTCCATTGCTGAGGCTGGCTTTGAACTGGTGATCCTTCTGCCTCAGCCTCCCAAGTGCTGGGATTACAGGTGTGCGCCACCATGCTTGGCTAAAAAATAAATATTAAAAAAAATTTTTAAAGTTTATTATATTTTGTTGTACCTTTTTAAAATTTATTTTATGTGGTGCTGTGGATTGAACCCAGTGCCTCATACAAGGTAGGCAAGAGCTCTACCCCTGAGCTACAACTGCAGCCCCATATACATTAATATCATTAATAATAATATATTAGTATTATTATTATATTAATATTCATTTGTTCTAATGTTATACATGACAGAATGCATTTTGACATATCATACGTGAATGGAGTATAACTCCTCATTCATCTGGTTGTACATGATGTGTAGAGTTACACAGATCATGTAAACATATATGCACATAGGGTAATAATATCTGATTCATTCTATTCTGCCCATATTCTTTTTTTTTTTTTTTTTTTAAATATTTATTTATTTATTTGCTTTTAGTTGTACACAATGCGTTTTTACGTGGGTGCTGAGGATCGAACCCGGGCCGTGCACGTGCTAGGCGAGCGCTCTACCACTGAGCCACAACCCAAGCCCCCCCATATTCTTTTAAATGCAGACCACAAAAAATGCAAAGTCAATAATGCAGTGAGAACTGCATGTTCTACTTATAGCCTAACAGATTGTTAGGCTCTTGTCATGTTTTCTTTACCTATTCTGTTTTTTTATTTGTTCAGTTTTTGAAAGCAAAACCCAGATACCTTGCCATTTTATTCCTACACTAGTTGTATTTCTATTTTTTAATTTATTTTTATTTACTTATTTTTGGTACCAGGGATTGAACTCAGAGGTGCTTGACCACTGAGCCACATCTTCAGCCCTTCTTATTTTTTGAGAATGAGGTCAGGGGAATGAGGAGAGAATGCTTTGTCCAGAGCCAGGGGAGAAGTACTTAAGACGGGGAGATAGGACTATGAGTGCCTTGTATTAAAGGGCAGCAACCTGCCAAGGGAGGGAAGTTGAAGGTACTGGGGGAGAGGGAAGTGATTGGATCCTGGTGGGTCTAACAAGATGGGTAGGAATAGGATGCCAGAGCATGTGGAAGGAACTGCACATAGGCTTTTCCTTACCCCCCAACCAACATTGTGGTAAAATACACATGACATAAACTTTGCATTTTAACCATTTTTTAAGGTATTGTTCAGTGGTAGTAGTATATTTCACATTGTTGTGCAGCCTTCACCAGGATGCAGATGGTTTTTTTTTTTTTTTTTTTTTGTGGTACCGGGGATTGAACTCAGGGGCACTCGACCACTGGGCCACATCCCCAGCCCTTTTTTTGTATTTTTATTAGAGACAGGGTCTCACTGACTTGCTAAGTGCCTCGCCATTGCTGAGGCTGGCTTTGAACTCACGATCCTCCTGTCTCAGCCTCCCAAAGTGCTGGGATTATAGGCTTGCGCCACCACGCCCGGTTCAGATGGTTTTGAGGTAGGAGAAGGCAGGTTGTCTCCTCAGGTCTCCTGGGATCTGTCATGCCTACCTTGGTGCGACTTAGCTTTTATTGAAAGCTACTATTCCTAGAAATTTCCTTGGTTCCTGAATGGTTCCCTTTCTCCTTTGAAATCCTGTAGTACTTGCTTCTCAATGCAATTGTCATAGGTTGGTGAAGAAGATAAACTTCTAGAATCTAGGCTCTGTGCCACTTCATCCTCACTTTTGGAGATCATGCTTGGCCCATGAGCCCTTTGTAATCATGGAATGAGTGACTAGAAAGAATGTCAAGGTTAGGTTTGTTTATTTATTTTTTTCTTTTTGGGTGGGGGGCACCAGGAATTGAACCCAGGGGCGCTTTACCACTGAGCCACATCCCCAGCCCTTTTTATTTTTTATTTTGAGACAGGGTCTCGCTAAGTTGCTGAGGTTGGCTTTGAACTTGTGAGCTTCCTGCCTCAGCCTCCAGAGCCACTGGGATTACAGGTGTGCGCCACTGCGCCCAGCTCAGGTTTGTTTTCATAAGAAATTGACATCAGGACTGATTGATTAGATGGAATGGGAGACTGATAGGTGTGGGGCCTGAAGTCAAACAGCTTTACCCATCCCTAGAGAGGTTTGATTGCATTATGTCTATACTTGGAAACAGCTGTTTTTTATATATATATATTTAGTTGTAGATGGACACAATTTATGTATTGATTTTAATTTTGTGTGGTGCTGGGGATCAAACCCAGTGACTCACGCATGCTAGGCAAGTGTTCTACCACAACCACAGCCCAACTGCTATATTTTTTGAGAGTGCCCTCTCTTCTCCAACACAACTTCAGGATCCCCCAAGCTGCATTTGGTATCATTTGCTGTTCAGTGTACGTTACTGTTTACGTTAAGGGTCTTTTATAAGGCAGTCTGGTAAACTTCACTTTTGTTGAAAGTGCCCTGGTTTATTGCTGAAGTACCGGTTTCATTTAACTACAGAAAGAACCACAGTAGCATTCAACTTATAGAAGGTTTGGTTGGTTCAAGCTACTTTGAAAAAATGAGTTTCCAAAACGAGACTGGAAAACAGTTGCTGCTTTTCTGTATAGAACATGCCTTTATCACTGACCTTGACACTTTGTGCCAGATGTTAGAAGAAGAAACAGAATTCCAGAGGCTTGAGCTCTCCTATAGACAGCGGCCTGGGATACTCTACCTGCTGCTCCATCTATCCTCAAAAAGAGCCCTTTGGGGAAGAGTTCATGACCCCTTTTTTATGGATGTGTTTCTCCTTACCCAGGCCCACAGCTAGATGGCTGAACCGGGACTTGAGCTATCGTGTTGTTATATACTGAAGGGATCTAGGAAATGGAGCACATTTCAAGGGGTACAGCACTGTCTGGAGGTTGTGCCATGGAGCAGAAGGGACGTTTAATCAGGAGATAAGGAAGTGTGAAAAGACTCCCACATATTTGTGGGGTTTCTTTGGCGGGACAGGTGTGCTGGGGATTGAACTCAGGAGCACTCGGCCCTGAGCCACATCCCCAGCCCTATTTTGTATTTTATTTAGGGACAGGGTCTCACTGAGTTGCTTACTGTCTCGCTTTTGCTGAGGCTGGCTTTGAACTTGGCATCTTTCTGCCCCCGTTGGGATAACAGGCATGCACCACTACACTGGATGATTCCCACATATTTGAATAGATCTGTTTGGTCAGCATGATGTCAGTGGAAGGGACAGTCTCCACACTGTGACATCAGGTCTTCCTTTGACTGGGTTATGAGTTCTTCAAGGTTAGCATTGCCAGGGCATCACACACAGGGTACTGGGTATACATGCTGGGATATAGGAAGCACTTTGGACCAACAGGAGAATAAAGGCATCTTCCTCCTTTTCCACAGCCACAGTCTACTGTTCTTGATCTTGACTCCTATTTTTTCTAACACTTGGATCTATAAAAGGTTCTCTGTCTACCTACTACATTGTATTAGTTTTCTGTTGCTGCAACAATTATCATAAATTTAGAGACTCAAAACCACACAAATTTATTTTTTTATAGTTCTTGAGTTCAGAAGTGGGCAATGAATCTGTTAAAATGAAGATGATAATAGGGCTGTGTTCCTTCTTGGGTTCTAGGAGAAGAATCCATTTCCTTGTCCTTTACAGCTTCTGCAGGCCACCCTCATTCCTTGGCTCGTGACTCTTCTTCCATCTTCAAAGACAGCTAAACACCTAGCTAAATCTTTTGCACAACATGTCAATAGTTGGCTCCGTTTGCTTTCCTTGCCGGTTATTAGCATCATTGTGATTACATGGGGCCCACCTAGGTAACCCAGGATAATCCCCACTTTATAGCCATCTGATTAGCAACCTTAATTCTCCTTTGTCATAGTTATATTAACAGGGATTGGAATGTAGGCATCCTTTGGGGAGCATTATTTTTTTTCTACTATGTATCTTTTCTACTATGTATTTTTTTTTTCTATGAATTTTTAAAAAATGTTTTTTAAGATGTTGATGGAACTTTACTTTATTTATTAGTTAATATGTGGTGCTAAGAATTGAACCCAGTGCCTCACACATGCGAGACAAAGTGCTCTACCACTGAGCCATAACCCCAGCCCCTGTCTACTATATATCTTAAAATCTCCCTTTTATAACCTTTTTTTTTTTTTTTTTTTTTTTTTTTAATCTTTTGGGCATAAAACCATACTCATATAACCCCTATTGTGAAATTCGGTTTGGGAGAATGTTTCTTTCTCAAACTATGATCTGATTTCTTCTTTTGCTCTTAAAAATATTTCTTAAATAGAAATATTCCTTCTTTTGCTCTGTGATATGTTCATGTCTTAGTTCCTTATTGTCTGTCTGGTGGAACTAATCTCAGAAATAAGTCCTGACAACTCCCAGTTGCTGAGGGCTTTGGTAACCTTCCTGCTCATTTCTTCTGGTGTCTCATTTTTTATTTTTTAAAATATTTATTTATTTGCTTTAGTTGTACACAACGCGTTTTATTTGTACGTGGTGCTGAGGATCGAACCTGGGCCGCGCACGTGCTAGGCGAACACTCAACCGCGGAGCCACAACCCCAGCCCCAAGTGGTGTCTCCTTCTTGAAGCTGCCCCTTTTTTAGCTTTCTGAAATTTTTTTACCTGTCTGCCTCTGAATCATCTTTTCTCCCTTCTCTTCATCCCCATAGCTACAGAAGGCCTGATCTTCAGTCAAACTTATCTTTCACTGATAATCTCATCCACTTCATTTTTAATTCTGTATTTTTTGGTTTTCTGTTTTGTTTTGTTTTTAAATAGGGCCTTACTGTATTGCCCAGGTTGGTCTTAACTTGTGGGTTCAAGTGGACTACAAGCAAGTACCACTGTGTCTTGGCGACTTTTTTTTTTTTGGTACTGGGGATTGAACTCAGGGGCATTTGACCGCTGAGCCATCCAGCCCTTTTTTGTATTTTATTAGAGACAGGGTCTCACTGAGTTGCTAAGTACCTTGCCTTGCCATTGTTGGCAAAATTTTTATTATTGAACCTGATGGTGAGGATTCCCAGATTTATAGCTTTTGCTGTGACATCTTGTCTAAACCCCAGTCTGAATTTCTTACTGCCTCCCTGAGTATTTCCAAATGGGAGAGCCATGGATCTATAGCATGTATCCCACACACAGCATGTTTAATTTGGTTTGTTGTTACTCCCTACTTCTTCCACACGCATGGTTTTTTAAGCATCTAGCTTGGCGATCCAAGCTAGAAATCTCCACTGTTTTTGGTTCCTTTATTCTCATCCTTTTTCTTTCTAGTCTCTGCTACATGGTAGGTTTAAATGAACTTTATTTATTTATTTATTTATTTTTGTGGTACCGGGGATTGAACTCAGGGGCACTCGACCACTGGGCCACATCCCCAGCCCTTTTTTGTATTTTATTTAGAGACAGGGTCTCACTGAGTTGCTAAGTGCCTCGCCATTGCTGAGGCTGGCTTTGAACTCTCGATCCTCCTGTCTCAGCCTCCCAAAGTGCTGGGATTACAGGCGTGTGCCACCGCGCCCGGCTTAAATGAACTTTATTTTTATCTTGTCCTTTGTTACAGGACGTTTTTATTTTAAAACACATAAGAGGCTGGGCATAATGGCACAGGCCTATAACCCCATCTAGGCAGGAGGATTGCAAGTTTGAGGCCAGCTTCAGCAAATAAGCAAGATTCTCAGCAAGTTAGCAAGTCCCTGTCTCCAAATAAAGAATAAAAATAAAAAGGGCTGGGACTGTAGCTCAGTGGTAAAATACCCCTGGGTTTAGTCCACAGTACAAAACAAAACAAACATACATATTTATTTATTTGTAATGTATGTAGGTTGGAGTGCATGCTCCTAAATTCATTCATGTGGAAACACTACCAAAAAAATTTTTAGCAAGTATGGGGATTCTGGTTTGTTTTAGCTAACGAACCTTTTCTTTTTTTGGTACCAGGTATTGAACCCAGGGGTACTTAACCTCTGAGCCACATCCCTAGTCTTTTTTTATTTTTTATTTTGAGATAGGGTCTTGCTAAATTCCTGAGGCTAGATTTGAACTTGTGATCCTTCTGCCTCAGCCTCCCAAGTTGCTGGGATTACAGGCATGCACCACTGTGTCTGGCTAAAGAACCTTTCCTTAAGTGAAATCTTGTTCATTTGAAAATGTAAATCAAGCCGGGCGCGGTGGTGCACTCCTGTAATCCCAGCACTTGGGAGGCTGAGGCAGGAGGATCGCATGTTCAAAGCCAGCCTCAGTAATGGCGAGGCACTTAGCAACTCAGTGAGACCCTGTCTCTAATAAAATACAAAAATGGCTGGGGATGTGGCCCAGTGGTCGAGTGCTCCTGAGTTCAATCCCTGGTACAAAAAAAAAAAAAGAAAATGTAAATCAAAAGCAAAGCTGTTATGGTCAGAAATGAGGTGGGGCCCAGTTCATTCTGAGGTACATGTTTTTTGTTGTTGTTATAATGCTGGGGTTTGAAACTGGGGTCTTATGCATACTAGAGGTAAATGCTGTATCACTAAGACACCCCTAGTTTCCTGATGTACTTTTTGAAACCTGCCACTTCATACTGTCTGTGTAATGTGGGTCTAATTGAAAGTCTGTGATTGTGTTAGTCTTTGTGGACATCAGGAGTAACAGTCCCTAAGGTTTTCAGTCTTTCACCTTGTTCCTGTATTCTGCTGGCATCCTCACTTGCTCATCTGAGCTAGGATCACAACACTATCAGTCCGTTTCTCCACACCTCCTTCCTTTCCTGAGTAGACCTATTCTTTATACAGAATAGGTCCTTAGTGAGTATGTGTTGAATGAATGAGCAAGTGGACACTGAAACCTTTTAATAATATTCACATTTGGAGGAGCAGGCTCTATTCTACCTATACCTGGTTGGTGCACAGTTTGTTTTGTCTTGGGATCCCAGTTGTGGTCCTTAGTCTCTGGGGTTCTGTGTAGTTGCACATGGAGTTCATGGGCCCCCAGCATCTTTTCTGAAGTGGTGCTGCAGTGCTGCCACTTCTCTGTAGGATTCTACGGCATTAGTTTTTGTCACTGTTTTGTCTTCTTCCAGGCCTCATTTCCTTGCTTAATGGGTTTTGCCAATCCTGCATCTCCTAATGTCAGTATGACCAAAATTTTAAGTGTGTTGGTTAAAAAGAAACTCTTATGTAGTATTGCTGAGTCAATCCTGTACATCTTAAAACCTAATTACATCTGCTCTCGCATTATGTAAATGCAATGTTAAATCAATCTTCCCTTTGTAGCTAAGACAGAGTTTTAGATGCACTCTGTCCTGATATTCTCCCCTGGAGAAGAAACTAACAGGAATTAGCAGTATCCATGAGAGCTGAGGTTTCAACAGTTTATAAGGAAAAGCTGGCCTGTTTTCCTTGTAATGGTTTAAGTGCCTCACCCCTTTGAATGTCCTCTAGACTTTCAACCTGGATGGCCCTGCTACCTGGAACATCATAACAGGTGCTATACTGACTTCCTAGTCCAAAGAAAGGGGCAGCTGGGCTCCTGTGGGGCTCACAGACATGTCTTATAGCAGTGAGCTTAAGCGGGGAGGTGCATGGTTCTTTTGACCTAGAGAAGGATTGTTTTTGGTATATTTGTTTCAGGTTGCTGGGGATTGAACCCAGAGCCTTGCACATGCTAGGCAAGTGTTACACCACTGAGTGACATCCCTGGCCCACCAATTGGTTTTCTTTCTTTCTTTCTCTTTTTTTTTTTTTTTTTTTTTTTTTTTTATGGTACTGAGGATTGAACTCAGGGGCACTCGACCGCTGGGTCACATTCCCAGCCCTTTTTGTTATATTTTATTAGAGACAGTGTCTCACTGAGTTGCTAAGTGCCTTGCCATTGCTGAGGCTGGCTTTGAACTCGCGATCCTGCTGCCTCAGCCTCCCAAGTGCTGGAATTACAGGCATGTGCCACCACTCCCTGCTTCTTCTTCTTCTTTTTTTTTTTTAATATTTATTTGTTTTAGTTGTACACAATGTGTTTATTTTTATGTGGTTCTGAGGATTGAACCCGGGCCATGCATGTGCTAGGCTAGTGCTCTACCGCTGAGCCACAACCCCAGCCCACCAATTGGGTTTTTTTTTTTTTTTTTTTTTTTTTAGCATTTATTTATTTGCTTTAGTTGCACACAGTGCAATGCATTTATTTTTACGTGGTGCTGAGGATCGAACCTGGGCCACTCACGTGCTAGGCGAGCGCTCTACCGCTGAGCCCCAATCCCAGCCCCTCACCAATTGGTTTTCATTGTAAGTCAAACCTCTGCTGTGTATCAAGTTGAGACAAGACTAATTGGATTTCCCTTGGTCTGCTCAGGTTGCAGATGAATACATGTTTTCCCTGGAGGAGAATAAAAAGTCCAAGGGCCGCCGACAGCCTTTAAGCAAGCTTCCGCGCCATCATCCACTGGTGTTACAGGATTGTGTCAGTGATGATGGTAAGTGTAGTCTCCTCTCTTCACTAGGGAGAAAGTGGCTCATCACATTGGGACTTGCTCTGATAAGATGTCAGAAGCCCATGCTCAGGAAAAAAAGAATTGTCCTGTGGCTTAACTGTTCTCCCCAATATTCCATAAGAGGATGGGGTTTCCTTTTATATCTAATTTGCTAATCAAATTTTATTCTCAGTTTTGAGTATTATGATAAATACTAATATGTGGGATAATCGCATGCAGATTCTTTTCCTTTCTTCTCTTAGGAGGTACAAGGCTGATTTTTTTTTTCAGAATAGCAAATTCTGTCAATGATGCCATGCCCTGTGCTGGATGTGTGGATACAAAGGTAAATAAGATATGTCTGTTCCCTCCAGATGCTCACAGGGTAGTGGGGCAGGTAAACAGATCTAAAGAAAGAAGAGGCTCCAGTCCAGGCAGAGGAGACAGCATGAGTAACCATGGAGAGGAGAACAGGAGTGGATATGCAGAGGAACTGTTCTTGGCTCAGTGTGGCTCAAGTTCAAGGGTAAAGCTAGGAAGTGACAGGTGGGATAGGAGGAGCAAAGTAGACATGAGGCCAAATCATAGGCAGCGTTACATGTGAGCCCAGAGTGAGAATCTTTTCTCACAGGCCTTTTGGAGCTCTTGAAGTTATTTTAAGCAGAGAATGACATTGTCGGATAGACATTATAAAGACTGTTCCTCATGATGATGGCTGCTTTTTTTTAAAAAAAATATCTATTTATTTGCTTTAGTTGTACACAATGTGTTTATTTGTACGTGGTGTTGAGGATCGAACCTGGGCCGTGCACGTGCTAGACGAGTGCTCTACTGCTGAGCCACAACCCCAGCCCCTGATGATGGCTTCTTGAGGATGACTTTGAGCAAATAGTTGGGCTTTTGAGATATAAGATCTAAGCTAGGATGACAGTGGGAGGGGTGGAAGAAGGAAGTATAGAGAAGATCAAGCCAGCTGAATTTGGTGACTGGTATGGAGCTGTGAGGGCACTCAGTAAGGGAAAAGGATGAGTTGATGGCCTCTCTGGTTTTTAGCTCTGGTTGGGTTTGGAGACCTGCATTCAGTGTCTGGAGGATATAGACTTGGGGGTATCACAGAGGTGCTATTTCATATCATTATTAGAATAAAGGAGGTCAGTCATAGAGAAAGCACAGAAAGAAGTGAGCAGAGGTTGAGGATAGGCGCCCTGAGGAAGGAAGGGGGAAGCCTGTGAAGGAGACGGAGAAGAAGACTAGGAAACATATGCAAGGAAAACCAGGAACTGAGCACTGAAGCTCAGGGAGTGATGACTGTAGTGGAGACTGCTTTCCTATGCTGCCTGGATCCTAGGACCCAATAGGAAGAGTGCTGAAGAGCTTCAGCACCCTTGGGAGAGTGGAGTCACTTGACTTGCCTCTTTCACTAGTGCTGGGCCTTTTCCCACCTTGTCCCCTCCTTCCTGATCTGATGTCAGAGCCCTATCTCTGCAGTTTTCCTTGGTACAAAGCCCATGCATGATAAGCTAGGTGGGGAACAGCCCTGGAGATTCTGTGGTCAGAATAGTGACCAGATCTGGAGTCAGGTCACGAGGCGTCCCCTGAGCTTGTGCTCTGGCTCAGCTCCAAGAGTTCCAGCCTACTTGTGTGGTTGTCCACTTCATGCTTTAAAGGAACACAGATTGTAGAAACCTGAATTACCCATACACCTACCCCCCAGAGATGAGCACAGTGAATATTTAATGTATCATCTTCCTGATTTTTCCAGACATACATATTATGTCCTTGTATCTCTTTTTAAAAATAATCTGATTAATAAATTCCCCCAGCTTTTTGTGATAAAAGATGTTCAAATGTGGTAAGCTGAAGAAATGGGATCATTGCATGCTTTCCATGTGTGTTTAATGATTCTTTACGAGAACAGTGTCACTTAGTTTTGTATTGCTTTCTTTCTCTCAGTAGCTTAGTTTATGTATTTATATACACACCTGTCTTTCACATTCCTTGAAAGTAAGTTGTAATCATCAGATTACTTCATTTTACTATACCAGTAGGCACATTTCCTAAGAAGGATTGTTCCCTAAATACTGTACAACTGTCATACCTAGGACAGTAGCTCCATATATATTTTCATCTTCAATGCAGATTTTTCTTTTCCTGCTTGCCTCAAGAATGTGTTTTACAACTTTTTTCCTTTCATATAAACCAAACTAGGGTCACACATTATACTTTTAAGTTGGCTTTCTTTAGTCTCTTTTAGTCTGGTACACCCCTTGTCCCATTCTTTAAAAATTTTAGTTAAAATTTTTTTGTGTGCTAGGAATTGAACCCAGTTGTGCTTTACCACTGAGCTATATCCCTAGTCCTTTCTATTTTTTTTTTTTTAATATTTTTTAGTTGTAGATAGACATAATACCTTTCTTTCTTTCTTTCTTTCTTTCTTTCTTTCTTTCTTTCTTTCTTTTTCTCTTTCTTCTCTTTCTTCCTTTTCTTCCCTTTCTTCCCTTTCTTTCCTTTCTTTCCCAGAAAGGAACATGGGGGTACCTAGCACAACCCTTTAAAATATAAATTTAATTCTTAGCTTCCTGAGACACTGGATTCAGCCCACAGGCTGTTGTTAGCCAGCCCCTGATCAGACTTAGCATTATATTATAGGGCTAAGATGAGGATTCCCTGCTCACAACAGGCAGATACCCACTGACCTATCCAGAGGGAGCTGGAAAGTCCTGACCAAGGACCATGATATGACAAACTTTTTTTTTTTTTTTTTTTAGTATTTATTTATTTGCTTTAGTTGTGCACAATGCGTTTATTTGTACATGGTGCTGAGGATTGAACCTGGGCCACGCATGTGCTAGGCGAGCGCTCTACCACTGAGCCACAACCCCAGCCCCCTATATGACAAACTTTAAAGTTTGCCAGTTCCCTGTTATTTTTCCTTCCATGTTTCCCTTCAGTACAAATAAAGGGAAAACTCATCAAGGGAAAGAACTTAAGGTGCTGACATTTTGGAGGTAACTAATAACAGAGAGAAGGATTGAGCCTCACTTCGCTGTCCTTGGAGAGGAGGGCAGAGGATTGAATGTGGTAGCTGTTAAGGGGGAGCAGAACAGGTTGAGTTCCTGGGTAAAAGGAATAGTAGAGACCATGAATCATTCTTTCCAGAGGCAAGACCCACAACATCATCTAGGTACCAAAGGGGTCTGTTGATAATCATTTCACCCTTGGCCTTTATAACCCTTAGGAGTCTTCGGTTTAGTCCAAACCAAGGACTAGGAATCCTGGCTGTGCTTATCTGTTCTTCAGGCCTTACCACTCATGTGCATGGCTGGTGTTGATTTATGTTTCTGTTCCTCCCCTAGAGACCTCTGAACAGCTGACCCCTGAGGAGGAGGCTGAGGAGACAGAGGCCTGGGCCAAACCCCTGAGCCAGCTGTGGCAGAACCGGCCCCCGAACTTTGAGGCTGAAAAAGAATTCAATGAGACCATGGCTCAGCAGGCCCCTCACTGTGCTGTCTGTATGATCTTCCAGACGTACCATCAGGTAGGCCCACTCCACCCTTTCTGCAATCACAGGAAGGTAGATTTAATTGTGAGTACATACCTTGTCACTGTTTGTCTTAAGAGGGGCTTCCCCCCCCCGCCATTTTCCTCTTCTGCCCCACTCATGTGAAATAGGAATTTGGGGATAGAGAAAAAAAAGATGAGTACTCTCAAGTCTCAAAAGAGAAGTGCTGATGAACTGTTGGAATACAAAACAGTGTGGGGTGTGGGAGCAACCCAGTACATACATCCCTGCGACTGTGTCCTTGCCTGCAGAAAGTAGCATGATGTGAGGGTAGTGTGCAAGTACAAGGAAATTTGCCCTAAATTATGTAACTCTGATTTCTAGTTTGTGACTATTAACACCCCACTCAAGGGTTGCTTCTCTTCTCAAGATAGCCCACACTCTTTCTTTCACCTTTGGTCTGTAATCCTTGCTTTCCTAAATAAATATCTGCTTGCTCCTCAATATCTGACATATGCTGAAATTTTTTCCCATCACATTATGTCAAGGACCCCATTGTCCTGAGTTGAGGTCCTAGTCTCCCAGACCTTCTCCAGTCCTCCTCTGGTGACACTTGTATTGGCTAGGTTTCACAGGGCAGATAAACCAGCACTGTGGATTTTTACTTGAGAATGCTTTGGAGATGATGTGGCTCAGGCTCCCCTTGAACATGTACTCATCACAGACTTTAACTGGTTACAGAGCATTCTGCTTTTTTATCATCCCATTTGAGACTCTTCCTCCCAGATGTTGTACAGTCCTGGTCAGTCAGGGTACAGGACTATGATTTATCAAAGCCTGAACTTCTGGTGAAAACCAGATCCTCTGATGTTGTCACCATCTTTTCTTTCCCATTGTCACCAGGACCAGAAGTAACTAGGGCAGGGCAGAAGCAGAGGGCCTGATTGAAACAAGGGGGTGGGAAAGCACAGTTGCTGAGCTTTTGTGTGCCTGTCCCATGCTGGTGCATTGATGGCTTCACCATTACGAATCCTTCAGGCACTGACTCTAGAAGGCCAGAAGGCATTCATAGCAGCAGGTGCCACATGGCCAGCTCAGGCCCAGCTGGAATCTGCACAGGGTGACAGGCAGTTGAGCAGTCTCCTTTGGTTGGTTAAAGTAGAATTTGCTGCCCTGAGCCTGGCAGGGCCCCAGGTTCATGCATGCTGAAGGGTGAAACCTCAGACCAGCACATTTTGGACTAGTAACTCACTACTTTACATTCACAGAAAACAAAATGAAGAACTATATGTGCCATTGTGTTGTGGGGAAGTGACTGACCTGGTGGTTACTGGTTACTGTGAGTGAATCTACTAAGTGTAGCTCTACTAAGAGTTATGTGAATGGCATATATTCGGAGGGTGATGTGTTTTGGGGATCTGTCTCTGGAGGGAGCGTAACAGTGCCATCCAGCATCAGAGTCAGTATAGTTTGCCAAGGGAAGTATGTGGATATAATGTTCTTCCTGAAGGGGCCTGGAGCCCAGAATCATAGATCTGGGCTATGTAACAGTACTGCAGCTCAGGTGACATGCTGACTTAGACCATCAGAGGCAATCTGTGCTGGCCCATTAGGAGCATCTGCTCTGGGTGCTGTCCCTGAGTGGGACCACAGTGTATTACAGCACATAGGAGCCCTCAGTGGCAGCCTTGTTGCCAATATCTCAGTGCATTTTATTACCGCTCGGTTTGGGAAGATTGAAATCCCAGTTGCCTCTTACCTCGCTCCCTCTTCTCAGTTGTCCCCTAGGGGCCTTTGTTTGATGCTGCTGTGAGAAATTGAATTTGAGTCATTAGAGGTAACTTCATTTAGTAGTTCTGGGATAATGGCTGTGCACCCGGGAGCTGTAGCCATAGTCCTGTCGATAAGAGAGGCAGCTTTCTGCTGATGGAACAGGTGGGAAGCTGAGAGCACAAGTGCAGCTCACTGCGCTGTGCACTTGTTTTTTCCCCTTAGGTCGAGTTTGGAGGTCTTAGTCAGAACTGTGGAAACACTTCAGAATTATCCCCGCAGAAGCAGAGGACCAAGCCATTGATTCCAGAAATGTGCTTCACCTCAACTGGCTGCAGCACAGACATCAACCTTTCTACTCCTTACCTTGAGGAGGATGGCACCAGCATTCTAGTTTCCTGCAAGAAGTGCAGTGTCCGGGTCCATGCCAGTGAGTGCCTCTTGCCTTTCTCTGCATCCTCTGCCAGGAGCATGGTCCTATTCATGGGAAGTCCTTGTCACATGCGGGCCTCCCCACCCACCGTGCAAAGGCTGCTTATGTGTTCTTGGAGAGTTTGTTGCCCATCAGTGAGTTTGCTTCCACCAGTCAGCAATGTGCTCTCCTCTTGGTTGCACATGTCCAGAGGGGATTAGTTCTGCTACTTAATAGGTGTTTGCATCAGTGAATCCAGTTTTTATGGCCTTGGGCCAGGGCCTTGAGCCCTGGGATCTCTGACCTGGAATTCAGGTGTTTCTGTAACATTTGGTATCTTTGGGAGGTGGAAAAAAATTGCAAATCCATATTCTCACTCTAACTTCTGGGTTTAATTTGCTTTTCTCCATGTCCCTATTAGGTTGCTACGGGGTCCCCCCAGCCAAGGCTTCTGAAGAGTGGATGTGTTCTCGGTGTTCAGCCAATGCCCTGGAGGAAGTGAGTACTCCCACACGCTTCCTGTCTTCCCCCATGAAATTGGGTGTCCAGGGCCAGGCTATATCATCCTGGACTTTATGTCTATAGCAGTCTGTGTAGGGCATGGTAGTGATGTCAGAGAGTACGTATTGTGTAAACAAGTCCTGTGACAGTGAGAGTACTTACTGCCCACTTGTGACAGGGCTTGAATGGATCTGGAAGATGTTTGCTCCATTAAGTGTAAACCAGGTTGAGGCCCTCATGTAGAGGATTCATATATAACCCCCTTTAAATAATTCACCTGGGAAGAGTTAGAGCCTTAGGATGGGGACTTAGGTGGTTCATTTTGCAACCATCTTTTCATCATTGTCCCTGGAGTTGGTACCACCCCGCCTAGGAAGCAGTCCAGGCCTTATGGTGCTTCCAGTTTTGCAACTTTGCTTAGAATTGCTTAGAGAATATTAACAGCAAAGAGGATTATGTTAACTCAAGTGAATACTTGGTATCCTTCTGCTCCACATGGCATCTGTCTTCTACAGGGACATCCTGGTTATAGGGTGTGTGTTTGAAGCCCTACCTACCGTTATACTGCTTTCTAAGCCCAAGGTTAGAGTTGCCCACAGAAGGTGGAGGGGAGAGCAGATTGGATGTTAATGACTTGATGGTGACCAGTTTCTTCCCTTCCCTTCTGGGCAGGACTGCTGTTTATGCTCCCTACGAGGAGGGGCCCTGCAGAGAGCAAATGATGACAGGTGAGTGTTTTGGGCAGTCTCAGAATGCCCACGCTCAGTGCTGAAGCAGTGTGTAGTGGCTCTGCTTATCATAGTTGCTCTTCCAAGTGACCCATGAGGATTTGGGAAGTACACTGTGTGGAGCTCTTAGATACCATCTCCAAGACTAATTTTTTTAAAAAATATTTTTTTGAAATGTTGATGAACCTTTATTTTATTCATTTATTCATTTGCAGTGCTGAGAATCAAACCCAGTGCCTCACACATGCTAGGCAAGTGCTCTACCATTAGGCCACAACCCCAGTCCTCCAAGACTAATTTTTTAAAAAATATTTATTTATTTGTTTTTTAGTTGTACACAATGCCTTCTTATTTTTACATTGTGCTGAGGATCGAACCCGGGCCGCATACGTGGTAGGCGAGCATTCTACTGCTAAGCCACAACTCCAGCCCCCTAATTTCTTTTCTTTAGTTGTTGATAGACTTTTATTTTATTTATTTATATGTGGTGCTGAGAATCGAACCCAGAGCCTCACACATGCCAGGCAAGTGCTCTACTGCTGAGCCACAGCTCCAGCCCCATCCAAGACTAATTTTAACAAGGATGTTCAGGGGAGTCAAGTAGTCTCAGAACTTTTCACTCCTTTCCCCTCTGATGCAGAGATGTGAGTAACGTCCTCCTTCTGGAGGAGATAAGAATGTATTCAGGAGAGTATAAAGACCCTGTGAAGTTTGTGCAAGAGCTTTGTGGCTGGAAGTGTGAATGTTTACCTTGTTATAGCTAGAGCTGATAATGCAGAGGTGGCCACGGCCATAGGCTAGTGAGCACTTTTCAACAGCAAAAACTCTGGCCCAGACTTGTTATTTAGAGAGGGCAAGTGTCCTCAAGAAGTTCATTAGGATACTGAGTAGAACTCAGGCAGGCCACCCACTGTTAAATATATAGAAGTTTCTGGATTTTCCATATTAGGCAACTCATTTTCACAGAGTTGCATTTTTGTCTCCTGTTTACTTGCTCTGAGGTTGTAACATCAAATGCTGAGGTTTTTACCTTGAAGAGCTGGCAGTCTAGGGGGTAGTGTACATAGGTAGGTGGCAGCCAGTGGTCGACATCTTGCTTCCAAGTAAAACTCTGTTGGGAATGCAGCTCCTGCCTCATAGGGTCTCTGTCATGCTGCTTCTGATGCATGGCTGTTCTGCTGCCAGTTCAGTCCTTTAAAGGTACTTGCTCCCATTATTAGAGGAATTATATTCTTCACAGTTTCAGGATAGGGCTGGTAATGTTCTTACCTCTTTGAAATGGAAATGGTTCCACTTGAACCTTTCACCTTTGCCTTTTAATCCCTGTCATACCTTTTAGGTACACACAACAAATCTGTTCCTGCTCCCATATAACAGCCCTGCCAGTACAGATCACTTCCAATTAACCTTTGTCTGTTGAAGGTTTTTTTCTTCTTTTTTTGGTACTGGGGATTGACCCCAGGAATGCTTAACCACTGAGCCACATCCTCAGCCCTTTCTCTCTCTGTGTTTTTTAAATTTAGAGACAGGGTCTTTCTAAGTTGCTGAGGCTGGCTTTGAACTTGTAATCCTCCTGCATCAGCCTCCTGAACCATTGGGATTATAGGCATGTGCCACCACACTTGACCTTGTTGAGGTTTTCAAAGACTTTTTTTTCCTTTTTGGTGTGGTGTTAGAGATTGAACCCAGGGCATCACACATGCTAGGCAAGTGTGCTGTACCACTGAGCTAAAATTAAGAGCTTTTGCCCTCTTAGTTCTTCTCATCTTGGCACATTTTGGTTTCCCCAAATACCTATAATTTAATTTAATCTTCTATGGATGTCCATTGTGTAGACCTCTCAGGGAGGCCTAGGCCAAACCTTAAAGACCGAGTCTTCAATGGGTAAAGGGAGCAAGAAGGAAAAGGTTATTTCAGCCCAGGGAAGAGGTTTGGCAGAGGCCTAGGGAAGATTATTGGCAGATTGGTGTACAGTGGAGATGTTTTCAAGAAGCACCTAGGTTCTGTGGTAAAGAGCTCAGTGTAGAGCCCCCTAGTTTTTTTTTTTTTTTTTTTTTGGTACCAGGGATTGAACTCAGGGGCACTTGACCACTGGGCTACATCCCCAGCCCTTTTTTATATTTTATTTAGAGACAGGGTTTCACTGAGTTGCTAAGTGCCTCGCCACTGCTGAGGCTGGCTTTGAACTCGTGATCCTCCTGCCTCAGCCTCCCAAAGTGCTGGGATTACAGGCGTGCGCCACCGCGCGCCCGGCTAGCCCCCTAGTTTATTCTAACCCCTGAAACCTATCAAACCCAATTAACTATGGCTCTGCTTATTTTGCTCCAGACTGAGGGAGTAGTGTAAGACCTGGCCTAACCTAGGGTAGGGTGTCCACAGTACTCAGTATGGTGGCAGTTATGGTTCTAACTCTTCTGGGTCCCTGAAACTGGTTAGTGGGAGTTAGAGGCCACACTGGGTGAGGGAAGAAGCACTGTTGGGAGGCCTACTTTTGAAGGGGAGGCCACAGGGCTTTAGACCCAGAGGTGACTGGGCCTTTGCCTTTTGGCAGATGGGTTCATGTTTCATGTGCTGTGGCAATCCTGGAAGCAAGGTTTGTCAATATTGCAGAAAGAAGTCCTGTGGATGTGAGCAAAATCCCTCTGCCCCGCTTCAAACTGGTAAGGAATAAATGATGGTTTTATAGGCTCCACATAATTACCCTAGTTATAAGTCTCTGGGTGGAGGGCAACAGTGCCTTTTTGCTTGGCCCAGCGGCTACCTTTATCCCTTGGTTTTGGTCAGTTTGTGATTCTCACCCTCTGTTAAATGACTTAACATCATCTATGATTAGACATGGGATTAGAATAGGCTGTGTGTGCCCTCATGCTTTGGGGAGGAGGGTGGCTGTGTGCATTGGGATGGAGTAACACTAGGGGAAGCTGGACTGTCAGTTCCTAGAATCATTGGCTTTCTTCCTCTGGGTGCAGAAATGTGTCTTCTGTAAGAAGCGGAGGAAAAGAAATGCTGGCTGCTGTGTGCAGTGTTCTCATGGCCGTTGCCCAACTGCCTTCCATGTGAGCTGTGCCCAGGCTGCTGGAGTGATGATGCAGCCAGACGATTGGCCTTTTGTCGTCTTCATTACCTGCTTTCGGCACAAGATTCCCAACTTGGAGGTGAGGGAGGGTGCAGCTCAAAAGTCCTCAATAGTCTTCAGGACCATTTTCTCTGCATGTTGTATGCATTTATTGGGTTGGCTAATGTTTCCTTAAGTATTGTGTTTGATGGAGACTGCTAATGATTATGTCATTAAGAAGGGGCTCCTGTAGGTCTCTGCCAAGCTGCTTGTGGTTGATTCCTTTGGGTTATCTGTTAACTTTGTTGTCTCTCCACTAGGATAAGCTCTTTGAAGGTCCATGTCATCTTATTAATCTGGGTCTTGAGAACTGATGAGAGAGCTCCTGACAGTTCACCATTAACTGCTATGCAGTAGGGATTTTTGTAGTCCTCTAAATGGTGACATGCAGAGAAAGATACATGAAAAGTTAGCTAGAGGAGTTATGAAATGGTCTGGGTAGAAGGTGACATTCAAAGGGGTCTTTAATGTAAGAATGAATTATGAGCAGGAGGGCATTCAGGGCTTCAGAAATAGAAGAAGCAAATCTTGGGAGAATGAACATTCAAGCTGATCTTGGGCATGTGCTGGGGAATGATACTTGAGAAGTAACTAGCATGGAAGCTAAAGGCCTTAGGCTGTTGCACTTAGGAGTTCGACCTCTCTTCTAGTGCAGGAGAACTCTGAACACTGCAATTTTGAACTATATTTTTTAACAGTGACTCTGGTGCTTTGAGGAGAGAATTCAAGGAATCAGAATTTAAGGCAGGGAAACAACTTAACATAGGAGACATTGAGGTCTGAAGTAGGACACATAAGCAGAGCTTTGAGGTCATGTCTAACCCTGAAATCCTAAACTGGTCCAGTTGACTGGTTTGTGGACTGCTGTGGGGAGAGGGATGGGAGAGAGGAGAAGAGGAAGGGGAAAAGGAAGTGAACAGAATTGAATTTAGGAGACAGGAAGGATGCTCATATAATGATGTTACTAACTGCAGTCAGGATTGATATGGAGAAGGGCTGTTTTGCCAGGGAAAGGGAAGGGGATGAAAAATAGGAAAGGATATGTAGATTTCGAGGTCTCTGGAACATTCACTTGAGCAACAAGCAGGCCAGCTGGGTTAAGATGAGGGTGAAAATTTGGAGATTATCAGTTTCTGGAAGGATGCTTCAACCTAGTTCCTATTGGAAGCTGGGCTGTGGATAGTCCCAGTATAAGAAACAGATGAGCAAAGCATAAACCAGTGAAAGCAGCCAACAGAAAGATTAAGAGGGCCATATGCTACTGTAGAGAAGGCAGGTCTGGTGTGGTGGTTGTGGTTATTGAGTAGTCCAATCTGGGAGACCTATGGGACAGTCATGTCAGATGCCAGACTCTAGTAGGGGAAGACTCTGCTATCAGTGAGTTATGGTCTGATGGAAGAGGTGACCATGCAGACCTTCAGCATTGTGGTAAGTACAGTAATCAAAGGTAGAACATGGGAGAACCAGTCAGGGGAGTGAACTTTTAACTCTGCCACTTGGGATCATAGAAAAGTCCTCCATTGACAGGATCCTCTTCTTTCACAAAGGCATTTTAATGAGCATGAGAGGTGGTGAGCGGTATGGGTGGAACCTTAGGGAGATGGGAAAATATGCAATGTGGGAATGAGGCTTTGGAGGACTAAAAGCCTGAAGTAGCATCAATTCCCAGGTCTGGTAGGGAAGTCTGAGTTTGGTCATGAAACAGTAGTACTCCATATGCTTAAGTTGATAGCTGTAGACTGCTGATGCTGTGAGGAAATTGGGATACTCTTGAGTATTTATCTTACTATTTCATTCTTAATATTTAATAAGCCTCTGCTATGTGCCAGGCACAGTTTTAGATGCTAGGAATTCACCAGTGGACAAGATAACAAAAGTCCCTGTCCTAGCTGGGCTCGGTGACACATGCCTGTAATCCCAGCGGTTTGGGAGGCTGAGACAGGAGGATCATGAGTTCAAAGCCAGCCTTCACCAAAGCAAGGTCCTAAGCAACTCATTGAATCCCTGTCTCTAAATAAAATGCAAAATAGGGCTGGGGATGTGGCTTAGTGGTCAAATGTCCATGAGTTCAATCCCTGGTACCAAAACAAAAAGTCCCTGTCCTCATATAGTATATATGAAGTGTGTGTCTTCTAGTTGAAAGATACATAGGGAACCAGTAAAAAACTACACAGGAAATAGCATTTTGGATGGTGAGAAGTGTAGTGGACAAAAACCAGGATGAGGCAAGTAGAAGAGTGGGTAGTAAGGAGGGCAGCAGTGAGTGGTCCTTATAATATGATAGAGCTATGTGCAGACTACTGGGGAATGGCATTTCAGATAGTGGGGGTGGGGGTGGAGGCTTGGTGGGCATGAGCCTGCACCTTGCTTTGTGATCCTGTTTGCATCAAGGACTAGTTTAGAATGAGAAGGGTGAGGAGAGGGCACCAGAGATGATAGGTTTCTCTCTCTCTCTCTCTCTTTTTTTTTTTTGGTACTAGGGATTGAACTCAGGGGAACCACATTCCCAGCACTAATTTCAATTTTATTTAGAGACAAGGTCTCACTGAGTTGCTTAGCACCTTAATGTTGCTGAACCTGTCTTTGAACTCGTGATCCTCATGTGTCTCAGCCTCCCGAGCCTCTAGGATTACAGGCATGTGCCACTGTGACCGGTGATAGTGATAGGTCTCTTATAGTGGGGGGCAACTTGTTATATGCAGCTGAGGAAATACAGGAAATCTCAATCTTTGTGCCCTCATCCTGCAGGTAGAGCTTAGTGCGCAGATCAATGTGGAGCATTGCCTGGGGCCCAGAGTCTCCACTCTCTATTGATTTTTCTACTCAGATATTCTCATGTGTGATGCGTGTGCATTTGTAGGTGCTGTTTGGTCAGTTCTAGGGAAGTTACAAGGGTATGTTCAGGGAGTTTTTGGTAAGATAGTGTGTGAGGTGTTGTGCACTGGAAACTCAGGAGAACTGAATTAGTGGAGGAAAATAGGACCCTGGCTGGGATGTGGGTTATCTGGAATGGCCTGTTTCCACTCCCATTTCTTCTCCTTTATTTTGCTTTTCCATTCTCATGCTTATCTTTCCCTGATAAAGGGGGACTGATTGATCTTTGGTCTCTATTTGCCATTCCTATCAACCCCATGTGTGCATTACCCAAGCTGCTTCTTTCTTCCAGCGTGCCAAGGGTGCCTTGCAGAGCATCACTGCAGGCCAGAAGGTCATTAGCAAGCACAAGAACGGGCGCTTCTACCAGTGTGAGGTGGTCAGACTCACCACTGAGACCTTCTATGAAGTCAACTTTGATGATGGCTCCTTCAGTGACAATCTGTATCCTGAGGACATAGTGGTAATTAATGTCTGCAAGCAGCTTCTGGGACAGTTTGAGACTGGGATCTTTCTAGGTCTGGCTAGCCAACAGGTTATGGGTTGGCCTTTTCTAGCCTGGTCCTGTGGTCCCATCAGTAGGTTCCCAAAAAGAAAGAAGTATTTGTACCATTCTTTCCTTGCAAGGAAAATTGTGTGCTACTAGGGTACTGATTCTAGAAGTTGGTGGTAATCACTGTTTTTTACAATTCTTTAAAAAGAATGCGTATTTTTCAATCTCAACTATCCTTGAAGGCATCCAGTTGGTAGAAAAGCTCAGGGTTTTAAATAAAACCAATGTGCTGGGCCGGGGTTGTAGTTCAGTGATAGAGTGCTGGTCTAGCATGTGTGAGGCACGAGTTCGATCCTCAGCACCACATAAAAAATAAATATAGTAAAAGGTTTGGTATCCACCTACAACTAAAATAAATTGTTTTTTTTTAAAACAACAACAACAAACCAGTGTGCTAATGTCACCATCATTGCTTAGAAGTTGTGTGACTTGAGAAAATCAATCCTGTTTTTTTTTTTTTTTTTTTTTTTTTTTGGTACCGGTGTCACTTAACTACTGAAACACATGCCCAGCCCCCTTTTTTATGTTTTGTTTTGAGACGTGCTCTTATAAATCCTCCCTAAGTTGCTGAGATTGGTCTCCAATTTGCAATCCTCCTACCTTAGCCTCCTGAGTTGCTGGAATTATAGGCATGTTCCTCTGTACCTGGCTCCAACCCTGTTTTTTATCACATCCTTTTAGTATATGTATAGAACTGCTTTTGGTTCTTTACAGTAGAGGGCTTTAGGGGTAAGTAGAAATGACTTGGAGACAGCCCTGGCTGGCTTATATATCAGTACCTGATACAGTAGAGGCCCTGCCTCCCTGGACCCAGTCTTTAGTTTCCTGACATAATATTCAGGACTTAAGTCCAGGTTTCTCTTGCCCCTACCCTGCCTTTTCAGTAGTCTAAGCACCAAGTTGAATAGTGTTGCCATTTTTTCCTTTAACAAATTGGGTATTTCCCATGTTTATACTGCATTAACAACTTAATTTGTAAAAGTGCACAAATTACTTATAAGGGTGGGCTTATGTCATTGTAAAGATATTAGTATTCAAAGCAGTATTTATTAAGCCCTTACAGTATGCCAAGCACCATGCTAAGTACTTAAGTCAAATGTCTTTTCCTTTTCATACCACCTCTGAGAAGTAGGTCATATTATCTCTAATAAAACAGTGATCTCAGAACTCATTTTTTTAAAAAGTTATTGAGGATCCCAAAAAGCATATGTTTTGTGGGGTTATCTCTATTAATATTTACCCTGTTCAGTGTTAAAACAGATTAACATTCCTTTTTTTTTTTTTTTTCTTCCCTGTGGTACCAGGGATTGAACTCAGGGGCACTCACCCACTGGGCCATATTCCCAGCCCTTTTTTGTATTTTATTTGGAGACAGGGTCTCACTGAGTTGCTAAGTGCCTCGATAATGCTGAGGCTGGCTTTGAACTGGCGATCCTCCTGCCTCAGCCTCCCAAAGTGCTGGGATTACAGGCGTGCGCCACCGCCCCCGGCTTAACGTTCCTTTTTTAATGAAAAATATCTCTTCTAAAACAAAAACCACTAGTGAGAAGAATGCCATTTTTTCCAATTTTGCAGATCTCTTTATTGACATTTATTTTGTCTGTTCTGTGGTACATTGTCTTGGTTAAACTAGAGGAAGACAATTCAGCTTCACACAGTTATGTAGTTGGAAAAGGGAGGATCATTTGATGAATAGCTTTCAGATAATATAATTATTCTCTGATACTCCACCAAAACTTAATGAGTGGCTTTTTATGGGGGGTGGGTGGGTAACTAAGGATTGAACCCAGAAGTGCTTAACCACTAAGCCATATCTCCAGTCCTCCCCTTTTTAAATTCTGAGACAAGGTCTTACTAAGTTGCTTAGGGCCTCACTAAGATGCTGAGGCTGGCTTTGAATTTGCAATCTTCCTGAACAAGTGGCATTTTTAAAAGGTTAGTTATAGTGTGGAATCTGAAAGTAGATCAGTAAACTTGTACTCTATTACATTAAAATCCATTGGCTTGCCTTACACTTAGAATGGATCTTTTACTCATGCCTAATTCATAATACCATACATTGGTCATTTAGAAAATATTGGTGTAGCTGGGCACTGTGGTGCATGTCTATAATCCCAACAGCTTGGGAGGCTAAGGCAGGAGGATTGCCAGGACAGAGCCAGCCTCAGCAAAAAGCGAGGCTCTAAGCAAATCAGTGAGACCCTGTCTCTAAATCAAATACAAAATAGGGCTGGGGATGTGGCTCAGTGGTCTAGTACCCCTGGGTTCAATCCCTGGTACCCTCGTGCCCCCCTCCCCCCCAAAAAAATGTGCACTGGGCTATGGAAATCTTCCAAATGTTAAATTTTCTTATAAATATCAGAATATTGAATTTGGGATGTGATGCAGTGGTAAAGCACTTGCTTGGCATGTGTGAGGCCCTGGATTCAGTTACCAGACCCATAAGAAGAAAAAGAAATCACCTTCATTAGTGTCCTTTATCTTTTTTTTTTTTTTTTTTTTTTAATATTTATTTGTGGGGCTTGGGTTGTGGCTCAGCGGCAGAGCGCTCTCCTTGCACGTGCGCGGCCCGGGTTCAATCCTCAGCACCACGTAAACATAAATGCATTGCATTGTGTACAACTAAAGTAAATAAATAAATATTTTAAAAAAAATATTTGTTTGCTTTAGTTGTACACAATGCGTTTATTTTTACGTGGTGCTGAGGATCGAACCCGGGCCACACACGTGCTAGGCAAGTGCTCTACCGCTGAGCCACAACCCCAGCCCCAGTGTCCTTCATCTTATCAGAAGACTAAATACTGGGATGCTACAAGCTGAGAGTGGTGATCCCACTTTTTTTAAATTCTAATTTTTACTTGAATTTTAATTAATTATTTTTGCAGTACTGGGGATTGATTCATAGGGCTTTACACATAAAGAAAGGCACTCTACTACTGAGGTACAGCTATAGCCCTTTTAATTTTTATTTTGAGACAGGGTCTTGCTAAATTGCCTAAACTGGCCTCTAACTTGAAATCCTTCTGCCTCAGTTTCCTAAGTAGCTGAGATTACAGGTGTCCATTATTTATTTGTTCAATTAATTTATTTATTTTTGATTCTGGGCATTGAACCCAATGCTTCATGCACAACAGGCACTACCACTGAACTTCCCCAGCCTGAAAGCTTGAATTTTATTATGTTATTTGTTTTCCTTGAAGTGCAGGTTCACTTCATTCATTTTTAGAAAGATGTCTACCAAATATACAAGTCTCAATAACCATTGTTTGTCAGTTCTTTTTTTTTTTCTTTTCATATAAACATGGCATTCCATAAAAAGTAGCTAGTATAGCTAGCTTACAATCACATTATTACTCAGGTTGTTCTTTTTTCCCCTCTCTCCCCCTTTTCCCACCTCCTCAGTTGTTTTCCTTCCTTCCTTCTTTTTTTTTTTTTTTTTTTTTACATTGCTGGGGGTTGAACCCAGAGCCTTGTGCATGGTAGGCAAGTTTTTTGCCACTGAGCTTTATCCCAACACCTGAATACAGGAGATTTTTTTTTTTTCTAGGTAGTCATCATACTGCCATATGCAGCCCAGTGTGTCTTACGAGACTTACTTGTGCATTCAAGATTAAGATTTAACAAAAAGCTGGGTACAGTGGCACACACACCTGTAATCTTAGCACACTGGGAAGCTGAGACAGGAAGATTGAAAGTTTGAGGCCAGCCTCAGCAATTTAGCAAGACTCTAAGCAACTTAGCAAGACCCTGTCTCAAAATAAAAAAGTAAAAAGGGCTGGGAATGTAGCTCAATGATAAAGTATCCCAGGGTTCAATCCCCTATACCAAAAAAAGATGTAATAAAATTGTTATTGTTTCTTCAAGGGACATTGTCATGTGCAATGATACATTTTTTTTTTTCCTTAAATTTTGGGTGCATAGTGGTGAAGGATGCAGTAACAACTGGTAGAGTTTGGGGCCTACTACCTTGATTTATACACATGGCAAGTGGTTATACCCATCATTGATTACACCATCTCCGCAAATGTCAACAAGGTGCAAAAGACTAGAGTTTTTTTTTTCTTCTTTTTTTTTTTGGTACTGGGGATTGAACTCAGGGGCACTCCACCACTGGGCCACATCCCCAGTCCTTTTTTGTATTTTATTAGAGACAGGGTTTCACTGAGTTGTTAAGTGCCTTGCCATTGCTGAGGCTGGCTTTGAACTCGTGATCTTCCTGCCTCAGCCTCCCAAGTGCTGGGATTACAGGCGTGTGCCACCACGCCCAGCTAAGACTAGTGTTTTAACATGAAATTAGTCACAATCTCACATGTTCCCTGCACAGGCTTTGAGAACTACTGTTATTGAGAACTTTAGTGATTTATCAAAGAATACATGTTGGACTACCTAAAACTTCCACTCAGATATTTGTTTTTGGGTGAAGGCACAGTAGTTTCTGCTTAATTCTTAGATTGATATAAAACATGTTTGTTGATTACTTACCCAATAAATGAATTGGCAATATAGTACACAACCATTTCTACTCAATTAATGAACTAGCAAGGCAGGACATACAGTCACATATATCTAACTCTTATAATAGTATGATGCTTGCCAGGGCAACTATAAAATGCACACCCTTTTATTTATTTTTATGTGGTGTTAAGGATTGAACCCAGGGCCTTGAGTGTGCTAGGCAAGCAGTCTACTGCTGAGTCACACCCCCAGCCCCTAATGCACACCCTTTTAGACTCAGTACCCTGCTCCTCTCTGATGTGTACTTTTTAGGCCTTGTCCTATGGACATTCTCTTAGGTCTACCCATCAAACCTTTCATAAACCACTATGCTTGTACACTGACCATCCACTGTGTACCAGGCCCTGTGCTAGGATATGGTAATGATTCACCTTAGTGTATACCCTTCTATGAGAAGTAAAAGTTCTAATGTACTTTGCTAATTCTGTGGAAGGTGATCCTTTGTTCTCACCTTGCCTGTATTTTAAGAAGGCATTTCTTAAAAACATAGCTGAGTATAGTTCTAGTGTTTGTTCATGACAGAGCCCTGAAGAATCCTTAAAGGGACAGTTGAGGGGATGTAAAGAGAACTGTTGATTCTGGCACCTGTCTCCTATGCTAATTAGTCTACTAACTTTATTAAAAAGCTATTATTTCTTGTCATCTGTTGACAGCAGGGGATAGAGATGTGAGGCATCTCTGGTCTTTGTATCTTTCGGCCCAGAGCAAGCTACTTTGCTTGAAGTATCTGAGCCAAGTATTTGTCTTGGTTCATTCTTTCCTGAGTAGGTGTCCATTACCATTGTACTCAGGTGGACCTTCTTTTCACTTTCCTTCCTTCCTATTTCCTCAGAGCCAGGACTGTCTACAGTTGGGTCCTCCTGCTGAAGGAGAAGTGGTTCAAGTGAGATGGACAGACGGCCAAGTCTATGGAGCTAAGTTTGTGGCCTCCCACCCCATCCAGATGTATCAGGTAGCCAGGGATTCTTGCCTAGGGAGTTGGGAGTGGGGTGGGTACTTGATTAATTCAGTGTTTCCTCTGGGGCGAGAGACAGGTCTTTTACTCTTGAGAGAATTAGTGGATCAGTAATGACTTTTTGAGACTTAGAGGTCTCTCCTGGGTCAGATCTGCCAGTATGGTTTCAGACATGGCATTCCTTACTCCAGTGTTGTAACACTTTCCTTTGGCTGCAGGAAATTGCCACTCTGCATGGTAGACCAGGGGAGTCTCAGGGGTATTTTAGCCCAAAGGACTCTGTTTCCTTGGCAGGTGGAGTTTGAGGATGGCTCGCAGCTTGTGGTTAAGAGAGATGATGTGTACACGCTGGAAGAAGAGCTTCCCAAGAGAGTCAAGTCTAGATTGGTGAGTGTGTTTTCTGTATGCCCTGGGCTCCTGTCTGGGAGGGGAGGGAAGATGGCAGGAGTATGTCCCCTTGTTTTTTTCTTGGGATAGTTGGCTACAAAGTGATTATTTGGCTTGCCTATCCTACTGTAGTCAGTAGCCTCAGACATGCGCTTCAACGAGATTTTCACGGAGAAAGAGGTTAAGCAGGAAAAGAAACGGCAGCGGGTAATCAACTCGATGTGGTACCGAGAAGACTACATCGAGCCTGCACTGTACCGGGCCATCATGGAGTAGGCGCTTCCACGGTCCAAGAGGTTCCCAGCCATCAAGGCGAGAGCACTCTGGGGTTCCACAGCACAGCAGACACTCGGAACTCTGAAGTCTTTAAAAGTGAAGTTGTAAAAAGAAAAGGAATGAAATAACCAACCCCATCACCTTCTCACCCCACCTGAATCGCATTCCGCTGTAGAGAAATGACAAGCTGTTTTTGGACATGTGGCAGCAGCTGTTGATCTCCCAGATGAGGGGCTGAGCACTGGAATGCTGTGGCTGCATTAGCCCCCAGTCAGAAAAGGGGTCAGCTGTGCTGGCTGGGCGGTTGCCCTGTTCCTGGCCTAGGACTTAGCTTCCTGCCAAGCACCTGCACCAACCAGGCAGAGGTGCTGGTGCTTGACCCAACTTTCCTTTTGTATTTATGTGTATGTATGTATGTGTGTGTGTGTGTGTGTGTGTGTGTGTGTGTGTGTGTGTGTGTGTGTGTGTGTTTGGTCTGGACCAGCTTCTGTCAGCCCCTGGCCTTTACTTTTTTCTTGCCTCTGCAGGGCAAACAAAATGTGAAATTCCACCCTCAGCTGAGCTGAGTAAGGGCCCCTGGGGGTTGGCTGAAGGTGGGTGTAGCCATCTGTCCAGGCTTGGAAAGGCCTCAAGAGTGCTGGCAAAGCTGAGATGCTAAGGAGTTGATGCCATCTCTGTCCTCCCTTGAAGGAGAACACAAGGGTAACATGGATATGTGCCCACAACACTCTAGGCACAGAACCCCTGTGACACAGTATTACTTGGTGTGGGTAGGGAGTACCCCAAAGGGAGGATTTTAATGATGGAAGCAGGCAGAGCCTGGTAGGTGATTCTGTCAACAGAAAATTGCAATCATGCAGGGGCTGGGAGGGTTAGGATGAATTGGGGGCCACTGGAGGCTAGGGGCAGGTATAGATATATGCCCTTGGTCTTGGGGTGGGAGGGTGCTGATTTGAGGGTGGGGGGTGGGAATAGAGGGCAACACTGAAGGGGTTAAACAGGTTTTTGCTCCTCTTGAATTTGTTTGCCTGGGCCCAGGATTGTAGGGCTTCATACTTAACCCTATGTATACAAGAATCAGATTTATAAACTTCCCCATTTTTTGTTACGTATGAACGCTATAAACCAAATTATTTTGAAAACTGGTGCATCACCTTGTCCTTAGCAATAAAGTGTGTTGAGCAGATTGGCTGTGTCTGCCCCAGGGAGCCCAAGTGGCCAAGGGTCAGGCTGGGGTTGTATCAAGAGTCATACACTCTGGAACAGGGCTGTATCGAGTCCATGAGGCAGAGTTTGGAAAGCTGTTCCAAGGAGAGGGGTCCCTTCCTTGTCAGGCTCCATATTAAGCCTCACGTGGGCCATGGTGGGCAGGGGCATTTCTGGCTATGAGCACCTCTTTTTGCTTACCCTGCCCTAGATGGGGCCAAGAGAAGGTAAGGGAGGAAGGACCAGACTACTGAGTCTTAACATAGTTTGATATCTCATTTCCACCCCATTTGATACATCCTTAACTGGGCTAAGTCCATGCCAGCATCTGTGTTTCATACATGTCGTGGAACCAGTTTGAAAAAAGGGAGTGTGTTTACATTCTAGGTACTTGTAGAGCAAGTGACTTGTACCCAGTGGGGTTCTGAAGTTGTTCTCCAAGCTACCTGTAGTTGGTGAAAGCTTCCCAGGAGGAATACCCAGTCCTCTTTGCCTTAAGGTTGAAGTGGACAAAGATAGGGGAGCCTCAGGGCAGGAAGGGGACAGTGAATAGGTGCCAGACTGGGTGCAGCATAGCAGCTCTACCTGGCCTTCAGAGGTGCTTCCAGTGGCATGCCCCTGTCCAGGTATGGGAGATGATTGGAGTCCGCTCAGCTACCCAATGCTTTGTGTCCCTGGGACTTGGGAGGTGGCTTCTATTTGGTACTGATTGTAGGGGAAGGGAAGAGCAAAATGTTTCAAAGATGCTTTTCTATACCAACTCCTGGGGTCAAGGCAAGGTTGACCCTTTGCCCTTTACTCAAGGATTCCCAGAGGGTGTGCCAGGAGAGGCTGTGCATAGTCCATCCTTAATGGAATGTTCAGTGGACCCTGGGAGCATATCTCTTTGCAGGTGAAAACCACTAACCCCATCTCTCTCTATAGGGTCCTAGGCCTCCCCAGTGCTCTCTGACCCTGCTGTCCCCAGTCATGCTGAAGGACCTGCAGGCCCTGGTGTCTGATTTAATCCCAGCAGAAATTCTTAATTAGAAGCCAACCTTTTCCTCTAAATTTTTTTTTTTTTTTTTTTTTTTTTTTTTTGGTGGTACCGGGGATTGAACTCAGGGGCACTTGACCACTGGGTCACATCCCCAGACCTTTTTGTATTTTATTTAGAGACAGGGTCTCACTGAGTTGCTAAGTGCTTCCCCATTGCTGAGGCTGGCTTTGAACTCGTGATCCTCCTGCCTCAGCCTCCCAAAGTGCTGGGATTACAGGCGTGCGCCACCGCGCCCGGCTCCTCTAAAATTTTTTTACTTTTTATTTTGGTTACTGTAATAACCCTGAGGAACCCAAATTCAAAGAGGTGATGGGACTTTCCCAAATCTCAAAGAACTGGCCTGTTTTATTTATTTTTTTTTAGTGACCTAACCCAGGCCCCTGAGCATGCTAAGTGGCTAGTTAGGTCCAAAGTTTCAAGATTGACCCAAACCAAAAGCCAGACCAGCTTCTCCATGTACGCAAGTTCCCCGCTGCCGGTCTCCATCCCCCAAGCTCCTTTGTAAGACAAACTGCTTTCCCTTAGTAAGGAGGGGTCTTTGGGTCGGTATATAAAAAAATGACAGTTCAAGTCCCCTAATGCCGGGGAAAGAGGAAGCAAGATGGGAAAGCGGGGCTCCCTGGAGCTGCAATATGGTGGGTGGGGTAGTCGTGTGTCCCGACCAGGCTCCTAAATTAGTAAAGTCCCAGGGCAATCTGTACCTCGTGCCCTCTTACCCCACAGAATCAAGCAGGGCTTGCGGAGGTCCAAAACCTTGGACCTCAGGAAGAGGTCCAGCTGCACTCAGCCTGGAGGACTGGCGTCCTTTGGCGTGAAGTGACCGCGACCACCCTGTACTTTGCGCCACACTTCCCGGCAAGGAAACGGGCTCTCAACGGGCTGGGTCTTAGGAGCGGTCCGCGAGGAACACGTGCCCTCTGGGCCTTGGAGCCAGAGGAGAAGGCGTCCTCGGGGCAGCGGGACGTGTCCCGGAGAGGACGAGACGAGGATGTCCGCGCTGCACCTTGCGGGCCCGGTCCGCTCCACCTGCGGCAACCGCACGCTTTACATCTTCCGCAGTCCGCGTCCCCGGGGCTGGCAGGATGGGCGGGCCGCCCGCCAGGAGCTCTGGGCTCCGGTGCCTATTGGGTCGCCCTGTCCTGCGCCCGCCCGCCCCTGCGGCGCAGCCCCGCATTGGTCAGCCCAGCGCCCCGCCCGGCTCTCGCGCGCCCATTGGCCATGGATGCCCGACCCTCGGCGAGGGCGCTAAGGCGGAGAGCGGGATTGGTGGTCCAGAGTCCTGGGTCGCGGCCACGCGCTCCGCCCGCCGCTGCGTCCCCACTATGGCGGCGCCCATGCAGCCCACCGCGTCGTGGGCGCCCGCCGGGGTCCCCCGCGGCTGCCGCCGCCGCCTGCGCCGTCGCCTCCGCCTTCCCGCCCCGTGTGGGGTCGGGCGCCGCCTCCCCACTGCCTCCCTCTCCGCTGCGGTAAGGGCCTGCCCTGCGCGCTCCGGGGCGCGACAGTTACTGCAGCTAACGGTCGCCTCCCCGCCCCTCCCCCACGCCCCCGTCTCGGGCCCGCCCGGGCGCCGAGTCCCCCAGCTCGTGCTGGGGAAGGAGGTATCCGGCACAGCCCGGTGGACCCTCGGGCTGGAACCTGGACTCTCGCTTGGGTGGGGCTGCTATGGCTGAGGGGAAGGCCCGCCTGAAGCGGGCCAGGGGGTCTGAGGTCACCTGCGTGAGACCCCGCAGCACTGCGACGCTTGGCGCAGAGGAAGGACACGGTCTTTCGGGCCCTGCTGTGGAAAGATAAAGGAGAAGTCCAGGGAATGCTTGAAAGGGATTCAGCATCTTATGGGTACTGGTTGTCATTGCTAACTGCTCTACCAGAAGCCAGATCTTCAGAGGCACCGGGGTCAATTTGGCAAACTATGCATCTTTATTCCTTTCCTTCTGGCACTTTTCCCCATTGTCTTCTCGGTGAGCACGTTTGCAAGAGAAAATGTCTTAGGGAGGAGAGTAGGTTTGGTTAGGAGAGTGTCCCATAAATATGTTGGATTCCTTTTTACCATGGTACCCGTTTTTATGATTCCTCAATAAACCTCATTTCTGTTTGACACGTGAAGGAGTGAAATGTTCAAACTGAATCATTGTAATTAACTGAGGGCAAGACCAGTGAAGGCAATTGTTATTTCCAGAAAGTAAAGAATACTTAAGAACTTTTCTGTGATGTACTTTAAATTATTTGTACTACAGATAATTGAACTCAAAGAAAAAAACACTTATGTTACTGAAAGTAAAATAGTCATGACAACTTAGGTTGTTTCTAAGTCAGAATCATCTTGGAGTGATGATTACCCAACTGTTTACTGTATCTACAAATCAACAGGGGATTAAAAGAAAGCTGGCACAAAAATTTATGACCAAATGGTAATTTCAAGCAACTTTTTAAGGCAACAATAACTCAGACATTTTGAAATATTAAGCGGCAAATTTCTCCATTTCACAAGTCTGAATGTCTAACTATGCTTTAATAAAAGTAAATTATTAATGATGAAACGGCATGCATGTTCTTAGAGAATAACTGACTTGTTCGATCAGTCAAGTGTTATATTAAGTACATGTTTTGTGCAAGGAATTGATTAAAGGGAATTCAAAGACATTGAAGATATGAAACTTGCAAATGGGCCAGTAATGTAGTTGTGGGAATAAAGACCTTTATAAAGGAAAGTAACTAATGATGTGGTCACTGGAGTTGCAAGACAGTATGCACTATGAGAAGTGAAGAAAAGGAGAAGCACACGTGTTGGAGAAAGGTTTCACAGGGGAGCTGAGGCTTTAGTTGGGCCACAAATTGTGGGTAGCCTGGGTGGAGGAAGAAAAGTGAGCTGATGGAAATCAAGGAAGGTAAAGGTGACAGGATGAACTTGAAATACACAAGGTGGTCCTAGAGGTTCATTACTGGAAAAAGTGGGAGATGAGGTTGTACAAAAGAGAATTTGATGGCCTCAAACTGAATAAGTACCTTTGCCCTGGGTGGAGCAAAGGATAAACAAGTAGTAGTAGTATTTCCTTCAAATGAAACTGGAGCCAATCTTTAGGAAAGAAACACAATAACACTTTATTTGCCATTGACTTACACCCACACACACCCACTCCTCTCTGCTGGTACTGGGGATTGAACCCAGAGGCACTCAACCACTGAGCTAAATGCCAAGCCCTCTTAATTTTTTATTTTGAGACAGGTTCTCACTAAGTTGCTCAGGCTGGCCTCAAACTTGTGATCCTCCTGCTTTAGCCTCCTGAGAAGCTGCGATTATAGCCATGTGCCACTGTACCAGCTCCATTGTTTTGTTATTTTCTGATTAACCTTAGCTATTTGGAATAATAATTCTCAGCCACCACAGATCTGTACCTCAGGTCCCTTTTGCCTTCTTTTCTACCCCTATGTACATTCTGTTGCTGGTTCTTCTTGATCCTGGCTCCACTGCATTCTGGCATTTGCTGGTTTCTACTCCTACTGTCATCACACCAATTTGAGGCCATCCACATCATTCCTGTGAATTTCCCCCCACCCCTGAAAAAAATATTTTTCCTTCCATCACTTTTCTTTCTTACCATCACTTCCAGGTGTGTCACTTCCCTGACCGAGATTTTCATTGCCTCTGAACTGTCTTGTTGTGTTAGGCACAGACCAGCCTCGCATGGGCAGTGAGGGCACATGTATTTGTTGTCATGCCCTTACTTTTATCTTATTTTTCAAGTCACTGGAGACTCTTATTCTTTGATGTTTGTACTCCATGCTTCCCCCTTGAACTTCTCATTACTGTTTCTACTCATGTTTTAGACCCATTTGATATGGAACTTTTTTTTTTTTTTTTTTTTTTTTTTTTTGGTACTGGAAGTGAATCCAGGGGCACTTAACCACTGAGCCACATTCCCAGCCCATTTTTTGTATTTTATTTAGAGACAGGGTCTCAGTGAGTTACTTAGGGCCTTGCTAAGTTGCTGAGGCTGGCTTTGAACTTGTGATCCTCCTGCCTCAGCCTCCTGAGCCACTGGAATTACAGGCACCACACCTGGCTGGAACTTACTTTTGAAGTGTTTCTGTACTTTTTGCCCCATCTAATGAGATGTTTTTCTCCTTTAAACTGCTTCTTTTTTTTTTTTTTTTGCCTTTTTGCCATAATTGCCATTAAGTGTCTTCCATTCACAACATAAGACTGAAGCTTTTTCAAGACATTGACTTTCTTCTTTGCCCTCTAGCACGATGTTTTTTCTTTTTGTTTGTTTTTTAAAATATTTATTTGCTTTAGTTGTACACAATTCGTTTATTTGTACGTGGTGCTGAGGATCGAACCCAGGCCATGCATGTTCTAGGTGAGCGCTCTACCGCTTGCTGAGCCACAACCCCAGCCCTAGCACAGTGTTTTTACATAGCAGGTATTTGGCAAATGTATTTTATGTTGAAAATAGCTTTGAAACAGGTTGGATGCAAAGAAAATCTTGTGTAAACAAAATGTTTGTCACCAAGTATGGAAATAAAATTACTTGTGAGAGAATCCTTACTGAGGGATCTGGTGTGTTGGTTGGTCTGGAGAGCTTGGAGTAGGCTTCACTCAAGCAACTTCAAGTTTTCAGTGCTTAACAGAACTGCAGTTGACTTGTCATTCACGCTACATGTCTGGCATGAATACACATTGGAACTCTGCTCCTCCCAGTTCCTCAGGGACCAGGGAAGATGGAAACTAAGTTGGTGATCAAGTGGGCACTGGCTTTTAAGTTTTTGTCCCAGTGTGGGACATGTCACTTTCATTCATATTCCATTGGTCAAAGCATGTCACATGGTGTTATGATTTAGATCTGGAATGTCTCCTTTTAGAGGCTCAGGTGTTGAAGGCTTGGTCCCCAGGGCAGCAGTGTTTGGAGGTGGGGCCTTTGGAAAGGTGATTGAATCCTGAGGGCTGCAAATTATCAGTGGACTAATCCAGTGATAGATTTATAAATTTTTTTGTGTGTGTGTGGTACCAGGGATTGAACTCAGGGGCACTCGACCACTGGGTCACATCCCCAGACCTTTTTTTTGTATTTTATTTAGAGACAGGGTCTCACTGAGTTGCTAAGTGCCTCACCATTGCTGAGGCTGGCTTTGAACTCGCGATCCTCCTACCTCAGCCTCCCAAAGTGCTGGGATTACGGGCGTGCGCCACCGCGCCCGGCAGATTTATAAATTTGATGGCATAATTGGGAGAAGGCCCCACCTTCTATGGTTTCTACCTAGTTAAAGGGAATGGGTCTGGGGGCATGCCCTAGAAGGGAATATCTGGCCCCTTCCTTGCTCACTCCCTGCTTCCTAGCTGCCATGAGCCAAACAGATTTCCTCTGCCATGATGTTCTGCCTCAGCTCAAGCCCAGAGCAGTGGAGCAGGGGACTCTGGACTGAACTGTGAGCCAAATAAATCTTTCCTCCTTTAAGTTGTGTTTTTCAGGTATCTCATCATACTGATGAAAAGCTGACTAACCCACATGACCATGCCTAAAAGTGGGGTGGGCAATTGTAGTCTTGGCATATGTCTAATAGACAAAGAGTCAAAAATCTTTGGTGAACAGCAAAAATATTTGGTGAACATGGACTACCAGATCTTCTGTTGGCATCATGGCCCATTAAAGATTAGTGGTAGAGCCGGGCGCGGTGGCGCACGCCTGTAATCCCAGCACTTTGGGAGGCTGAGGCAGGAGGATCGCGAGTTCAAAGCCAGCCTCAGCAATGGCAAGGCACTTAGCAACTCAGTGGGACCCTGTCTCTAAATAAAATACAAAAACGGGCTGGGGATGTGACCCAGTGGTCGAGTGCCCCTGAGTTCAATCCCCGGTACCACAAAAAAAAAAAAAAGAATAAGACAGTTGAGCCGGGCTCGGTGGTGCACGCCTGTAATCCCAGCACTTTGGGAGGCTGAGACAGGAGGATCGCGAGTTCAAAGCCAGCCTCAGCAATGGCGAGGCACTTAGCAACTCAGTGGGACCCTGTCTCTAAATAAAATACAAAAACGGGCTGGGGATGTGGCCCAGTGGTCGAATGCCCCTGAGTTCAATCCCTGGTAACCACACACAAAAAAAAAGATTAGTGGTAGAAAATCAGTTGGGCTACTAGAGACAAGCATATCCACAGTACCTAGAAATAGCAGCTCTAACAAGACATGGTATAAGAGTGAATTCAGAGTCAAAACTTCATTATAAGCACTTATAAATACTTTTAGAACTGGGCACAGTGATGCATACCTATAATCCCAGTGGCTCAGAAGTCTGAAACAGGAGGATCACAGGTTTGAAGGCATCCTCAGCAACTTAGTGAGACTGTAAGTAACCTAATAAGACCCTGTCTCAAAATAAAAAATTAAAAAAGGGCTGGGGATGTGGCTCAGTGGTTAAGCACCTTGGGCTCAATCCCTGGTACCAATAAAATAAAATAAATGCTTTTAGGCTAAGGCCAATGATATAAGGCAATATATTATATCTCAGTTATAACAGTCATTCATGAACATTACTATCATAGCATTCTTCGTAATGAACACAATTAGAAATGAAATAGTTAAATTATATTCAAGATACTAAATTTGAGAAGTTTATAATAATTTGAGGCACATTTTTACTCAGTGGTTAAAATAAAAATGAATCTGAGTTTAACCTTATTAGTTTAATTGGGGCTAATAAACTTTATATTTGGTGAGGAGACTTTACTTTTGACAAAGCATAAAAGCTCAGAGTGCTTATTTTAGCCCTGGTTCAAGAGACAAAAGGATTAGTTTCAGATTTCTGCTCTGCCACTGAATAGTTGTTTTGTGTGTGTGTGTGTGTGTGTGTGTGTGTGTGTTGCTGGGGATTGAACCCAGGGCCTTATGCATGCAAGGCAAGCACTCTTGTCAATTGAGCTATATCCCTAGCCCCTGAATAGTTGTCTTTTTTAAAAAAATTTTATTAAGCAACTGTCTTATTCTTTTTTTTTTTTTTTTTTTTTTTTTTTTTTGTGGTACCGGGGATTGAACTCAGGGGTACTCGACCACTGGGCCACATCACCAGCCCTTTTTATTATTTTATTTAGAGATGGGGTCTCACTGAGTTGCTAAGTGCCTCGCCATTGCTGAGGCTGGCTTTGAACTCGCGATCCTCCTGTCTCAGCCTCCCAAAGTGCTGGGATTATAGGCGTGCGCCACCGAGCCCGGCTCAACTGTCTTATTCTTTTTTTTTTTTTTTTTTGTGGTACCGGGGATTGAACTCAGGGGCACTTGACCACTGGGTCACATCCCCAGACCTTTTTAGTATTTTATTTAGAAACAGGGTCTCACTGGGTTGCTAAGTGCCTTGCCATTGCTGAGGCTGGCTTTGAACTCTCGATCCTCCTGCCTCAGCCTCCCAAAGTGCTGTCTTATTCTTGATCCTGAGTTTGCTCCTTAGTGAAATGTGCAGGTTGATTGTAAGAATTGAATGAGTTCACATAAAGTGCTTTGCATAGTACTTGGTTCAAAATGACCACTCAGGATTATCTGAGCAGAGCAGCAGCAGCAGCAGCAGCAGCAGAAACAGAGTTTGAAAAAACTTAGAGAAGTCGGGCAAGGAAACCCCAGAGACTGAAGGGTTTTCCCAGATTTTCTACCTTTTTTTTCCTTCTAAGCCAGCATTCCAGACCCACTTTTTTTTTTTTTTTTCCTTTTTTGAGGGTACTGGGAATTGAACCTAGTAGTTCCTTACTACTGAACTACATCTCTAGCCCTTTTTGTTATTTTTAAAAATTTTGAGACAGGGTCTGGCTAAGTTGCTGAGGCTGGCCTTGAACTTGTGATCCTCCTGACTCAGCTTCCCAATTCGGTGGAATTAACGGGCATGTGCCACTGTGCCCAGCCAGACATACCCTTCTTATTTTAATATTTATGTTTTATTTTCTTGTGTAAGTGTCTTGTCTGTCCCACTACTTTAGCACTCTAGTCATTTCTTATGTTTATTGAACATAACTTCTTTGCCAGGCTCTGTGTGTTATAATATTATAGATAGTAAGGTTATGTCCGTGGCTTCAATCAGCCTACCATCTAGCAGGACCAGGGGAAAGTAAATGAGTGGTTACAATGCCTTTGAACCTCAGTATTCATGGAGGATTTGCTCCAGGACTCCCTGGGAAACCAAAATCCAGTAATGTTCAAGTCCATTTTATAAAACGGTATATCTACATACAACCTACACACATCTTCCTGTATCCTTTAAATCATCTCTGGATTACTTGTAGTACCTAATACACTGTAAGTGCTATGTAAATGGTTGTTTTACAGAATTGTTGAAGGAAAGATAACAAGAAAAGTCTGTACGTGTTCAGTTTTAGATGAATTTTTTTCTAATATTTTCCTACAGATGTGAAACCTATAGATAGGCAGGGTTGACTACCTCATTTCAAGGGCTGTGGTTGAGGGTCTTGTGTATCCTGAAAGGGGCCTGATGTCACTTCGGAATTATAAGTACTGTTTTCCAGAGAAGTTCGTGCGTAACTTAAGTCTTGAAGGATCGGTTATTATTAGCTGAGTGAATGTGGGTTTAAAGTCTTTTTACACAGGAAGCAATATGAACCAGGGCCTAGAGACACAAGCGGGTGTAGCAACATCCTGAGAACGCAGCGTGGCAGGAGTGCAGAGTGTGTTTGGTGAGTGTGTGAGAAATGAGGCAGCAAAAGCCGATCAAGATCAGATTGAAAAGGGCTTTGTGAGTTCTGGACTTAAGCCTATATCCTGAAGGTGATTAGGAGCCACTGAAGGATTTGAAGGTATGAAATGACTTTATTAGCTTTGCCAAAGTAGAAGGATCACTGTGTGGAGAGGAGGCAAGAGTGATGAATATCCTGTTTCCCAGACATGGGGAGTTCTGAGGTTTGCAACCTTAGTACTCTTGCTACACAAGAGTCATGAAATATTTATATATGAGGAGAGATTAGAATGAGGTGAGACTGGAGGGAAAGATACCTTCAGGCTGGTGCAGTAAGATGAGAGGCATGTCTGTCCTGCCTAGGGATAGACAAGGGTCACCAGACCAGGATTTCAGTCAGTTTCACTAGTTTCTTCTATATGATCTTGGGCAGGCTACAGAACCTCTTCTGCCTTCTTGGTTTTCAAGTTTGGAAAATGGGGATAAAAAATCCCTTCCTTACAAGGATGTTCTGAGGATTGAAGTGACTAGATGTAAAAAGGCAGGCTCTGTGATGTTAGATACATAAAGGACCTCTTACAATAAAAATAATAGTTTTTATAATCTTAATGTTTAGCATATCACCTGGCCCATGGTAGGTAATCATTAGCCTTAAATCCCACCACCTAAAGATAAAAACTGTCAACTTTGTGGTTTTATTTATGCATTTTAAATGATTGATGAGGCTGGTCTGGGAGTGTTAGGGGTAAGGGTATTATTATTCTGGGAGTGTCTATCTAGATCAAGAAGGGACAATTGGGGTTGGGGTTGTGGCTCAGTGGTAGAGCTCTCGCCTAGCACGTGCGCGGCCTGGGTTCGATCCTCAGCATTACATAAAACTAAACGAATTGTGTACAACTAAAGCAAATAAAAAATGTTAAAAAAAAAGAAGGGAGAATTGATATGAATATAATACCAATTAAAACAGTGTTTAAGAACAAATTTAAAAAACAGTATTTAAATGCCAACAGATTATATGTGGCCATTCATCTGTTCCCACTCCTCATTTGAAAGTGATGCCAGTATGTGTGCACACACTTTTTGGCCACTGATGTTACTATAATGTGTTCACACCTCGAGGTGCTAAAGTGTGTGTCCTCTCCTTGACCTGTCCTTCTTGACTACTTCCCCAGGAAATTTTACCACTCCCCACAACCCTGTGTGTGTGTGTGTGTGTGTGTCTGTGTGTGTGTGTGTGTGTTTTACTGGGTATCAAACCCAGGGCTTTGTGCATGCTAAGCAAGCACTCTACCATTTAAGGATAACCCCAGTTCTCCTACAGCATCTTCTGTTAATTTATTTTAAAGATGGTATCACGGAGTTAATTCAGATTGGCTTTACATGAGTTCTTCTTTCTGATATTCTGTTTAAATGCCATCTACTGCCTTGTCATGTCATTATTTTCTCTATGTCAATGCATTTCTTTTTTCCTGATGTCAGTTTTTCTTGCAAAATATTGGACAGATTGCCATCTTATATATGTAATGTTTATATGCTTTTAACACAACTTAAAAATCCATTGAGCCTGATGCAGTGGTGCATGCCTGTAATCCCAGCTACTCAGGAGGTTGAAGCAGGAGGATTACAAGTTTGAGGCTAGCTTGAGCAACTTAGCAAGAACCTGTCTCAAAAAAATATAAATGGGCTGGGGTTGTGGTTCAGTGGTAGAGCCCTAGCCTAGCATTTGTGAGGCACTGTTTGATTCTCAGCACCATATAAAAATAAATAAATAAATAAAATAAAGGTATTGTGTCTATCTACAACTAAAAAAAAATTATTTTAAAGTGCTTTGTTTAAAAAATAAAAAGGACTTGGAATGTAGTTTAGTGGTACAGTATCCCTTGGTTCTTTCCCTAGTATAGCAAAACAAAACAAATAGCAACAACAAACCCCACTGAAACGTTTTGTTTGAAGTATATCAAATAAATTATAAAATTCTGTAAATAACTGGTTTTTCTTTTTTTTATTTTTCTTTCTTTTTTGCAATGCTGAGGATTGAACCCAGGGCCTCATGCATGCTAGGCAAGCACGCTACTAAAGAGCTACATAGATCTCCAGCCCTCTTTAATTAGTTTTTAAAATAGCAGTGTGTCTCAGACTTTTTGGCCTCAGGATCTCTTTAAAGTTTAAAAATTATTGAGTATCCTCAGAACTTTCATCTTTATAGGTTTTTGTCTATTTGTATTTAACTTACTAAACATTTAATGCATTAGAATTATTTTTTCCACTAAAAATTATTAAATACTGAGAAAGTTTTAAATCACAAGATTACACAAGCATGTATTCCCTTGGCTGTGAGAACAGTCATGTCATCACAGGTCGCTATGTGCTGTATGGCCTCTGGAAAACTCAACTGGACCCTTAAGAGAGAATGAGAGTGTCAGGCACAGTGGCACACGCCTGTAATCCCAGCAGCTGGGGAGACTGAGGCAGGAGGATCACAAGTTTAAAGCCAACCTCAGCAACTTAGTGAGGCCTTAGGTAACTTATTGAGATCCTGTCTCAAAATAGGAAATAAGCATCCCTGGGTTCAATGCCCTGTACCAAAAAAAAAAAAAAAAAAAAAAAAAAAAAAAAAAGAGAAAGAATGAATAGGCAAATAATGACTTAGAATTATTGTGAAAACAGCTTTAAACTCATGTATCCCATGAAAGGGTCTTATGGACCCTGGAGGGTACTTGAATTACATTTTGAGAACTGCTGGTATATAGATGCTATATGAGAAATTTTATGTGACACCTTTATGTATTTTTAGTAAAAAATAACATAAGAATGGAAACATTTACAAACATCTATTTTCAAAATGTACTCAACATTTACAAACATCTATTTTCAAAATGTACTCAACATAGTTATTTCTTTTTTAATATTTATTTTTTAGTTATAAGTGGACACAATATCGGTATTTTATTTTTATGTGGTGCTGAGGATAGAACCCAGTGCCTCATGCATGGTAGGTGAGCGCTCTACCTCTGAGCCACAACCCCAGCCTCAACATAGTTATTTCTAAAGTAGCTATTTTCTAGCCTTTGTTAGGACATCTTCTTTATTCTGGAAGGGCAGATGTGTACATTTTCGGGAGACCGAGTAAGTCTCATTCTGCTGACAGACACTTGCCTTCTCAGGAAGGTCAGCAAATTGGGAACATCAGTAATTTTGTAAAAGAAAAATGTACAACCACTCTTTAAGTTCTAGAAATCTTATGAGCACTTGGGCCAGATGATAACAGGAGAACTTCTATGTGATTCAGGTTTCTTGGTATCTTGTCAAGTGGAGCGATGGTCCTATTTGAAGGATGCGATTTTTAGGCGTTTAACCACATCAATGTCATTTTGTTCACTTTAGCAAATGAAGGAGTGTCCTCTGCTGCAAAGTTCTGCTCTTCTCACCTTCTGTGACTCACACTTCTGATGCAGTTACTGTGAGGAGGCCATTGTCAGTGAGGTTAAAGATTAGATACGTTTATAAGTGAGCTCTAGTATTTCTTTTAATACTCTGCTGAATCACTTTGAGCATCCTTGCAGATATCATGCCTCCTTGGAGGCAGATGGCCAGGGCTACTAAAATGGCCTCATCTTGCTCTTGGCATAGTCCTTTCCCGTCTGTCCTCTGTGTTGCCTTTGAGCAATCTTTCTGAAATACAGATCTCCATTATTTCTTTACTTAATCCCTTATGTGGTTTGTCAGTGGAATAAATTTTAGACTTAGCAAGGCTAAGCCCTTCCTGCCCTCTGACTGCTCCAGCCTCGCAGAGTCAGGTTAGTTTGGGTACCACCCCTCTAAAACTTTCCTAAACCTCCCAGTTAATCTCCACCATCCAGTAATGTCTGAACCTCGTCTCTGTTCCTGCTGCTTTACTAGGTGGGTAGTAATGGTTCTTGCCTGCACTCATAAGGTAGCGTAGCTTCTAGCATAGTTCCAGCATAGTTCCTCTGTCGTAATGGGGCATAGTCTTTCTATATATGCCCCACCCCCCTAAAGATATGGTCAGATAAACCTTATAGGACTGCTAAATAAGCCTAAGACATATAAAGTCACAAGAAAGAATAGCAATGAGGGAAGAACATTTGTCTTACATTTTCTAATGATTTATTATTTTATACATGTAAGAATAAAAAGCTGGGTGTGGCAGTGCACGCCTGTAATCCCAGCACTTTGGGAGGCTGAGGCAGGAGGATCGCGAGTTCAAAGCCAGCCTCAGCAACAGTGAGGTGCTAAGCAACTCAGTGAGACACTGTCTCTAAATAAAATACAAAAAAGGGGCTGGGGGTGTGGCCCAGTGGTCGAGTGCCCCTGAGTTCAATCTTGGTACCAAAAAAAAAAAAAAAAAAAAAAAAAAAAAAAAAATCACTGCAGTGGAATTTTCTAAAGACCAATTTTACTCAGCATTTTAAATCTTCCACATAGCAGTCACTTTTCAAATGAAAAAAAAATATACATATGTCTAGAACCTTGTCCTCTGAACACCAATAAAGCCAAATCTTTTTCTTTTTAATATTTATTTATTTGCTTTAGTTGTACACAATGCGTTTATTTTTATGTGGTGCTGAGGATAGAACCCGGGCCGTGCACGTGCTAGGCGAGTGCTCTACCACTGAGCCACAACCCCAGCCCCAAAGCCAAATCTTAACCACTCCTATTCAGAAAGATTTATTTTTTCATAAAACCAAAGATGAACTCACATATGCAAAACGTATAAGTATGGGCTGGGAATGTAGCTCAATGGTAGAGTGTTTTCCTAGCATGTGCAAAACCCTGGGTTCAATTCCTAGTGCTACAGAAGAACAAAGCAAAGTTTTATTCCTTTGGATTTTTACTCCCCTGACCCTTTCAGGCTTTTCTTTAGCTTCTTCTAAAGGGAATATCTGATCAAGGGAATATCAGCTTTATTCTTCTGTTTCTTATTTTTAAAACCCTGGTAGGTATTTAATTTCTGTTTTGAAAGTCACTGACTTTCCATGTTGTGGGAGTTTTGAGTCCAACCAGGAGAGAGAAACCACAATGGCAATTTGAATAGGCAAAGTTTAATATGAAAACTATTAACTAAAGGAATTAGAGTAACATGGGATTGACCAGTAAGAAGTAAAGAAATCGCAGATGAAAAAATGGTCAATGCCATTAGCCATCATAGAAACAAGTCAAAACTATAGTGAGTGGCCACTTCCTGCTCACTAGAATAAAAAAGACATAACAGAGTATTGGAGCAGGGGTGGAGAAATTAGAATTCTCACACATTGCTGGTGGGAATGTGAAATGGAGCACCTGTTTTGGAAAAGTCTGGCATTTCCTCAAACAGTTAAACAGAGTTACCAATATGACCCAGGTATGTCATTCCTACATCTATATGCTAGTAGTATTCTGAGGCATATACCCAAAGAAGTTAAAAAATTATGGCCATGTGAAAGCTTTTACATAAATGTTCATGGCAGCATTATTCATCCAAAAAGTGGAAAAATGCAAATGCCTATCAACTGGTGAGTGGATAAATAAAATATGGTATGTCCATACAATGGAATGTTATTTAATAATAAAAAGCATTGATGGGAGTGTGCTACATGAGGGGCAAGTTTTTCACTAACACTCCATTCTGATCCAGTGAGTGGAGTCTGATAGCAATCCTTGCCATGAGTAAAAAAGGAAAAAAAAAAAAAAAAAAAAAGCATTGATGGGGCTGGGGTTGTAGCTCAGTAGTAGAGCACTTGCCTTAGCATGTTCGGCACTGGGTTCAATCCTCAGCACCACATAAAAATGAACAAAATAAAGGCATTGTGTCCATCTACAACTTAAAAAAAAAAAAACAGCATTCAAGTATTGATATGTACTACAACATAGCATGAACCTCAGAAACAGCATGCTAATTGAAAGAAAAAAGCCAGTCATAAAAAACACATCCCGTTATATGTATACTTTTTTTTTTTTTTTTTTTTAAAGCACTGGGGATTTAACCCAGGGTTCTTTACCACTGAGCTACATCCTCAGCCTTTTAAAATTTTTTCATTTTGAGATGGGGTCTCACTAAATTGCTAACATTGACCTTGAACTTGTGATCCTCCTGCCTCAGCCTCCTCAGTTACTTGGATTACAGGTGTGCGCCACTGCACCAGCTACAAATGACCATATACTGTATAATTTCATTTATATAAAATATCCAGAATAAGCCAATCTGTAGAGACTGAAAATAGATTTGGGTTAGGAGAGCAGGAGATTTAGCAAGGTGGTGATAACTAAGGGATGTGGAATATCTTTTCTGGGGCACTGAAAACATTGTAAAATTGATTGTGATATTTGTACAACTGTGAATATTCTAATAGCCATCAAATTGTATGCTGTGAATTGTATGGCATATAGGATATCTCAAGTAAAGTGGTTAAAAAGATGTAAAGAGCGCTCTTAAAAAAAAAAAAGAAAGAAAGAAAGAAAAGAAAAGAAATAGTAGATCAAAGAGGCAGCCGTACCCCAAGGCAGAGAGAGAGCGCTAGATGAAGAGTCCCTTCTTCCACTGCCTGCTCCCTGCTTCCACCTGCCCCAGCCAAGATCCCTGGTGCTGTGGCTCACTGGATGACAGAGAAGTGCTGATGGTGCCTGGCAGAACTTGCTGGATATCTGCTTTCTAGGGTGCTAGGGAGGTACTCAAAAGGGATATCTTACCAGAGCCACTCTACTATAAAACCTGCCAGAGAAGAGGTGCTCAGGAAGACTGCTGACTGCTGGACACCAGAAAAGCCATGGGGGCTATAGGAACCTAGCAAGCAGAGCACACTGGAACCTGGAAACCAACCCTTTCCTCCTGCAGTATCTTTCTACCTGCCCTCTCCTAGCAAACTCTGACATTAGGCCAGCTGGCAAAAGAAAATCTTTTAAAGGACCCAGATTCATTTTTGCAGGATAGGCAAGAAGGGGTGAATTTGGATCTGAAAGGCAATAAATCTATAACTGGCACAGTGGGTAATGATGACCCCAGTGTACCCTTAGCTTTTTAATTTCCTGTGTAGATCTTTGGTTATTCTTGCACCTTTGCTGTTGTGATTTAGAGAAGCAAGGAAACTTATCTTTGGGCCAGTTTGCCCTAAGCCCAACTCTTCTAATTATCAATTTTTGCATCTTTTCCTTTTTCATTTGTTTGACTTTCTTTCAGATACCAGTTATGCTTATGCTTTATCTCCTGTGACTTCCATTGTTTTTATTCTGTTCTGGAAATCCTTTAAAATTTTTCTTTTTTTATTTTACCTTACTTTTTTTTTTTTTTTTTTTTTTTTTTTGGTACGGGGGATTGAACTCAGGGGCACTTGACCACTGGGCCACATCCCCAGCCCTTTTTTGTATTTTTATTTAGAGACAGGGTCTCATGAGTTGCTAAGTGTCTCGCCATTGCTGAGGCTGGCTTTGAACTCGCGATCCTCCTGCCTCAGCCTCCCAAGTGCTGGAATTACAGGCATGCACCACCACTCCTGGCACCTTGCTCATTTTTTTTAATGTTTATTTTTTAGTTCTAGTTGGACATAATACCTTTGTTTTATTTATTTTATTTTTATGTGGTGCTGAGGATCGACCCAAAGCCTCACACGTGCAAGGCAAGCACTGTACTGCTGAGCCACAACCCCAGCCCCCTCATTTTTCTTTATTCTTTTTTTTAAATCAGTCATCGCCTTCAAGATTCTTTTTTTTTTTTTTTTAAATATTTATTTATTTACTTTAGTTGTACACAATGCAATGCATTTATGTTTACGTGGTGCTGAGGATCGAACCCGGGCTGCGCACGTGCAAGGCGAGTGCTCTGCCGCTGAGCCACAATCCCAGCCCCTTGCCTTCAAGATTCTTATTGAATTTTTGGCAGTGTCCACTTTGTTCTCTTCCATTGAGCCTTTCATTTTTTTGTGATGGTGTTATTTTCCTTTGTTCATAGTTCCTGGGTGCTAAATTTTATTTTATTTTAAGGTTGTTGTTTTATTATTTTTCCTTGGAGATCTTCCTTTAGTCCCTTCCCCTAGTTCTTGTTTTGAAACAAATCCATTTGTGGGATGGGACTGGGACTAGGAGAATCTTTGTCAATTATTTTGTTATATATATTTATTTATTTTTCTTGCAGTGCCTTGTACATACCAGGCAAGCACTCTGCTACTGAATTACGCCCTAATCCCTGTCAATGATCTTTATCTGTCCCGTGGTAAACATTTGTGTGTGTGATCTTCCCTGCTTCCTCTCCCCTACCTTTCTTTTACTTTTCTTCTACTTTTATTGCAGTCCCCCCACTCCCACCCCAGGGATTGAACCCAGGGGCACTTTACCACTGAGCTACATCCCCAACCCTTTTTATTTTTTATTTTCATAGGGTCTTGCTAAGTTCCTGAGACTGGCCTCAAACTTGTGATCGTCCTGCCTCAGCCTCCCAAGTTGTAGGGATTATAGGAGTGTGCCACCACACTTGACTTATTATTTTGTTATAACCTCTTTTTTTTTTTTTTTTTTTTGGTATTGGGAATTGAACCCAGGACCTTGTACAGGGTACTGGGCAAGCGCTCTACCATTGAGTCATATGCCCGGCCTGATAAACCTTTCATTGTTGTCATGATGGTTTTGGGGATTGAACCTAGAGCCTCATGCATGCTAGCATGTCCTATCCCACTGAACTACACCCTGAGCACTGTCATGGAGAAAGGCAATATAGTATATGACTAAAGCCAGATTATCTGAATTTGAATCCTGGCTCTGCCACTTGTTAACACTGTGGTCTTGGACAAGGTATTTTAACTTCTTTTTGTCTGTTTCTTCACTATAAAATGGGAATGATAAGTTTGAAGATTGATGAGAAGGCAATGAGTTAAATCACATGAAACTTTTTAGAACTATGGCCAATCTATAATAAGTGCTATATGAATATTAGCAATATTAATTTTTTATTCTTCACATTGACCTGTAACTAGAAGTGCGCAATACTTCTGAGTCAAATAATCTCATAGATTTCATGTTACTTAACCGCTTAGGTCTGCTTGGTCATGCATAAAGTCTGATGAGTAAGGGTGCATTCGGCAAAAACATTTTTGAAAAATTGATAAGCTTTTCAGTAATTGGTTTGGGAAGCTGGATAATAAATAGTGTGCAATAATTTCTAATTAGCTTTCCTCAAAAATATTCACAGGAGACATGCTCTGGAAGTACTTTGTGGATTTGGCTTTTGTTTTTTTCTTGGCAGTGCTGGAGAGCAAACTCAGGGCCTCCCACACGCTCAGCACATGCTCTGCCACTGAGCTACACTACCAGCTCCCTTTGTGTTTTTTTGCTCTGCATGATTTTATCATAATTGAGTTTATATCCATTATAGCTGACATTTGAAGATCAGCAAAACTCTGGTATTTCAGGCCAACCTAAAAATTGTTTCCAGGTATAGTTGAAAACAAGCATATTGTAGGATGTTTTAGGAATGGCAAGTTTGGTGCATGTTGTTTCAGTAAGTCAGATTTTTATGCAGTTTCCTTTTTGTGGCTGTTTAAGATAACCTAGCTTTCTGTAGCTTATGTACTTTTTTTTTTTTTTTTTTTTTTAATTGTAGTGGTAGGTGGACAGCATGCCTTTATTTTATTTATTTTTTGTATGTGGTGCTATGGATTGAACCCAGTGCCTCACACATGCTAGGCAAGTGCTCTGCCGCTGAGCCCCAGCTCCAGCCTGCTTAGGTGCCTTTTTATTTTAATTTTTTATTTTTTCGGTACTGAGGGTTGAACTCAGGGGCACTTGACCACTGGGCCACATCCCCAGCCCTTTTTTTGTATTTTATTAGAGACAGGGGCTCACTGAGTTGCTAAGTACCTCACCATGGCTTAGGCTTTGAACTCACGATCCTCCTGCCTCAGCCTCCCAAGTGCTGGGATTACAGGCATGCGCCACCGCGCCTGGCTAGATGCCTTTTTAAAAGTGTACTATAATTGACTGAATCATCAGTTAGTGACCAGATAGTTTTTGAGGAGCTACCATGGGTATGGTGGTGAACAAATCAGACATGTTCCCTGCCTGGATGAGCCACAATATAAATGTTAAAGTATCATAAATACTTATAAAATTATAAGTGCACTGTGATATGGGAAGGGATATAGAGGTGCTGCGGGAGTAACTGACAGGAAGCCCTAACATAGCATGGAGACAGGTCTGCTTTTTATGAAATGAATTAAGCTTTAAACTGAGACTTAAGCATGAGTAGAAGCTGGGTGGAGGAAGTGGGCTGGTCAAGAGGGCTTCAGCCTGACCTTGGGAGAGCATGGTAAGCTCAAACCAGTGAAAAGAAGTGAGGTGAACGTTTTGACAGCACCTTTGAAGCTTTGAAGGTGTTGTCTTTGCTTGAGAGAGTAAAAACTGGAGAAAGAGGTTGATTGGGGAGGTCAGAGATACCTGTGAAACACCTGGATGATCTATTAGAGTGGGAAGTTAGTAAATGGACATGGGACTCCGTGGGGATCTCTAGGCTGAACATGAGGGGTTTGGGATAGTCAGTGTGGTGGTAAGTCAAGTCAGGGAGCTGGTGACGTCATCTTCAAGATATCTGCAGTGGGCTGGGCTTGTGGCTCAGTGATAGGGCACTTGCCTAGCATGTGAGGGGCACTGGGTTTGATTATCAGCACCACATAAAAATAATAAATAAATAAATAAATAAATAAAGTAAAGGTATTGTGTCCATCTACACCCCCCCCCAAAAAAAAGATAATCTGCAGAATCAGAATGTAAGAAAATCTAAGACAGTGCCTGAACGTCTATACATTTTAAATTGCTGTGTATTTCATATATGCACAAATTCTAACTTTAGTATTTATTAATTTTTGGAATGTGAACAAATTGTGTCTAGAATTGGGGCTTGTAATTAGGAATATATTAATTTTAATCTTTAAACAAACTTAAGTGTTACTATGTAGGAGGCACAATGTATTAAGTGCTGGCTATTCACAGACCTAAGTTCTGGTTCTGCTTTTAAATTGTATTCTCATTCTTTCCAGAGGCAGAGATGAGATTTTTTTCAAAATGCCATGGTAAAGGTAAACCTGGGATGCTTGGGAGCACAAACACCATTGTGTAGGTCTGTGACATGAAGCTTCTTGAAGATGCTCAGCCTTGAATAGTGTCCTGAAAGTGATCAGGTCATACATAGTGAGCTGAGGAATGAAGGAGAAGACGAAAGCCAGTCTCCCTTTTCTGGGGCAGGGTCTGAATTTTCTCGTTTTTAGTATCTTTGATGCCTTGCCAGTGCCTGTTAGTTGGTGTTAGTTATGTTAGCTTTAGACAGGGGATGCTTCCTTCTCTGAGACAAAATGCACACACGAGGAGGAGATGAGTCCAGATTGTCAGACTCCATCTGCATTCTCAAGGGGGTTTACCACGAGCATCTGCAGCCCTTTGCCTGCGTGCCGCCTTCTGACTGTGAAAGGAGGCCAAGTATATTCCTGTGGCTAGAATGCTCTGCCTTCATCTACCATCAGTGTTTTTATTTATTCTAGTCTTTATTTTTTTTGTACTGGGAATTGAACCTAGGGGCACTTAACCACTGAGCCACATCCCCAGCCCTTTTTATTTTTTCATTGGAGACAAGGTCTCGCTAAGTTGCTGAGGCCGCCTTTGAACTCTTGATCCTCCTGCCTCAGCCTCCTGAGCTGCTGGGATTACAGGTGTGTGCCATTGTGTCTGGTTTTCTAGTCTTTTTCTGTCTTCATGGTTGAGTATATGATACTTGGTCCAGTTTTTCATTCAATATTAGATCATAAGCATTTCCCCATATCATTAAAATTTTTCATAAACAACATTTTAAGTGGCTACGTAAACTCTCATTTGGATGTTTATTTGAACAGTTTTTTGAACACTTAGTTAAAAACATTTTTTTTTAACTTTTCATTTTGAGATAATTTCAGGCTTAAAAAAGAGTTGCAGAAATAGTATAAATAGGGATTCCCATCTATCCTTTGGCTAGTGTGTGGTAGTGTCTGTACATTTTTTCATTGTAAAGGTACTCTTTTCCCCTGCAAAATTAATGTGTTCTGAGTAGATACTTAAAAACTACATGATATACCTTTTCTCATAAAACGTTTACCCATTATTTTTAGCATCCTTGATGTTTCTTAGCTGAATTATTACTATAGTGGTTGCTAAATGGTGATTTTCTAATTACACTATTCCTTCTGTATTCCTCAGTTGGCATTCTACTCTGTAGAGCTTTCTTCTTTCCTTAGAGCTTTATTAGGTTCTTGTTTACAGTGTTATTATCTATCTTTATCTTGATTTTAAATTTCTCTAGATCTGGCCAGTAGGAGTCTCCCAAGTTGGCTCCTTTTTTTCTTTTGACATGTCCTTACTCTGAGCATTTTCCTACTCTTAGGCACATCAAGATGGTCCAGTTTTATCTTGTGCCTTTTCTGTCTCAGTCTTGGAATCAGTCAATCTGCCAAGGATCTCTGGAGAATGGTATTTAAAAACCAATATCTTGTTGGGTGCGGTGGCACATGCCTGTAATCCCAGTGGCTCAGGAGGCTGAGACAGGAGGATTGTGAGTTCAAAGCCAGTCTCAGCGACAGAAAGGTGCTAAGCAACTCAGTGAGACCCCATCTCTAATAAAATACAAAATAGGGCTAGGGATGTGGCTCAGTGGCCCAGTGCCCCTGAGTTCAGTACTCGGTACCAAAAAAAAAAGTAACACACAACATCTAGCCAGGTGTGGTGGCAGGTGCCTGTAATTGCACTGACTTGGGAGGATGAGGCAGAAGGATCACAAGTTTGAGGCCAGCCTCAGCAATTTAGTGAGACTCTGTCTTAAAATAGAAAATAAAAAGGGCTAGGAGTGTGGCTCATGGTAAATCCCTGGTATAAAAACAAACAACCCCTGCCCCCCAAACAAACAAAACCCAACATATAGAGTTGAGGATGTAGCTCAGTGGTAATATGCTTGCTTAGCATGCGCAAGGCCTGGATTCAATTCCTAGCACCACACATACATACATACATCTAGGTACTGGATGTACTTTTTGCTCTTGTAATGACTGCTTTTAGGTCTCTTATATGGATGAGCTAGGGGATATATGTGTGTGTACACACAAATGTATACATACACTACCTGTGTCTATATTTATTTTTATATCTTTATATATTGGAAACTATCACTTCACACTGATACCTCCAATATTAATGCAAATCAAAAGAGTAATTCCACTTTTTCCCTTTCCATATTTGTATCTTCCATCTCCATTATTGAGAAATCTTCCTGCCATTAGTGTCAGTGTATTTACTTATGTGGTCAATCCCAAATTGCCTGTTGACCCCTCCCCTTGACCTTCACACAAACTGATGCCCCTTCCTGCCCCTTCACCCCAAGCATGTGTATCTATCTTACTCAGTTCCTAATGTCTAATGGTTTTTACATTAAATTATCCAGAAAGGAAGGGAGCCCATTCTTTTTTATGGCTGCATGATATTCCATTTTTGTGGATATATCATTGTTTATTCAACTCTTGATGAAGGACATTTGAAGGACTTTCAGTCCTATTATGTTTCAAATAGTGCTGCAGTAAATGGCTGTGTGCATAAAACTTTGTATTTTTGTCAGTGTATCTTTGGGATAATTTCTTAGCTGGGGTATTTATTGGCTTAAAGAGTAAAATTTTAAACGTGTAATTTTGTTAGTTACTATCAAATCCCTCCCACCACATCAGTGTATAGGAATGCCTGTCTCCCCACTCCCTGCAGTCCCACCCCTGAAGTATATTGTCAAACTTTTGTCCTAGCAGTGAGTTTTAAATTACATTTCTTTGAGGATCCTGGGATGTTCTTGTCTTGGAGGTCTTGGCTTCTTCTAAGCTCTTATTTGCTCCTTTGTATGTCATCTGCTTTTGGAAATCTGTTTCTTTTTCTGGGTGTTTTTTCTGCTGTCTTCATTTGAAGCTCATTTTTCTTTAATTGAAAAGATTAAAATAAAATAGGTTATTGGTTCAGGCTCCTCATTGTCACATTTGTTGAATGAGTGAGTGAATCTGTTGACTCAGGGTCACGTGTCTCCATGCCCTTGGGTTGTGGTCACTGCTCAGCTGTGACTGCTCAGACATCACATCTGCATTCAAGACTGGAAGTGGTACCAGTCACATGAGCTCCCTTCTAAAAAGAAAGGAAAAGCTTTCCAAGAACCCCTTGGATTTTGTAGGCAGGCTGGTTACACCTTAAATTTTTAGTTGTTTTGGGGGAATGTTAGACAAGATACATAGACCTTTCTGCTGCTAGAAATGCAAGTCTCTGATTTGTATTTCACTTTGAAAACTTTGTACATTTACCTTTGTAAATATAAAAATTAAAAACAAACATCTGCATAGATTGTAAAGAAACACCCTGTCCAGACCCATTTTCCAGAGGTAATTATTGTCAGTACTTTGGTGCATATTCTTTTAGGTATATCCTTAATACTTAAATTTTTTTTTTTTTTTTAAACTGAGTGTAAAACCCAGGGGTGCTCAGCTGCCAAGCTACATCCTCAGCCCTTTTTATTTTTTATTTTGAGACAAGGCCTTGCTAAGTTGCTGAGAGTCTCACTAAATTGCTGAGGCTAACCTTGAACTTGTGATCCTCCTGCCTTAGCATCCCCAGCCTCTAGGATCGTAAGCATGGGCCATTGCTCCCAGCTTAATACTTAATGTTACTGTTGTTCTGTTTGTTGTTGCTAGTATGAAGCCATATATGTGCATCCTATTCTACAACTAGATTGCTCTTTCACTCAGCAGCATATTCTAGGCATTTTCCCATGTGGGTACGTGTAGATGTGCCCATTCTTTTTTTTTTTTTTTTTTTTTTAATATTTATTTATTTGCTTTAGCTGTACACAATGTGTTTTTACGTGGTGCTGAGGATCGAACCTGGGCCGCGCACGTGCTAGGCGAGCGCTCTACCGCTGAGCCACAACCCCAGCCCCCATTCTTTTTGACTGGTACCTTGTATTCTTCATTTCTTCTGCCATTCCAGATCCATTATCACCTTCTTTCTTCTCTGCACTGGTGCCGGACCTCTGAACTGCATCATCTGGGTTTCCTTGTCCTTTAGTTTTCATTTAGGATCAGTTGATACAAGACACCAACAGGAGACAGAGGAGTGTGGTAGAAGAGGTCCGAGTACATTTTATCTCCCCCTGCCACCCTAACTCTGCTGCCCCTTGAGCCTTGTTGTAGTGCTACACGGCCTGTTCCTCTGTGTCCACTGCGCCCACCGGGTGGCCTCTCTCCCCACCCGGCCCTTTTTTTTTTTTTTAATGTTTATTTATTTATCAGTTGTACACAATGCTTTTATTTATTTTTACGTGGTGCTGAGGATCGAACCGGGCCATGTACGTGCTTGGTGAGCGCTTTACCGCTGAGCCACAACCCCAGCCCCCCCCCCCCCCCCAGCTCTTGCTGAGCTATCATCCTCTTGCCCTTTCAGGCTGAAGGGCAGATCTAGCTTCCTGCCCTTGCTGGTCTCTGGATCCTTTCTCATTCCTTGTTGGTTCCTTTAAGCCCTACTCACACAGCTCTGAAACATCCTGTCCTAAAACCTCCTTATTCTTTTGCGTATGCTGTTTCCCATCAACTTCCCGCAGATACCACGGTGGAGATTGATCGTAATTTATTTGTTGGTTCCCTGTTGATGGGCATTTGAACTGTTTCTGTTATTTGCCCGTGTAATCAGCATTGCTAACGCACATTCCTGTACAAGCCCTTAATGCTGTTTGTTGCAGTGTTCCTTGAGGGAAAACTCACAGAAATAGAAGTGCTGTGTCAAGGTATATGAATGCTGTAAATTTCAATAGATATTGCTAAATTGCTCCCCAGAGTCCACCAATTCACATTTCCATCCTGCATTGTTTGATATTAAAAAACTATGGAGGCAATACTTGTGAATTATAACAAATTTAGTTCAGGAGTGTATAAAGGGAAAAGGAATGTCCTCCCAGTGATCTGCTTCTTATATTCCCATCCACTCCCTACGGGTAACTGTGCTAATAACATTTAACAATGTAGCCTATCGGGCCTTTCCCCCCTCTTTTTATATTTATATATTTATCATAGAATAAATTTACATACATGTACGTGTAAACATTCATATATGTAGATATATGTCTATCGCTAGCAGACTCTAGTTGAGAGAGCTCATTTCTAGAATCTGTGCCAGTATCTGTTTTAATTATTTCAGCCTTGAGTTGTTTTTCTTAAATTTTTAGATTTTTATTTTTTGTAGTTGTAGATGGACAGAATGCCTTTATTTTTATTTGTTTATTTTTATGTGGTGCTGAGGATTGAACCCAGTGCCTCACACATGCTAGGCAAACGCTCTACCACTGAGCTATATCCCCAGGCCCCTTGAGTTGGTTTTGATATCTTGGAAGGCAAATTCTTTTTTTTTTTTTAATATGTATTTATTTATTTTAGTTGTACACGATGCCTTGTATTTTTTTTTTTTTTTTTTTTTTTTTTTTTTTTTTGTGTGGTACCAGGGATTGAACCCAGGGGCACTCGTCCACTGGGTCACATCCCCAGCCCTTTTTTGTATTTTATTAGAGACAGGGTCTCACTGAGTTGCTAAGTGCCTCGCCATTGCTGAGGCTGGCTTTGAACTCGCGATCCTCCTGCCTCAGCCTCCCAAAGTGCTGGGATTACAGGCGTGTGCCACCGCGCCCGGCTGATGCCTTGTATTTTTACGTGGTGCTGAGGGTCGAACCCGGGCCGCGCACGTGCTAGGCGAGCGCTCTGCCGCTAAGCCACAACTCCAGCCCTGGGAAGGCAAATTCTTATCTGTGATATTGTGAAATATATTGTTTGCTAATGAGTTGGCTGGGTGGCTGGCAGACCCTACCTGGCTGCCAGATGGGGGCTGGAGGGTTGGGACTTTCAGCTCCCTTTCCACCCTTTCCTGAAGGTTAAGTTGGTCATCGTGGCAGTGGGTTAATCAATCACCTCTGTAATGAAGCCTCCCTAAAACCCAAAAGGACAGAGTTCGGAGAGATTCTAGGTGGCTAAACAGGTGAAGGATCCTGAGGTGGCATACCCAAAGAAGACCCAGAAGCTCTTGGTCCCTTCTCCCATACCTCACCTGCTGTATTTCTTCATCTGTATCCTTCGTAATATCTTTTATCATAAATTGTTGTTCCACTGAATTTGTGAGCTACTTTAGCAAATTAATTGAACCCAAGGAAGGGGTTGGGGAAACTCAGGTTTGGAGCCAGTGGGTCAGAAGAACAGGTAAAACAACTTGGGGTGTGTGGTTGGTTTCTGAAGTGGTAGGAGACAGTTTTATGGGACTGAGCTTTCAATCTCTGCCATCTTTCAAACAAGGCAGTGTGGGAATGTGAACTGGTGGACTCTGGGGTGCAATTTTAGCAATATCTATTGAAATTTACAGCATTCACATACCTTGACACAGCACTTCTATTTCTGGTGTTATCTCCAGGTAGACAGTGTCAGAACAAAATGGGATTGGAAGATGTCCTCTGCTATAGCTTTGCTTGATTGGCCAGAGGAGGACTCTGACTCCCACCCCCACTCCACCCACACCTGGTGTCAGAAACATGTTGCAAAAATGAGTTTGGCTTTTTCCCACTATATGTTCAGCTCATTTTCATTTAAAATTTTCTTGGCTCTTCTTGGGTATGAACTCCACTTGGATCTTTAGATCCAAGTATAAAAACAATCATGGATTTTGATTGGAATTAAACTTATAGAGAACTGACATTTCAGGAGAGCTGATATATTTCCAATATTGAATATTCTCACTTAAGAACTTGTTATGTCTCTTACTCAGATCTTCTGTATCCTTTGGTGAAAAGTCTTGCCCATTTCTTCCGAGGTTTATTTTTAAGTATTTTATAGATTCCTTGCCATCACAAATGGAACTTTTTCACTTTACTTTTTCTAATTAGATATTACTGGTGTAATTTTTTTTTTTCTTTTTGTCCTTATTGGGGACCAAACCCAGGGGCCTTGCTCTACCAGCCCACCTTTTGCATTAGGGTCTTGCTAAGTTGCTGAGGTTGCCTTGAACCTTGTGAACCTCCTGCCTCACCCTCCTGAATAGTTGGGATTACAGGATCCTGGCTGCTGGTGTAATTTTTTAGAAGCTGTTGATTTTTGTAAGTTAACCTTATAATTGCCTACTTTATGGATCCTATTAGTTCCTAATGAGTTTTCAGTTGATTCTCTTGGCTTTTCAAGGTGCCCTATTACATAGTATGCAAATTTTCACTTTTTATTCTGAGTATGTATCTTTCTCATGTTATTTGGGGCTGGAGTATCTGGTTGTGGGTGGAGGGTCTGATCAAGGAAGTCTTCTTGGCCCATGTTACCTGTAAGGTGAGTATCAAAGGATGTAGAACAGGCACTGTAGCAGGGTCGGTGGAGACTGGATTCCAGACAGACGTCTACAACAGAAAGAACAGGTAGGGCTTAGTGAAATAGAATGACTAGCTCATGGGCACAGGTGAGGTTGAGGAGCAGTGGATGGATTGGGGAATAAGTCAGGGCTCAGTTAGAAATTGTTTGGCTCTACTAAGCAGTTCCTTACAGAGGGATCGAATGGCCCCCTAAAGGTGTCCACACTCTGGAACCTGTAATAGTATCAGCTGACATGGCAAAAGGTATTTTCTAGATGTTATGAAGGTTATGGCTCTTTAAGTAAAGAAAATATTCTCACTCAGGTGGGCCCAGTATAATCACAGGAGCCCTGAAAAGCAAAGAAAGTAAGATGAAAGCAGAAGTAAGATGCTATAGAGGGGGAAATTGGAGAGATTTAGAGTGTGAGACTTAGCCCACCTTGGCTGAAGTGGGACTACACGGAAAGTTGGAGGAGACAATAAGAGCAGAGATTGGCTCCTGTCTGTTAACTAGCAGGAAACTGGCCCAACAGCTAGCTGCAAGGGCTGTATTTAACCAGCAGCCAGATGGGTATAGAAGTAGATTTTGCCTCATACGTGCATACCCACAATAAAGGCAGCACAGTTCACAGTAGTGAAACTACAGAACCAACCTAGATATCCATCAACAGATGAATGGATAAAGAAAATGTGGAGCCGGGTGTGGTGGCGCACGCCTGTAATCCCAGCACTTGGGAGGCTGAGGCAGGAAGATCATGAGTTCAAAGCCAGCCTCAGCAATGGCGAGGCACTTAGCAACTCAGTGAGACCCTGTTTCTAAATAAAATACAAAAAAGGGCTGGGGATGTGGCCCAGTGGTTAAGTGCCGCTGAGTTCAATCCCTGGTACCAAAAAAAAAAAAAAAAAAAAAAAAAAAAAGAAAGAAAATGTGGTAATGTGGTATATATGTACAATGGAGTTTTATTTAGCCATAAAGAAAAACAAAATTGTCACTTGCGGAAAAGAAGGTGGAACTTGAGACCATTACTTTAAGTGAAATAAGCCAAATTCAGAAGGTCAAGGGTTGTGTGTTTTCTCTCATATGTGGGAAGTAGAAAGGAAAAAGAAAGGTGTGGGAGGTGTCTCATGAATTTCCCAGGGAGAACAGTAGAGTCAAGAGATCAAGGATGGGGAGAGGGGAGGGAGGAGTGAAAGGAAAGGGAAAATACTGAGGAATGATACTGGTTAAATGATATTGTTATATTGTGGGTATGTATGAATATATAACAACAAACCCCACCATTGTGTATAACTGTAATGCACCGGTTAAAAAAAAGGCAGGGAATAAAAATGTAGCTTCTCTTCTAAAAAGGAAAGCAGCTCCTCTGACACTGATTTTAGACTTGTGGGATTCTAAACAAAGGACCATGCTCAGCCTGGACTTTTATGTTTCTTCCTTGTTTTGGTGTGTGTAGGGATATCAGGGATTGAACTCAGGGGCACTCAATCACTGAGCCACATCTCCAGCCCTTTTTTATATCTTATTTAGAGACAGGGTCTCACTGAGTTGCTTAGCACCTCGCTGTTGCTGAGGCTGGCTTTGAACTCGCGATCCTCCTGCCTTAGCCTCCCAAGCCGCTGTGATTACAGGCATGCACCACCTCACCTGGCTTGAGCCTAGATTTTTACTTTCAGAACTGTGAGATAATAAATTTGTGTTGTTTTAAATTGTTCAGTTTGCGGTACCTTGTTTTCAGCAGTAGTAGATAATACCAAGGGGTTTGATCAAGGAAGTAACAAACCCCTTTGTTTTGTTATTAAAAGACAACTGTGTGTGCAGGGTATAAAATGGATCTGGAGAGTATAGGTTTCAAGGCAGGCGTGCTCTGGGAGCACGGTGGCACGAATTAGGGTGGTGATAGTGTGAAAGGCATATGATTTGGGATGTATTGGGGAGGTTAGAATTGCAGAATGTGGTCAGTGATTGGTGCTGGGGTGGATGACTGCTGCTCTGGCCTGGGTGCTGAGGGCTGCTGAGGCTGTTGCTTGAGATGGAGATGAACATGTTGGGAGAGCCATGTTAATGAAAGCTGAGGTTGTTCTTCATTCGGAAATTCTCTTTACAGATACTTTATCTTAAGGGAGAGCATAATCAGCATGATGATTGCTTTATCTCTTAAGACCTAATTTTTGTTTTTGTTTTATTGTTATTTTTTAGGTCATGTAGGAAATCATAAATCATGCGAAGATGGGACTCTTGGTATTTGTGCGCAATCTGCTGCTAGCCCTCTGCCTCTTTCTGGTCCTGGGATTTTTGTACTATTCTGCGTGGAAACTACACTTACTCCAATGGGAAGACTCTAGTAAGTATAGTCCCTTTGCCCCCCCCCCCCCCCCCCCCCCCCCCCCGGGAAAAGCCTGGAGCAGGTCAGTTATGGCTTGTCACATGGCTGCAGTGCTCTCATATTCTTCAGAGATGGGCAGTGAGAGTAAACTGAACATTTCCGGGACTTAGGTTTAGAGATTACCTACTGTTTTAGTTGCTGTAAGCTGAGAACTATATTTTTTTTTTTTTTTTTTAAACTGCATGCCATGGCCAGTCTCAGTTCCTCTTATGAACCCAGTGAGAATGTGCTGTTCTTCAATTAAAAACCCACACTATACCCATATTTCTATTTCTGAAGGCTTTTGTTCTTTTTAATTACTATAGTGTATTACTACTATTATATCCTGTTTATTGCCTTAGGGTTTGGTATTGAATTAGTTTTTCTTCTGCCCTCAAAACATTCATCTTTACTTTTTCCTTGAATTTTCAATTTAATGTTGTCTTTGTTTCATTTTCCCTAAAGAAGCTCTGCTCTGCTTCTTTACTCTTTTTAGTCCTTTGGTATTGAACTTGCACTTCTGGAATATTGGCTCCTTTTCCTTACTTGGTAACTCCTCTCCTTTTCTTCTGTTTGTGCATTTGGTCTCATGTGTTATGCAGTGTTTCCACATAGCCCAGTGCCCTCTTATTTGGTTTCTGTTCACACACTGTCCCCAGTGTCACCCAGTGTCACTTTGTTACAGACTTGCAATTGAAGGGCTGATGTTGATGGGCACTTAACCTTTGCACATTCTGTTCTTGGCTGTAGCTTAAAGTATCACAGAGTAATCATAAAGTGGTTTCATTTTGTCTATTTTGTCTAATCTGAGCTTGGTTCAGGAAATATGGGATAGCCTATTTTGATCCTTAGAGACTTATCTTCTCCAAAGTAGTTTTATTTTTACAAACTTCTGCTGGATGCCAGCATACAAACTCACTGGAGAGTAGAGTTAGTTTCTAGGTATGAGGTTAAAATGAATTGGAAGAGGCAGCTGGCAACTGGTCTGCTGTTGTACTGAGACCCTGCATGGAAGCGTTTCCTATACAGTTCATTTAGTTCTTACATGACCTGAACTCCTGAGCTGGCTTTAAGCCAAATTTTAAAATATAGTGTGTGTCTTTAATTTATTGTTTTATATAGAAGTTTAAGTGCTCTTAAATGCTTAGCTTATAATTATCACTAATTACTTTGTGATTAAGGGTTTATTCAAATTTCTCTGTACTGACTTATTTTTTAAAATCAGGGAGACTATTCAAGACAAGGAGTGTTTCCATCAATATGGTGCAGAAGTCTGTGGCTAGAGGCACTCTTGTATTCAGGATGGTGACTCCATCTGTATTCATAACATAGATGGAAAATGTGTATAAGGAACAGAGGTCTCCTTTTCTGTGGAAGACATAACTAAGGATCAGATAATATTTTCCTAGTTCTAGAAATGAGAAAGAGAATTAACATTCTGGAAGACCATTGGGTGTTAGGCATTAGACTAATTATTTCATCTAATTCTTTCTTACTCAAATTCTGTGAAGATGCCCATTATTGTTCCCATTTTCCAGTTGAGCAGACAGCGGCACTTCATGTAAGTAATTTACCAAGGTTATGTAGCTAATTATTGGAACCGAAATTGAACTCTGTCTTCTATCTTTAAAACCCATGCTTAAGCTAGATGTGGTGGCGTGTACCTGTAATCCCACCTATTCAGGAGGCTGAGGCTGGGGAATCATGTGAGCCCAGGCATTCAAGACCAGCCTGGGCAACATAGCAAGATCCCATCTCAAAACAAACAAAAAAGCCCCATGTTCAGTATTTTGTTGAAAAGTATAATAATTGAAGTATGATATTGAAGAGGATTTAATTCTGTATTCTACGTGGGAAAAAGAGAGGAAAGGGACTCAGAGAAGAAGTAGTATCATCAAGAGTGGGGTGGAGGGGCTGGGGTTGTGGCTCAGTGGTAGAGCGCTCGTCTAGCACGTGCGCGGCCCGGGTTCGATCCTCAGCACCACATAAAAATAAAGGCATTGTGTACAACTAAAACAAATAAATACATATTAAAAAAAAAAAAGAGTAGGGTGGAGAAAGAAAAAGGAGAATATAAGAGAAGGGAAAAAGGAGAAGAGTGTCCTCCAAATGATGACAGAGGGGTCTGTTAGGTTTGGCTGTGACAGAGTGCTGTTAACACGTGCTATAGGCTTCACTGGTGTACCCTAGTTCTTTGGGTGTATTCTAGTTATTTTTTTTTTTTTTTACATTGCTAGTCAACTATGCAATATTCATAGCTTTTCCATTATTCTAACCCTCAAGCTTCTTAGATACTTGACTTCGAATAGGCTATTTATACCATCTCACTGTAGCATCATTTTCTGTGCTGTAATATCAGAGGATTGAGTGTCTGCTATCTGTCTGTACTATAGCAGGAGTGTTACATTCATAATCTCATGTGATCCTTGTCATTTTTAAAAAAAATATTTATTTATTTACTTCAGTTGTACACAATGCAATACATTTATGTTCACATGGTGTTGAGGATCGAACCCGGGCCGCGCAAGTGCAAGGCAGGCGCTCTGCCGCTGAGCCACAACCCCAGCCCTCCTCGTCATTTTTTTAAAAATATATTTTTAGCTGTCAATGGATCTTTTATTTATTTATATGTGGTGCTGAGGATCGAACCCAGGTCCTCACACATACCAGGCAAGTGCTGTACCACTGAGCCACAACCCCAGCCTGATCCTCATCAGTGTGTGTGTGGGGGGGGGGGGGGGGGGGGGGGGGGGGGGGGGGGGGGGGGGGGGGGGGGGGGGGGGGGGGGGGGGGGGGGGGGGGGGGGGGTGTGTGTTTGTTGTGTGGGGGGGGGGGGGGGGGGGGGGGGGGGGGGGGGGGGGGGTGTGTTTTTTATCAATTATTAGTGCTCTCATTTTACAGATGTAGAATCTAAGGCTTGGAAGAGTCTCACTCCATAACCAAAAGCTGGTACATGTCGGCTGCAGCGGTACATGCCCATAATGCTGAGGCAGGAGGATCACAAATTCCAGGGCAGCCCTGGCAACTCAGTAAGACCTTGTCTCAAAAGAAAAAATAAAAAAAAGCTGGGGATGTAGCTTAGTGATGGAGCGCCCCTGGGTTTAATTCCTAGTACCAAAAAAGAAAAAGAAAAAAAAGTTTATATTCCTTTCTCTGAGGATCTTGGAGGACAATGTCAAGTGTGAAAAATAAATGTCTTTAGTATTACTTCTTCTTTATTTTTCTAATATTAATAAAATTAAGATTACCAGTTGGCATTCCTTCATGTCGAGGGAGCAGGCTGGAATTTTTAATTAATAAACTATTAATTCAATAAGCAGTATGTTCATTATGGTTCCTGTACTGTCCTGGGTAAACTGGATATTAGATGAACATAGGCCTTCATGCTGTCAGCCTGTAGCATGAAAAGGAAAGAGAGGAACTTGTGTTAAGTTCCAAAGGAGAAATCTGTGTGCATTGCTATTGGAGTATAGAATCCCTTCCAGATAGAAAATTCATGGTTTCATTAATAGCAGGGATGTTGTTTTGGAATATAAACTGCTTTGTTTTGTGCAGCTTGTGGATACACATAACAAAGTCTTGGTCATATTACCAAGGTTTGGACCAAATGCTTAACCTGGAAGGCTTCAAGTATGAGATTAGTCAGATTATCAACTTGTCTTTAAAAGTACTATAGCCAGGTACCGTGGCGTACACCTATAATACCAACGAATGGGGAGGCTGAGGCAGAATGATCACAAGTTCAAGGCTAGCCTGAGCAACTTAGCAAGGCCTGTCTCAAAATGAAAAATAGAAGGGCTTGGGATGTGTTCAGTGGGTAAGCACCCCTGGGCTCAATCCCTAGCATCAAAAAGTATATAAATAAATTAAAATTACTGTAGACTTCTCAATAATATAAATAAATATATATTCTGAAATTTATAAGCAAGTCACCATAGCCCTTGGGGTTAGAAAGAGGTATGTTCCAGTTTCTTCCTCTCCAAAGTGAAGATAAAATAGTTGTTTTTGCCCTGATACTGTATTCAGGTCAGTACCTTGGATAAGAGTTAAGTAGTTGCCTCTTATCAATAGATCTGATTCCAGGGCTGGGGCTGGGGCTCAGCAGTAGAGCGCTCGTTTAGCACCTGTGCGGCCAGGGTTCGATCCTCAGCACCACGTAAAAATGAAGGCATTGTGTACAACTAAATAAATAAATATTTAAAAAAAAAAAAGATCTGATTCCAATTTTCCATTTCATAGAAGCTGTGCATATTTTAATTTATTAATTTAAAATTTTATTTCTAATTAATGAATTAAAGTGACTGTTTCAAAGGGTTTATTTCCTGTGTTGTGGGGTCTTTAAAAATTCATGCCACAGCATTTATAGCAACTCCCTTTGTGTTTGTGCCCCTATTTATAAAATATCATATAGCCAGAGAGATTATAAACTATGCATTATTGATCTGATTCGGTGAATACCATCTGGCAAGTAAGTTGAAAGTTGGATCTGATATTAGGAGAAGGACATGTTGAGCTGACCTTAATAGACATAGGACATTATATTAATTAATTCTTAGTTTTCCCTCTTAGAAATGTAAAGGAGGCTATTATTTCTGGCCTGTGGTTTAAAGAGGCACTCTGCTTTGTATGGTAATGGAGTAGCTAGTGTCAAAACAAGGTTTCCCTCTATAAAAAGCTATACAGCTGGACAAAAATAAATGAAGCCGTGGTGTCAAGCAGGGAACAGTGGGCAGCATAAAATTTGGGTCTCTAAAGAGAAGGAAAACCAATGAGGCAAGTCCCACAGATATGCAGCTTTCTGGGCCCAATTTCCTACCTGCTCAGAGAGTGGAGTTTGAACACGTTGTAGTGGTTTCCACTGAGCTGAGGAGGAAAAGGCAGCTGAAGCAGTGGGACTCTGGAATGGACCATCTGAGAGGGCATCAGAAGTCTGTGGGGGAGTTCCTGGGGGTCTGAGCTATGTATTACATGGGGCAAAACCATCTGAGGCTTCCTATACAGATAGCGGCTACTACAGGATGAGATTAGACAGAAACTAAAGGAAGATGAGTGCTGGAGGGGAAGCAATGCCAGGGACATATAAGTTCTAGCCCTGTCCTACCGCCATCCTGCTGAGACACTGGAAAGACCATGTAATCCAGAGTCTGGTACTTAATAAAAAGTCACCAAGACATACAAAGAGATAAATGTGATCCATATTTAAGGAAAAAAAAAAGAAAAGAACAAGCCTACAGATAAGGTGACCCCCCAGTGTTGTAGTAGACAAAAAAGCAATTATGAATATACTTGAAGAATTAAAGGAAAATACAGTGAACAATAAATAGTTTCAGAAATGGAGTCCATAGAAAAGAATCAAATGCAGATTCTAGAACTGAAAAGTTCATAGAAAAAAAAAGATAATAGTAAATGAAATTAAAATTTATTTAACAGCAGATTGGAAATAATGGAAGTCAGTGAACTTAATACAATAGGAATTATCTAATTTGAACCACAGAAATAAAAAAGAAGAGCAGAGCCTCAAGGATCTGTGGGATGATATTAAATGGTCTGTATGTGACAACTGGGTAGGAAAAAAAAAAGAATGATGACTGAAAATTTTCTATATTTGATGAACAACATTGATATAGAGATCCAAGAACCTAATTTATAGATTCAGTGAACTCTTAATATTGATAACTATTGGGTAAGGAAATCTAGGTACATCACATATAAACTTCTGAATTATAGAAAGAAAAATTTGAAAGCAGAGAAAACAAAACATTAGTTGAGTATGGTGGCCTACACCTGTAATCAGCTGGGGAGGCTAAGACAGGAGGATCACAAATTCAAGGTCAGCCTCAGCAACTTAGTGAGGCCCTGTCTTAAAATAAAAAATCAAAAAGACTGGGGCTATAGCTGAGTAATAAAGCACCCGAGATTCATTCTCTAGTATCCCTCCCCCGCCCCCCCCGCAAAAAAATAAAATAAAAGGAGACAACATATAAGAGTAAGAGTTGTTGCTGACTTCTCATGGTAGACAATAGAGGTCAGGGGGCTGGGGTTGTGGCTTAGCGGTAGAGCACTTGCCTAGCATGTATGAGGCACTGGGTTTGATTCTCAGCACTGCCTAAAAATAAAACAATAAATAAAGGTCCATCAACAACTAAAAAAAATAAATAAATAAAAAAAATAGAGGTCAAAAGACAATGAAAGATTTTTAAAAAGTGTTTAAAGAAAAAACCCAAAATGTGTCATTCATAATTTTTTATCTAATGAAAATATTCTTCAAAAATGAAGATGAAATAAGATATTTTCAAATTAACAAAAGTTAAGAAAATGTGTTGCCAGCAGGACTGCTTTACAATAAATGCTAAAGGATTTCCTTCAGGCCAAGGGAAAGTGATACCAGATAGGGACTTGTGTGCACAGGAAGAATGAAGATCTCTGGGAATGTTAAATGGTGGGCAAATATAAAAAATACTTTCTTTTCTTGTAATTTGCTTAGACAAAAATAACCTTGTAAAGTTAGGGTTTTATTTTTTAATGTTTTCTTTTTAGTTGTAGATGGATCCAATACCTTTCTTATTTATTTATTTATTTATTATGTGGTGCTGAGGATCGAACCTAGAACCTCACACATGCTAGACCAGCATCCTACCACTACGCTGCAACCCCAGCCCCTAAAATTGGTTTATTTTTGGGGGGGAGGGGTACTGCGGATTGAACTCAGGGGTACTCAAACACTGAGCCACATCCCCAGCCCTACTTTTTTTTTTTTCCTGGTTGTATACAAAGTATATTTACACCATTCATATCTTCATACACGTACTTTGGATAATGATGTCCATCTCATTCTACCATCATTTCTAACCCCATGCCCCCACCCTTCCCTTCCCACCCCTTTGCCCTCTCTAGAGTTCTTCTAATCCTCCCATGCTCCCCCCGCACCCTGCTATCAGTCAGCCTCCTTATATCTGAGAACACATTCAGCATTTGTTTTTTGGGGGATTGGCTAACTTCACTTAGCATTATATTCTCCAACTCCATCCATTTAGCTGCAAATGCCATGATTTTATTCTCTTTTATTGCTGAGTAATATTCCATTGTGTATATATACCACATTTTCTTTTATCCATTCATCTACTGAAGGGCATCTAGGTTGGTTCCACAATTTAGCTATTGTGAATTGTGCTGCTATAAACATTGGTGTGGCTGTGTCCCTATAGTATGCTGTTTTTAAGTCCTTTGGGTATAGACTGAGGAGCGGGATAGCTGGGTCATAAGGTGGTTCCATTCCCAGTTTTCCAAGGAATCTCCATACTGCTTTCCATATTGGCTGTACCATTTTAGTCCCACCAGCAATGTATGAGTGTGCCTTTTTCCCCATATCCTCGCCAACATTTATTGTTGTTTGTGTTCTTAATAGCTGCTATTCTGACTGGTGTGAGATGAAATCTTAAAGTGGTTTTGATTTGCATTTCTCATATTGCCAGACATGTTGAACATTTTTTCATGTATTTGTTGATTGATTGTATATCTTCTTCTGAGAAGTGTCTGTTCAGTTCCTGGGCCCATTTATTGATTGGGTTATTTGTCTTTTTGGTGTTAAGATTTTTGAGTTCTTTATATATTCTAGAGATTAGTGCTGTATCTGAAGTGCATGTGGTAAAAATTTATTCCCAATTAGTAGGTTCTCTATTCACCTCAATGATTGTTTTTTTTATTTATTTATTTATTTATTTATTTATTTATTTATTAAAAACCTTACTTGGGTTTCTTTCTCTTGTTTTTTCTTTCTTCAATATTTATTTATTTGCTTTAGTTGTACACAATGAGTTTATTTTTACATGGTGCTGAGGATTGAACCTGGGCCGCGCGCTTGCTAGGCAAGTGCTCTACCACTGAGCCACAACCCCAGCCCACTGATTATTTATTTTGCTGAGAAGAAGCTCAAAATTAATAGTAGTAAATATCTGTTGACAGTCCATGCCTGACATAATCTGTGTCGGGTCTTTGGGATTAAAAATCTGTACAGTCTGGCAGTTCTCTGAGGCTAATAGGTAACATGTTTTGAACATTCAGCTATGTACTTGGAACTCACATTGTTCAAAAGAAATTTGCACACATCATTTTATTTAACCCCCTATAGGGTGTATTTAGTAAGTATTTCCACATTTTACAGGTGAGACTAGCAAGGTTCAACAAGGTAATGCCTTTTTTGAGATATCACACATGGGGTGGTGAAGTCTGAACTATGCTTTTTTATGAACTATTCTTACCCCATTTTATAAACAGGAAAACTGAGTTTTAGGTGAGTTGGTCACTAGTGGAGACAGGACTTGAACTGAAGATTTCCTGATTCTCCCATTTGCTTGACATATTAAGTCCTTTTTCCTGGCTCTTTTTCTTTAGTTATTTCCTCACTAACTTTTTTTGACCATAGGAGCCTTGGGGCAAAAGACCTTGGTCACTGGGCATAGTGGTGCACACATCTGTAATCCCAGCAACTTGGGAGGCTGAAGCAGGAAGATTGCAAGTTTGAGACCAGTCTCAGCAATTGAGTGATGCCCTAAGCAACTTTGCCTTACCCTGTCTTAAAATAAAAAAAAAAAAAAAAACACTTGAGGATGTGGCTTGGTGGTAGAGCCCCTAGGTTCAGTCACCAGTGCCACAAAACAAAAACCCTCTTGGGACGGTTATTTCATGTCTTCACTTTTTAGTGAAGTAACAGGGATACAGTATCTCTCTACAAGCAAATATAAGGGATTATGTATAAATTTGCTTTAAGAGATTATTCATATTTGAACAGAAATTCACAAATGCCTTGAGGTCTTGTTATTGTAAAATTATGTCAGAAATCTTACTGATATAAATATGCATCAGTACTAATTATAGAGTTAATAACTAAATCATCCACAGCAAACTGAACTAATGGCTAAACTAGCTTAAATTTATAATTTAAAAGCCAGAATAACAGTGATTGCACATGATGTCCAACTCAAGACTGCCGTGGTGAAGCACTGATATCAGAGTGCATTTCAGAGATTCATAGGGATTCTGTGTGGCTGTTAGCATGCACGAATAGTTGGGTGATATAGTTGGACATTGCATGATATGCAGCCTTCTTAATGCAATAGTGATTTAGAGTTCATACTAGTCAAATGCTAATTTGGTTTTACCTATACCACACTTTTTGTAATTCAGTAATTCATTTTGTGGGTTTGTAATAACTAGGTGAGGCCTAATTATAAACACAAATAAAGTTTGTGAAATTCCATGTGTTACAAAGAATGGACTTGCATTTTTGGATGAGTTTGCAGTCTATTAGAAAAACTCATTAGTAGGCCATGGACCGTACTCTGAGAATCACTGTTGTTCTAAGCATATGTGGTGGTGGGGAGGGATGCAGAGAGCTCTCTTCTGCTGTCTACTGCTTTGCCACCTTGCTGGTCTCAGGGTCTAAACTTCATGTTACAGCAATCTCTTTTCAACTGCTACCTTATCAGTGTTTTTTTTTCCTGTTTCAGCTTGATGAAAGCTCTCCCTGCTTTGAATGAGCTCTTCTTTCTGTAAGGATTCCCCTAGCTGGGCCTCTGGTAACCCGAGTCTTTATATCACAGAATTCACATGCCCCCTGAGCTAGGAGAGCTACCACTGAATGTGGGAATGCTCACGCATAGCCTTTTGCTGTACCTGGAAGCCCTGCATCCCTTCCACTCAAACCCTGCTCCTGGCACGGTCAACTCTTAGGCTCCATGTTATCTCACTTCTTTCCAGTCCAGACACCTTCAGAGAACAACAATTAATTAGAGAAATCTGGACCTGTAGACACATCTGGATTGATTTCTCTGTAAAGAGGAGACGGACTTGCCTTCTTAGCTATTAAAATATTCTTTTTTTTTTTAATATATATTTTTAGTTGTTGATGGACCTTTATTTTATTTATTTATATGCAGTGCTGAGAATCGAATCCAGTGCCTCATGCATGCTAAGCAAGCGCTCTACCACTGAGCTATTAACTCCAGCCCCCTATTAAAATATTCTTAATGCCACACTATGAAAACTAGTAGTGATGATGCTAGGACAGGAAAAAAAAAAAAAAAAAAGAAGTTTTAAAAATAGAGTACTCAGCCGGGCGCAGTGGCGCATGCCTGTAATCCCAGCACTTTGGGAGGCTGAGGCAGGAGGATCGCTAGTTCAAAGCCAGCCTCAGCAATGGCGAGGCACTTAGCAACTCAGTGAGACCCTGTCTCCAAATAAAATACAAAAAAGGGTTGGGGATATGGCCCAGTGGTCAAGTGCCCCTGAGTTCAATCCCTGGTACCACACACACACACACACACACACAAAAGAATACTCAGACATGAAACCAATGTACTTAGGAATCTAACAGAGTATGAGGTAGCACCACAAATCAAAGGAGAAAGGGTTTCCTGTCTTACTAGATGATTCAGACAGAACCCATCCACACCAACTCCAAGTGCAAAAGTAGACTTTAGATGGATTAGATTAAGGATTTAAAGGAGAATGGCAAAATAGGAAAATAGTAAAGGAAAATAAAAAGTTATTGTGATTTAGGTGTCTAAGGGAGGGACTAAACAAAACTTTAAATGCAAAAAACATATGCAAAAATTGATGAATTTGTTTTAAGCAAATTCAAGGATTTTGTGCTGATAATACAATGTTAATATACAGAGAATATACTAGGAGAAGAAAAATTCAGTTATTTAAAATTCATAAGGGTTGATGTCTAGAATGAACAAGGGACTTCTGCAAGTCAAGAAGAAAAAGGCAGCAATCTCAGTAGGAAATGGGCAGTTTACAGAATTAAGAAATATATAAGGCTAAGCATGTGAAGAGATAATCAAACTCTTGGACTATAAGAAATATTCATATTAAAACAAAATACCACTTTATGCCATTTATTTATTTATTTAAAATATTTATTTATTTGCTGTTAGTTGTACACAATGTATTTTTATGTGGTGCTGAGGATCAAACCCGGGCCGCGCACATGCTAGGCGAGCGCTCTACCGCTGAGCCACAACCCCAGCCCCTATGCCTTTTATATTGACAAAAATTAGAAAGATGGATAATGTCACATATTGGCAGGAAGGTAAGAATATTGTAACCTGTGTCCTTTGCTGGTGGGAAAATAATCTGGTATAGCCATTTTGGAGAGCCATCTAATAATAATTAAACTCCAAGTATATGCATATGCTTTAGCATAGCAAATCTCCTTTGTTTATGTTCACATAATTTATATAGACATGCATTATTTGTTGACTGAGGGAGTTGGAGATGAATGCATTTCCATCTTGGGGTGGGGGTGATAGGCAAGAATTAGGGTGTTTATATCATAAAATGATATATAGCAACTAAAAGATAAAAAAAAAATCCAGATTTAAGACAACATGAATGGAACTTAAATTGCTGAGTCAAAAAAGGAAACAATAGAACAAATTCATTTCTGTAAATTATAAAGAGATACATGCTGAAATTCTTAAATAGTATATAATAAGTCTGAACCTTAATCTTAAAAATTGATAAATTAAACTTTGCCCAAGGGCTGGGGTTGTGGCTCAGTGGTAGAGTGCTTGCCTAGCATGCGTGAGGCACTGGGTTTGATCCCCAGCACCACATAAAAATAAATAAATAAATAAACAAAATTTAAAAAGATACCATGTTTAAAAAAAAAAAAAACTTTGCCTATATTAAAATTTTCTACTTTTCAAAGATACTCCTACGAGAAAAACAAGTCATAGAATGAAAAAAATTCATATTTATGTATACTTATTTTAAAATATTTAATAGTTGTATATATTTGTATAATACATATAAATTTTTAAAACAATAATAAGCTAAACTGAATAAAAGATTTGAAGAGACACTTTACAAAAGAGGATATAAGAATGACTCATAAAAACATGAAAATATTCTCTATTAGTCATCAGGGAAAACCACAGTTACATTAGATATTGATCAGAATAGTTGAAGTTTAAAGAAACATGATAACAAATTGTTAGCAAGGAGACACAGGCCACAGAACTCTTATGTATTGCTGTTGCAAATGTAAAATGTATAACCGCTTTGGAAACCAGTTTGGCAGTTTCTTAGAAAGAAAAACATATACTTGCCAAATGACACAGTCATTCCATTGTTAAGAATTTATGCAAGAAAAATGTAAACATATGTTCACATAAAGACCTGTACCTGAATTCTGATAACAGTTCTATTCCTAATGTCCCCAAACTGGAAAATAGCACAGTTGCCTAGCAACAAATGAATAGACAAACAGATGTGGTGTGTCCGCAAAATGGGGTACTATTTGGCAGTGAGAAGGAACAAACTTGATACAGGCAACACAGCAACATGTGTTGAAAATCAAATTCATTATTCTGAGCAAAAGACCCCAGATTGAAAAGAACACATTTGTATGGTTCTGTTTGTATAACATGGAAACTAATCATTAGTAATTTAAAAGCAGATCAGTAGTTGCCTAGAGTGAAGAGGGAGGGAGGGATTGCAAAGTTACATGATTTAAAACATACATGCATTAAAAGAAGGTAGACTATACACACACATCCATTAGACACAATAGAATGATTGCCTTTGAAAGAGAAGGAAATGAAGAGGGGAAATAAAAATTACGATTTGATTTACATTATTTTCTGGAGGGTTCCTTGCAACCCAATACAGTTAATTGGATAATTGTTTCTGTGTACCTGTACATTGTGTGATAATTAGGAAGATGACCCATCTAAGCACAAGGAAGAAGGCCCTCAGGAAGCAGAAAGGCCAACATGTACGCTAATCCCCACAAAACATTGCCATGAGAAATGAGAGAATACTGAAATAGGTGTACCATGTTCATAGATTAGAAGACATGTTATTGTTAAGATATTGAATCTCCCCAATTTTTTTAAAAAAAAATCGACATTCTCAGTCAAAAGAAGGATTGGGGTCTCTCTCTCAAAGTTGACAATTGATTTTTAAATTTCTGTTGGAATGTAGACAATCTAGAGTAGTTAGAACCATTTTGAAAAAGAACCAAGTTGAGGGGTTTACATTGCCTGCTTTTAAAATTTACTATGAAGCTATACAGTAACCAAGATACAGTTGTGCTGGTGTAAAGTTAGACGTGCAGATTAATGGTTGAGAAAAATAGAATCCAGAAATGGACCCACACATGTATGGCCAATTGATGTGTGTGTGGAGGGATACTGGGAGTTGAATCATGGCTGCTTTACCACTGAGCTACATTCCTAGCCCTTTTTTTTTTTTTGAGACAGGGTCTCATTAAGTTGCTGAGGTTGGCCTCAAACTTGTTTTCATCCTGCCTGAGCCTCCAGGTAACTGAGATTACACGTACGCCTTGCTGTTATTTAAGTGAGAAGAGAGAATTTCTCTGATGTGGGAGGGGGCCAAGTAGCAGGAAAACCCCACCAATTGACTTAAAAAAAATTTTTTTTTTTAGTTGTTGATGATAGACCTTTATTTTTACTTATTTATATGTGGTGCTGAGAATCAAACCCAGTGCTCTCACACATGCCACACAAGTACGCTACCGCTGAACACCAGTTGACTTTTGACAAATACATGACAAACCAATTCAAAGGAGACAGTGTAATCTGTTGAATTTGCACTCACAAAAAGAATGAACTTTGTCTCTTATTACTCACCATATACAAAAATAACTTGGAATGGACCATATACCTAAGTGGAAGAGCTAAAACTATAGAATTCATAGAACAATATGTAGGAGAGAAATCTTAGTGACCTTGAGTTTGGTAATGATTTTTTAAATAAGGCATTAAAAGCCTTCATCAAAGAAAGGCTTCATCAAAAGTAAAAATTGTACTTCACCAAAGATGACTTCATCAAAAGTAAAAACTTAGCTGGGTGTGGTGGCTACTCAGGAGCAACTTAGCCTGGGCAACTTAGTGAGACCCTGTCTCAAAATTTTTTTAAAAAGGGGGGCTGGTGCTCAATGGCATAGTGCTTGCCTAGCCTGTGTGAGGCCCTGGATCCAGTCCCCAGTAACACCATTGTCAACAACAATAACAGAAGTAAAAGGTATGTTTTTAAAACAATAGTGTTTTAAAAATTAAAATTAAAGGTAAGCCACCAACAGGGAGAAAATTTTACAAAACACATACAACAGAAGACTTATATTTTGATATACAAAGAACTCTTAAAATTAATAAGAAGACAAAACAAAACATCAACAACAACAAAAACAGTTAAAAATGGGCAAAGAGCTGGGTGTAGTGGCGCATGCCTGTAATCCCAGCAGCTCCGAAGGCTGAGGTAAGAGGATTGAGAGTTCAAAGCTAGCCTCAGCAAAAGCAAGGCACTAAGCAACTCAGCGAGACCCTGTCTCTAAATAAAATAAAAAATAGGGCTGGAAATGTGACTCAGTGGTCGAGTACCCCTGAATTCAATCCCTGATACTCAAAAAAAAAAAAAAAAAAAAAAAAAAAAGTGGGGGGGGGCAAAGAAGGGATGCGAGTGTAGCTCAGTGGTAGAACATTTGTTTAGCATGCATGAATGAGGTCCTGGGTTCAGTCCCCAGCACCATACAAAAAGGGGACAAAGGTACAAATACTCACTTCATTAAAATAGATACACAGATGGCAAGAAGCACTTGAAAAGATACTCTGCATAATTAGTAATTAGGAAACAGTGTAAATTAAAATCATAGTCAGATGTTACTTTTAACCTTTAGAAGGACTAAAATAAAAAAAGAGACTATATTAGGTATTGGCAATGATGGAAAGCAACTATTACACTTTGTACTGCTCATGGGAATGTAAAATGGTACAACCACTCTGAAAAAGTTTGACAAATTTTTGAAAATTAAACACTTCCCACCATACCTCCAGCCAGTCCACCCTGAGAGAAAAAGCATATCTACCCAGTGGAATACCACTTGGTATCAAAGGCACAACGAAACAGTGGGGGTTGTCGGTACATGTTCACTAGGCCTCGTGGTTGTGATGGTTTCACAGAGACTTGTAGATATGTCAAAACGGATCAAGTTCTGTACATTTTGGAGGAGCAGTCTGTTGTATGTAGTTATGGTGTCCTTGTGTTGAAGGCTTGTTCCCCAGACAAGCAGCACTCAGAGGTGGGGTTTACGGGAAGTAACTGGATGGTGAGGACTCTGACCTTGCCAGTGGTTGTTCACTGATGGATCAATAATTTGATGGCTTTATGGGGAGGTGATGTAAATTTTAGGTGGTGGGGCTTAGTTGGAAGAAGTAGGTCACTTGGGGTGGGGTGGGCACTTAACCATTGAACTACATCCCTATCCCATTTTATTTTTTGTTTTGATACAGGGCCTGGAAGGGTATTATCTTCCCCGGCTCCTTCCCCTCCCGTGCTCCCTCCTTCCTCCTCTCTCTCTCTGTCTCCTGGCTGCCATGAGCTGAGCAGCTCCTCCCCCATGCCCTTCTGCCATGGTGTTCTGGCTCATCTCACACCCAGGGCCAAGGAACCAGCTGACTGGACTAAAACCTCAGAAGACATAAGCCAAAATAAATCTTTACTCCTGTTAGTTGTTTTTCTCAGGTATTTGTCATAACAATGAAAAGCTAACACATATGTTAATTATAACTCAGTAATTCTTTTAAAAAATAGCCAGAGACAAAAAGATTACAATCAAAGGAACAAAAGTTCAGCTGACAGTTGGCTTCTCAAGAGCAGCAATAAAAGCCAGAAGATGGCAACTGTTTATCATTTTTAAAGCAAACAACTGTCAACCCTGAGTCTGTGTGTGCCATGAAACCATCTTTCAAGAATGAGACAAACACTGAAGAAAATTCACTACGAGTAAAGTTTAAACTTCCAGAAAGAAAATCAGGAAGGAGTGATAAGTAAAGAAAATGGTAAACATGTGGGTAACCTGAATAAACATTGACTAGGTACCCCTCTCAAAAGACAGTATGCTCAGTCAGCATTTGGCTTTATAAATGCAAAGGGATGAACTATACTACTTTAGTGATAGAATTTAAGTTGAGAAATGGTGTTAAGAGTTAAAGCATGCCGGGCGCGGTGGCGCACGCCTGTAATCCCAGCACTTTGGGAGGTTGAGGCAGGAGGATCACGAGTTCAAAGCCAGCCTCAGCAATAGTGAGGCACTTAGCAACTCAGTGAGACCCTGTCTCTAAATAAAATACAAAAAAGGGCTGGGGATGTGGCCCAGAGGTTGAGTGCCCCTGAGTTCAATCCCTGGTACCACAAAAAAAAAAAAAAAAAAAAAAAAAAAAAAAAAAAAAGAGTTAAAGCATTTTTCTTGCGTTATTTAGTAGTATGGTTAGATATGTTAATAAACTTGGATAAAAGTTTTTTTGTTTTTTGTTTTTGGTACTAGGGATTGAACCCAGGGTCACTTAACCATTGAACTACATCCCTAACCCATTTTATTTTTTGTTTTGATACAGGGTCTTGATAAGTTGCTTAGGGCCTTGCTAAGTTGCTGAGGCTGGCTTTAAACCTGTTTGTAGTCCTCCTCCCTCAGCCTCCTAAACTGTTGGGATTATAGGCATGTGCCACTGCACCCAGCAAACTTAGTCTTTCTCAAGTTAAACATGCAGGTGAGATTTCTAGGCTAACTACTACAAGTAAAGAAAGTGTGTAAAGTAGTAACTTAAAAACTAAGGCTGGGGTTTAGCTCAGTGGCAAAGCACTTGCCTAGTAGGCATGAGGCCCTGGATTTAATCCCTACTACCTCAAAGAAGAAGAAGAAGAAGAAGAAGAAGAAGAAGAAAAATGTATTGAGGGGAAAAAGAAAATAATGTTGATGGAAGAGGCCAGGATTTAATGCTGAAACTAAAAGCTAAATGTATCTGTAGTTTGTGCCCTGAGAGACATAGTCTCTTCAAGCACAGTGAAGAACTATCTTTTATAGAAACAGTGGTTCTTAAAGTTGGATCAAAGGTATTTTCATATTAATAAAAAGATGCTAATTGCCTGTGGCACTGTGTCAACATCTGCACTGATACTACAGTAGTGAATACAGTGTCTTGTACTGCAGTATGAATCAAGCAGGGGAACCAAACTGTGCACTATTTGTCTTTGTATCTTTCACTGCCACAGTTTTGTTTTCAAAGCCAGTTTTACTTAAGAGTGTCATTGATGAACCAGGTTTAATTTCATTAGATCTTGACTTTTGAATATGATAATTTTACTCAAGTGTGATAACATGGAAAATATGCATAAAGCACTTCTACTGTGCACTGAAATTTTATTGTTGTCTCAAGGAAAAGCACTGTGTGATAAACTGCAGCTGAGCTAGCTACTTTTTCGAAGACACCATTTTTACTTGAAAAAAATGATTGCTAGGTAAACTATGCTAGGTTCAGGTATTTGGCAGACCTTTTCTCATATGAAGTGAGCTGCCTTTTCAATGGAAACGGCTTTTTTTTTTTAATTTTTTTTTTTTTGTAGTGATAAAACTCAAGCTTTCAAGTAAAAATTAGAATTCTGAAAAACTTGGATCTGCTGCCATGAGCTTGCAACCTCAATATTTAAACATTTTTCTGATAAGATGGGCAGTGGTATTAACAAATATGTTTTGGTATTGTATAATGTAGAACTTTGGAAGATATGCGTAGCTCAGTGAACCAACAATGCCCAAGTGGCCATGATGCTATGAAGTCAGGCATGGATAAAAGATCTGTTTAAAGGGTAAGATTGACCAATGGATTTTAATGTTATAATAGGGTCTGAAAATGTTTATTGTTGTGGTTCCAGATTCCATATTGTGACTTTTAGGAAATGATTACTTCTTGTGGTAACAAAGTTTTATAACTCATTAGAGGAATACCCACGATCATTTGAAAACTTATTACAGTATTCCTTCCTTTTCTATTTGTCTTTAAGAGGCCACATTTTTAAAAAATATATTTTATTTAAAACAGCAGTTTTTTGGTCCCCCACCCTCTTGGGTACCAGGGATTGAACTCAGGGGCACTCAGTCACTGAGCCACATCCTTACATCCCCTGCTCTTTTTATTCTTTTTATCTTGAGACAAGGTCTTGCTAAGTTGCTTAGGGCCTGAATAAGTTGCTGAGGCTGGCTTTGAACTTGCAATTCTTCTGCCTCAGCCTCCGGAGCTGCTGGGATTACAGGCATGTGCCACTATACCTGGCTAAAACAATTTATAATAAATTGAACATAGAAACAAGTGAGAACCCAGATTTTTTTAAAAGTTGGAAATTAAGGAGATTTATAAATATGTCAAACAATGCCACTTTTTTCTTATTAATTTTTTGTTTTAGAAAATATATATATATATATATATATTTTTTTTTTTTTTTTTTTTTTTTTTTTTTTGTGGTACTGGGGATTGAACTCAGGGGCACTCGACCACTGGGTCACATCCCCAGACCTTTTTTGTATTTTATTTAGAGACAGGGTCTCACTGAGTGGCTAAGTGCCTTGCCATTGCTGATGGCTGGCTTTGAACTCACGATCCTCCTGCCTCAGCCTCCCAAAGTGCTGGGATTACAGGCGTGCGCCACCGCGCCCGGCTTAGAAAATATATTTTTCATAAAATATTGTTCATGGTGATATTTAATGGATTATTAATTTTAAATGAATTAGTAAATATTTTAAAATTTCTTAGTTTTAATTTACAATATAGTAAATATTAACATAACTATTTACATACACACATATACACTATTGGGAGTCCTCCAGAAGTTTTGAGACTGCAAAGGGGTCCAGATACCAAAAATTTAAGAACCACTGTTTTCTAGAGTCTTCAAAAAGTGGAGGACTTTTAGAACAAGGAGTGTTTAGGGGTTGGTGACTTTTAGTTGGAGTGAAGCTGTTGTTAAATGGCTGCTTTCATAATATGGTGTAAAACTGTCATTAATTAATTTGGATGGGTTTAAAATGACAGACAGTTCTTGACTTATGATGGTTTAACTTACCATTGTTTTGACTTTACAGTGGTATGAAAACGTGCCCGTCCAACCATTCTGTTATTCACTTTCTTTTTTTAATTTATTTATTTTAAAAATATTTATTTATTTAGTTATACACAATGTCTTTATTTATTTTTACGTGGTGCTGAGGATCGAACCCAGGCCATGCTCGTGCTAGGCGAGTGCTTTACTGCTGAGCCACAACCCCAGCCCTGTTATTCACTTTAATTATGGTATTCAGTAAATTACATGAGATGTTCAACACTTTATTATTTTTTTAGATATATATTTTTTAGTTGTAGATGGACACAATACCTTTATTATTTTATTATTTTTTATGTGGTGCTGAGGATTGAACCCAGGGCCTCACAGGTGCTAGGCAAGCGCTGTAATACTGAGCCATAACCCCTGTCCTTGACACTTTATTATTAAATAATTAAGTGTTCTGAGCATGTTTAATAAGGTAGGCTGGGAAAAGCTATGATATGTGGTAGGTTAGTTAGGTTGGGTGTATTAAATGTATTTTCAGCTTAACTGTAGGTTTATCAGCACATAACCTTCTTCTAAGTTTAGGACCATGTGTACTTCTAGTACTTATTGCTATAGAAAAAGAAGTCAGGACTAGGGATATAGCTTGGTAGTAGAGCACTTGCTGGGCATGTGTGAGGCCATGGGTTTCATCCACAGAACAGGAGCAAAAAAAGAAAGAAAAAAAGAAAAGGAAAGAACAATTTCTAGGTAGTTAGAAATCTTCTGTTCTCAATAGAAAAGCTGAGGAAAAATAGAAAGCACAACTCTTTCAACTCAATAAGAATACAGATTAATTTTAGAAGTGGGCAAGAATATGAACAGTCATTTCTTCAAAAAAGATATGCTTTGATCAGTGGCACATGAAAAGATGTTCAGGGGCTGGGGTTATGGCTCAGCAGTAGAGCGCTCACCTAGCAAGTGCGCAGCCCTGGGTTTGATCCTCAACACCACATAAAAATAAATAAATAAAATAAAGTTATTGTGTCCAACTACAACTAAAATAAATAAATAAGTAAATAAATATTAAAAAAAGAAAAGATGTTCAATATTGTTAATCATTAGGGAAATGCAAATCAGGACTATAGTCTAGAGACTACTTAACACCTCCTAGGATGGCTATAAGCCAAAAGACAGTAACAAGTGGTGGTAAGGATGTTGAGAAATTGGAACCCTCTTGCTCTGCTGGTGCAGAAATGTAAAATCATATAACCATTGTGGAAAAGTCTCGTGGAAGTCAAATATAGAGTTACCGTATGACCCAGCAGTTCCATTCCTAGGTTTAAACTCAAGACATGAAAACTTGTACACAAATGTCCTTAGCAGTATTATTCATAATAGCAGAAATGGAAGCAGGTCAAATATTAATCAGCTGATGAATAGATAAATGTAATATGTACATACAATGAAATATTATTCAGCAGTAAAACAGGGTGAGATATTGATACATACTAAAATATGGATGAGCCTTTAAACATGCTATTGAAACAATCCAAGCACAAAAGACCACATTTATATGGTTCTGCTTGCCTGAAATGTTCAAAATAGACAAATTTATAGAGACATAAAGTAAGTTAGTGGTTGTTTAGGTTTGAGAAGAATAAGAGAATGATAGCTGAAGGGTATAAGGTGGTTCTTTTTTTAAAAAAAGTATTTATTTATTTGTTTTAGTTGTACACAATGCCTTTATTTTTACATGGTACTAAGGATCAAACCAGGCTGCGTACCTGCTAGGCGAGCACTCTACCCCTGAGCCACAACCCCAGCTCCTATAAGGTGGTTCTTAAACTTATCTGCCAAGGTCATCTCAGCATGGGCCATAGAAGTTCTCCCTGTTGGTAGCCGGGCGCGGTGGCGCACGCCTGTAATCCCAGCACTTTGGGAGGCTGAGGCAGGAGGATCGCGAGTTCAAAGCCAGCCATCAGCAATGGCAAGGCACTTAGCAACTCAGTGAGACCCTGTCTCTAAATAAAATACAAAAAAGGTCTGGGGATGTGACCCAGTGGTCGAGTGCCCCTGAGTTCAATCCCCAGTACCACAAAAAAAAAAAAAAAAAAAGAAAAGAAGTTCTCCCTGTTGGAGAGCTCCACCAGTTCATTTCCCGTTGGTGGGAGTTTAGGAGCCTGGAAATTCTTGTAAGGTTTTGTAGTCTCAAACTATTGCTGGTGGGGCTTGGAATTTCTTTGAATGTACAATTCCCTTAAAACTTAAGTAGCTATCTAAAATGAGATTTGGGGAGTATGCTGGGGATTGAACTCTGGGTCTTCTTCAGGCTATGCATGTGCTCTACCACTGAGCCACACTTCCAGTCCTATGTTTTGTTTTTAGGTAATTGTGGAAATATGAACATGGCCTGAGAATTTGATGATAAAAAATTAACTTGCTTCGATGTGATAATGATATTATAGCCATGTAAGGAAATGTTGTTTTATGATTATGTCATGTATTCAGGAATATAGCAACAAGGTATCAGATTTATTTTATTTGTATTTTTTTTTTTTTTTTTTTTTTTTTGTGGTACGGGGATTGAACTCAGGGGCACTCGACCACTGGGCCACATCCCCAGACCTTTTTTGTATTTTATTAGAGACAGGGTCTCACTGAGTGGCTAAGTGCCTCGCCTTGGCTGAGGCTGGCTTTGAACTCGCGATCCTCCTGCCTCAGCCTCCCAAGTGCTGGGATTACAGGCATGCGCCACCACGCCCGGCTCTGTATTTTTTATTTGTATTTTTTTGTGCTTTAAATTTTTTTTTAGTTGCTCTATTTTGTGTTCTTGTTATGTGGTTTAGTGAGATGATTCCTTTTCCTCTTTCTTTCTTTCTTTCTTTTTTTTGTGGTACCAGGGATTGAACTCAGTGGCACTGGACCACTGGGCCACATCCCCAGCCCTTTTTTTTGAATTTATTTAGAGAGGGTCTCACTGAGTTGCTAAGTGCCTCGCCATTGCTGAGGCTGGCTTTGAACTCATGATCCTCCTGCCTCAGCCTCCCAAAGTGCTGGGATTACAGGCGTGCGCCACCGCTCCCGGCTTCCTCTTTCTTTATGGTGCTGGGGATTGAACCCAGGGCCTTGTGCCTGCCAACCATAGGCTCTACCACTAAGCTACATCCTCAGCCTTAATGAGATGGTTTCTAAGGATGCTTATACCTCTAATTTTCTATGATTCTATCTAGGTATTTTAAGTTAAATTTTAAAATTTGTATAGAAATACAAAAATTATACATATTAATGGGGTAATGTGATGTTTCGATACAGGTGTACATTGCATATTAAAACTTTTTTTTATTTTTAGTTATAAATGACAGTAGAGTGTATTTTTTTTTTTTTTTTTTTTTTGGTACTGGGGATTGACCTCAGGGGCACTTGACCACTGGGCCACATCCCCAGCCCTATTTTGTATTTTATTAGAGACAGGGTCTCACTGAGTTGCTAAGTGCCTTGCCATTGCTGAGGCTGGGTTTGAACTCGCGATCCTCCTGCCTCAGCCTCCCAAGTGCTGGGATTATAGGCGTGCGCCACCGCGCCCGGCTAGTAGAGTGTATTTTGACAAATCAAACATACATGGAGTATAATTTCCCATTTTTGTGATTGTACATGATGTACACTGGTCGTGTATATGGTCCTGTGTATGAACATAGGAAAGTTATGTCTGATTCATTCTACTGTCTTTTTTTTTTTTTTTTTTTTTTTTTTTTTAAATATTTATTTATTTGCTTTAGTTGTACACAATGGGTTTATTTGTACGTGGTGCTGAGGATCGAACCGGGGCCGCGCATGTGCTAGGCGGGCGCTCTACCGCTGAGCCACAATCCCAGCCCCTCTACTGTCTTTCTTATTCCCATCCCCCCATTCAACCTACATTGCATAATTTAAAAATCGGGTTAAACATCTATTTTCTTTTCTTTTTTGTTATCAGGGATTCAACCCAGAGATGCTTAACCACTGAGCCACATCCCCTGTTCTTTTTTTGGTACTGGGGATTGAACTCAGGGGCACTCAACCACTGGGCCACACCCCCAGCCCCTTTTCTGTATTTTTTTTAGAGACAGGGTCTCACTGAGTTGCTAAGTGCTTTGCCATTGCTGAGGCTGGTTTTGAACTTGTGATCCTCCTGCCTCAGCCTCCCAAGTACTGGGATTACAGGCGTGTGTCACTGTACCCGGCATCCCATTCTTTTTATTTTTTTATTTTGTGGCAGGGTCTCAATAAGTTGCTAAATTGCTGAGGCTGTCTTCAAACCTGTGATTCTCCTGCCTCAGCCTCCCGAGTCTCTGGGATCATAGGTATGTGCCACTATGCCCAGCTTATTTCTTTTTTTTTTTTTTTAATTTTTATTTAATAGTATATTTATTAAGTTTCCATGTGGCAGATTGAGGCAACAGAGCTAAAATACTTCCCCAAATATAACCTGAGGCCATTATTCGTCAGAAACTTCTGATAGGATTGTTGCTCCAGATCTTAGGCAATTATTTTTTTTGGGGGGGGGTAATAGAAGTGTTCTCTATTTTGAATATAGTAGTAGCTACATAAGTATTGGTGCATGTATACAAATTGTATTTCAACAAATATGATTCAAAAATTAAGAAGAAACTATATTAAAATGTATTTTTAAATTAATGGAAAAAGTCACACATTTCAATAGCTAGCTTATTTCTTTATAGTAAGAACTTTCAAAATCCTTTTTTCTAGCTTTCTGAAACATATACTGTTGTTATCTGTAGTTGTCCCATGGTGTAATAGCATACCAGAACTTGTTGCTCTTAGCTAACTATAACTTAGTAACCATTGATCAACCTTTCTTCCTTTCTTCCTTGCTGCTAGTCTCCCAGCCTCTGGTAACTACCATTCTACTCTTACTCTCTATGAGATCAATGGTTTTAGATCCCAGATGAGTGAGATTGGGCTGTACTTGTCTTTCTGTGCCTGGCTTATTTCACTTAACATAGTGATCTCCAGTTCCACCTGTGTTGTTACAAAGGACGGGATTTCATTCTTTTTTTTTCTGGATAAATAGTATTGCACTATATATATGTACCCCATTTTCTTTATCCATTCATCTGTTGATCAGCCTTTAAATTGTTTCTGTTTCTTGCCTTCTGTGAATTGTGCCATAGTGAACATGAGAGTGAGTGCAGATATCTCTTCAATGTACAGATTTCATTTCCTTTGGATATATACCCAGTAGTGGGATTGCCAGGTCATATGGTGGTTCTGGTTTATATTTTTTGAGAAGTTGCCATACAGTTTTCCATGGTGGTTGTACTAATTTACGTTCCCACCAAACAGTAGGTTACCTTTTCTCTACTCCTTGCCAGTGCTTGTTGTCTTGTTTTGATAATATCCTTTCTTCATCAAGTGAGGTAATATCCTCTTTGTGGCTTGATTTGCATTTCCTTGATGATTAGTGATGTTACACATCTTTTCATACTCTTATACCTGTTGGCTGTTTGTATGGAGAGACTTAAAATAATGTATCCAAGAAAGAGAGGTAGAAAGAAGGGGAAGGGCAAGGGAAGGAACGAAGGAAAAAAAAATAAGGCCAGCATCAAAGTGTTTTGTTGCATCTGTGGAATGGGGTTTATTATACCATTTTCACTACTTTTGTGTAGTTATAGTTTCATAGCCCGGCGCAGTGGCGCATGCCTGCAATCCCAGCACTTGGGAGGCTGAGGCATGAGGATCGTGAGTTCAAAGCCAGTTTCACCAATGGTGAGGCACTTAGCAACTCAGTGAGACCCTGTCTCCAATAAAAAAAAAAAAAAAAAAAAAAAAAAAAAGGGCTGGGGATGTGGCCCAGTGGTCGAGTGCTCCTGAGTTCGATCCCCGGTACCCAAAAAAAAAAAAAAAAGTTTCATTAAGGGGATAGGGTTATAGCTCAGTGGTAGAGCGCTTGCCTAGCACGTGTGAGGTACTGGGTTTGATTCTCAGCATCACATATAAATAAATAAAAATTAAGTCCTATCAACAACTAGAAAATAAAATAAAATTTAAGAAAGTTTCTTTAAAAAATATCAAGCAAGGGAACAGGATGTGCAGCTTCTGAATGGGAGCCTTGGTTGCTGTAGCAATGAGAGTGAATTAAAAATGGGTGAGGTTGAGAAAGGCAAGAAGGTGTTTGTTCAGCAGTGTGCCCAGTGCTAGTGTGGGGAAGGGGGACAAGCACAAGACAGGGCCAGATCTCCATGGACTGTCAGGAGGACAGGTCTGCCTGCTGGATGCTCTTAGACACCAGCAAGAACAAAGGCTCCACCTGGGGACAGGACACACCGATGGGGTATCTGGAGAATCCCAGAAGTCCACACCTGGAACAGAGGCAGTGTTCGCTGGCAAGAGGAAGAAGGGAGAAAGGGCAGACTTAACAGTTACCTCAGAAAAGTTACTAATGAGTAATAGCCACAGCCTTATTTATTACAAAACAGAAATGTCTCATGGCTTTTTCTGTGTACACCATAATTTAATTGATGTCATATACCAGAATTCAGACCATGAATGGATGACAGAATATTTTTGTTGGATAGTCCTGATTTAAGTGAAATTGGCTTGTAGTTAAATAAATACGATTAAAAAAATTTTTTGATAGTAATCCCAGTTTAGTAATACTATCACGGTTTTCCTTTTCTAAAGATGTTGTTGTACTTGATTAGTAATGTTCAGCCTTTCACAAAGATGGTGAATGCCATCTCAAAACTGGTTTTATATTTTGGTTTATGTGACTGGTTATGTGAACATATTTGAATACTGAGGAGAATCCCTCAGTGTCTCAGAGTAGAGCGAGACTCGCATGTATTTCAGTTTGTGTTCATTAGTCTGTCTACTAAAGGCAGTGGTTGAAGATAGGGAAGCAGTGTCTACTCTGTATTTTTGTTGATCATGCCAATTTGATTAGAATTTCCTGTATCTAAGATGCTGCCTTTTCCTCTGGAAAGGCACTTAGTGTGGTTTATGTTTAATGTTAAATAAAGAATATTTGACACTTCTCAAAAATAAAAAAGAGACCTTTCATTTGTAGGTAACCACAGCTGCCAAAGATCTTGTTTAGACTCTGATCTTTTACTTATTGTCCTTTGTGCTCTGTCCTCCCCTCTGGTCCCTAAATTAATTTGTGGCTACTTTGCAGGACCCTATGAAACAGTCTAGAGCAGGAGACAGTACTTTTGATCTTTTGATCTCATCTTCCCCTACAAGTTCACTCTAATTGTCTGGCAGAAAACTCAACTGTAGTTGAAAATGTTTGGGGCCATAGTTTTATCTCCTATGAAGATTCCTACCTTGCACTATCCTCTTAAAATGGGGGTTTGATGGTGCATAGCTGTAGTCAGGAGGTGAGACAGGAGGATCACAAGCTGAAGGCCAGCCTGGGTGATGTAGCATGATCCTCTCTTACAATAAAATAAAAAGGGCTGGGATGTAGCTTGGTGGTAGAGCACCCCTGGGTTCAACCCCCCAGTACTGCAAAAAATAAATAAATAAGTAAATATTTTTAAAATGCTTCAGTTTAGGCTCTAAATACTGCCATTTAAATAGAAGGGGATGGGCAGTTATGATATGGTCTTATTTATACATACATTAACATGCATATCTAGATTTGCATGCGTGTGTAAGGTAATTCTGGAAGCATGAAATCTGGAAATAACTTTGATTTCCTTCCAGGAAGAAAACTGATAGCTGGGAGATAAAGTGAGTGAGATTGTTAGGGAGAGGATTGGGATATAGGATGAAAGGGCCAAAAGAAACCCACAACTAAGGAGCCAGCAGGACAGTGTGGGAAGGTTCCTGAGAAGGAGCAACTGGAGGGATGGGAGAAAAGTTTGAAAGGGCAAATCATGCATAGGCACCTACATGCATTTCACCCAGCATCTCCACTCCCAGGTATTTATCTACGGGATTCTTGTACACTTGGGAAAAGACCTGTGCACAGGGTTACGCGCTGCAGCATATTCTGTTCGTCTATTTGCAGCTTTATTTATTTATTTATTTATTTTTGTTGTGCTGGGGTTTGATCTACTGTCAGAGATCATCTACCACTGACCTACATTCGCAGCCCTTTTTAGAATTTTCAAAAATTTTGAGACAGGTCTCCTTAAATCGCCTGGGCTGACCTCAGATTGGCAGTCTTCCTCCCTCATCCTCCCCATTGTTTTTAATCACAAATGCTTGGAAGCAATTCAAATGTTCACTGGTAGGGGACAAATTAAATAAATTATGGTTCCCCCAACCAGTGAGTGCTCCACTTTCAACCAATCAGGGCTGTGGCCTCCTGATTTGTGCCGAGCCACCAACTGCCTTTATATGGTAGTTCAGCTTTTTAGTGGAGCTTTGATATGTAGCAGTCGCCCTTAGCCACAAGAGGGCACAAGAACCTTTTGATTGCCATGGCACAGGCTGGTACTGGATGTTACTTCTGGCAAAATCCTGCATGGAACAGTTCTTTAACTCACTCCAGACTGTGTGCACCTAGAAGGCAGGGACAGTGTCCTTAAAGGAGGCCATAAAGAGGTAGGAGGAGAGAATGCAGATTCTTGGATTCACATTTACCTGCCATTTGGCTTTCCTCTCTGCCTGCAAATTAGGTAGAGAACTGGTTACAGTACTCAGCCACTTTCAGAGCTTAAAGTGTGTAAGACATTAGAGGCATTATCGCATAATAGAGCGTAAGCATTGAGGCTTTGTAGTACCCACCCCACCTAACATCAAGTCCTGGCTCTGTGGCTTTGGGTCACTTACTGTCTATGTCTGTTTTATTCAATGAGATAATCCAAATAAAGCTCTTAGCACTATGTTATGGTTAGCACTCAAAAAGAGTTGCTGTAAGTATAATACCAGGTATCAGAGACAAATACTAGGTCTTCAATAATTCTTGATATGTGGTTCTTTGTTATACATTTCATACCGCGCGCCCGCTTTCAATAATTCTTGATATGTGGTTCTTTGTTATTTCTCTTTGATTGTAAACAAGGTGATAATGTTGATTTTAGAATACTTTGAAAACTCCATTACTCGGAGGGGCTTACAAAATAAATTGTGGCCTCTCATTTATTTTCTTGTAAATAATTTGTCTTTTATTAGTATGATTCATCCTGAATTTTTGCAGAGAGTCTCGATTTTAAAGATTCCATCCCATGGTGATTTTGTGCATTTTTTTTTATGGGAAAATATGGTATCTGTGCCATATCCTGAGGCCAGGTTGGGCAACATGATATTACTTGTTTCAGGTTGAGATCCAGGGAAAGCAAACCGAGATGAAGATTAGTGCATGAAAAGCTTACTAGGGAATGGTTTACGGAATCACACCCCTGGAAGGAAAGAAATGAAGGAAATGAGGAAGGGGGAGAGAAGCTTATCCAAAGGGAGATGCTGAGCTGTGATTCAGTGTCTGTAAAGGCTTTAATCCACCCTATGGAGACTGTGGATTTAGGATGGCCCTTCTGAGTTGGAAGAAAGGGATTGTGTCTTCACAGTTCTTCCTGACTAGTCACTGGATGCCAGTAGTCATTTCATGAGGGCTGCCCCAGGAAGAGGCATGACCCTATGCTAAGCAGTGCTCTTAGCCGAGACATTTCCTGAAGAGACTTGATGGTTGAGGGCTTTTGGTCCACCATGATTCCAACAGAGGGGGAATAATTCCTTCATTTTTCTAGAGGGGATGTCAGTGGCACATTGCAGCTTCTACCACAGTGCCCAAGTCACCTGAAGTGAAAATGATAATGTGGTGTCTTGGTCCATTTGTGTTGCTATGACAAAATACCTGGTTCTGGGTAATATATAATGAAAAGAGGTTTATTTGACTATTTTGGTGGCTGGAAAGTTCAAATACCGTAGTGCCAGTGTCTGGTGAAGACCCCTGTTATGATTTAGATGTGAGGTATCCCTCAAAAGCTTACATGTAAGACAATACAAGAAGATTCAAAGGAGAAATGATCGGGTTATAAGAATATTAACCCAGTCAGTGAATTAATCCCCTGATAGGGATTAACTGAGTGGTAACTGACGTGGTAGGGTGTGGCTGGAGGGAATTGGGGCATGGCTTTGGGGTATATATTTGTATCTGGCAAGTGGAGACATCTCTCTTTGCTTCCTCATCACCATGTGAGCTGCTTTTCTCTGCCACACTCTTCCATCATGATGTTCTGCCTCACCTCGAGCCCGAAGGAGTGGAGCTGGGGGTCTATGGACTAAGACCTCTGAAACTGTGAGCCCTCCAATAAACTTTTCCTCCCCTAAAATTGTTTGGGTTGGATCTTTTAGTTACAGCAGTGAGAAAGCTGACTAAAACAACCCTCATGTTGCAGCATCGCGGATGGCCTCACACAGTGGAAGAGGAAGCAGGAGAGCAAACCAAGGGCCTTATAAGAAACTGCTCACACAGTAATTAATCCAGTTCCTTGAGATGGTCATTAATCCCTTCTGAGGGTAGTACACTCATGATCTAATTACCTTCTACAATGCCCTGCCTCTTAAAGGTCTTACCACCTTTGAGTACCATTACATTGAGAGCCAAGCTTCCAGCACATGAATCTTTGGGGAACAAACCACATCTAAACTATAGTACATGGCTGGCATAGGGCCAGAGAAGATAGCTTGGGATGGAATTGTTTGCAAGTAATACTTTGGAATAATTGTTACTTTTAACTTTAAGAATTCAGGATAAACTGCACGCCTGTAATCCCAGCATTTGGGAGGCTGAGGAGGAGGATTGCGAATTCAAAGCCAGCCTCAGCAATGGTGAGACACTTAGCAACTCAGTGAGACCCTGTCTCTAAATAAAATACAAAAAAGGCTGGGGATGTGGTTGAGTGTCCTGAGTTCAACCCCTGGTACCAAAAAAAAAAAAAACAAACAAACAAAAAAAGAAGAGTTCAGGGTAGTATTTTAGTCAGGGTGAACTCTACTGAAACAAATTAGTACAAATTTTCAGTGGTTTAACAAGATAGAGGCTTATTTCTTTCCTTTCACAACCTGGTGCAGGTCTGTGGGGTTGGGGAAAGATTCTGTTCTATCTACCTAATTTGTTTAGGGACACAGACTCCTTCCGTCTAATGACCCTGCCAGTCCCTAGGTCCTGGAGCCCTCCGTTGGATCTTCTGATCCAGCTCTCAGAGGGGAGAGGGTGGGAACATAGAAAGTTGTGCAGAAGGTCTGGGCCAGGCCCACAGGGCATGTGCTTCATGTAGTTCCCCGGTGGGAAAGCAGCCACGTGGTCCTAACTGAGGGAGGAAGGGAAAGACACAGTGGCCTCACTGCCACCATGTCGCATTGCTCAAAGCTCTTGATTGGCTCACTTTTATATGGGTGAACCAAAGATACTTTGAGAATTACATGTTAGATTCCCCAGAATTACCAAACTTAAATTGCTACCATCACAATATCACAGTTTTATTTACCTGAGATTTAAAAAGGATGAGAAAAACTAAATTTTACCAGAGAAAGGATAGAAGGGAGGAATATGAGGCTTAGAATTTAAGGATTCCTTGCTCTGGAAGCTCAAAAAGGCAAAATAATTTTTTGTGTGCACAAGCGTGTGCGTGTGCATGCACATGTAGGTTTATTTTTAGATTGAGAAGCCCTGATCCTGTCATAGAGCTATGAAAACAGCCTCCTCTCGTCCCTTCAGCTTGTAGCAGGAAAGTCTTCGGCATGGTGACATGGAGGTAGTTGAGGCATCTTGGATTACAAGGAAATATTCCTGCAGATAGCACTGACAGCTCCTTGCTGGATTCAAGTGAATACCACCCAAGTAGCCCTGGGGTTGGAGGAAGAGAGGTGGAGAAAAGGTATCAATTACTTTTTCTGTCAGTCAAGGAGGATTACTGCTGAGGGATGGCTTCTTCCTTAGCAGCCTTGCTCCAGGCAGTTTGGGGTGTACAGGAAGAGAGGCACCTGGGCTGGAGAAGCCTGCAGACTGAAAGCTGAGACTTCAGAAAGTAACCGAGGATAAGGCAGGGTGAGATGGAGTGTTCCAGAGCAGAAGAAGCGAAAGCATGAGGACGGCTCTCAGAAGAGGTGTTCTCTGACGGTGGGGCGGGACATCAGGGGCCTGGGGGAAGTGCTTCAGGTGAGTAGGATGTTGGGAATGTTTCTGCAGCTCAGTGAGACTTGAGAGCCACCTATGAGGAATGGTGGGGGCAGGGAGAAGTGGGACCATAGGTGGGGCCTAGGGCAGAGCAGGGTATAGAGGCCCCGTGTCGGGCCTGGGGTCCAGGTTTAACAAGGCAGGACCATCGGAGGTTCTCACCTTAGTGGAAAGACCTGTTGAAAATATGGCGTTCTAGACTTTGTGTGAAGGAACATTAACAGAACACAGAGGTTTCTTCTGGAATTTTAATTTGAATACTGAGAATTTAAGATTGGTAGCTGTGTTCCCTCACTCCCTTGGCAAAGTTCATTTCACATCCATTTAATCATACTGACTAAACAAGTTACTGTGGTTTCCATAAGTGATATAGTAATTTTCAAGGTTGAAATTAATTTGATCCAATTTCTAAAATCAAAATTAAATTAGAGATGCCTGTACTTTTAAGGAAATTATAGTCTGGCTAGGTACGATATACTTAAAATAAGTGCATTGGGTGTTACATTTTCTAAGATGGGGGTTGTTAGCGGAAATTGCAGGTAGGGACCCGAGGCTCGAACTGTCGTATAGGAAAAGGAAAGGGGTTTATTGAATTACCAAAGAAACACGCGGAGGGGATGAGGACAAACCGCGGGGAACGGAGGGGAGCTGGAGCACGCGGGAACGGGAGTGGGGAGCAGGAGCAGGGAGCCGCAGGAACCAGGTGAGAGCAGGAACAAAAGGGACGATTTCAGTCCGGGGCTGGCTTAAATAGAGTAGGGGTCATAAAACCCCCTTGGAGTGAGTCCTTGTCCTATAGGCCAGCAGAGGTCATGGGGGGAGGTAGTGGTAGTGGACAAGGGTCTTGCTGGTCAGGTTTTGGTCACGCTGAGGATCTCGGGAGCCGTAGTTTTCACAAGGCACCTGGAAAGGTGTGGCCTTCTGCCTGGGAGGTGTGGCCTTCTGCCTAGAACCAACATTCCCCCCTTTTTGATTTCTTAGGAAGTGGGGCGTCGTGTTTCGATCTGGCTGCTTCGGAGCTGAAATGGGGCGACGTGGGGTAGTTTTGGGGGGAGGGAGGAATGTAGGCAGGCAGGTCAGGCTTGAGGGTTAAAAAAATTCCCAGGAGGCAGGCACCATAAAGATGGATCTCTGCAGGAGTGAATTGGATGAAGGTTCCTTGAAGCCATAAATCGGTGAGGGTGTCAAACCAGGCTTCTGCAGAGGTCACCGAGGGAGTCAGCCGGAGAGCATGTAGAAATTGTGGGTCTTGCGAGTTTGCAGGTAACACTATTATGGAAGCAACAAAGGGAAAGAAGGTGAGATGGATTATTGTCCATAGGCCTGTGTTCCACCAGGTGGGACTTACGGTGAAGAGGCCAATGGAGAGTGCGAAGCACATCATAATGAGCGTCTGGTGGCAGCATAAGGGCAGGACTCAGCAGGGGTCTCTGGTTGGAAGGTCATTCGTTGGTTTTTTTTAACAGTTGATAGTCCCTGGGAAAAACTGGTTAAAGGTTCAAAACGAGAAAAACAGAAAAGATTATTTTGAGATGGTATTGGGGACACGAGAGAAACGAATTTTCAAGGGATCAGTGGGACTGGGAGAGCAAGTATATTGAGGCGGTTGTTTGTCATCTTTTTGTGGACCTTCAGTTGGTTGAGCAGCTGGTTTTTAGTAACTGCAGAACCTTTTGTGGTCAGCAGCCCTCGCTCTTTCCATACTGCTGAATGGGAAAGCAAAATATGGTAGACATATTTTGAGTCTGTGTAAAGGGTGAGGTTTTGATCAGCAGCTAATTCGAAGGCACGAATGACAGCTATTAATTCAGCCCGTTGGTTTGTGGTGTTGGGGGGTAGGGGTGCTGCCTCAATAACCTCTGATAGGGAAACGATAGCGTATCCAGCAAAACGTTGCTCATCTCTAAGGAAAGAGCTGCCATCTGTGAACCAAATTAAGGAAGGATCAGGAAGTGGTCCCTCTTTAATATGGGGAGGGATGGGGGATTAAAGCCTCAAGTGTCTCTATACAATCATGTTCTGGGGGCTCTGGGGAGATTGGGAGAAGGGAAGCTGGGTGTAAAGAGGAGCAGGGTTGGAAGGTGATTGAGGGGTCATGCAAAAAGGAAACAAGGAGAGAAAGAACGCGACAGGGTGGGAGAGTTTGAAGGCTCTTATAGGTTAGTAAGTCTTTTAAATGATGAGGAGAGGCAACAGTAACCTGGGCACCAAAGGTCAACTTTTTTGATTCCTGCAGAAGTAGGTAAGCAGCAGCCAAAGCCCTAAGGCAGGGGGCCCATCCACGAACGGTGGGGTCAAGTTGTTTAGAGAGGTAGGCAACTGGAGCAAAGGTAGTGGCTTTGTATTGGCCTAGAACGCCAAGAGCCAAACCCTTCGTTTCATGGACATAAAGGGTAAATGGCTGAAGGAGGTCTGGGAGGTGAAGGGCTGGGGCCTGTGACAGTGCCTGCTGCAAATGTTTAAACTCGGCCTGAATGTTGTCAGGAAGGAATTTTCCCTCAATCTCCTTAGCTGCCTCGTATAGGGGCTTTGCATAAAGGGAGAAATTAGGAATCCAGGCACGGAAATATCCTGCTAGCCCTAGGAAAGAGAGAATCTCTTCCTTTGTCTTGGGGCATGGGAGCTCCTTGATGAGGGCTTTCCTGTCTACAGTAATGGCCTTTGATTGATGGGAAATCTGAACTCCTAAATATACCACCTGGGTCTGGGCAAGCTGTACTTTAGACGAGGAGACACGATACCCACGAGAAGCAAGAAAATTTAAAAGGGTGTAAGAGTCTTCACGAGCTGTGAAGAGGGAAGGACTGCAGAGGAGGAGGTCATCTACATATTGCAAGAGGGTGGAATTAGGGAATTTAAGGTCTTTGAGGTCTGCAGCCAATGTCTGACCAAAGATATGGGGGCTGTCTCGAAAACCCTGAGGGAGGACTGTCCAGGTCAACTGTTGGGAACACCGGGTATCTGGATCTGTCCAAGTAAAGGCAAAGAGGTCTTGAGATTCTGGGGCTAAGGGTACAGTGAAGAAGGCATCTTTCAGGTCAATTACTGAGAAATGGGTGGATAAGGAAGGAATTAGGGAAAGAATAGTATAAGGATTTGGGACCACGGGGTGTATAGGCCTGACAGCCTCGTTGATGAGACGAAGATCTTGGACTAGCCGATAGGACCCATTGGACTTCTGAACTGCCAATATAGGGGTGTTATAAGGAGAATGGGTGGGTCTGAGAAAGCGTTTCCGCAAAAGATCTGAGATGATGGGTTGAAGACCTCTGAGGCTCGCGGCTGGAAGTGGATATTGGGCTTTATTGGGGAAACGTTGGGGATCTTTAAGGTAGATTTGTACGGGGGTCACACTGCGCGAGGGAGGGAGTCTGAGTATCCCAGACTTTGGGGTCTACTAAGTCGGCGGGGACAGGGTAATGAAAGGTTTCTGTGTCGATAGAAGGTTGGGGGGTTTCCGCCTCGATAGGGGGCTGAGGGGATCTTGCATCACTAGGGGGCGATAGGGTTTCCTCATCAGCATCAGTAAGGGGTGATGGGTCAGTGGCTTTTGAAACTGTAAGAAGAAAAATGGGGGAGGAGACGGAGCAAGACGAACCAGAAAGCATGATCGAGCTAGGCAGATTGGAGAATATGATTGAGGCCTGGAATTTGACCAATATGTCCCTGCCCAATAGGGGCACAGGACATTGAGGCATTACCAGAAACTGGTGGGTGAAGGGATGGTGGTGAAGACAGCAAGACAGCATAGGAGTCTTGCGGGGGCGAATAGCATTTCCCTCTACCCCGACAATAGGGGATGGTGCTATGGTGGTGGGGCCCCAAAACTCCCTCAAGACTGAGGAGGTGGCTCCTGTATCTAGCAGGAAATTTACGGGGCGTCCCATCAACGAGGAGAGTAACCCTGGGCTCCTTCAATGCGATGTCAACGGTCGGGAGAGAGGAGCCCCTGGGCCCCTTCAGTCTTCCGTGGCCAGTGCCAGCAGGCTGGGGTTTGTGACTGGTCCAGCCCCCCTGCGGGAGCTGGGGCAGTCAATGCCCCAATGGCCCATCTTGGAACACTTTGGGCACGGGCGCCTAGGGGGCTTGGGATTAGGGCATTCCCTAGCCCAGTGTCCCTCTTTCCCGCACCTAAAGCAAGGCCCTGGGGGTTCCTCCTGTGTGGACTTATATGCCCCTTTTCTTGAGGCCTGAGCATCAGGGCCCCTAAGGGCCTGAGCTAACATTTGAAACCTTGATCGCTCAGCTTTTTCCTGCTTTTAGAAACCTGCGACGTTCAGCATCCTCTTCACGGTTATGATAGACTTTAAAAGCCGTGGCCAAAATCTCAGTCTGGGGAGTCACAGGGCCCAATTCTAATTTTCTTAACTTAGCTCGAATGTCGGGGTAGCTCTGAGACAGGAAATATGTCATAAGGACTTGACGGCCCCCCCTGGGACTCAGGATCTAAGTTTGTGTATTTTTGAAGGGCCTTCGTGAGCCGATCTAAAAATTCAGAGGGGGTCTCTTCTCTCTTTTGAATAATGTCCTGTAGCTTATCAAAATTAACAGGTTTCTGAGCCGCTCGTTTCAGACCATCCACTATACACGTAAGAAACTGGTCCCTTAAGACCACGTCCCCTGGGGCGTTGTAGTCCCAACGGGGGTCCCTCTCCGGCACTGCCTCGGGACCTATAGGGAAATTAGGGTTCGTTCTGTGAGTCTCATCTGCATATGCTCTGGCTTGCTCCCAGACTCGCCTACGCTCCTCAGGAAGTAAGGTATTTGACAAAATAAAGTATGTGTCATGAAAGGTAAGGCTATAGGCTTGAGTGACCCACTGGAATTCTTTTATGTACGTCGTAGGGTCAGTTGTAAAAGAACCCAAGCGAAGCTCAATTTTGGAAAGATCAGACATGGAAAACGGGACGTGGACCCTTACAATTCCCTCCGCCCCAGCGACCTCCCTTAACGGCGCGATTATCTGAGCTGCCTGTTTTCTCGAGCGCGTCATAGGAGGGCTGAACTGCGAAGACGGTAGAGTGGTAGGCGGGTCTGGGAGGGATGGTGCTGGGCCGGTAGTTGTACGGGAGACGCTGGGGGAGAAACGCGGGCCACGCAATGTTCTCCCGGAGCCGTTGGAGAAAGAACCGAGGAGGGGGCCAGAGCCTGAGGCACCGCGTCTGGTAAGAGACGAGTCTCAGAATCTAAGGGAGTACGGACCGGAGTTTGGGACTGAGGCAGCGCGCTCGCGCTCTGCGACGGCTGCATGGCTGGAGAGGGCGGGGGAGCCGCGGCTGCAGACTCGGAACCGAGCGGCGGCGCGGGCGCGGGCGGGGGGGTGGCAGCGGAAGCAACGCGGAGCTGGGAACCGGAAATTGAGAGGGCGGGGATAGCGGCGGGAGTGGCGCCGGGAATGACGTAAGCAGAGAAGGCGGGTCTACAGAGGGGGGAGGTTCTGGCAGAGCGGAAGGCGGGGGGCGGGGCGAAGGATGAAGACAACGGAGGGGGAGGATCTAAGCTCGGAAGCCCGCCAATTTCAAAATCTAAAGCCTGAGCTGGGGGAGGGGAAATGCTTCGGAGCGGCCTTCCAGACTGCTGATACGGGGGAGGTGGAGCCTCTAGTCCCGGATCGAACTCGGGGTCAGTGGAAGATGGGGGGGAATCTGGAAATCTATAAGCAAGAAAGACCGTCTCAGGATTGCACCTGGTGCACAAAGAAGGATTGGAACGGAGGAGGAAGAAGGCATCGACATACGGCAACTCCGTCCATCTCTTTGTTTGTTGACAAAAGCTGGAGAGTTCCCGTAAAAGCCGGGAATCTAGGGATCCTGATTCTGGCCACTTATTGGATAGCGGGTAAGAAGGCCAAACTTTTGTACATAGCTTTATCAATTTGGTCTTGTTAATTTGGGGTTTTAAGCCTAAACGTGCTCGATTTCTTAGGAGACAGTCGAGAGGCGTGTCGGCCTGAGTGGACAGGGAGGTTCCCATATTTCCCGATAACGGGGAGGGGCTGATAGAATACTTTGGAAGGCGTCCCTTTCAAAGTATGAATCAGCGTAAGATCCAAGCTCTCTCTCCTAGTCGTCACCAGGTGAGACGAGCCTTGGGACACCTAAGCACCTTTCGTCCCGGACGGCAGGTTTAAAGGTGTCGGGGAGCTGTGAGCTTTACTCCATGGAGACTATGGGAATGTTCCGTTCCGAACGGAAAAACGGAAGCTCAAGCCCGGAGTGCGGAGGGGAACCTTTCTTAGAAAGCCGAGAGCCGTAGAGGACAGGTGGAAATTTTTAAAGTGGGCGAATAAAGATGGGGAGGCGGGGGGGGGGGGGCGGGGGAGAGTTCTCGGGGTCCACCGTCGCCCTGAAGGCTTGGGTGGGGTGTGGTCCCCCCTAGAATGGCCCCCAGTGAGATTGCCGGACGATCAACGGTCAATTCTCGCCGCGCAGTGGCCAAACAGGTTTACGAACTCAGGGTGGACGGGGGGCTTACCAAATTCCAGCGACGATGAAGGAAGACAGACGGCCAAGGAGACGCGTGGTGGACGCTCGTCTCCTTTCCCGGTCAGGGAACCAAATGTTAGCGGAAATTGCAGGTAGGGACCGAGGCTCGAACTGTCGTATAGGAAAAGGAAAGGGGTTTATTGAATTACCAAAGAAACACGCGGAGGGGATGAGGACAAACCGCGGGGAACGGAGGGGAGCTGGAGCACGCGGGAACGGGAGTGGGGAGCAGGAGCAGGGAGCCGCAGGAACCAGGTGAGAGCAGGAACAAAAGGGACGATTTCAGTCCGGGGCTGGCTTAAATAGAGTAGGGGTCATAAAACCCCCTTGGAGTGAGTCCTTGTCCTATAGGCCAGCAGAGGTCATGGGGGGAGGTAGTGGTAGTGGACAAGGGTCTTGCTGGTCAGGTTTTGGTCACGCTGAGGATCTCGGGAGCCGTAGTTTTCACAAGGCACCTGGAAAGGTGTGGCCTTCTGCCTGGGAGGTGTGGCCTTCTGCCTAGAACCAACAGGGGTAGTGCATGGCAGTACTTACAGTACTTACCAACCTTGGAAGAAGCCACAGTCATCCTTATTTGATATTTTTAAATAAAATAAAGACCATAATTTAAAAAGTAATGAGGAGGCTGGATACAGTGGCTCCTACCTATAATCCCAGCGACTCCAGAGACTGAGGTAGAAGAATTGCAAGTTCAAGGCCAGCAGGCAATTTATTTAGCAAGATTTTATCTCAAAATAAAAAATAAAAATGTCTGGGGAGGGCTGGGGTTGTGGCTCAGTGGCAGAGCGCTTACCTCGCACGTGTGCAGCCCGGGTTTGATCCTCAGCACCACGTAAACATAAATGCATTGCATTGTGTACAACTAAAGTAAATAAATAAATATTTTTTAAAAAATGGCTGGGGATGTGGCTCAGTGGTAGAGCACCCCTGGGTTCAATCCCCCCCAAAAATTAGGAAAAAACTTAACAAGGAAGCCATCCCACCACTCACTCCCCTTTAGTACTGCAGGAATCCAGGGAATGTTAATTTGACCTGGAGACTCAGCATTGGGGGAGGGTGTAGGAAAGGCCTCACAGACTGCAGACCACACCTAAGGCTCCAGGGAGAGGTCGGATTTGCCCCTGGCAGTGTGGAGGATAGACCAAGAGAACAGGTTGGGAGTGAGGATACCAACTGCTCCCCAGCACCACAGACTGAGGAAGCTTAGTGATGGAGAGAAAGCCTGAAAGGCTTCCTGGTGGAGGTGGAATCTGAGCTGAGAAGGGAAGGACAGGAGCAGAGAACATCAAGGAGCATTTCTCACAGAGAGAAGGTGTGGGCAAAGGCACAGAGTGAAAGAGCGGGGCCTGTGAAGCTTCTGGGAAGACTGGCGTGGCTAGCATGCAGAGGACAGATGGGGACGGGCACTCACTGACTGGTTGGGTAGCAGCTCAGGTCACCAAGGGCTTTATATATAACAGAGTTCAGACTTTACCCAGCGATAAAGGGAAGCCATAGACCACACTTAGGCTAGTCTCAACATGTTTCACAGGGTTAGTAGGACCTAGAATTAAAGTTTTCTGATCACAGGTAGAATTAAACAGGGAATCAATAACAGAACAATAACTAGACTATCCCTGTGTGTTCAGCAATTAACAAATAAATATGTGTAAGTCATCATTGAGCCAAAGAAAAAGCTCATGGAAATTAGAAAATGTTTTGAACTAAATGATATTGAGAATAGTACATGTCAAAACATGTGTAAAGCTACCAAAACCAAGCTTAGAGGAAAATGTGTAGACTAAAGTGCATATATTAGGGACAAAAAGGCTGAAAATCAATCATTCAAATATCGATTTCAAGAAGTTAGAAGATATACAGCCCATTAAACCCAAAGAAAAAAACAAACAATAAAGAGCAGAGTTTGGTGAAAAAAAAAAGCAAACATACAATGTAGAGGGTCAACAAAGTCAAAAATTTTTTCTTTCAAAAGATTAAGCCAGGCATGGCGGTGCATGCCTATAATCCCAGTGACTTGGGAGGCAGAGGCAGGAGGATCACAAGTTCAAGTCCAGCCTCTGCAACTTAATGAGGCCCTAAGCAACTTAGTGAGACCCTGTCTCAAAATAAAAATAGAAAAGGTTGAGGATATAGCTCAGTGGTAATGTGCCCTTGGGTTTGATCCCTGGCCCCACCACCTCCCCCAAAAAGAAAGATTAATAAAATTGAGAAACCTCTGGCAAGACAGATGAAGAAAGGTAAAGCCAATGAAGAGAAAGCAGTTGGATTACAGGTGCCAAATGAACAGGGCCAGGAATGAACATTGGGAAACCACAGAAGCTGCAGATTGGTTTTTCTTCTTTTTTGTATGTGTAGTACTGTGTATTAACCTAGGAGTGCTCTACCAATGAGTTATATCCCCAGTCTTTTAATTTAAAAAAAAATTTTTTTTTTTTTTTTTTGAGACAAGGTCTTCACTAAATTGCTGAGGCTGGCCTCAAATGTGATCTTCCTGCCTCAGCCTCCCAAATTCCTGGGATTACAGGCTTTTGTACTACCATGCCCAGACTTTTAAAAGATAGAGAATATTATAAATAGTTTTACATCAAAAGTTCTGTTATTTTTGTGAAAAGTGGTCAATTTCTAGAATCACGTAACTAAGCAAAACTGACTCATGAAGTCTTGGAAGACCTTAAAATCCTATAAACTTTAACCAGTAAGAATCAATAATGAAATATCTTTCCACAAAATGAACTAAAAAATAAACTAACAAAACCACATTCCAGGACCAGATGGATTCAGTGAAGCTTTGTTCAACAGATTAAAAAGAATAAATAATTCCTGCCTCTTATAGACTCTTCCAGAGAACAGGAAAAAAGGTCACTCCTTACTCATTTTTTGAAGCTAGCATAACCTTGATTCCAAACCCCAGCAAAGATGATTCAAGAAAGCAAAATTGCAGGCCCAGCTACTAAAAATAAAAAGCAGGCACAGAAGTCCTGAACAAAATTTTAGCAAATCCTACAATATATAAAAAAGATAATACATCACAATTTAGTTGGGCTTATGACAAGAATATACATGGTCGATTTAACATGAGAGAAATCCATCAATGCCATTAGTCACAGTAATAGGTTGTAATAGGTTAAGTAGACTTTAGTATATTAAAAAACAAATCATTTTAGTAAATACAGAAAAAGCATTTAATAAAATTCAGCATTCGCTCATGCTGGAACTGCTTAGCAAACTAGGAGTAATAGAGAACTTTAATCTGAAAAAGGATATCTGTTTATAAAAACTCAAGCAAACAAAGAGCCAGGTCCAGTGGCACATACCTGTAATCCCAGCTGCTCTGGAGGTTAAAGCCAGGAGGATTGCAAGTTCAAGACCAGTCCAGGTTACATAGTGAGACCCTTTCACAAAGCAAAATGAAACTCAAGCAAACATCCTAAGAATGAAATTTTAGAAGTTTTCTTTCCAAGATCAGGAACAAGACAAGAATGTTCTGAACGCCATTCTTTTTCCAGTATTGAGCTGGATGCCTAGTATGGTGCATTGAGGGCAAAAATAAATAAATAAATAGATTTGAAAATATAAATAAACTGAGGAGGCTATAATTCAGATAAAGGGGAGGGCATAGGTTTGAGGGACATTTATGCCTTGGATTTTTGTGTTCATTTCTTTTGTTCAACAAACATTGATTAAATACATTGATAATGAATAAGGTAGGAAGGGGAAGCAAAGGAGAGACCTAGTATTTATTCATTTCCTCCCATGAAGGTTCTGACTCAGGTCTTCACATATTTTATCCTATTTTTTTAGGCATTCTCTTTGCTATTTTGAAACCTCATGTAATGAGTCATTAAGGAAACTACATGAGAAAAAGGTAATAAACTATATTTGCATAAATTCATTGTCATTGTTAAATACTGGTTCAAGCTTGTACTCAGGTATTAAGAGTATGTTGTATTTTATGTAGCAGTTCTCTTTAATTCTTCTCTCTCTAATTTGTATCCATATAGCAGATCTTTGAAGTAGCATGAAATCTGGTAAATGGTCTTTTCCTAATTCTCTTGGCAAAGGAGTAAGTACAACATTCACACTGATTAGGTCACTGTCGATATGGAACTGAGGAGTTCCCATCCCAGCGAGTAAATAATTTAAACCTTCCTTGAATACACATAATCAAAAGATTTTTGAAGTGTAATATATTGAGGTCCTAGAAGCATAGTTTAGGGATAATCACTCAGAATATTCCCTATTAAGAGTCTGTAAACTCAGAGGTGAGTGGGGGTGTGAACACCCATAACCCCATTTAATCAGGAGGATCACAAGTTCAAAATAAGCCTTGACAACTTAGCAAGACCCTGGCTAAAAAATCTAAAAAAATTTTAAAAGGCTAGGGGTGTAGTGCAGTGGTAGGCCACCCCCAGTTCAATCCCCTCCATAAAGGCAAAACAAAACAAAACAAATTTAAAAACCTAAAAAAGAAAACTTCAAAAACAAGAAGAGTCTATATAACTTGAAAGTAGAAGAGGAAAGGGGCTGCGTGGGGAGAGTAGCAGAGAGGGCAGATAAAATTAAAACAGTGGATAGGCTCAGGTCTTCACGTTAAAACAGTGGATAGGCTCAGGTCTTCAGGTTAAAACAGTGGATAGGCTCAGGTCCTCAGGTATGCATAAATTAACTAATATAGGGCAAATTTTAAAAGTGTTGGCATAGAAGGGAGATGCCACCCCATGACTTGCTGAGGGGGACTGGTGACAAAAGCATGATAATGGGAGGGTATGTCCTGTTCATAGAACACATATAATGGAGAAAAAGCAGCAAGGTATCTTGGAGATGAGAACAGGCTGAAAATTACTTGGGCAATTGTCAACTGACTGTTAATACTAGAAACAAATCATCTGACAGAATCTTGCCTTACTTCTCATTGCTTTGAAGGGAGAAGAAATTATCCAGTTTTACAAACATTTCTGAATTCCTACTGCTTCCCAGGCACTTTGCCAAGTACATGGGATATTAAGTCCAATGAAGCTTAGTCTTTGAGCTGGAAGAAAGCCCTGAGCCCTGCCTCTCTGGCAGGAAGAATCCAAAACTTCCTTCCTTTCTTTTTTTTTCTTTTTCTTTTCTTGTTTTTTTGTGATATTAGGAATTGAATCCAAGGGTGCTCTACCACTGAGCTATACCACCAGCCCTTTTATTTTTTATTTTGAGACAGGGTCTTGCCGAGTTGCCCAGGCTGGCCTTGAACTTGGGATCCTTCTGCCTCAGTCTCCTAAGTTGGTGGGATGGCAGGCGTGTGCCATCACATCCTGAAAGAACTTCCTCTTGTGGGCATACAGAGCCCTTCATATCCCAATCTCTGGCTGCCTTTGCCTTACTGGATCTTCATCCTTCCAACTATAGTTGCCAGATTTGTGGAATTCTTTGTCCCTCCCTTGGCATTTTTCTTCTTCTCTCTGACATCTACATTCCTCCTCTTTTTCCCTGACTCCTTCTCTTTGGACAGTAAACATGTTTACGTATTGACATAAAAATAAAATCTGTGGATATATTGCATTTTATATTCAAAATGAATGCCTGAATATGTCTACTATCCATAGATTGGCTGGTTTAGAAAACACGAGTTAAGAGACTTTTTGCTGTGTGCTATGCAATCAATTCTTAAAATCATTATATTTAAATAAGACTTTTTGGGTGACATCTTTTTAGAAACTTTTGACACAGGACCTAGAGATTAGACCAGAATTGAAATTGTAATTTTCAATAAAGTTATGTGTGAATGTAGCTTAGCAACAGTGCCTAACCCTTGGGAAGCCCTGGGTTTGATCCTAGCATCTCAAACGGGAAAAAAAATCTGGGCTGGGGTTGTGGCTCAGTGGTAGAGCACCTGCTTAGCATGTGTGAGGTTCCATCAGCACCATGTATATAAATAAGTAAGTTATTTTTTTTAAAAAATGAAAATTAAAAAAAAAATCTGTGTATGTGTGTGCAGTATCTGTGCCATCTAGAACATAGCCATGGTTGTTAGACTGTTAATTTCAAGAAAATTAATTGTTAGGCAAATGGACATTTCTCCTTCTTTGCAGAAGGTTGTTTCAAAGGTCTGTGCTCTGGATGTTGGCACATCATGTTTTTCCCCTCTAGGAGCATGGAAGTTAAAAGGAAAAATAAGAGCAGTGGCTGGCTTGAAACTGAATGCATCCCGTAGAGGTCTTTCTTCAGTCCTGTTTGTGTATATGCTTTCTGTAATGATGTGCAGATGTCCTGAAATTTAGAGCTCTTGTGACAGACCTGACCTTCATGAACTTATTGCTTAAGTCTTATTCTTTATATCTGTTCTTCCTGGTGCTCTTTTCTAGCTCAGCAATTTTTAAAAGAAAGGTTTATTTTCACGTAGTGTAGTTGTTTAATAAAATGGGAAGTTTTTTTTTAATGGCCTTTGTTTTCAAGTCTTTTTTGAAAAATCACTGTATTCATGAATTTCTTAATTCCTACCTGTGCTTGTTTCTGTAATTTTTCTAAGAATTGGAGAGCTTTGTGACTCAGGCTGTCTTTGACATCTCGCTGATATGCTACCGGGGTTACTCATGCTTTGGTCCCAGGACTCCCAGTTTTGACACACTGTTAATGCTTTTTGTTGTTGTTGAAGTGCTGGGGATCAGACCCAGGGCCTTGCACATTACACCAGTGCTCTACCACTCAGATATACCCCAGCCCTGTTAATCTGTTTTATATGTTTGTTTCAGCTCTTTGCTTTCAAGAAAGTACAAATCAGTGGAAATTGTGAAAACAATAGGATGAGCAAAATGATCTTTTCTACTAGAGTCTTAGTTTGCCTTATAACATTTTGCCACTTGCCAGGTAGGGTGGCAAGCCCCTAGCACTAGGGAGGCTGAGGCAGGAGGGATACTGCACTTGAGCCCAAGAGTTGAAGACCAGCCTGGAAAACATAGCCAGACCCTGCCTCAAAAAAGCAAGTACAAACTTTCTGCCACATTTGTTCTATCTCAATAGGCGGATATTTGAATCTCTCTATCTATAAGATAAAGAAGTTGTTGAGTTTTTGACACTTACTCAAATATCTCAGCATGTATCTCCTAAATAATAAGAATATTCTATAAAGCTGTGTACATTATCACACTAATAAAATTATCTTATTAGTTCTTACAGTATTATTAATTCTTATGTTAAAAATTACTTAATAATTAACTTACTGAATACAAGGGAAAAAGTGTTCTGAGTCAGTACCTATCTTAATCAGATGATCAAATTTAACATTACCAGTAGTGGAATGCTCTGCCATTATGTGTCTTCCAAGGTGATGCAATAAGAAATACACATCACCTTCATAGCCTGGTGCCAAATATGTTTAACCTGAATGTAATCATGAAGACATAATCAGATAAATCCAACACGTAGGACATGCTGCAACTGGCTTGAACCGTTCCCCAAAAGGCAGTGACATGAGAAAATAAAACTGGAGAGGGTAGGCTGTTCCTTACCAGAAGTTAAAGAAGCAGAATAGCAGGCTGGGGTTGTGGCTCAGTGGTGGAGCACTTGCCTAGCATGTGTGAAACACTGGGTTTGATTCTCAGCACCACATAAAAAAATAAATAAATAAAATAAAAGTCATTATGTCCAACTACAACTAAAAATATTTTTTTAAATGAAGCAAGTAGCCATATACAATGGGTAAAATTTGATTAGAACCCAGATATGAGGAAAGAAAGCTATAAAAGCCATTGGAGGGGCAATTGGTTACATTTTGGCGTGGACTGTATATGATGGCATTGAATCCTTGATGTTTTTCTTTTGCCCTTGTTTCATTGAGCACATGGAACTATATACCTTAGAATATATTTTAATTTTTAAAAGAACGATTTTTTTGTCCATTCTCTTATGGGAAGTTTTGCAATGTTTCCAGAAGGACACACCCTTGCAGCATGTGCAGGTGTTGGGTGGGCCACTAAATAGGCTCCCCTCTCTGGGATAGTCAGGACCTGTGTATTGCTTATCATGAACTGCAGTTTTTAGGATAGCCAGAGGAAAGAGTAGAGGAGTAAAGACTGAGTAAGGGCAAGTCTCATATGAAGTAATAAATGATTCATCTGTGTGGAAGACAGAATGGAGCATCTCCAGGAATGTGGATATTCTAAAGTACAGACTTAAAAGTTGTAACTCCATTCAGACTTTGGTCCTTTCATTTACAGTGAAGAAGTAAGTGGTAGGATTTTTGTTTCCTAAAAATTACCTGTTTCCAACCATTTGACCCAGCTATCCCACTCCTCAGTCTATGCCCAAAGGATTTAAAAACAGCATACTACAGGGACACAGCCACATCCATGTTTATAGCAGCACAATTCACAACAGCTAAACTGTGGAACCAACCTAGATGCCCTTCAGTAGATGAATGAATAAAGGAAATGTGGTATACACACACACACACACACACACACACACACACACACATACATACATACACACATAATGGAATATTACTCAGTAATAAAAGAGAATAAAATCATGGCATTTGCAGGTAAATGGATGGAGTTGAAGAATATAATGCTAAGTGAAGTAAGCCAATCCAAAAAAAACAAAGGCCGAATGTTTTCTTTGATATAAGGAGGCTGACTCATAATGGGGTGGTTGGGAGGGGGATCATGGGAGGATTAGAGGAACTCTAGAGAGGGAAAGGGGGTGGGAGGGGAAGGGAGGAGGCATGGGGTTAAAAAAGATGGTACATGTATGAAGTACATGTATGAAGACACGAATGGTGTGACTATACTTTGTATACAACCAGAGATATGAAAAATTGTGCTCTATATGTGTAATATGAATTGTAATGCATTCTGCTGTCATATAAAACAAATTAGAATAAAAAATTTTTTAATTAAAAAAAAAAGTAGGAAAAAATTACCTGGTTCCAGACCCTGTTTCACATCATTTGTTCATCATTCATTCATTCATTCATTCATCATTCAGCAAATCGTTATGGCAAATCTACTATGTGACAGGTACTGTGCTCAGTGAAGAGTTTAGTAGCCCCTGCCCCTTTATCCATGGGGAATATGTTCCAGGACTCCAAGTGGATACCTGAAACTGCAGACAGTACTGAACCTTATATATCTTATACTTTTTATTCCTGTACAAATATACCTATAATCAAGTTTTATAATTAGGCACAGTTAGAGATTAACAACAACAACCATAGAATACTTATAACAAGATACTATAATAAAAATTGCCAGTGTCACTATTCTTGCACTTTGGAGTCATTACTGAGTAAAATAAGGTATTACTTGAGCATAAACTCTGCAATACTGCAAAAATTCATCTGATAACCAAGACAGATAGCTACCAATTTGTTGATGATAGGTAATATATCCAGTGTGGATACATTGGACAAAGGAATAATTCACATCCTGGGCAGGATGGAGCCAGAATGGAACTAGAAGGCGGGAGATTTTCTCATACTTCTCAGAGCAGTATGCTGTTTAAAACTTATGAATTGTTTATTTCTGGAGTTTTCCATTTATATTTACACATTACAGTTGACTGTGGGTGATTGAAACAGCAGAAAATGAAACCACAGACAAGGGGGACTGCTGTCTTGTGAAAAAAACATTGTGTCACCTGGAATTTTTAATCTAGACAGGGAAACCAACATTAAACACAAGTAAAGATTCGGTTGTATCCACGGTAAATACTCTAAGGAAGAGACAGAGGTGCTGCAAGAGAGAATAATAGAAAGACTTTACCAACCTGAAATGTTACTGCAAAATGTAGCTCTGAAGATGTTTACCCTCCAGCCTCAGCCTCTCATTCCACCAGTCACTTTCTGCTGGATTCTGGTACATTCTCTTCCCTCATTTTAGAGTGGGAACAAACTGACTTATTCCATGAGTACCTTGGATATCAGTTTGTAAAGATGATTTGCTACCCTGGCTGAATAAAAGAAGGACTTTTCCTTATTGCCAGAACCTCCTTATTTTTCCAGAGAAGTTGGAAATCTAAATTTTTATGTGAAATCTCCTGACATATTAATGTTAGCAAATGAAAAAAAAATTTCAAACTGTAGCCTTAACCTGATACACCTGTGAGCTTCCAGTTTGCAGCTTCTGCTTAAAGGAACACAGATGGCTAGTTATATGAGACCCAATTCAGAGATCAGCCCTAATTAAAAATTTGTTTTACATAAATTACTAAATGAAAGATACAGAATACCAAGGATACAAACCAAAAGATAGGCAGGCAGATAGATAGATAGATAGATAGATAGATAGATAGATAGATAGATATTTCGTGGTACTGGGGATTGAACCCAGGAGCATTTTACCTCTGAGTTTACATCCCTAGCCCTTTCATTAAAATCTGACTTCAAGGCAGGCCCCAAACTTTTGATCCTCCTGCCTCAACCTCCCAAGTAGCTGAGATAACAAGTGTGTACCACTACACCTGGCCAAAAGATTTTTTTCTAAAACAAAGCCTCTTTTATTTTCTCCTTAACATAATATTAAGCAATAAATAATTATTACCTTCACTAGTTTCTCACCCTTCCTCCCTTCTTTAATCCAAACAGTAAAGATCCCTCTATAAGGACAAACAAAGGAGATTTGTCCATGGACAGCCTCCATGACCACAATCTGATAAATGTTTCCTTGGCCTGCCTTCTACTCTTTATTTATTTTTTTAAATAGGTAATAGCTTTCCTGAAATACATTTTATATACTTTACAGTTTGCCCATTTAAAGTTCAAAATTCTGTTGTTTTCAGATATTCAGAATTGTACAAACATCACCACAATTTTAAACATTTATGCTGCCCCCGTAAGAAACCATATATCCACTTTAGTCATGCTGTTTATCCCCAGCCATAGGTAGTAACTAATCTACTTTCTGTTGCTATAGATTTGCCTATTCTGGATATTCCATGTATAGTAAATGGACTCATGTGACTGGCTTCTTTCACTTAGCATAATGTTTCAAGCTTCATCCATATTATAACATTCATTTTTGTGGCCAAATAATATTCTATTGCAGGATAATACCACATTTTATTTACCCATTCTTCAGTTGATGGACATTTAGGTTCCTTTCACTTTTTTGGGGGAGTGGGTACCAGGGATTGAACTCAGGAGTGCTCAACCATTGAGCCACATCCCCAGCCCTATTTTGGATTTTATTTAGAGACAGGGTTTCACCGAGTTGCTTAGCACCTTGCTTTTTGCTGAGGCTGGCTTTGAACTCGTGATCCTCCTGTCTCGGTCTCCTAAGCCGCTGGAATTACAGGTGTGTGCCACCACACCCAGCATCCTTCCATTTTTTGACTATTAAAAATAATGCCGTACAATTAGAGAAATGCAAATCAAAACTACACTAAGATTTCTTCTCACTTCAGTCAGAATGGCAATCATCAGGAATACAGGCAACAATAAATGTTGGCGAGGATGTGGGGGAAAAGGTACACTTATACATTCCTGGTAGGACTGAAGATTGGTATAACCACTATGTAAAGCAGTATGGAAATTCCTAAGAAAACTTGGAATGGAACCACCATTTGACACAGCTATCCCACTCTTCAGTTTATACTCAAAGAACTTAAAATCAGCATACTACAGTAATGCAGTAATGTTATAAACATATAAGCAGTCCAATTCACAATACCTAAACTATGGAGCCAACCTAAGTGTCCTTCAATAAATGAATGGATAAAGAAAATGTGGTATGTATATTCAATGGAATATTACTCAGCTTTAAAGAAGAATGAAATTATGGCATTTGCCAGTAAATGGATGGAGTTGGAGAATATCATGCTAAGCAAAATAAGCCAACCCTAAAAAACCAAAGGCCGAATGTTTTCTGTAGTATGTGGATGCTAATTGACAGTAAGAGGGTGGGGCAATAGAGAAGAATAGTGTTACCTTAGATTAGGTAGAGGGAAGTGAAGGGAGGGGATGTGGGGATAGGAAGGATAGTAGAACGAACAGACATTATTACTTCATATATATGTGTGACTTCATGACCAATGTGATTCTACAACTTGTACACTCAGAAAAATGAGAAATTGTATCCCACCTATGTATGATATATCAAAGTGCATAAATGCATTGTACTGTCATGCATAATTAATTAAAACCAATTAAAAAAATTTAAAAAAAGAAGTATAAATAGTAATAACAGACTATCAAAAAATAAATAAATAATGCCATGAAGCAGCTCTGGAAGCTGAGGCAGGAGGATTACAAGTTCAAAACCAGTTTCAGCAACTTAGTCCCTAAGCAACTTAGTGAGACCCTGTCTCAAACAATAAAAAGGACTGGGGATGTAGCTCAGTGGTTAAGTGCCCTTGGGTTCAATCTCTGGTACCAAAAACAAACAAAACCCTGCTGTGAACATTTGTGTACAAGTTTTTGTGTAGACACAGTGTTTTCATTTCTCTTGGGTATATGCCTGGCAGTGGACTTGCCCAGTCATGATGACTCTGTATGTAACTAGAGGAGGAACTCCCAGAGTGTTCCCAAGCTGCTGCTGCATCATACTCCTCACCAGCTGCTTGTGAGCTTCCTTTTCTCCCTCCTTCCACTGGATATTTCAGATGATTGACACTGATGACCACCTATTACAACTTTTCATTTCTCAATTGAGGCACTGAGAGCTGTGCTTTCTTTTTCAGTATGAATATTATAAATTAATAAGCACACAAAATTTTTCATGATAAAATTTGAAAGCTTCCTTGAACATTTTCAGTTTTCTTTCTTCTCTGTTAACTAAGTTATTTCTTGAGAATGCAGAGTACTGTGCTTTTCTTTCTTTCTTTTTTCTTTTTTTTTTTTTTTCTCTTTTGTAGTACTAGGGATTGAAACTAGTTCTAACACTGAGCCACATTCCCAGCCCTTCTTATTTTGAGACAGGGTCTCTAAATTGCTGATATTGGCCTTGAATTTGAGATGCATCTACCTCAGCTACCTCTCAGGTCACTGGGATTACAGATATGTGCCACCTCACCAAGCTTATACCATTCTCTTTTAATGTCTATCAAGTACATCTTTCTCCCAGATGGAGAAAGATGTGTCATATGGCAAAAGACTTAAAATTTTGAGTCTCATCTGTCCGTGGGTCTCTGACACATGTGTATCTATGCTTACAGAGGTTCATATTATTTGGATTTATAAAGCAAATCCTAGACATCATGACATTTTGCCCATAAATCCTTTAATATTCATCTCTAACACAAAACTTTTAATAAAGGTATTATGTTCTTATCCTATATTAACAATAATTCTTCTAACACAATCTATATTCAAACAATCCTAATTGTCTTTTTTTTCCCCCCCTCATTACTGGGATTAAACTAGGGTGCTGTACCACAGAGCTACATCCCCACGCCTGTTTTTTTTTTTTTAATATTTATTTATTTGCTTGAGTTGTACACAATGTGTCTATCTGTATATGGTGCTGAGGATCGAACCTGGGCAGCGCACGTGCCAGGTGAGTGCTCCACCACTGAGCCACAATCCCAGCCCCCCCACTCCTTTTTATTTTATTTTTTTTAATTGTAGGTAGATACAATACCTTTATTTTATTTATTTATATGTGGTGCTGAGGATCAAACCCAATGCCTCACATGTGCTAGGCAAGTGCTCCACCCCTGAGCCACAAACCCAGCTCCACACCCCTTTTTATTTTTTAATTTGAGACAGGGTCTTGCTAAATTCCCTGGGCTGGCCTCTAGCTTTTGATTCTCCTGCCTTAGCCTCCCAAGTCATTGAGATTACAGGTGTATGCCACCTCACCTGACTCTAATTATCTTTTTTTTTTTTTGGTAACGGGGATTGAACTCAGGGGCACTTGACCACTGGGTCACATCCCCAGCCCTTTTTTTGTATTTTATTTAGAGACAGGGTCTCACTAAGTTGCTAAGTGCCTTGCCATTGCTGAGGCTGGCTTTGAACTTGCGATCCTCCTGTCTTAGCCTCCCAAACTGCTGAGATTACAGGCGTGTGCCACCGTGCCCAGCTCTAATTATCTTAAAAATGCCTTTTCTTAGCACTTTGGGTCTGAGTCCAAACAAGGTCTACATGTTCGGTTGCTTCATCTTTTTCTTCCTCTCTCTCTCTCTCTCTCTTTTTCTTTTTGTATCAGGGATTGAACTCAAGGGCACTCAACCACATCCCCAGACATTTTTTATTTTTAGACAGGGTTTCACTAAGTTGGAGGGCCTTGCTAAGTTGCTGAGGCTGGCTTTGAACTTGTAGTCCTCCTGCCTCGGCTTCCCAAGCCGCTGGGATTACAGGTGGACACCATTTATCTTTTTATCCTAGATTAATTATTTTAGAAAGATAAAAAAAATTTTAGATGTAGATGGACACAATATCTTTATTTTATTTATTTATTTTTATGCAGTGCTGAGGATCAAAACCAGTGCCTCATATGTGTTAGGCAAGCGCTCTACAACTCCAGCCCCTAGACAGATCACATTTGGATAAGTAAAACAATCACAGAATAACGTGAAGCAGTATTTAGTGAGACATTCAGTAGGATGCGATCAATTGTGAGGCATCTAGGTTTCTAATAGAATCTTTGTTGACCCCATTGGTAGGTATGTGGTATATGTTAGGGAACCAGATTAACTTGATTTGAAGCATCAGCCCTTTTGCTGTAGGCTGTGTGATCTCATGCAGGTATGTTAGTGTTTGTTTTTTTATTTTTCACATGTGCATAGTTTGAAAAGGCAGTTCTACAAGGCTTGTTACCAAAACATAAAAAAGCACTTCCCAATTACTGCCACTTGATTTTTTTTTTTTTTTTTTACCTCCAAGAGGCATCCATTTTTAACTCTTAACTGATTTGCTTTTTTAAAAAATTATTTTTTAGGTGTAGTTGGATACAATACCTTTATTTTATTTATTTATTTTTTATGTGGTGCCGAGAATCAAACCCAGGGCCTCACATGTGCTAGGCGAGCGCTCTACCACTGAGCCACAACCCCAGACCCCTAATTTGCTTCTTTTTTTTTTTGTGGTACTGGGGATTGAACTCAGAGGCACTCGACCACTGGGTCACATCCCCAGCCCTTTTTTGTATTTTATTTAGAGACAGGGTCACCATTGCTGAGGCTGGCTTTGAACTCGTGATCCTCCTGCCTCAGCCTCCCAAAGTGCTGGGATTACAGGCATGCTCCACTGTGCCCGGCTTCCTAATTTGCTTTTTAATTCTTTAATTCCAAATATCTAAGTAATAAGCTTATATTGGTAGTTCTTGATTTTTCTATTTTGAGTTTTATCTACTGACTTTCTGCAGTGGAAGATGAAGATTCAGTATTCCATTGTGTTCACAGCTCCTCTACCACAGACATGCATTCCAACCCCCCCATTCTCCCAACACAGAACAGTCTATATATTATGACCATGAAAATGCTACTCATAGACACCATGATTACTGATGTTCACTGCATATTTTATTTTTTTCTGAAGTCAGTAAAAGTTCTGCTTTTTGCTTTGCTCATTAGTTTTTTCTGTATTTATCACTAATCCAACCTTAAATTCTCCCTAGTTGTATAAATGTCTTCTCCTTATGTTCATGCACATTAGGTAGTTGATTACTTTCCTCTTCTTGAAAAAAATCTCTCTAGAAGTTTCCTGACATGTCCTGCTCTGGATGTTTTCCATCTCTGCCAGCTGCACTGCTATAGTCTTTTTTTTTTTTTTGGTACCAGGGATTGAACTCAGGGGCACTCGACCACTGGGCCACATCCCCAGCCCTTTTTTGTATTTTATTAGAGACAGGGTCTCACTGAGTTGCTAAATGTCTCGCCATTGCTGAGGCTGGCTTTGAACTCAAGATCCTCCTGCCTCAGCCTCCCAAGTGCTAGGATTACAGGCGTGCGCCACTGCACCTGGAACTGCTGTAGTCTTTTGTTTTGTTTTGTTTTGTTTTTGGTACCGGGGATTGAACTCAGGCACTCGACTACTGGGCCACATCCCCAGCCCTTTTTTGTATTTTATTAGAGACAGGGTCTCACTGAGTTGCTAAGTGCCTCGCCATTGCTGAGGCTGGCTTTGAACTCGCGATCCTCCTGCCTCAGCCTCCCAAGTGCTGGGATTACAGGCATGTGCCAACACGCCCAGCTATTGCTGTAGTCTTAATGTCTTCCTTCATCATCATCCTCTTGTAGTAGATCTCATTTCTTTGACCCACCCGTCCCCCCTTTTTTTCTTTACTTCTTCACTTAGTGGAACACATTTGTACTAATTTCCTGAGAAAGGCTACATGAGGAACAAATTTTGGAGACCTTTTCTATGTGAAAATGTCTTTATTCTTTTTTTATTTTATGGTGCTGGGGATTGAACCCAGGGCCTTGTGCATGTATGTGAGGCAAGCACTCTACCAACTGAGCTATATCCCCAGCCCAAAATGTCTTTATTCTAATCTTACACTTAATTGACAGTCTGTCTGGGTATAGAATTCCAGGTTGCAAATCTCAGTATTTTCAAGGTATTGTCCCCATTTTATTTTAGGCTTTTATTGTTTCTGTTGTGGAGTCTTCTGCTATTCTGATTTTCCATTTGTCTTTTTTTTTTTTTAATACTTATTTATTTGCTTTAGTTGTACACAATGCAATGCATTTATATTTACGTGGTGCTGAGGATTTAACCCAGGCCGTGCACGTGCTAGGCAAGTGCTCTACCGCTGAGCCACAACCCCAGCCCCTCCATTTGTGTTTATAAAACCTGTTTGGCTGGGCGTGGTGTCATACGCCTATAATCCTAGCACTTGGGAGGCTGAGGCAGGAGGATCGCGAGTTCAAAGCCAACCTCAGCAGTGGCGAGGCACTTAGCAACTCAGTGAGACCCTGTCTCTAAATAAAACACAGAAAAGGGCTGGGGATGTGGCCCAGTGGTCGAGTGCCCCTGAGTTAAATCCTTGGTACCAAAAACCCAAAAAACCTGTTTGTTGCTGACTTTGTGAAAATTTATATGTTCTGAAATTTCATGATGGTGTATGTTGGTGGAGAACTGTTTGCATATTATGCTAGACACTCAGAAGGTTCTTTTATCCTCAAAAAAATTGTAGGGAAGTTTTATTGAATTATTTATTTCAAGATTTTCTCCTTTTTAATTATTCTTTCTAGAATTATCAGATGTCATGTTTTCTAGACTTGTCTTCTAATCTTCAAAAACCTTTCTCTTCCATTTTCCATCTCTGGATATTTGCTCTATGGTCTGAGAAATTTCCTCAACTTTATTTCCAATCCTTTCTGTTTATGGTATTGTATTTAATTTTTAAGGGTGTTGCCTGTCACAAAATGCACCTTTTTAATGATATCTTCTACTTGTTTCATGAGTAAAATTTCTTCTTTTTGAGAATTTTAATTTTTTTTTCTAAGTTTTTATCCCCCATACGTATTTTCAGTTGTTCCATATTGCATTTATAAAATGCCTTATGATCTTGGCTGTTGGCTTTTTTTTTTTTTTTTTTTTTTGGTACTGGGGATTGAACACTGGGCCGCATCCCCAGCACTTTTTAAAGTATTGTTATTTAGAGACAGGGTCTCACTGAGTTGCTAAGTGTCTTGCCATTGCTGAGGCTGGCTTTGAACTCGAGATCCTCCTGCCTCATCCTCTCAAGTGCTGGGATTACAGGCATGTGCCACTGCGCCCGGCTACTTGGCTCATATTTAAGAACATGGTGTTTTCTTTTTAGTGTCGTCCTTGCTCCCACCTCCAGCATATCCGATGCTGCCAGTGAGAGCTCTAAGGAGTTCTGTGGCATATTGCATGTTGAGTTCAGCATGTGCACTGTTGTATCAGTGCGGGATTCAGATTTTTTGGGTTTGCTGAGTTTCACTTGTTTTTGGTTCTCAACTTCCAAACTTTTGTTGCTGGTGTCTCTTCTATTCTCTTTGATCTTGTACTTCTGCTTTATAACAAAGGTGTAGGTTTAGGAGGGAGAAGTGGTGTTTATGTAAACTGAATCCGGGTCAGCATACCATGGCTCCTGTGCCAAATTCAGTCCACAGCCTGCTTTTGGTGGCTTGAATTAAAAATGGCTTTTACGTTTCTAAAGGGTTTTTTAACAAAACAAAACAAGAAAAACCAGAATATGTTACAAATATTCTGTGTGGCCCACAGAGCCTAAAATATTTACTGGCTGTTTACAGAAAATGGTTTCAACTCCTGACTGAAATCTACTATCTTCAACTGGAAGACTAATCTCTTCCCTTTCGATTTCCATAGCCAGTGGACATGTCCCACTTCGTAGAGAAAACAAATCTTTCAGGCAGTCTACCCCTTACTTTCCTGGCCCTATACTTAAACCATTGTAGTCTGTGGGTTACCCATAGCACTTCATTAAATCCAGCTTCAACGAATGGCAAAGCTCACTGAAGACCTCCTTATTACAAATTCTGTAGCTGTGTTTTCATTCTATTTCACCTCACTGCCTGGTTGGTGGCACTGGATATTACGTGGCTTTCATCCTCGCTACCTTATTGAATTTGCTCTTCCTGAGATCACCAGAAGCAGCCAAAAGCCAAATCCAGATATCTGATTTTGTTTTCTGTTGCTACTAACACATACTTCAGATTGGGTATTGTCAAGGGTCCACATTGGAAATGAATGACCTTCTTGCTGGTACAGTCTTGAGGTGGTGCAGAGCATCATGTGGTGAGAGGCAGGGCACATGTGTGAGTGATATTCTGGTTTCTCTTTGTTTCTTAAAAAGCCAGCAGTTTTCAATCATGGGGCTTCCATCCTGATGACCTAATCCAATCCTAATCACCTCCCAAAGGCTCTACCAATATAGTCAGATTCACTTTCCACTCTCTTAGTACCTGCCTCACCAGGGGAATTAAAGTCCAACATGAGTTTCATAGGAGACAAACCATATTCAGACCATAGCACCAGAGGATACTTTCCAAACCTTACCTTGACCTTTCTTTTGTGACACTCAACATTATTATTGCCCATCTATTTCTGGACTATTTCTCTTCTCTTTATTTTGTGATGCCATTTTCTCATAGTCCTTGCCACCTCACCTCCAGTCTCCAAATCCTTCCATCCTTCCTCTGATATCTCATCTTTCCTTCTATTCCTTCCACCACAGCCTTGTTCTAGACCCTCATTGTCCCCTGCATCATTTCCTCGAGAGCTCTTCTGACACTTCCCTGGCCTCTGTACTTTTCCATCTTTCACACACTACGAGACTGGTTTTCCTGAAACAACAATCTGTTTATATCATTAGCATTCTGAAAAATCTGTAGTGCCTTTCTCTGCCCTGTTTCCACTCAATAAAATCCAAACTTGCCAGTTGTGGTGGCACATGCCTGTAATCCCAGAGACTCTGCAGGCTGAGGCAGGAGGATCAGAGGCTTAAGGCCAGCCTCAGCAACTTAGCAAGATCCTGTCTCAAAAAATAATAAGGACTGGTAGGGAGCTCAGTGGTAAAGAGCCCCTGCGTTCAATCACCAGTACCAAAAAAAGAAAAGAAAAATCCAAACTCCTAACATGATATTCAGAGCCACACCTGGCCAACTTTCCTCCCTTATTTTTACTGTTTCTCCCCTTCTCTTTCCTTCTCACTTTAACCCAACCACCACCAGGTCCTTATCACTCCCCCTTCCACTATAGTCCAGTCACCATCAGTAACGATGGTGATGAAGGTGATAATAAAAACATTAACAGCAGTGTGTACTGAGGTCTTCCACTGTGCCAGCCATTGTGCCAAGTGCTTGATTTAAATCAAGTCGCTTAATCCCCATGACAGCCTTATGATGTGGGTTCTAGTATAAGTCCCTATCACTGCAAACTTGAACTCTGAAAGTCTTCTCTAAATGTTTTTTTCATCAGATTGGTGTCCAATCTCATTTGGCTGCAAAATCTGATGTAAAATGATGTGAATTTATTTATAGTCCCATTCAGTATAAAAATTCATTTCATGGCAGAAATATGAATACTTAATTATAGGATGCTGCTCAAGCCTCCTGGGGCTGGATATTAGGTAATAGATGGTTTCTGCAACATATAGTTTTTCTAAAATCTGAACAATTATCTATTTTCAGGGATTTCAGAAAAGAGACTTTAGGCTTGTATGACCACACCCTTTTTAAATAGGTGGACACAATACCTTTATTTTTTTATTTATGTGGTGCTGAGGATCGAACCCAGGGCCTCACATGCGAGACGAGCACTCTACCACTGAGCCATAGCCCCAGCCCCTTGTATGACCCTTTTTAAAGATGAGGAAGTAAGACCCAAGTCATACAGTGGGAAAGTGGCAGAGCTCAGGTTAGCACCTTGGTGGCCTGACTCAAAGCTCACACCTTGCCTGCCATTCCATGCCATCAGCCACCTGCAGGTCCCTGCCCTTGACCTCATCCCTACTCACCCAGGCTGTGTCCTTTCAATAGCAGTCTTAGGTTCTTCACTCCCAGGGCCTCCTGAAAATGTCCCACTAATAATCCCCAGCCCTGTCTGACTCTGTCCATTCGCCACTCAGGTCAGGCTCCTGGGCCATCCTTCATTGAGTCCCAGTGTAACTACTACTCACACTGACCCGCCACTCCCACTGTGCCCTGGTCAGAACTTGGCAATACTGCCTCTCAGGTTCCCTCCCTCAGCTTCCTTCCTCTTCCTGGGGCAGCTGGACTAAACCTTTCCCAGGCCCTTGAAGTTGCACACCTCTCTCCTGGCATCTCTCTGGGTTTTAGCTCGTGCCCAATTCTGTCTCATACAGCTGCTTCCACTGCAGCAGTGCCAACCTCCTCCCTCCCCACCCCTGGAGGGCTGCAGCTAGTAGAGTTCCTAGTCTCTGCTGGGTGCCATGCTTCAGGGGGGTGTTCTGCCCTGGTCCTCAGCCAAGTGCCTTTTGTTGGTATGACATAGCAGTTTTTTCCTCAATTTCATGGTGACTCACTTTTTTAAAATAGTCTTTGACGTGTCAAAGCCTCTTTTTGAAAGTCTAAACAGGTTATATTGACTGGTTCCTTTTAGTCACATGCATTTTTACCTCCTGGAAGAAAACCTAATATATTAATTAGGTATGATTTTACCTTCCTGAAACCACACACCCCTCACTTTCCTCGCTTCAGTGCCTTTCCTTAGCTTTCCCAACATATCAGTAGGCCCGGCCTATAAGGTCACCTCAGACCAGCTCATACTCTCTCCTCCGCGTTTTCCTTGTTTCTCCTGGCAAAACTCCCCTCTATCTGAACACCTGCAGAGGCTTGTGATACCGTTATTTGCCTCTCTGTACCAACCACTGATAGTTCAGACACTCTTTGTTGCCAGGGACCATGTCTGATCTTTTCATGTAGTCTCACGAGCTTAGTAAGGCCTCTATGGAATATGTTTGGCAAGTTAAATTAAGAAGAAACTCCTTGGAACAAGTTGTCTACAACAGCCTTCGCTTATTCATTTACTGCTGAGTCCTGGCAGCTGGACCATGTGTAGAAATCATTTTCTTTAAAGTTACCCCCAAAAGTTGAGGGCACTTTCTGAAAGCTAGATTAGAGAACACAGCTTAGGCCCATAGTCCAAGTGGTCCTCTACTTGTTCTTTTTTTTTTTTTTTTTTTTTTTTTTTGTGGTACCGGGGATTGAGCTCAGGGGCACTCGACCACTGGGCCACATCCCCAGCCCTTTTTTGTGTTTTTTAGTTAGAGACAGGGTCTCACTAAGTTGCTAAGTGCCTCGCCATTGCTGAGGCTGGCTTTGAACTTGCAATCTTCCTGCCTCAGCCTCCCAAAGTGCTGGGATTACAGGCGTGCGCCACTGCGCCCGGCCTCTACTTGTTCTAAGATGCAGATTCTGTGGGTGAGTTGTAAGTGGTGACAGGACCACTCTTATACCTAACCATCAGTAGGGCAGAGAATGCCCCAGAGTATTAAATTGTGAGGCCTGGAAGGAGAAGGTGAGCCCACTCCAATAATGGAGAGCTCCAGGGTAGCAAGAGAAGAACAGAGGAATCTCACTTCTAGGCCAGGCCTCATGGGAATTGAGGAAAAGCCAAACCCCGAGGCCTCGTGGAAAGTTGTGGCTGGTTGCCATGGTGACCAGAGCTAGGAGGACATTCTGACTCTGAGGCAACTCTGTGTCTCATTGCCCTCAGCAGCAGGGTTTTTGACTCTTCACTCTGATGATCTCCCACTAACGTGGGCCCCAGGGCTCAGCATCTAGCCCAGCTCGGCCCGTACTCTCTCCTCTTTGTCCGCTGTGTCTCCTACCAACTCTGCCAGTGCTCTGTACTTCCCTTGCAGATCTCAAAATGCAGCCCCCGCCCCGCCATAGATGTGAATTGCCTTCCATGGCCAGGCAGCCTCCCATGGTCCAGTGGTCAGAGGAGAGGCAGGGTCATGTGGTTCAGCTGCCAGACGCTCTGGGTCACAGAGCAAGTCCGCGTCTGTTTACGTGAGTGCAGACCATGGATGTGGTCCTCCTTCCATGTCTCTCACTCGTGTCCCTTTAGTCTCAAGTCCTGAGGTTTTGCTTTTTGACCTTTCTGGCCCCCTTCCTTTTTTCTTCATTTCTGTCCTTACAACTTCTGTCTGGGCCACTAGCCCTTCTCATCTGGGGTGTTGGGTTCTCCTGCATAGCCAGCTCTTTGCCTGCAGTCTCTCCTATGATCCACCCTCTACTCTAGTCTTGCCAGAAGAATCGATTTAGTTCCTACATAGCAGTTGAAGTTTATATTTAAAAATATAAATCAGATCCTGCTACTCTCTGTTTGGTTTGGTTTTGGTGGTATTGGGATTGAACCCAGGGCCTAGTGCATGCAAGGCAAGTGCTCTACCAGGTACTAAGCTGCATTCCTAGCTCATTCCCCTGGTTTTAAGCAAGGTTACTTGTTGCTATTGGACCATAACAGACTTCTGTCCATGGCCCCTTGCAGATTTGGCTCATCTTCCTCTGACTGCATTTTCCCATCTTTCTGCTTTTCCTGTGCTCTGCTCTAGCAACACTGGCCTCTTCTTGCTTCCTTAAGCACAGCAAGGTTGCTGCACTTGCTTTTCCTTCTGCCTGGAACCCTCTCACCCTTGATCTTTTCATAATTGGTTCCTCTCTTCAGGACTCAGTCCAAATGTCAGGAAATGTCCTAACTATCTAATAGTGCCTGTACTTCTACCATTGATGTATATTAACATTGTTTAATGTTTTTCATATTGCTCTCACTGTGAGAAATTACCTTATTCAATATTTCGTATACTTTTTTTCAAATCTAACTAAAATGTGAATTCCTTTAGAATAGGAACATTCCTATTTTACTCACCATTGTATCCCCTAAGTCTGGTGTGCAATAGTTGTTCAATTAATACATATTATGTTAATGAACAGTGAAATGTTCCTCATTACTATTTGTCATAGGGATAGGTTAGATTTATTTGAGTTTGCGTCTTACCTATTATCCTGTGATTTCCATGAGGAAACCATCTGGGTTTTTATTCACTGTTGGATTTCTAAGCTTGCACATGACGAACAGCAGATATATGTTGCCTGTGTACCATGAAAGGTAGCACCCAAAATGCAGCCCATTCACTGTGTACTGGGTGCTTTGGAAACCTCAGAATGGCAGGAAGACTGAGCCACATTCTCCTTTTTGTTTCTTATGTTCTGCTTCAGAAACCAGACACAGGAAACATCTGACCATAATAAAAGATTTCCAGTAAGTTCCAGATTTCCTCATTGAACAGTCATGTGTGGCATGGCTGTTGTACCTTGGCCTGGGATTCAGTTCAGTCACTTGTGCAATACCCCACAGGCTGCCTCTGGCCTGCGAGCCAGAAACAACTGGAGCTGGGATGCTTGAAGTGAAAATGACATATTTGTTAGCTGGAGAGGGAGAAGTCTGAATATTCTTGCTCTGTTTCTTACAAAGCAAAGTTGTCAATTTGTTGAATACTAAGTTTTCCTGTTAGCTGTCAAAGTGGTTTACAACTAAAATAATCTTACATCCTTTTGAGTAAGCACAAATTATGAATAGTCAAACTGTTTCTGAAGTCTGCCTTTAATGCTCAAAGCAAAATTCATCTTGAATTACACAAAACATGAATATGTTATGTGTACCTACTTGCTTGTATCATCTGAACCTTCAAGACACATGCTCTTAGGCGCCTTTCACCCACCACTGGGAAGAATGTTTGCTAGCTTTTGTTTTGTTTTGTTTTTGGTACTGGGGATTGAACTCAGGGGCACTCGACCACTGGGCCACATCCCCAGCCCTTTTTTGTATTTTATTTAGAGACAAGGTCTCACTGAGTTGCTAAGAGCCTCACCATTGCTGAGGCTGGCTTTGAACTCGCGATCCTCCTGCCTCAGCCTCCCAAGTGCTGGGATTACATGCGTGCGCCACCGCGCCCGGCTTGTTTGCTAGCTTTGACTTTTCTTTCCAGTAAGACTGTGGCTCATTGGCTTGCCTCCTCACACCAACATCACACTTCATTGTATCTTTTTTTTTTTTTTTTTTAATTTTTAGTTATAGATGGACACAATATCTTTATTTTGTTTATTTTTTTTTTATGTGGTGCTGAGGATCCAACCCAGAACCCAGTGCCTCACATGTGTGAGGCAAGGCAAGCACTTTGCCACTGAGCTATAACCCCAGGCCTGATTGTATCTTAAGTACCTACTAACTTGTCTCTCTTGACTGGAAGGCAAAGATACAATCTTTCTCTTCGTTCTTTCTCACACTGTCATTCTCTTTTTGATATGGAGTCTCGCTGAGTTGCCCAGTCTAGTCTCAAATTCCTGGGCTCTAGCAGTCTTCCTGCCTCAGCCTCCTGAGTAGCTGGGACTAAAGGTGCCTGCCAAAGACTGTCTCTTGCTGGGCTCTGGGTCTCTAGTATCTGGCCCAGGGCCTAGCACATAATAGGCTCTTGATAATATTTGTGGGAAGGAAGGAAGAAGAACAGAAGAGGGGGAAGCCTAGCCATGCTGGGCATGGTGCTGCACACCTGTAATCCCACTGACTTTGGAGACGGAGGCTGGAGAATCTCAAGTTTGAGGCCAGCCCTGGCAACTTGATCAAAAGGGTTAGGGAAGCTGGGCATGGTGGCACACGCCTGTAATCCCAGCACTTTGGGAGGCTGAGGCAGGAGGATTGCGAGTTCAAAGCCAGCCTCAGCAATGGTGAGGCACTTAGCAACTCAGTGAGACCCTGTCTCTAAATAAAATACAAAAAAGGGCTGGGGATGTGGCCCAATGGTCAAGTGCCCCTGAGTTTAATCCCTGGTACCACACACACACACAAAAAAAAGGTTAGGGATGTACTTCAATGGTGGGAGTGTCCCCAGGCTCAAAAAAAAAAAAAGGCCCAGTCTGTTGAGGGATTGGTACAGATCACCTTAGTAACTAAAGAGAAAAGTTGAGCAGGCTTTTAGCCTGTACAGTGAGTAATGGAGAGCAAGACCCTTCCGTCCTTTGACATTGGTACCAGTGAGTTAGAGGTTCAAATCTTAGAGCTGGATTAGAAAGTTCTTTTTCAACATTTTCCCCCTTGTGATATAAATAATACATGATTATTGTAGAAATTTTGCAAAAGTACAGAGAATAAACATCACCTATAATTCAAGCAGTCAGAGACAACCACTGTTAACATTTAGTCTTAGGGAAGTTTTAAACTTTAAATGAACTTTTACCCCTTTTTCTTTACATCTAGATTGAAAGGGTTTTTTTTTTGGTACCAGGGATTGAACTCAGGGGCACTTGACCACTGGGCCACATCCCCAGCCCTTTTTTGTATTTTTATTTAGAAACAGGGTCTCACTGAGTTGCTAAGTGCCTCGCCATTGCTAAGGCTGGCTTTGAACTCTCAATCCTCCTGCCTCAGCCTCTCAAGTGCTGGGATTACAGGCATGCCCTGCAGTGAAAAGTTTTTTTTTTAAAGATTAAATCAGGGGGCTGCAGTTGTGGCTCAGTGGTAGAGCGCTTGCCTCACACATGTGAGGCACTGGGCTCGATCCTCAGCACCACATAAAAATAAATAAAATAAAGGTATAAAAAATCCTGTAATATTATAAAAAACGATTAAATCAGGACTGCTTATGAGCACAAAGAAGGTAAATTACAATTGGGAAAGTACTCATCAACTGCAATAAAAATGTGAGATAGTTTTTTTAAATTTTGCTCATCTGGGCAATCAACTCCTCAATTATTGATGCCCGTTCTGCTGCAGGTGAATGAGAGCCGTTGGGGTGCTTTTCTCACCCCCACTGCTGCCACTATGTGAGCACTTTCGCCTTCCCAAGATGTGGCCAGGCTGGAACCCCTGCAGCAGCATCTTGCAAGGATGGTTCAAGATTGGCATGAGCTGCATGAGAGTCAGCACTCAAAATCAGGTTCTTCCCCAAACTTGTGAAACGTCACTCAGATAACATCACCTTTGAGAGAAAGCAAGGACAGTTACTAGTGTATCCCTTCGGTTAATAAACATTGACCACTTTCTACACATCAGTCCCTGCACTGGGCATCATAGCTGCCAAATGAAGAGACATCGTTCTCAGGGAACTTGCAGCTTCACAAGAGAAGAAAGAAGCCAACAAGGCTTACGTGTTAAGTCGCTTTGCATCACTGTAACCAAAATACCCAACAAGAACAATGTAGGGGAGGAAAAGTTTATTTTGGCTCATGGTTCCAGAGGTTTAGTCCATGACTGACGGTTGCTCTGGGGCCCAGGTGAGGCAGGACATTGTGGCACATGGGTGTGGCAGAGTAGCACTGCTCCATTGATGGCAGCCAGGAAACAGAAAGAGGAGAAAGGGGCAGTAGGGAAGATGTACCCTTCTGGGGCACTACCCCAGTGACCCACCTCTTCTAGTCATGCCCCACCTGCCTCCAGTTACCACTCAGTCCATTCAAACTGTGATGGACTAATTGGGTTACAGCCCTCACAATCCAGTCATTGTACCTCTGGACATTCCCACAGCAATACAGGGACTTTTGGGGGACACTGCATAACAGGTTACAATGTGATATAATAATCATCACAGTAGAAGTGCACTGATGGCCTCAGAAGAGAGTGAGCAGTGTTGGTTGGAGGAGGTGTCGAGAAGAGGGTTGAGCTGGGTCTTAAAGGAAAAATGGGAGGGATTTTATGTGAACAGACGAGAGAATAGTATATCACTGTCTGAGGGCACAAAGCTATGTGGGGAAATAATAAGTGGTTGGCATGTATGGAACTTGAGGCATTTGAGGTGCAAATGAGGCAAAAGGTAAAAAACCTGAATGACAGAACTTGAACTTTGAAGGCTAAGGCAAGTTATGGGAGAGATTGTTTCAGTTTTTATTGTGTGTGTGTGTGTTTTTTTTTTTTTGTGTGTGTGTGTGTGTGTGTGTGTGTGTGTGTGTGTGGTGTTGTAGACTGAACGTAGGACCTTGTGCATGGCAAGAAAATACTCTACTACTGAGCTAGTTCCCAGGAGGGTTTTAATAAGAGTGGTTACATAGTCCTGCTTACTTTTGGGAGAAATCAAAATAAAGGATGGATGGACATAGGCTAAGTTGGAGGAGGGGTGTGGTTAGGGACTTTCAGAACAATTCAGAAAAAGAAAATAGGCAGATGTGCAAAAAAGCAAATCAGTAGAGACCAGAAGTACCTTGGTGGTAGCCTAGGACTGGAGGTGGGAGCCAGGAACAACTGTAAGTGGGCATGGTGTCTTCTTGAAGTGATGCAAGTGTAAATTTTCTTAAAAAACAGTGAGTTTCTTAAAAAACACTTAAAATGAGTGAATTGTAAGGTTGTGTAAATTATACTTTAATAAATCTCTTCAAAAAGGAGGGGCAGGCTTCTCATTTAGAGGAGAGATGTGAGAAACGTTGATAAAGGAGGATTTTTGAGCTAGACATTGCTTCTGTGAAATAGGGTGGTCAACTCTTGTTCAGCCAGGAGTTCTAATTGTGCATCTACATTTTTAATATAATGATGGTAACCCTGCCTTTTTCTAGGTAGATTTCAAAGCATGGATCTGCCCTTTACTGGCAGTACAGAATATCTGCCTCTGGATTCTTATCAGAAACCACATCTTCCAGATCACTGCCAGCACCCAGTTCTTAGTAAACCCATGGTTGTGAGAGAAACAAAACAAAACATTTATGAAGGATTGCCTGAAGGATTTGTGGTCTTTTTATTTCTCTAGGTGCTGTAATTCAGCAAATAGTTATTGAGTGTCAGGTGTTATGCTAGTAACATAGCAGTGAATAAAGCAGTGGCTGCTTTTATGGAGCTTATAGTCTTAACAGTGGGAGCAGATGTTATTTACAGTCACGATAGCTATTGTGTTGAATTTCCAAGTGCAATGAGAGAAAATGACATACAAACCAAGATCTGAAGGGTAACACTGGCATGGGGAGTGGCTGTAGACACTGGTCCTCCATGTATGCAGCTACCACTGCTTTGTAGTGAACGAGGCTTTTGAATCTGATCCCTGGAAAATCTGGGATCTCCTGGGTTATCTGGGCCTTACCTCATGCTGGGGCCCCTTATAATTGTAGTGATTGAACTATACATTGGCTTTATGGCCTCATTTTATTAGATTGGCTCATGTTATAAGAAACATACAAGATTCACTCCTACTTATTCAATAAACATAGTAGAAGATGCAAACTTCAATATCATACAGCATCCTCTTTGTTAAGACCCACAAAGCAAGGTCTCTCTACTCACTATGTATTTGCCTTGATGCTTTGGTGTTCTAAGTTCCACTGAAGCACCAGGTTCCCTCTTGCTTCACTTCACATCTCTGCACGTGGACTTCTCTCTTCCTGAAGTGCCCTTTCCATTCTTGTCTGATTTGACCTTCACTTATCCTTCAACTGTCAGTCCAGGTGTCAGCTTCTTCAGAGAAGCGTCCTTCTCCAGCATCCATTCCCAGAAGGTCTTGATCTGGTTCCTAGTACAAACTTCCATAGTGTTCTCTTCTCTCTCTCTCTCTCTCTTTTTTTTTTTTTTTTTTTTTTTCTATTTTAATTTTATCAGTTCCTAGTTAAATAATTTGGTCTTTGGTTTCTGTCCTCTACTAGACTGGTAGCAGGGAGGTCCATGGGGTAGATACCATGTTTTTTTGTTGGCGGCTATATCTTAAAGTCATAATATAACATCTTGCATATAGTAGATACCCCATACATATGTCCTGAATATTTGAATAAATGAAAGAATGAATGCATTGTGGGCACTGGATCTTGGAACTGTCCATTTTCTCGTTTTTGCTTTGGCTGTTGGGAAACTCATGCCCTCCTTGATTCTGTCTGCAGTGTTTAAAGGCCCTCATGGCATGCAATTTGTGCACTAACATTTCCCCCGTTATCTAATGTTTTTTCTTCCTTTGACTTCTTCACTTTTTTACCTGAGTATACTAAAAATTCCTGTAGGCCACTCTCAGTCTTTTGGGGGAGAAACAATAAACAGTTGGGTACGTGCTTGCTGGCAGCAAGAGAGTGGCTGCCGTGATGGGTGCCTCAGAACAGCTTTGCTTTGGGGAAGGGCATCTCTGTGGGGAAATGTTAGTGCCTTTAACCAGATGCAGGAGGGAGGTTTTATTTTGCTTTGTTTTAATTTTATTTTCAGTAGAAGAAAGGAAAAGAAATTTTGTTCCCTAATCTCACAGGAAATGCCTCTGAAGAATTTGGGGCCTGTCCTGCCTTGAGACAGTCTCTCATTGGCAGAAAGCATGGGGTGCTGGGCTGGCTTGAGAGGGCTTGCTGGCCCAGTGGACAGGTGGGCATGGACCTCCATCCCAGCTGACTCTCCCCTGGGCAGGGTTTGGACAGAGCCAGAAGGAGCTTGTTGCCTTGCTGTGAGAAGGAGAAAGAAACGAATTTGTCCTCTTGTGTTGCAGATTCAGTGGTTCTTTCCTTTGACTCCGCTGGACAAACTCTAGGCTCAGGTACTAATTCTTCCCCCTCTATCATCTTTTCAGCCCTCAATACTGGCCATATCTATAGAGGCCATGTTCGTTGTGGGGATCCTGAGGGAGGGCAAGGGACTATCTCAGAATTGTGGGAGAGTTGCAGGGACTCATGGTAGTGGGAGAAGAGAAACACATCTTCAAAAGCACTTTTCCTGTGCTTTAAAAATGTGCACAGAGGAGTTGCGCAGATAGCTTGTTTCTCACGCAGAGTGGTCTGGGATCATATGAAAGGATGTCTGTTTTCTATGCACATGTCCTATCTCAGAGAGTGAGGCAGTGGGTATTGAGAGACTTCGAGTTCTGCCCATGATAACCATCAGGGCTCTCCTGCAATTCTGCCAGGCTGTGAGAGGACCCCATTCTCCTGAGGACATACACTCCATTGCATGTTTACCCACATACCTCACATACTCAAGTACAGACCTTTTCCAGGTCAGGGTTCCACATGACTGTGCACTCATGCCAGATGCATCTAGGTGACGAACTTCTTCCCTTCCCTGGGTTTACAGTGCAGGGCACACAAATTGGCCCACTGCCTTAGGACTAGGGGAGCTTGGCTCTCCTGGGTCCAAGGAAGTAGGAAGTTCACCTGCCCATGCCTCTGTGCTTTCTGGCAGCAAGCAAGAGGAGTGGCTGCTTTGAGTCCTCAACTTTCTGACCTTAAGAGAGCCCCTCTTAATCCTTTGTTTTTGGTAAAGATGGTGGGCCTCTTACTAGGGTTACTGCCTGTGAATATCAGATAGATTTTACTGGCCTGTTGAGGGTAGTTAATCTCTTTTGCTGTTACTTGAGTGTGGTAGTTGAATGCCTTACCAAATAGCCATGAGGAACAGGCAGTTGTGGTAGAGTGGACAAGAGGAAGGATATTCAGAGAATGTGATCACAGACACCAGTATTCTGAGGACCTACTGTGTGCTAACACTGTGCTGGGAACTTTATGTACCTTATAGTTAACCCTCACAATTTGGAGTTTTGTTGTTTTTGATTACAGCAAAGAAACTCATGATCAGAGACATGACATACTGTTCAGGCCACCCATCTCCCCGGGCTCTAGAGCCCACTCTCTCCCCTTCCCATGTTGCTATCTCATACCTCATCTGCTTGAGGTGCCGTCACCAAAATATTGAGATGGGAAAAGTCACTTCAAGACAGAGGGGGCAGGCAAGAAGATTCTTTTTTTTTTTTTTAATATTTATTTATTTACTTTAGTTGTACACAATGCAATGCATTTATGTTTACGTGGTGCTGAGGATCGAACCCGGGCCGCGCACGTGCGAGGCGAGCGCTCTGCCGCTGAGCCACAACCCCAGCCCAAGAAGATTCTTAAATAGATCCCAGAGTTGTATCTATTCATCATGGGAAAAGATTAATCAATTTTATTACATTAAAGTTAAGAACTTCTATTAATGAAAAACTCTATTAAGAGAGAGAAAAAACAAAGCAGAGTGAAAAAAAGAACTTGTTTCCAGAACAAAGAACTACAAAAATCAATAAGAATGAAGAAATAGCCTAGTACAGATATGAGCAAAACACTCGAATAGACGTATTATAAAAGAGGAAATTGAAATGGCCAATAAACCTATGAAAAGGTATTTAGCTGCATTAGTGCTCAGGGAAATACAACTTAAAATCACAGTGAGGTATCACTGCACATCTTCCAAACAGTAAAACCTGAAAAGCTCAGCAGCCTCCACACTGATGAGGACATGGTGGAGTGGGGACTCTTGAGTCTTCACTGGTTGAAGGACAAATTGGTACAGTCACTGTGGAAAAAATGATGGTAGGATCTAGTAAAACTTGAATGTACATGTACCCTGTCTCCTGACAATTCCTCCTCTAGGTATCTTCCCTACAAAAATGGATGATTATTATCACAATGAATCCCATTGTTGTGCATAATTATAAGACACCAGTAAAAAAATAAAATAAATAAAGAAATGGATGTTTATATATACCAGGATATATATACAGGAGACATGTATAAGACTGTTCGTAAGAGCATTATTCCTGATTGACAAACAACAAAACAATTTACATACCTGACAACAGTGAAGTGAATATACAAGCAGTTATATTCATGTGGAACAGTAAAAACGATCAAATAATACATAGATGCGACAACATGGATAAATCTTAAAGACATTGTTGGGTGAAAGAACTCAATACTGTATTTTTCCATTTATATAACATTAAAAAACAAGTGAAATTAAACCATAATTTTTCAGACACACAATTCAGTTTTTTTCTTTTTTTAGTTGTAGATAGACACAATACCTTTATTTATTTATTTTTATGTGGCGCTTAGGATCGAACCCAATGCCTCACATGTGCTAGGCAAGCACTTTACCACTGAGCCACAACCATAGCCCCCATAGTTCAGTTTTAAAACAACAAAGAAAAGCAAGGAATTGAATTCTGCAATAGCTGGGATGGTGGTGTTAATGGGAATGTGTTGAGAGATAGGTGTGTGGGAGCTTCTAGAGTGTTGGTATATTCTCTCTAGCAACCTGAGTTGGGTTACAAGGGCATCCCTTTTACTGTAACTCCTTAAGCTCTACATTTAACTTTTTATGTGCCTTTCTATATATTTGTTATGGTTCATAATTTTTTTTTATACAAGGGGCATAACTTGAGTTGTCAGGCAAGGTCCAACCTGTTCATAGGCACAGAAGGGCCAGGAAGTGGCCCTCTAGGTTGGACTTGCCTGGAAGAAGGAGGAGGAAGAAGAGGAGGAGGAGGAAGAGCAGCTGATATCTGTGGAGCACTTATGTGCCAGAGTTCTAACCCCTTTTACCCTATGAGATAGATAGTGTTGTTATCCCCATTTTTCAACCAAAGAAATTGATATACAGAGAAGGAAAATAATTTATCCAACATCAAATAGCAAGCAAAGGGTCGAGCCAGGGTTTGAATCTAGGCACTCTGGCTCCAAAGTCTCCATCCTTATCTGAGTAGTTACTACTTTCTCTATTCTCATTTTTCAAGGGGATTTTGGTCTTTGGCTTCCATTTTTTCTTGGAGTTACAAAAAGAACCATGGCTTATGGCTCCAAGGTTTTTACATGGTTCCCAGGGAAAGTTGGTGAAGAGTAAAGAGTCATATATTTTTCTGTCTGGTTCCCTCTTAGTGCAAGATAGATTCAAATTGGTTCAGTCAACTTTAACTTAGGACTGATGTCTCAGTTCCCCTAGCATTCTGTTTTCCTAACTGCACCTACTTGATTCCATACTTAGCTCTACCTTTTTCTTGCTCTCATAGAATATTAATATTAATTAATAATTAATGGCCCATGTTTGCATTGGTCCTAAAAGGGATAAGACAGCAGGGAAGAACTGAGCAGAGGTCTTCACAGTGGCTATTTTACTATTTTATTTAGGGAGAATTTTCATTACATTGGGCACACCGCATTACTAAAAGTGTTTTGGAACCTTAGGAAGATAACTTTGGAATTAATCCTTGTTTTACTTTCTTTCTGTTAGTGTGGATGATTAAAAGTAGAAAAAAAGATTCCAGTTACAGATAAGATGGAGTAAGTACTCTCACCCTGTTGCTCTCACTGAATACAGCTGAAGGCTTGGACAGAATGCACTTAACAGCTACTAGAGGATTCTAAAACATAAATAGTAGCAGAATGAGAAGAATACCAGAATTTAGTTTATTACCAAACTGGAAGTGTATTTTCATTTTTCTCCACTGCCTCATGTCCTGGACTCAAGGCAGCCCAAAACCCAACAGTGGACACCAGGCCTCAAACAGCTCCAGGAAAAGACTCTATTTGTGGCTTCAGGGTGGGAAAGGTCTTCTGTGGTTCAGATAAGGGGAAATTCCATGGATTGTTTCTTTTTCCCCCCTTTCTCTTTTCGTTCAGGCTCCAGCCCCTGGGCAGTCCCACAGTGGTGGTGGTGGTGGTGGTGGTGGTAGTAGTAGTAGCAGCAATAGGACCTTTAGATACCTAAAACTGAGAGAGGGGAACCCTCCTCTCTGATCAGAGAAGCTGTAGTCGCAAAAAGGTGAGTTGTAGTTTGGGATTGCTTTTTTTTTTCTTTCTTTACCTTCCTATAGCTTGGCCCCAGATTTGGATACACAGTTCAGGAAAATCATAGCAGAATATGGTAACTAAGTGCCAGCTTTCGTTCAGAGGACCAAGAAGGGGAGGACCAAGGAATCAGAAAGCACTGTGGAGAAAATAGGGAGGAGGTACTCAGGAAAGCAGTCCCCATAATTCAAGAACTGAACTGGGACAGACCACTGCTGAAGTCCTAGATGGGACTCTGGGCAGCATACACAGAGGAAGCATCTGAATAGGCTTTGAAAGTGGAACTGACATTGAAACCACAATCCACAGAGGCTAGTCAGAACTTGCTGCCTGAACCCAACCTGCTCAGTTGTCTGCTAAAACAAAAATAACATTCTCCACTGGATTTAAACAAGACCTAGAGTTTCATAACATGATATTCAAAAGATCCAGGATATGATCCAAAATTAATCATCTTAATGAAGAACCTGAAAAATCTCAACTTGCATGGGAGAAGACAACCAGCAGATACCACAGATGTTGGAACAGTCTGACAAAGACTTTAACTATTATAAAAGTGCTCCCCAAATAAGGGCAAATGCTATTTGGAAAAATGGAAAGTCTTAGCAAAAATCAATTAAAAAATGCAATAACTTCTTTAAAATACACTAAATAGCAAAATGGGAACAATAGAGAAAAGAAAATTCTTCAGAATAAAGCAATAAAAACAGTTCAATCTGAACAACAGAAGAAAAAGAATTTAGAAGTTGGAACAGTGACTTGTTGGCCAACACCAAAAAGTTTATTTTCTGTGTATTGGTGTTGATTCATGACGAATAGTCTCGGCAAACTCAGAAAGGAACTTTTAAAACTTGACATAGGCACTACAAAGAACCTACAGCAAACATCATTCTTAATGGTTGAAGACTGCTTTCCCTCTAACATCAGGAATCTCCTAGAAGTCTCAGAATATAGTAAAGCAAGAAAAAGAAAAGGGATACAGGTTGGGAAGGAAGAAATTTAAAAAATTCTCACAGAATATGTGATTACCTATGTAGAAAATCCCAGGTAACCTGGTGTGGTGGCATACACCTGTAATCCCAGTGACTCAGGAGACTGCGGCAAGAGAATCACACGTTCAAGGCCAGCCTAGGTAACTTAGACCTTCAGCAATTTAGCAACATCCTGTCTCAAAATAAACAGGACTGGGGAATGTAACTTGGGGTAAAGTGCCCCTTGGTTTAATTGCCAGTTCCAAACAAACCGTCAGAAAAACCCAGGCTATCTATAAAACAAAGCAACAAAAAAAATTAAACTCCTAGAACTAATACTTGAGTTTAGCAGGATGACAGGATACAAAGTCAAAACACAAAAGTTAGTTGTGTTTTTATATACTAACAATAAGCAATTGAAAAAACAAACAGTTTACAATAGCTCCCCACAACAAAACATGCATGTAAATCTAAAGAAACATGTATTGGATATGTGTTCAAACGGGTTCCTTTCCCACTTTTTCTTCCCATCTACCTAACTCTTTTTTGTTTTGTTTTGTTTTGTTTTTGGTACCGGGGATTGAACTCAGGGCCTTCGACCACTGGGCCACATCCCCAGCCCTTTTTTGTATTTTACTAGAGACAGGGTCTCACTGAGTTGCTAAGTGCCTCGCCATTGCTGAGGCTGGCTTTGAACTCGCGATCCTCCTGCCTCAGCCTCCCAAGTGCTGGGATCAGAGGCGTGTGCCACCGTGCCCGGCTTGCATCTACCTAACTCTTCAAGCCACAAACCTAGGTAGGGATCACCTTAATTGTTCTTCTTTCACACGTTCCTCTGTTTTCTGTCTTCAGAATGTGTCCTTTCCAGCCACTTTCCAACACCACTGTCCAAGGTACCATCTTCTCTTGTCCTGGACTAGTAAGCCTCTAACTGAACTGTCTGCTCATTTGTTGCCTCCTAGAAGCCCATTCTCACTGTAGCCAACATTCAGACCAAAGCAGTGAGTATTTCTGCCTTCTCTAAACTACTAGGTGATAAGCTCCATGAAATTGAAAGTACAAAGTGAGTCATTTTCTCTCCACTTCCTGTGCCAGCTGCTCTTTTGACATACTGTCCATCATAATCCTCCTGCAGGAAAGATTATGAAACAATGAAAATGCCCTGGCGTGGCATTGACACACTTGGTATCGTTAACTGGACTGAATTCATTGCCCTGCTTGGCCTTAGACATCTGCTATTTTCCCAGGACAGTGGTAAACTGGGTGCAGTGACCTCGTTAACTGCAGTGAGAGGGGCTTCTACCTATGCCAAGAGGCTTCCAGGGTTCCTTCTATAACCTGTGGTCTCTCATACTTGGGGACAAGGAGGTTCCATTCTCCATTGGCCCCTGGTAGAGCCATGTTGGACCACAGAGCACAGCTGTGGAGAACTCACCACTACAGTGGGTTCTGTCCTATCAGAAGCTTCTTGATAGGTCTCTCCTCTCCCCCATACCAGCACACACCCATTTGGGACTGGATTTTAGTTTGTGAACTTCTAAGTTATTTTACTGGGTCAGTTAATTTAGTCTAGGTCAATGGGGTTTTCTGTGTTTGTTTTATAAAACGGCTTTTCCTATTTTAGTTTGTCTTTGATTAATTGGTCCCATGATGTGGTTTATTTCCCTGACTTGAGATGATGTGGGAGCCTTGTGCACTTTGGCCAGCCCCCTCAGGTCCCTGCTGACTCCCATGATTCATATGTGGCATGGCTGGGGCCTTTTGACATCACCCCTGGGGCAGAGGGTGGGAGGGGATAGGACATAATTGCTCTATGGCAGCTCTTGTAAGATGAGGGTCTGCTTTTCTTGTTTCCTCTAAGAGCAATGTGGCATAAAGAAGAGACTTTAGAGTCACACTTGAGCTGTCTCATCAGCCTCCCAACTAGTCCATTTAGTGGTTGGGATCTTGAACCTGTTCTTGCCCCTCTATAAGCCTCATTTGGAAAATGGAGACAATACCTGCTTCCTAGGGCAATAAAGTTTAAATTGAGAGTGTAGGTAACAGTACTGAGAGCCACAGGAATACACAATAGATGCTCAATAAATAGTAGTTCCCCTCAGTCCTTCTCTTCACCCAGCATGTCTGACAGTCCTTGGGAACTCTTGCCAACTTCCTCCTCCACCCAAGCCATGGCATGTAGTACTTAGGTTTAATATAGCCTGTGACTCTTATTGGAGTCTGGACAGTGACATTTCTTTAGAAATGAGAGACCTCTTTTCCTTAGGATAGGTCCTCATCCACTTACCCCTTTACCCTTTGCACTTAACAACTCATTGTAGCCCAGAAATGGGAACTAAAGACCACTTTAAAAGATCAGGCAGCAGAGCTGCTTCTGGTGGGTGGGTGGAGTTTTCTGGCCTGATGGGCCATCCTGCCTTTGTGGCTTTGGTGAATTATAATATGAAGCATTGTGGTAGAAGCAAGTCCCCATAAAATACTGAACTTTATAAACCTAAATAATGTTCCTTCATTTGGTCTTCATGGGAAATATTCTTTGTTGTCATCAGTAGAAGTTACTTAACAAGCATCTGCTTTGAGACAGCTGATGAGGATTTGTAATGGTTCTGTAGAATGGAAAAACGAAGTGGCTGTCTTAAGACTTAGAATGACAATAGCATGTTAGGTTCATACTGTGCAGCTGTGTTACCCAAAATTCCATTCTGGGGTTCAGTAGCCTAAAGGTGAGGCTATGTAGTGGGGTTCCTGGCTTATGGACCTTTCAAGAAGGTTTCCTTTTGTCCTGTATAGAACAAGATCTCACTGCACAGCGTGATTCCCCCAGCTGTTTACATGCAGAATGTAGGTAGAAAGTGGTGACATCTCTGCGCCATATTGGGAAACACAATTTTTAATACAGTAGAATTGTGAGCAAATTGAATCACAAGTATTAAGGAATATAGTATTAAGGAATATGGTTTAAATATCAAGGATAAATTCTGAGAAATGTGTCCAGAGGTGATTTTGTTGTGTGTGAACATAATGGAGTGTTACACAGACTGAGATTAGCTGTGATGTCACTAGGTGATGTAATCTTCTGGAACCACCACCATATGGGTAGTCTCTTGCTGACCAAACATCCTCATTCAGGGCTGGGGATATAGCTTAATGGTAGAGCACTTGTGTAGCACATGTGAAGCCCTGGGTCTGCACTGCAAGAAAAAAAAAAAGTTTGAGAAAACACTATTATGACTGTATATTAAATATTGAATTTCTATAAAACATCAAAATAAATCTTTTCAAGTTTTTAAATTAAAAACTTGAGCTTATTTCAGTGTTCATAAATTTTTACATCAGGTTTTATTCCTGGGAAATCTTCATATAACTCCTAGGAATGCATTTTAGTGGTGTTCTCTTAAAAAAATACTTAATTGTCGTCATCAAAGAGATTTTGTCCACATAAGCAACTCAAAAAAAAATGTAAAAAATTTTTACATTCATTCAAAAGTTTACAACAGTTGGCTTTGAAATTAAAGTATCCAATAGCTCTTTTCTTTATGAAAATTGAAATGTTGAAATTTCCTGTGGTAGAATAAATGGCTTTCAAATTTAGTTTCATTTTTTTGTGCCAAGTATTTCAAAATAATGTGGAATTCTATTGCAAAATGTACATGAATTCTTGGAGTAGTCACCCTACAGCCAACTTGGAGCCTATAAAAGGCTATATTGGCTGCAGATATACAGAGATATTAGGTTTATGTGGGGACAGGTGTTCTGGCCTCCACCTGCAGCATCCCCCTCCCCCGAGAGTCCTTGTCCCGGCTCCGTGGCCTCTTTGACAACAGTGCTCCATGAGCAGTAGGAACACATGCTCTTCCAGCAACCCCATATGCTTCTGGGTCCCCATTCAGTGGGCTGTGAAAGTGTCACAAGCTTGCTCTGGGACGCAGAGGCCATCCCATTATATCTGTTTTACTGGGGCTACCCTCATTAAATTCCCAAATGGAGGTGACAGCTCCCACCCTAAGAGCACATACACTGTACACATATGGGAAGTTTTGGTGTCTCATGAAACGAGGACTGGTTGTAGATCAGTCCATGCAAGATGAGAAAATGACCTCTCTCCTGCTCCTGCCACAGTTTCACTCCCTTCAGGTAGGAATGCCACAGGTATTCTGTGCTGGAGGCATCACTCCAACCACAGTGAGGACCAGCTTCATCCTGAAATGGGATGTCCGTGTCTTCCCTGAAACAGTAGACATGAAAAATGAAATTTGAACTATTAAAATTTTAGAGCCATTATTTGTAATGTGTGATCTGTGTACCCCAGGGGGATCCCAAGAACCATTTCTTGTTGGTTGGTTTGTTGGTTGGTTTTGTTTGTTTGTTTGTTTGTTTTAGGTCACAGCTATTTACATACTACTACAAAATTTCCCTTGCCTTTTTCCCACTGATTATTCAAAAGCAAGCATGGATAGAACTTGTGTTTTTCTTGAAAAGGCAGCAGCCCTAATCTATGTGGGTGTCCATTATTGCATTCTTCATGACCACACTCAGTTAAAAAATATAAAAAGACCAGGTCTTGATAAGCCAGTAGCAATTATTATTGTTGTTGTTTTTACTTTTGTGGTGCTCAGATCAAACCCAGGACCTTGTTCATGCTAGGTAAGAGGTAAGTGTTCTGAGATACATTCCCACCTCAGTAATTATTAAATTTATCAGATTTCTTCCCCCAAGTACACATTCTTAAAATACTCTGTGTAATGAAACAGGAAGAGTGTGTGCCACCTTTGCTGCACAGCAGGTACAGTGACTATCTGGAGAAAAGCTTTGTGTGATAGTGTTGCCAGCTAAACTGGCTGCATTTTTCTTGGAAAATCAGTTTTACTTGAAGGAAAACTGACAAAGAAACTATGCCTTTTGAGACTTTGGAGTTTGACAGATATGCTCATTTCCCTTGAAGTATTTCCCACTACAAGGAAAGTAACTGAGTTTTTTGTGTTTTTTTTTTTTGTGTGTGTGTGTGTGTGTGTGTGTGGTTTTGTTTTTTTTTTTTTTTTTTTTTTTTTTTGTGGCCAGTGATTTAATGTCAGTGTTCAAGTGAAAATTAGAATTTTGGACAACATGGTTCCACTGATAGCTTCCCACTGCCCAACCTTTAATTAGACAAGGATGAGAGGCTGGCCCTGTGTTATGACCTCAAGGCGATCAGTTTCAGAAATGTTCCCTATATACTTTGAAAAGAGTGCCTTCTCCATTTGTTGGATGAAAGGTTCTGTGCATGTCAATTAGTTTAAATTTAGTAATTGCTTCATTCAAATCTTCTGAATTCTCACTGTTATTTTAGCAATTTGTGTGTTTCTGTTAGGAAGACAGGAGACCTAGTCTATATTTGTCCTTATAATTCTGTTAATGCTGTTTTGAATAAGAAAAGTTTTGTTATTAGGTGCTTGCACACTTGGGCGCGTGGCCTTCTTTTGTTTATATCCAGTGTCTGAATCTTCCAGGTGTTTGTATGATTTTTCTGTTTTTTTCCCCAGTAATTTATATAAAACTTTTACTGTGACTAAAAAGACTGAGTCGCTTTGTAGGGGCAACAAGAAAGGTTAACAGTTAATTCCAAAGACTTTAAGCACCTGAAAAAGCGCTTTGTACATTCACAGCTCCAACCTGGTGCAGGTGCAGACGAGAGGAGCAGAGATTTGCATCACCCATGCCACCGGAGCCAGGCAACACACACATGTGCTCATTGGTTGGTGGTTTTTGTAATCCTGGGTTTTCGGGCCTGCTGGAAGCCAGAAAGGAAGCCTGAACCACCAGACTAAACATTTTTCCTTCACTGCTGGCTTGCTTTGTTATCTGAGAAGAGAGTGTCTTCCATCTTGAGGCGAGCTGCATGTGAATATCAGTGCTTATTGTGCCTGGCTGACTCAGGGGTCCCAGAGTCTTCGGTTCTTCATACACTTGAGATCAGTGCACCGCTAGTGAGCCCCAGACCTTCCTGCCAGCTACCCCGGAGGTGAACTCTTCTGGAAGTGTTGGTACAATGAAAGTAGCTTCACATGCAGTTCTAGACTAGTTTGTGTAAAGCAGCATGCTCTGGGATCTGGAGCCGTGCCTAGTCCCAGCAGTAAAGAGGCTGTGCCCCTGTGTGCCCACAGTTTATGCTTCGTTGTTTTCTTTTCAAGTTTACACCTCCTGAAGATTACATTAAACTTTCCTGCTAGTTGGAGAACTCTGTGGAGCCACACGGATTAGATCATCAGATGTAAGAGCCCTAATAAGGAGATAGCTAAGATGGCGGCTAGCTGAGAGCCATAAGAGGTGTTTCAGTATTTTCACCTGATATTCATGCATTATCTAAGAATCTTTCTATGCCCGTGAACACTATGTGATGCACCTGTAAGTTTGAGCTGTTGACACGTGTATACTTGTTAAGGCAAAAACTATTTAACCGGGTGAGGTTGGCTAGAGAGGGTGGTTGGAGTTGGAGAGGTTGTTGGAGAGAGAAGTTAGAAGAAGCAAGAATAAAGAGCCTATTCATTTTCCAGTCTGCTTCCGAATTCTTTCCCGCGGTATCGTTGCTGCAGGCGGCGACAATCAGGAACCTGAATGTGTGGCTGGAGTGGAGGGCAGAGGCTTTAGCAGGTGGGATCCTTGTTTGGGATGAGATGGGGCAGCCACTTGAGCCTGAGGAGGCTTAGGAAGCCTTCCTGGAAGGAGTTAAATTTCAGGCAAATGTTGGGAGGGAACTACCTCTCAGAAGAAAGCCCTAGAGCAAAAGCCAGAAAGTGAAATAGAGGATGCAAGAAACGTGCAATAAACAGGGCAGCAGACAATTGTACCTAAGAAGTTGGGAAAGACTGTATATGGGCAGGTGACTGTGAAGTGATCAGCTGAATGGGCTGGGAGCCAGGAACAGGAACAAGTACAAGGGAAGCACAGCTGTGAAAGATAGGCTGGTGATCCAGAGAGGCTGCCACTGCCACTGCCACCACTGCCACCACCAGTGTTGCCACTTCACTGTGAGGGATGGAGGAAGACAAGAATCTAGGTCTCAGGGCTACTCCTTAGGCTCTCCTGGTTATTTGGTCACTACATTCAGTCAGCACATTTATGGAGCACCAACTCTGTACCCTGTATTAGGTGCTAAAGATAAAGAGTAAAGTCCTGCCCCCATGAGGACTCAAATGCGTGTAAGTTAGGAGTATTTCATTGTAAGCAACAGAAACTGACTTGGGCTAACTTTAAAAAGAGAGTTTTGGGAAGCTGGGATAGGAGGACCACCAAATTTGAGGCAAGCTTGGGCAAGTTAGTGAGACCCTGTACCAAAATAAAATTTTAAAAGGGCTGGATATAACTAAGAGGTAGATCACTTCTCTAGCAGTGCCACAAAAAAATAAGTAGAGGAGAGTGTACAAGAAGGATCTGGGTACCTATAGAATCAAATTAAAAATCAAATGTCTGACTGGGCAAGGTGGCACACACCTATAATCCCAGCAACTTGGCAGGCTGAGATAAGAGGATCACAAGTTCAAGACCAGCATTTTGGCAACTTAGTGAAACCCTATCTCAAAAAAGAAAGAAAGAAAAAGAAAGGGACTGGGAATATAGGCATATGGTAAAGTACCCTTGGGTCTAATCCCCAGTACCACTCTTCTGCACCCCCTCCCCCCAAAAAAGGTCAAACGTCTGCCCCTTAAAAGTAATAGGAAGGGGGCTGGGGTTGTGGCTCGGCAGTAGAGCGCTCGCCTAGCACGTGCACGGCCCGGGTTCGAACCTCAGCACCACATAAAAATAAATGCATTGTGTACAATTAAAACAAATAAATAAATATTAAAAAAAAAAAAGTAATAGGAGGGCAGCTCCAGGGATCTAGGTTGCAGGAACAAATGGCCCATCTCTTCAGCACACTGTTTTTCTTCCTGATGTCACCTGGTTTAATGAAGAGAGTCCAACCAACATAAATAGCTTTTGTAAGGCACCTACAGTTTAGACATAAATTCCAAATTCTATTGACAGTTCTGCTACTTGCCTACAAGAGAGGAAGGCGTACTGTGTCAAAGGAGCATATAAAAAGGGGCATATTCTAGACTGAAAGGGCAGGAAGTGCTCTGCTGAAAGAGGACATTGAACTAGAGTGAAGAATGAGCAGGAATGAACCAAATAAAGAGGCAAGGGCACATTTCAGGTATAAGCACTGCTTATAAGAACAAATCCTGTGTTGAATGAACTCATGGCTTACTTAAGGAACTGAAAGACAGCCAACATGGCCAGAGTGCAGCACAGAGGAGAGAATAGTGCAAGATAGGGCTGAAAAGTCACGTCACAAGTTCCTTGTTGTGCAACAAGAATATCTGTTAAATTGAGCTTTGGCCTGGATATGGTGGTGTACATCCATAATCCCAGCTACTTGGAAGCCTGGAGGCAGGATGAGTTAGCTCAGTGGTAGAGCACCCTGAGTTCAATCCCCAGTGCTAGGGGGAAAAGTAAAAGTTGTGGTGATAGCTGCATCTTGACGATGAGTGGGTATTTACCAAGTCAGCAGGATGACTGAGGACACAGCAGAGGAAGTATCTGCGGTAACTTAGGCGTAAAGCCTGCCCGGAAAGGAGTGGCAGAAGATGAGGCTGAGAATGCAGATGAAGAGGCTGCTGCGTGGTCTAAGCAGCTGTGAAGACGCAGCAAAAGCAGTGACCATGGTGCGACGAGGAGGGTCTATACTTAGAAATGAAGGCCTTGGGGAGGACTGGATGATGATGCCATTACCAAAACAAACAAAAAAACCAACAGGACTCAGGGAGGGTACTTATAAGTCTGACTTGCAGGGTGTTGAGTTAAAGGTGACTGCGAGCCACTTAGGAACAATGGGTAGGCAATAACCACTGTGGAAGGGGCAGGGAAAATACTTAAAATGAGGAGGAAAGCATATCCAAAGCCTGGAGATTCTTCAAAACATAAAATAATTGAGTCAGGGTGGGTGGACCAAGGTAGGAGCAATGCAGGGAATCAAAACTTATGTTCATGTATGAATACACCACCCGTGAAACTCCCCATCATGTACACCACAAGAATGGGATCCTAATTAGAATACCATGTACCATGCGTATCTAAAAAGAACAAATTAACAACAACAACAACAAAAATGGAATTGGAATGGTTGCTATAGGCCAGATCATGAAGGACTTTGTAAACCAAGAGATTTGGATTTGTTCTGAGAATAATAGTCCCTTCAAAGTCCTTAAGCAGGGTTGTGACATAATCACATTTATCTTATAGAGAGATAGCTTCAGTTACAGCACAGAGAACCTACCAGAAGGGGGCAAGACAGGAGACAAGGAAACCTGGTAGGAGGTTGGTAGGGTAATGAAACTGGCTTAGTCAAGGTTCATAGAAATGGAGAAAAGTGGATTTGAGATCCTGTTAGGAGAAGGAATTAATAAAAGGACAAGATAATTAATTAAATGAAATAAGAAAGAATGAGGAATTGATGGATCCTTTGAGTTTCAAGCCTGGGAGCTGGGGAAATAGGGGTGCCATTCATGAAGGCAGGAAGTTCCTGTAGAGGACCAGGTTCTGAGCATGTGCAGATGAGGATTAGCTGTGAGGACAGTGGTGAGCTGTACTGACATCTAGAGTTTTCAGCGTCCCTATGACATTGAAGTGGAAGTGTCCAAGAGGTAGCTATGTAGACAAGCCTGGAGCTTATGAGAGCTTTGGTTTGGGTGCAATGGAAAGGTAATTGGGCAGGCTGAGCTAAGTATTGAGCAAGCTGGAGTCTAGACTAAGCAAGGAAAAAGTGAAGAAAGATGGCAAAACAACTGGGGGTGGGGGGGCAGACAAAATATGTGAAAAAAAGTTGTTCAGACCTTGAACAGTAGGTAGCAGAGGATACTGATCTCTGAAAGAAGGAAAACTGAAGGAGCCCTAATTAGGAAGGGCTGTTGTAGCTAGCTGGAAGCCATAAGTTCCACCTGATATGTATGTGACGCACCTGTAGGCACCCGAAAAGCTGAAGGTATATAACCGGGTGAAAGCGGTCCGAGTTAGGAGAACGGAGAATTCAGTCAGCCGGGCAGTCACTCGGTCGGTCAGAAGAATCAGAGCGGCCAGAACGTAGGCAGAGCGGTTACAGAAGAGAAACCAGATAGAAGACAGAAGAGAAACCAGATAGAAGAAGTAATGACTGGTCAGAGTTAGGCCGAGACTCCTGAGGAAGACAGAAGACAGAAGAAAGAAGAAGGAAGAAAGAAGAGAGAAGAAAGAAGCTCTAATCTTTCTCTAAGCTAAGCTCTACTCTAAGCTAAGAAGACAAGAAGAAAAGCTCGCTTTAATCTTTCTAAAAATCTTTCTTTCCCTCTCTAAGCTCTAAGAAAGTAGAAGTAAAAGTAGTAAAAGCTTAACTCTGCCTCCGAGAGTTTTCCTCCCGGTTTTCGGTACCAGGCAGCTTACAGAAAACCAATGAGGTCTGCCTCGTAATTGCCCGAGCTAACCACCTGGAGACCGTTAGAAGCCACCATTCAGGGAAGGAGAACCCAAACAGAACCCAAGACTCTTCCTAAGTTGAGGAAAGACTGGAGACCTTGAGGCCATCAAGACAGCTAGAGCCGGGCACGGTGGTGCACGCCTGTAATCCCAGCACTTTGGGAGGCTGAGGCAGGAGGATCGCGAGTTCAAAGCCAGCCTCAGCAATGGCGAGGCGCTTAGCAACTCAGTGAGAACCTGTCTCTAATAAAATACAAAAAAGGGCTGGGGATGTGGCCCAGTGGTCAAGTGCCCCTGAGTTCAATCCCCAGTACAAAAAAAAAAAAAAAACAGCTAGAATTCAGAGGCAGATTACTTTAGAGGGGAGAGCCGCACACAGTGAGAACTCTGGGGATGTGCCAAGGGTCCCCTTGGACTTCTTAGCTGATGAGTGCATGTGGATGCAAAAACTACCAGAAGTTGGGAAAAGAACTAGAAAGGCATATAATCTCTGGGACTAGTGGGAAAACTTCATAAAACACAGGGTATTACATAGTGTACTGAGATAAATATGACCTTAATAGGGGGCATGATGAGTAAGTAACTTTGCAAAATTAGTCCTAAAGTCCACTCTTGCCTTTGGCCCTAACTATACAAAGCTTAAAAGTAAACCTCAAAAGGAACAAGCTGTTTCTAAGTCATTTAATTTTACCTCAAAATAGTTAAGAAATGCCCATGTGCCCTGCCCTCAACAAGGTAAAATTCACATGACTGGCAATCAGTCAAATACCAGACAATTCAGAGAAGGATGGAAGTACAACCTAGAATGAGGAGAGAAACCAATCAGTAGAGGGAGGCCTAGAGATGACACGAGTGCTGGCACTGGTAAACAGAGACATTACAACACATTCCACATGTTCACGAAGGTAGAGGAAAGCATGGGAACCTTAAGGAAAGGCATAGAAGATATAAAAGAACTCCTAGAGATGAAGAATGCAATGTCTGAGATGGAAAATATACTGGATGTATCATCAGCAAATTAGACATGGTAGAATAAAAGAAGAGTGAATAAGATGTGTCTGAGCAACTATCCAAAATGAAGCAGAGGGGAGAATGATGAGCAGCGTATCCGTGAGCTGTGGGACTTCAAGCAGCCTTATACAAGTGTAATTGAAGCCTGAAAAGAGAGGGGAGCACAAAAACATATTTGAAAAATAATAACCAGAATTTCTTTAAATTTCATTAAAACCCACAGATCCAGGAAACCCAACAGGGGCTGGGGTTGTGGCTCAGCGGTAGAGCGCTCACCTCGCACGTGCGCAGCCCTGGTTCGATCTTCAGCACCACGTAAAAATAAAGGCATTGTGTACAACTAAAGCAAATAAATAAATATTTGAAAAAAAGAAAAAAGAAACCCAACAACCCCACACATAAGAAAGAGGTGTGAGGGAAACCACAGCAGGGACATCATGGGGTAACTGAGAACAGGAGCAGCCTTCCCTAGAGAGCCTCAGTCAAAGCAGAGACTCCAGGACACACAGGCCTCAGTTTAGGCAGAAGTGGAGGTAAGCTTGGCTCTGAGCAGCAAGTCCAGGGGGCAGTCGTAAGGAGGTTGTCAGGGAAGAGGATTGCCTCCCACACACACCTTGAGGAGCAAGGGGGAAGTGAGGCCCAGGGCCCAGTATGTCTAGCTTTTCCAAAGATTGTTTCTACCATTCCCAGCAGGTCTTCTATTTGTTCAAGACAGCCCATTTCTGCTGGTAAAAATGCTCCTTCTAACCATGGATGTCATGGGGGACTCTTCATTTTCCACAAGCCCCATCTCCTTGATGTCTGTGACTAGAATAGGAGTTAAGTGCAGCTGTAGCTAGGTCATCCGTCACTCCTCCCAGGAGTTTTGCCATCAGGAACCAAGCAGCTGTCCCTTTTCTGTGATGGAGCTGCTAGTTGCTGGCAACCATGTTGCTAAAGTTATGAAGAAAACTTGTTAGGGAGAGTGTAGCCAGCAGAGGGGGCCTGATTGCCTCCCAGTGACTGTCACTTGTCCCTGATGCTCTCTGCCCTCCTGTCCTCACCACAGTTTGATTATGTGAATCATTACATCACTGGGGCTGGAGCTCTGGTAGAGCCTCCCAAGGCCTGGGATCAATCACCAGTACTGCAAAACAATCATGTAAATCACCCCATTTGCCTAAGTCAGTACAACCAGTATGCTTTACATGGAGGAAACATGGGGGCAATAATCATAGATTATTATATAGGTGATTATTAAATAATCACCTTTGATTCCCTCTGTCGCTTTAAAATGTTTTCAGTATGGGAAGTCCAGTGAAGTTCTAAATGCCTCTCAGATCATGAAAAATCTCATCGTCACTTTGAATCACCAATTCCAGAATCAGAGCATCCGATCTCATATAATAGCAATAGTCACAGCTTTCAATCCATTCAGAGCTGCACTTGCTTCCTCTTTCCCTGTTCTGGCTCACACCTGTAGGTGCCTGACTCTGGGAAGGAGAGGCCTGCATGTCTTACTCCTTCAGCTCCCCACCAGTTGCTGGCTGCTCTTTCTGACTTCTGGAATTGCGGTGGAAGGGAGAGAGAGAACATGACCAGAAAAACCTAGGATAGTGTTTGCACTCTTGGGCCTGGCAACTGTTTAAAGCTGACTCTTGCGGGGTGCTCTCCTGAGTGTTTTGGTGACCTCTATTCATTTTGGGGAGTTCACCTCAGCCTTGCCACTTATCCCTGAAGCTCCTGGGAACCTAAATGTCCGCCTGCTTCTGGGAGCTAAGGATTTGTCAACCCTCTAGGCAGATGTTTGGGGAAGGACCTAAAATGACCCCCACCCTATCTTGTTCCTACATCCCTTTCCACAGCAGATTCTGGGAGTGAGGCCCAGCCCCAAATACTGCTCTCTCCTGCAGCCAAGCAGCCCATCTCTGTCCTTAGACTTGTCAGGCAGAAGGCCAGCCCAGGCAGCCCACTCTGTCCTCATACCTTAAAAGCCACATGTTAAGCTTCCCTTACCAGGCTGGAGTGAGGGACAAGGTTAACCAGGTATTCTGCCCTGTGAGGGAAGTGAGGGCATATAACACGACTCTGCCCAGGGAAACTTGTCAAATCCTCTTATCTCTAACAACTGGTTACTGTTATGCTGATGCTGGGAGGGCCTTTAGAATTATGTAACAGATTGCAGATATTTCCTTGGGAATTTTGCATCTCACTTTGGTGTCTGAAATTTACCACCCTAGAAGCTTGACAGAAACTATGTTTTTACACTAATTTGATAGAGATTTATGACTGTTGTGACCAAGTAATCCTGGTAAGAACAGTCCACAAATATTTATTGAGTACCCACTGTGTGCAGCCAGAGCCCTCGTGTAATATCAGTCTACGACGCCTTATGTACAGACAGCCTGCTGGCAGAATTCTGCCCAAAGTCACATTTTGGTGGATCTACATAATCTTTAGATATTTTATTTTCTTGAATCTACTGCCAGTATGTATAGATTGGGAAATTTTACCTTGAAAAAAGTCCCAATTCTTGGTTTAAAAAAAAAATCAGAAGCTCTGGTAATGCTGGGCCTGTGGTGCTGCCTGGCACATTAGCTGAGTTGGTGGAGGGTGCCCTTTTTTTTTTTTATTTTTTTTTTTTTTTTTTGTTTCACAGGACACACAGCTCCCATCCCGTGGGCTGGCGTCTGGCAGTAAAGCCAAGGAAAAAAGTGGCCACTTAATAAAGCTACCTTTTTCTTAAATTAAAAAAAGAAAATGGAATGTTTCTGGTACTCATGTCTGGAGACCAAGAGAGCTATGGAAGGAACAAAATTTCCATAGAAATATGGTGTTTTTGTTTGTTCAATGTGTAATCAGTAAGAGAAAGAGAAAGCTCAAGATGCCATTAGAAAATAAACCACAGATGTAATTATGTGAAGGGGACAATTAATTGACAGTTCAACAGAATTGTTGTTTAAGACAACAGCAGCCAGTGGTGGTGTGAGCGGCTGCAGAGAGTTTTGTGTTCTTCCATTTCCCTGGTTTTGGGTGTGCTCCCGCTTGATCCTCTGACAGGAGTTTGCACAAGGGGGAAGGTATTCTCCAGCCTCTTAGGAAGGAATCTGCCAAGCTTGGGGACACTGTGTGTCAAGGGTCTTGCTCAGGTCTGAGGAGTAGCAGCATGATGGCTTCCCCACAGTTATTACCACCTGGAGACTAGTGACATGTATTTGGCAAGTTCATGTTTCCTTTTCATCAAAGGAGAAAATACCGGTGTTGAAAGAGTACTAAACTATGCACTGTTTACAAACCATTTTTTATTTTTTTTAATTGAAGCTTTTTTGGGTTTTTCTACCAATTTTTTAAAGTTCTTGGTGTGTTAAGGAAAGTCTCATCTCTTTGTCTGAATCAGAGCACTGGAATTATTTTGAGGAAAGCTTCACTCATCCAAGAGAGTTCTCCTGGGTGGCAGGCTTTCCACTGAGTTCTGTCCTAGTTGGTGTCTTCAAGGGTAAGAAGAGGGTGTCCTCTCCCACCACAGCCTAGCTAATTGTGAAGGCGGGGGCTGCCCTTCACCAGCCTTGCAGAATGACCCCTGTGGGACTTAGCAATATAGCTTCCCTCTCTTGGCCCTTCATTGATTACTGAAGGCTGAGTCCCTCGAAAGCCTTGCTGTGTGGCATTTTCCATCCTAATTATTTTCAGCATAAGCCAGGTCAGCTGAGAACTGCATCATAAACCACCTTATTTTAATTCGTGAGCCAAGGTATAAGAAACAATTCCAGGACATTTCCCAACATTTTCCTTACACAAACATTTTTGAAGACACAGGGAACTTCTCTCAAGCTTTGGTACTAGAAATAGTGATTTTCCTGGCTTATTTTGTGGATGCTATGACCCAGGAAATAAGTGCTTTGCACTTAGTTGCAGTTATGGAAAACTTGGGAAGAGATCTCTGATCCTGCAGCAAACACATCAGGCCTCATGACATTCACTTTTGGTGTTCTCCTTCCCCCAGCTGCATTTTATTATTTTCCATGTGCTATTTCCCCCTAGGCCCCCAGAGTCCCTTTTAAAATTTGGTCACACAGTTTTGTAAAACTGCTTCAACCTCACTTTAAAATGAGGCAAAAATGTTAAAAAGTCGACAAGTTACCAATCTGTTGTAAACATTTTTTTTTAATATTTATTTTTAGTTTTAGGTGTATACAATATCTTTTTTTTTTTTTTTTTTTTTTTTTTTTTGGTACCGGGGATTGAACTCAGGGGCACTCGACCACTGGGCCACATCCCCAGCCCATTTTTGTATTTTATTAGAGACAGGGTCTCACTGAGTTGCTAAGTGCCTCGCCATGGCTGAGGCTGGCTTTGAACTCGCGATCCTCCTGCCTCAGCCTCCCAAGTACTGGGATTACAGGCGTGCGCCACCGCGCCGGCTTATACAATATCTTTATTTTATTTTTATGTGGTGCTGAGGATTGAACCCAGCGCCTCACACATGCTAGGCGAGCACTCTACCACTGACCCACAACCCCAGCCTCTGTTGTAAACATCTTACCAGTTTGTTTTTAATTTTTATTTTGAATTTCCTCTTCGTCTAATCAGCTTATCAGTTCCCTCTGATGACCACAGAGAGAATTGCTGCCATGATTTGAGTACCTCGTGGCTGCCACACCTTTACCCTGACTCAGTATGCCAGTCATTGTGCCTAAACCTTAAAGGAAAAATAAATTGCTTCCAGCCCTCTTCTCCAGGTTCCAATTTCACAGTTCACTAAATTTCAGTTTCAAGTACCACATTTATGCAGGAAGGTGATTCTATATCAGCATTAGAACTGGTCAACCTAGAAGACTTAGGAAATCCATGGCATTGAACCTGGCTCTTCACAAAATAGGTGCTCAGCAGATGTTTTGTGACTTAAATTTAGTTGTGGCTTATGAATTTGGTTGTTCTTTGAAGCATTTGAATCATATACTTTTCCAAGGGCTGTTTGTCTCCATGGTCTCTCAATCTAGGGAATGCAACCTGTTGGTGTTGGCAGTAGCTTGACTTCAGTAACATTTTCTGCTTTTCTTTTTCAGAGTATGATCGGTTGGGCTTCCTCCTGAAGTTGGACCCCAAACTGTAAGTAGAATGAGGAAATGCCTTGGTTCTGGTAGTCTGTGAAAGCTGGGTCTAACCTTATGGGTCACCTCTCTCACCCCTGTGGTTGTAAGGGAATTCCCTAGGGCCCTGTCTCCTGGTTGTCAGTGAAATCTCTGAGCACATTACAGTCTGCAGGGGCCTGGACAGGATGGGATAGTGGGTGCAAACATAAGGCCTTAGTTGGGGCTGGCATAGGCACCTCATTACAGATAGGGGCCACTGCCAGGACAGGTAGGCACCTAGAAAGGCTTCTTCTACACAGTGAAGGGCAGTTGAGTTACAGTCAGATGCAATGCCATCTGTGCTCAGTCCCATCTTCTCCAGCTTCAACTCCTGTCACTCCTGCCACAGGTAAACTTTGTTCCTTTTTCTTTGGCCTTTGTAGCAGCTTATCTTACCTGTGCCTGAAATTCACTTTCCTTGCTAGTCTACTTGGAAAACTTCCTCCCTTCACAAAATTAATTGCCTTTTCCTCTGTGCTTTCACTGAATTTTCTATCTCTGTTACAGTTACGTTGCTGTACTATAATTAACTGTGTAATGATTATTAATTTATTAATGACACAGGCTCAGAGCCAGGCAAACCTTAGTTCAAATCCCAGATTGCCATTTATTGTCTTTGTGCTTCCTGGTTAGCTACTTAAGCACTTTGAGCCTCAGTTTTATCTATAAGATAAAATACATGGTTTGTGGGGTTGTTGAAAGGATTTAATTGAACTGATGAATTCATGGTAGGGGGCAGGGGGCGGTGTTTAGTACAGGATATCTAATCCTTCCAGAATTCTTCCCTTTCCTGGCCTTCTTGGTTTCTCTAGTTCTTAGACTGCACAGGTATATAATTGTTAGGTGCTCAGTAAACACTAACTTCTTAGATGGGTTGGTGGATGGGTGGGTGGATGACTGTGTACTTCTCCATTTGACCACTGTGCCTGGAGTAGAATCTCTTTACACTCTGTGTGTTCATGCTCTGTGTAGACCACTCACGTGGTTGATTAAAAAAAAAAAAAAAAATGCTTGTAAAGCTACCTTACCACCTCCTGTAACTCCTTCTGTTGTTGTCTTTGTACATCTGTCTCCTATCCTGAGACAGATAATCATGGAAGATCAGGGTTGTGGGTCCTTTCCTCTCTTGCATAAGGCCTTATCCACAGCTGCTTCAGATGGTGAGGATAACTTACATAAGTTAAGTAAGGGCCTCTTTGGCTTTCCCACTGAATTGTTTGGCATCTGTCTCCTTTTCCCGGAATCTGGTTTCTTGGCTCTGGTGCCTTGTGCTATGAGTTCAGGCATTGTACGTCTCCCAGCTTCTACGTCATGGGGAGGCAGCCACGAGAGAATGGTCTGCTCTTTCTACCAGGCTGGTGGAGAGAGATTAGCCACATGTAACATCTGGGGAGTGGAACTTGATTGTGTTAGAAAATCATCACTTCACTGTTAGAAAATTCTTAATTTAGTGCTCTGGACAGGAAAAAAAAAAAAAAAAAACCACAGATCAATAATAATTCATAAACAAGTGAAATGCCACCAGAATGGAAGAGATAGTAATTACTAAGCTAAATCACATTGGTGAACAAAGGACATGTTATTGAGGACGTGCTAACTACGGTATTTAAGCTGTCTTCAGCAGCGAAGGAGGAGAACACTCCTGCCCTGCTGTCCTGACAGAGGAGTGGTACAGAGAAGGCTGTTGTATATCAGCTGCCTCCATGAACCTTCTGAGTCAACTTGTTTTTTGGCCAAGGAATTGGGTTGGCCCCATTTAACTCACAATCTAAGATACAAGCTAGAACTTTCCTGCCTCTTGCTGTAAAAAGGCTTTTGCAGTCCAGTGCTTTCTTCAGAGGAAAACAGATATCTGAAGAGGGTTTCCATCCTCTTTCAAAGAGAAGTTTCCAAGTTAAGGATTCTGCTTTTGGGGGGGCAGTTCCTCAGCAAAGTTTAGATTTCCCTTTCCAAGTTTAGATCTGATATCTTCCAGGCCTTCTCAGAGGAACTGGATTGGAATTCTGCCTCTGCTGCTTAGTATTGTGTGACCTTTGGTAATTCATTTGATCTTTCTGAATTCCAAGTTTCTTTTATGAAAGATGTAGGTATATAACACTTTCTATAATTTTATGAAGAACAAAAGAAAGGGTTCTATAAACTATGAATAAATTGATTTAAGGAGTTCTTTTTATTTATCTTATTAGGATTCATTTAGCTCCTTTTAAATTTCTTCTTTTTAGTTATACATGACAGTAGAGCCTATTTTGACATATTTATACAATCATGGAGTATAGCTCATTCTTTTTTTAATATTTATTTTTTAGTTGTAGTTGGACAGAATACCTTTATTTTATTTATTTTTACATGGTGCTGAGGATCGAACCCAGGGCCGCGCATGTGCTAAGCGAGCACTCTACCAATGATCCACAACCCCAGCCCAAGCCCAAGTACATCTTATTCTAATTAGGATCCCAGTTTTGTGGATGTACACAATGCCAAGATTCACTGTGGTGTATTCAGGTGTATTCATACATGGACATAGGAAAGTTATGTCACATTGCACTGTCTTTCCTATTCCTATCCTCCCTCCCTTCACTTCCTTCAATGAATTTGTCTAATCCACTGAACGTATTTAGTTTCTTGAGTATAAGAACTTGTATCTTCTGGAAATTTTTTAACCATTCTCTCCTCAAATATTGCCTCTGCCTTAATCTCTACTCCTCTTCAAAAACTCTGATTAAATTTAAGGCTGGGTGCAATGGCGCACACCTGTAATCCCAGTGGTATGGGAGACTGAGGCAGGAGGATTGTGAGTTCAAAGCCAGCCTCAGCAATTTAGCAAGGCCCTAAGCAAATTAGCGAGACTCTGTCTCTAAATAAAATATAAAAAAGGGCTGGAGATATGACTCAGTGGTTAAGTGCCCCTGGATTCAATCCCCAATACCACAAAAAAAAAAAAAAAAAAAAAAAAAAAAAAAAAGACACTTTTGTATTCAACTGTAACCCCAAAGGACTTAGTGTAAGGATGAACTAGAAATAAACCTGAACCCCCTAGGCAGGACTACAGGAAAAATAACCACAGCTCTGAGTGAATTAAGGTAAACAGTTAATTAAACAAAACCTTGATACTCGTTGCCAGGGTTCCCATTATTCAGGTGATTTAGGGAACTTTAACCCCATGATTACTGTTGAAGACATTCCAGATGTGGCAGTGCCTTTAAGCACCTGGCAGAAACAAATACAAACCCTCTTTGAAGAAAGATATGAATTCTTTTTTTTAATTGATTTGTTTATTTTTAGTTGTATACAATGTCTTTATTTTTATGTGGTGCTGAGGATCGAGTACAGGCTGCACATGTGCGAGGCGAGCGCTCTACCGCTGAGCCACAACCCCAGCCCCAGATATGAATTCTTTACAAATAACTTTTCAAGGAAATGAGCAGCTTATAGTAAAACATTACTCAATTCACAAGAAAATGAGCTTTCATTAGTGAGAACCATGAAAACCAATAGACAACAGAGGAAAACCCTCAGACATTTCTGAAATTGGAATTACCAGTGTGTAGAATAATTACATATGCTATCAAGAAATTTAAAAATTGAACTATGTGCATAAAAATTCAAGTATTAGATTAAAAAATGAACTTCTAGAATTGGAAAATGTGATGACCCATATTAAACCCTCAATAGGAGGGTTTAGTAGTGAATTAGACATAACTGAAGGTAGAGTTAGTTAACTGGAAGATAAGTCAGAAGAGATTACAACAGGGGTTGACAAACTTCCTCTGTAAAGACCAGATTGTAAATATTGTAGGATTTGGGGCTTTGTTGTCTCTGTTACAGCTATTTAGCTCTGCAGTTGTAACATGGAAGCATCCATAGATAATATGTAGCCAAATGAGTATGGCTATATTCCAATACAACTTTATTTATGGATAATGAAATCTTAATTTCATAATTTTGTGTCATAAAATATTAGATTTTTTCATCCCTACCCCCCCAGGGGGGAGGTTGTCATACAAAAAACAGGTGGTGGATTGCCTTTGACCCACAAGGTATAATTGACTTACTTCTCATTGAGAATGTAGCATAGCTATATCTGTACGGGAAATCACTTCCTTACCTTAGGTGTTTTCTTTTCTTGAAACCCTGTGATATTAAAATACTCTTAAAATTCCTATTTGGCTTGTGATATTTCAAATGTCATAAAAATAGATGTTTCTCACCTTCATTATATTCTTTTCAATTTGTATTTTTGGAATAAATATATTGTTTTTTTTCTGAAATAGATTTGTTTGTGTTTCCTTTAAGAATTCTCTGCTGCTTGCATTTACATGACAGAATCTACAAAAGTTATTCAGATGACTCATGTGCAAAAGCATGTCTTCTGAGTGTAAGATCTAGCATTCAGGAAGGCATCTGTTTTGATAGTTAAAAACATGTGCTGTGGGGGCTGTGGTTGTGGCTCAGCGGTAGAGCACTCGCCTAGCACATGCGTGGCCCAGGTTCAATCCTCAGCACCACGTAAAAATAAATGTATTGTGTACAACTAAAGCAAATAAATATTTTTTAAAAATGTGCTGCCCCCCCCAATATATATATGTATATATATATAAAACCTCCCAGCTTCTACATCATGGAGAAGCAGCCATGAGCGAGGAAGCATGTATTACGTGCTGTGGAGTCAGACATGGATTTTAGACCCAGTTCCACTTCTTTTTTTTTTTTTTTTTTTTTGGTACCGGGTGAAGGAGCCCTAATTAGGAAGGGCTGTTGCAGCTAGCTGGAAGCCATAAGTTCCACCTGATATGTATGTGACGCACCTGTAGGCACCCGCAAAGCTGAAGGTATATAACTGGGTGAAAGCAGTCTGAGTTAGGAGAATGGAGAATTCAGTCAGTCGGGCAGTCACTCGGTCGGTCAGAAGAATCAGAGCGGCCAGAACGTAGGCAGAGTGGTTACAGAAGAGAAACCAGATAGAAGAAGTAATGACTGGTCAGAGTTAGGCCGAGGCTCCCAAGGAAGACAGAAGACAGAAGACAGAAGAAAGAAGGAAGAAAGAAGAGAGAAGAAAGAAGCTCTAATCTTTCTCTAAGCTAAGCTCTATCTTTCTTTCTCTCTAAGAAGCTCTTTCTTTCTCTCCAAGACTCTAAGCTAAGAAGACAAGAAGAAAAGCTCGCTTTAATCTTTCTCTCTAAAAATCTTTCTTTCCCTCTCTAAGCTCTAAGAAAGTAGAAGTAAAAGTAGTAAAAGCTTTACTCTGCCTCCGAGAGTTTTCCTCCCGGTTTTCGGTACCAGGCAGCTTACAACCGGGGATTGAACTCAGGGGCACTTGACCACTGGGCCACATCCCCAGCCCTTTTTTGTATTTTATTAGAGACAGAGTCTCACTGAGTTGCTAAGTGCCTCTTCATTGCTGAGGCTGGCTTTGAACTCACGATCCTCCTGCCTCAGCCTCCCAAGTTCTGGGATTACAGGTGTGCGCCACTGCGCCCGGCTCCAGTTCCACTTCTAACTATTTCTACACTTGAGCATTATTTAAACACTACTAGGGTCTTAGTTTCCCACGTTAGAGTAGTGTTAAGAGTAATAGACCCAGGCTGAGACACAACCTGTCCTGTATCTTTATCTGTTCAACTGGGAAAGATAAAGCCCCAAAATGGGACTTGGACTCAGTTTGCCTCTTACTTCATATTCCATATTCTATTTCTTCATTTGTTCATTTAGCAAATATTTCTTTTTTTTTTTTAAATATTTTTATTTATTTGCTTTTAGTTGTACACAATGTGTTTTATTCAATGCGTTTTATTTGTATGTGGTGCTGAGGATCGAACCCGGGTCGCCCACATACTAGGCGAGCGCTCTACCGCTGAGCCACAATCCCAGCCCCTAGCAAATATTTCTTAAGCACCAACTATATGTTTTGTAAATGGGATTAGCTTGAAAATTCTAAGTCATATGCATGACCTTGTAAGCTTAATTGGATAGGACTCTTGTGCACTAAAGTCTTAGTGAATGGGGAGGGAGTAAATGAGAACAACAAGGATGGCAAGTGGTAGTATTGCTGGGTAGCATGAGCAACAACCATATATATATATGTGTGTGTGTGTGTGTGTGTGTGTGTGTGTGTGTGTATATGTTTTGTTTTGTTTTGTTTTTTAAGTTCTGAGGATGGGTTCCATGCCTTGTGTATGCCAGGCAAATACTCTACCACTGAGCTACATCACCAGCCCCCTTTTTTTGTTTTTGTTTTTGTTGTTGTTGTTGTTGTTGTTTCTTTAAAGATGACATACTGGTGGTTTGGATGCACACGTGGAGTATAAAGAGGATGCCAGTGATCACAGGGTGCAAGGAGTTCAGATGAAGGAGAAGCCCATATCACAGAGGGCTGTAGAAATGCTTTCAGAGAAGACCCAGGTTGCTATGAAAGCAGAGAATGGAGGAAACATTCACTGAAGAAGCTGGCAATAGAAAGGAATAGGGCTTCATGGAACATGATAGAGAGAGTGAGGGTGAGAGAGAGAAAAGTAGGAAAGCAGGCTAAGAAGCAGCAGAAAATAGTGATTTGAAATGAAAAAACTGACAAAGACGTAGTTGGGAGGGTGCACAAGAATAACCAAGATGCGGGCTGGGGTTGTAGCTCAGTGGTGGAACGCTTGCCTCACATGTGTAAGGCACTGGGTTTGGTCCTCTGCACCACATAAAAAAATAAACAGAATAAAGATATTGTGTTAAAAAAAAAAAAAAAAAAGTATAACCAGGATGCAAAGCTAGTGAGGTGATGGGCATTGCTGGCCTCAAGGTGGCCCAAGAGTTGATCCTGTCTTCCCCTAGGGCTGGGTACTCAGGATTATTAGGGTGAACAGCTATACCCTGATAGGATGATACCTCTAGGGATTCAAGTCTGGTCCCCTGGGAGGCTCTGACAGGGGTCTGCTGTCAAAGTTGAGGGCCCTGCACAAGGTTTCAGAGCTAAAGGCTCCTGCCCCAGCAGCAGGGTAAGCACTTCCTCATTCATTCAGCAAATTTCTTGAGTAACTCCCAAGCATCAGGCAGTATTCTATGATCTGAGGACATAGCAATGAATATGGCACTCAGTAAACAAAAAGTATTATAGTAAGGCTGTGGAAGAAAATAGAGCAAGGCAAGGAAATGCTGTTGCAATTGCAAGTTTAAGTGGGGTGGTCAAAGTAGGACTCACTGAGAAGGTGACATTTGAGCAAAGACTCAAAGGAAGTGATGGGGTTAGCCCTGTCCCTATCTGGAGGCAGAGCATTCCACATAGGACCCTAAGGAAATTTCATTTTCAGGAGAGATATGACACTCTGATCTTAGGAATGTGCCCATTATTCCAAGCCAGAGGGGCCATCTGGATACCTTGAAAGAACCAGATCCTGACGTTCAGGTGCATGGTTCCTGAGCTGATGGGAGCCTTCTGGGAGCAGATTTGATTAATGACGTTTTTATCTATTTCAGCTGGGTAGTTGCTCTGTGCTCTGGGGAAGGTCCTGTCTGCTGCCACAGTGTGGTGTTTTATAGTTACCAGGTGTGCAAGAGCATGGGAACTTTAATGTTCAGTGTAATTTCATAAGGAATTTGCTGTGACACAAAGATATGAAAGCCCAGACCATCGACTTTTAACCCCCAGAGCCCTGTGAAAACCAGGCCAGTTGTTAAAGGCCTATAAACATGGGGTAGTCTAAAATACAGCTGGAGGAAGCTGTATGTAGTGGTGCACACTTGTAATCCCAGCTACTCAGGAGGCTGGGTCAGGAGGATCACACATTCAAGCTAGCCTGGGTAACATAGTAAGACCCTATTGCAAAATAAAATAAAATACAACTGAAAGGGAATATACTAATTCCAAACAGCCTTCTAAGTTCCTTATGACTGCAGAGAGGAAGTAGTTATCGAGCATCTACTATATGCCTAGTGCCATAGTAGGTGCTTTATATGTTACCTCTTTCTCATAACAATCACTTCGATGATTTCATCTAGCCTCATCTGCATGCTGATGACTCCCAGATTTATATCAAGCCAGTTCTCTTTCCCCGGACTCCAGATTCATTTTTCCAATTGCCTGAACTAAATTTCAGATACACACCCCTGCCTCCCATAATCTTTCCTACCCCAGAAAACAGCAACTTCTTCCTTCAAGTTCCTTGAGCCAGAAACCTTAACATCATTTCTTTTCTTTCTTTTTTTTTTTTTTTAGTACCAGGGATTGAACTCAGGGGTACTCAACCACTGGGCCACATCCCCAGCCCTTTTTTGTATTTTATTAGAGATAGGGTCTCACTGAGTTGCTAAGTGCCTCGCCATTGCTGAGGCTGGCTTTGAACTCGCGATCCTCCTGCCTCAGCCTCCCAAGTGCTGGGATTACAGGTGTACACCACCGTGCCTGGCTTCTTAGATCTTTACGGTCCTCACCAAGGGCCTAGATGGTCTAGACCCTGACTTTCTTACTACTCTCATTTTTTGTCTTTTATTCATACTGAGCTCCATACTTCGGTGTCTCAAATACTCCAGGCCCACTCCTGCCTCAGACCCTTGGATTTGCTTATTTCTTTGTGTGGAATACTCTTCCCCAGATACCTACAGAGATTGTCGACTCCCTTACCTTTTCAGACCTTAGTTCAAATGCTACCTTGTTAGTAAAGTTTCCCTGCCCATCCCATATTAAATTGTCACCCAGACCCTTTTTGGCATTCCATAATCCCCTTTACTGGGTCGTTTCCTCTGGAGTGTGTATCATTGCTAGATGTTCCGCACATGTTGCTTCTTGTTTATTGTCTGCCTCCCACCCGAGGCCATGGGGAGACCTATTTTATTCTGTTATTTCCTACTACCTACTAGTGATTACTCAATAAATACTTGTTGCATAGGTGAATGAATTGATGTTCAACTGTGAAGTAGATGGTATTTAAATGCATTTTAACAAATGAGAAAGTGACCATAGAAGGGATAAATAATTTACATGTGTTTACAGAACTATATATAAGCAAGCCAGTATTTGAACCCCTTCCACCAGCTCCACTTCCTACTTCTCCCACTATTCAACATTGCTTTCTATTTTTTTTTCCAAGTTCACACTCTCAGTTTCATTCTAAGTTTGAACAATTACACTGTAGACTTTGTAAAGGCAAAGTGTCCTGCTCAGATGTATTCACAGTTCCTGATATAGTGTTTGTAGTATACAGTAAACTTTCAATAAATGTTTTTTAAGACATTTGAGGACATAAGGAAGAGAGTATATGAGATCATAGTGCCAGCCTTTAATAAGAAATCCCAGGGGCTCGGATTGTGGCTCAGCGGCAGAGCGCTCGCCTCTCACGTGCGCGGCCCGGGTTCGATCCTCAGCACCACGTAAACATAAATGTGTACAACTAAAGTAAATAAATAAATATTAAAAAAAAAAAAAAAAAGAAAAGAAATCCCAGATCTTCCAAGTATCAATTCTGGAAGAGTTTTAGGGAGTGGGGAGGACTGACCCACTTAACCTAGCCCTGAATTCACCATTTCCTGGAGGTCTCTCACTTCAAGATCACTGCCACCCATCACATTGACTCCACAGAGAGCACAGTTTCTCTCTAATGCTTTTAAAAGAGAGGAGAGAAGAGTTGTTCATAAAGAAAACCAAGATATGTATATATTCACTAAAGATTAAATAGAGGATAACAGAAATAAACCCTGAGAGTATAAGAAACCCAAAGAAGTGACCTGGTTTACAAAATGTATAATTTCTTTATTATTTTAACTCTTTTGATTGACAGATAATTGTACATCTTTGTGGGATACAGTGTGATGTTTTGGTACATTTAAATATTGTGTGTTGATCAGCTCAATACTTAGGTTATCCATCACTCAAACATTTCTTATTTCTTTTCTTTTTTTTTTTTGGTACCACGGATTGAACCCAGGGCGCTTAACCACTGAGCCACATCCCCAGCCCTTACTTTATTTTTTTTATCATTTTTTTTATAAGGAGAACATCATTCTCCCTGCCAGCTATCTTTAATTATACGATATGATATTGTTCGTTGTAAGGGTACCCTGATAGTAGAGCACCAGAACTTATTCCTCCTATCTGGCTGTGACTTTGTACCCATTAATCAATCTCTCTCCATTCCCTGCCCTGCCTTCCCAGTCTCTGGTGAACCACTTCACTCTCTACTTCTATGAACTCAGCCTATTTAGATTCCATATGTTAGTGAAGTCGTGCAGTCACTCTTCTGTAGCAATTGTGATCCAGAGCCATTCTTCTTTATAACAGCAGAGAGTAGCATTGCAGAATTTGGCTTGGTTCTTTGCTTCATAAACTGTTAGCCTATTTCATAGCATACTGTTGAAAGACTTCCTCTTAGACATCTTGATACCTATGTGACCAAGCCCCAAAGAGCCAAATTCTCACTTTACAGCTCCCTGGGTCTCTCTCTCTATGCACAGTTGATCTTGACCTTGACTAAAAATTGGAATTACCTGGGGAGTTTAAAAAAAAATTGGAATTACCTGGGGAGTTTAAAAAATTACTGAAGCCTGCAACCCACCCCCTAGAGATTTTGAAGTCATTGAGCAAGGGTGTAACATGGGCACTAGAATTTTTAAAGCTCCCTGGTAAGTGTAATATGCAGCCAAATTGGGAACCATGCTTTAATAAAAGATTCCATTTCCTGTCTGAGGAACTCCTCATTTCCCCAGGTGATTAATACCAAGAATAAATGTGTCTGCATGTAGGATATGTCTGTGTGCAATAATTTGCACCTGGGACCTCACCACCCATTGATTCTGACTTAGTTGGTCAAGAATCAGGGTCAGATACCTTTATATTTAACAGTTCCCCCAGATGATTCTGATGTGCCAGGGTCAGAACCATGGAGGTATAGCCTTCAAGCCTGTCACAATGTGCATATCTGAATATAGCATAATAACTACTCACTATCATAACAGTTATGTCAGAATAGTGGAATTGTGAGTACTTACTTTTCTTTTGATCATAAGTATTGGTCTTATGATACCTTTACAATGAAAACATATATTTGGATTTCGTTTTATTTCTGTAATTTTTCTCAAACTTTCATTATGAGCTATAGATCTCTAGACGTTATTTTCAAAAATCCATTTTTTAATTTGTTTTGGTTAACCAACCTTTGCCTTTCTTCATGTTCTTTTAAAATCTAAACCAACTGAAGTTTTCTATATAATTTATTGACTTATTTATATATTCCTTATCTATAATTGAAATAAATGCTTGTGTAAAGATTTATCATCTGTCTTTTCTGTGTTCTCAGAGCACCAGCAGTTCTGAGGGTAGAATATGGTAATCTGGAGTGATGGGTAGAAACCAAATCATGAGGAGCTTTAGAGATAACAGGAAAAGGTTGGATGTGGTGGCACACACCTATGATCCCAGTGACTTAGGAGGCTGAGGGAGGAGGATCATAAGTTCAAGGTCAGCCTCAGCAACTTAGTGAGACCCTATCTCACAAAATATAGAAAGGACTGGGTATGTAGCTTGGTGGTAAAGCATCCCTGGGTTCAATTCCCAATACCAAGAGGAAAAGAGGGTAGGAGAAAATAACAGGAAAAAGACTGGGCCTTATCTTGAAGGCAAAAGATAACCTTGAAGGATTTTAGCAGATAAATAACATAATCACTTTTGAACCTTAGGGAAATGACGGTGACTGAAGGAAGGCAGATGAATTGGAGAGGGGCAGTAGTGGAGAAGGAAAGAGTACTTAGGAGGCCATCGTAGAAGTGTGGAGTAGAAATCAGTAGAGAAAATCAGAAAAATCAAAAGCCGTTTTTTTTTTTTTTTTTTTTTAAAGAAAGTGTCAATAAAATTGATAAAAGGATGAAAAAGAGAGAGAAGATAAAAATTACTAATATGAGAAATGAAAGAGGGCTCATCACTATTAATCCGTGGATAATAAAAGTATAATTAAGGAGTAATGGAAACAACTTTGTTCTCACGAATTTGATGATTTAAATGAAATGGACCAATTGCTTAAAAGACACAAGCTACCAAAGCTCACCCAAGGAGAAATAAATGATCTGAATAAGGCAGTATCTACTAGAGAAGTTTAATCAATAAATAATAACCTCCCCAAACAGAAAACACCAGGCCCAGATGGTTTCGCTGGTGGAGTCTGTTAAAATCAAAGGGAAATTGGGAGGCTGAGGCAGGAGGATCACAAGTTCAAAGCCAGCCTCAGCAATGGCGAGGCACTTAGAAACTCAGTGAGACCCTGCTTCTAATAAAATACAAAAAAGGGTTGGGGATGTGGCCCAGTGGTCAAGTGCCCCTGAGTTCAATCCTCGGTACCCCCCTCAAAAAAAAAAAAAAAAAAATCAAAGGGAAAAAATATCAGTTTTCTACCATCTCCTCCTGAAAATAGAAGCAGCAGGAGCACTTCCTAATTCATTCTGTGAGGCCAGCATTACCCCCAAAATCAAAACCACCTAAAGACATGAGAAAGGAGAATTACAACCAGTATCTCTCAAAAACATATTGCAAAAATCCTCAAAAGCCAGGTATGGTGGTTCACGCCTACAATCCCGGCAGCTGGGAGGCCGAAGCAGGAAAATCATGAGTTCAAAGCCAGCCTCAGTAATTTAGCAAGGCACTAAGCAATGCAGTGAGACTCTGCCTATAAATAAAATATTAAAAAGGGGCTAGGATGTGGCTCAGTGGTTAAGCACACCTGGGTTCAATCCCTGGTACCAAAAACAAATAAAAAACCTCAACAAAATATTAGCAAATTGATTTCAGCAATGTATAAAAACATTTATAACCAAAGTGGGATTTGATCTATGCATACAAAGCTAATTCAATATTTGAAAGTCAGTCAATATACTATGTTTTATCTAGACTAAAGAGAAAAAACATACAATAATATCTATAGATGCAGATAAAACATTAACACAATCTGGTACCCATTTATGACTTAAATAGCTCTCAGCAAACTATCAATACAGGGGAATTTCCCCAATTTTTACTAACATACAAAATACCTCCAACTAACATTGTGCTTAATGAAAAAAATTACATGCTTTCCCCCTAAGATTGGGAAAAAGCAAAGCTGCTACCCTTCACAACTCCTATTCAACATCATATTGGAAGTCCTAGTGGGTCCAATAAAATTAAATAAATAAATAAATAAATAAATAAATAAAAGGTATATAGATTGAGAAGAAATAAAACTGTCTCTATTCACAGATGACATTACTGTCTACATACTAAACCCCAAAGATTGGTAAAAACTCTAAACTAATGAGTGATTATAGCATGATTGCAGGAAACAAGGCTAGTATATAAAAGACAGTTCCTTAGCCAGGCATGGTGGCGCACGCCTGTAATCCCAATACTTGGGAGGCTGAGGCAGGAGGATCACGAGTTCAAAGCCAGCCTGTGCAATAGCGAGTCACTTAGCAACTCAGTGAGACCCTGTCTCTAATAAAACACAAAAAAGGGCTGGGGATGTGGCCCAGTGGTTGAGTGCCCCTGAGTTCAATCCCCAGTACCAAAAAAAAAAAAAAAAAAAAAAAAAAAAGTTCCTTACACACAAATCAGCAATGAATAATTAGAATTTGGACTGGGCGTTGTGGCTCAGTAGTAGAATACTTGCCTAGCATGAGTGAGGCCCTGGGTTCAATTCTCAGCACCACATAAAAATAAATAAATAAAACAAAGGTATTGTGTCCAACTACAACTAAAAAATAAAAAAACATAATCGAAGAAAGAAAGAAATTGGTAAATTGTTTTATTAAAATTTAAAAACTTGTTCTCTGCGAAAAGTGCAAAAGCCTCAAAACAACAACAACTACTACAACCAACTTGGGAATCAATCTAACAAAAGAAGTAAAGGGCCTCTACAATGTAAACTACAAAACACCAAAGAAAGAAATTGAGGAAGACCTTAGAAGATGGGAAGACTTCCCATGTTCTTGAACAGGCAGAATTAATATTGTCAAAATGGCTATACTACCCAATGCACTATACAGATTCAATGACATTCTACATAGAAATAGAAAAGGCAGTCATGAATTTCATTTGGAAAAATAAGAGACCCAGAATGGCCAAAGCAATTCTTAGTAAGAAAAGCAAAGCAGGAGGCATCACAATACCAATAGTAGAATGAAATTTAACCCCTGTCTCTCACCCTGCAAAAAACTCAAAGTAGATCAAAGACCTAGGAATTAGACCAGAAACCCAGCACCCACTAGAAGAAAATGTAGGTCCAACACGCCAGCATGTCAGCTTTGGAACTGACTTCCTTAACAAGACTCCTAAAGTGCAAAAAAGTAAAATCAAAGCTCAATATATGGGATAGCATCAAACTTCTTTGTAGTAAAGGGAACAATCAAGACCATGAAGAGAGAGCCTATAGAATGGGACAAAATCTTTACCACCTGCACCTCAGGGTGTTAATTTCCAGGATACACAAAGAACTCAAAAAACTTAAACCAAAAAACAAATAACCCAGTCAATAAATAGGCAAAGGAGTTGAACAGACACTTCTCAAAAGAAGAAATATGAATGGTTAACAAATATATGAAAAATGTTCAACATCTCTAGCAATTAGAGAAATGCAAATTAAAACTACACTGAGATTGTACCTCACTCCAGTCAGAATGGCAATTATCAAGAATACAAGTAACAATAAATGTTGGTGAGGATGTGGGGAAAAGGGTACACTCATACATTGCTGGTGGGACTGCAAATTGGTGCAACCATTCTGGAAAGCAGTATGGAAATTCCTCAGAAAACTTGGAATGCAACCACCATTTGACCCAATCATCCCACTCCTCAGTATATATCCAAAGGATTTATAATCAGCATACTACAGTGATAAAGCCACGTCAATGTTTATAGCAGCACAGTTCACAATAGCTAAGCAATGGAGCCAAACTAGGCACACTTGAACAGATGAATGGATAAAGAAATTGTGGTATATATACAAAGTGGAGTATTACTCAGCCATTAAAAAGAATGACTTTATGACATTTGCCAGTAAATGGATGGATGTGGAGAATATATCATGCTGATTGAAATAAGCCAGTCCCAGAAAACCAAAAGTGAAATGTTTTCTCTGATATGTATGAGCTGACCCACAATGGGGTAGGGGATAGAAGTTCAGTAGATTAGATAAAGGGAAGGGTGGGGGATAGGAAAAGGAAAAATGGTGGAATGAATCTGACATAATTTTCCTATGTACGCATATGAATACACCACAGTGAATCTCACTATCATGTACATCCACAAGAATGGGGTCCTAATTAAAATGAGATATATTCCATGCTTGTATAATTATATCAAAATGGATTCTATTATAATGTATAACTAAAAAGACCAATAAAAATAAAAAAAAAAAAAAAGAAAATAGACTGTATGATACTATAATGGATATATGTCATTTTATATTTGTCCAAAGCCTTAGAATATATGACAGGGAGAGTAAACCCTAATGTAAACTATGGGCTTTGGGTGATTTTGATATGTCAGTAGAGGTTCACTAATTGTAACAAATGTGCTATCCTGATGGGAGGTACTGATAATGGGAGAGGCTGTTTATGTGTGGGGGCAGAGGGTATACAGGAAGTCTCTTTACCTTTTCCTAAATTAATCTGTGAGACTAAACTACTCAAAAAAATATGTCTTGCCGGGCGCGGTGGTGCACGCCTGTAATCCCAGCACTTTGGGAGGCTGAGGCAGGAGGATCGCGAGTTCAAAGCCAGCCTCAGCAATGACGAGGCACTTAGCAACTCAGTGAGACCCTGTCTCTAAATAAAATACAAAAAAAATAAAGAATAAAAAGGGCTGGGGATGCGGCCCAGTGGACGAGTGCCTCTGAGTTCAATCCCTGGTACCAAAAAAAAAAAAAAAAAAAAAAAAAAAATGTCTTTAATAAAACAAAAAATGTTTAAAAATATTTTTACTCTGTAAATCATCATTTTAAATGTTTAATAAAGCTGCAGATTACAATAAGGAAGAATATTTAATATTCAGATGGACTTTGTTTCTATTGGTTTTTCTCACTTGATTTTTATAAAGTCAAATGGAAATTTCAAAGAAGTAAACAAAAATTTTTGGAATGGAGATATTCTAATTGACTTAATTGAAAAGAAATGTCAATAGTTGTTTAGATAGTCTGTTCAAGCTACATAAGCAATACAAATGTGTTCTCATTGAAATTTGTTTACATGAGTACTTATGCTAGAGTTTTAACTTGTAATTGAAATTGATTAGCATCACATAAAACTTATTTTATTAAAAGCAAAAAAAATGAGAAAGAAAATGAATAAAACTAGCTACAGACTGGGGAGCACATTTGCAAAACACTCAATAAAGGACTTGTATCCAAAACATACTAAGGACTCTTAAAAAAAGTCAACAACAAGAAAACAACAAACCCAATTTAAAAATGGACAAAAGATCTGAACAGGAACCTTACCAAAAAACATATACTGATGGCATATAAGCATATGAAAAGGTGCTTATATCCTGTGTCCTTAGGGAAATACAAATTAAAACAGCAATGAGATACTATCTATCTATCACACCTCTATCAGAATGGCAAAAGAAAGAAAACCAACAATCTCAAGTGCTGACGAAGTGAAGCAATAGGATACTCATTGATTATCAGTGGGAATGCAGAATGTTTTGGCTACTTTGGCACCATATGGTAGCATCTTTTTTTTTTTTTTTTTTTTGGCTTTAGTTGTACACAATGCAATGCATTTATGTTTACGTGGTGCTGAGGATCGAACCCAGGCCGTTCACGTGCTAGGCGAGCACTATACCCCTGAGCCACAACCCCATCCCACCTTCTGAAACTAAACATGGTCTGATCAGATATTCTGGCAACCACCCTCCAAAGTATTCATCCAATTGAGTTGAAAACTTACATCCCTACAGAAACTGCACTTGGATATTTATCAGGTTTATTCATAATTGCCAACAACTGGAAGCAACCAAGACATAATTAGTAGGAGACTGGATAAACAAATTGTGGTACATCCAGACAATGGAATATTATTATTCAGCACTAAAAAGAAGTGAACCACCAAGACTCACTGTGACATAGAGAAGCCCTAAATCCAAAGCTAAGTGAAAGAAGCCAGTCTCAGAGGCTACATACTATATGATTCCAGTATGACATTCTGGAAAAGGCAGAACTATGGAAACTAAAAAGATCAGTGATTCAATAGCTAAGCTCTGGAACCAACCTAGGTGCCCTTCAACAGATCAATGGATAAAGTAAATGTGGTATATATACACAATGGAATATTACTCAGCCATAAAGAAGAATGCAATTATGGCATTTACCAGTAAATGGATGGAACAGGTGGAAGGGAGAAGGGGGAGAAAGGTGGATATGTATATTATGTATTTGTCAAAATCCACAGAATCTTATAACACAAAAAGTCAACCCTAATGTAAATTGTGAACTTCAGTTAATAATAATGTATCAGTAGTGTTTCATTAATTATAATAAATGTGCCACAGTAATGCAAGATGTTAATAATAGGAGAAAATGTGGTGAGGGGCAAGAGATATATAGGAGCTATATACTCTCTACTTAACTTTTCTGAAAATCTAAAGCCCTTCCAAAAAATAAAGTTCATTGATTTTAAAAACCACCACCCCTAACAACCAAGGGCTTTGAAATTTTAAAAAGAAAGAGAAAGAAAAAGAAAAGAAAGTGTATTCTTTTTTTAAAGTAAGGCTGGGGGTATAGATCAGTCGTACCAAATATGCTTAGCATATGTGAGGCCCTGGGTGAATCCCCAGCACCAAAATAAATAAAATAAATCAGCAACAGCCAAAGGCTTTGAAATAAAAAAGAACTGTAGTCATATCTTCTTCCTGCTGCTTTCCAGTTGAGTTTCTGTATTTTCTTTGTTTACAAATGGGAATGATAAATATCTACTACACAGAGTTGTTTGAGGACTAACAACAATCTAAAAACATGAAAACTAAAATCCCCGGCATTGCTCAAGATCATTGATTACATTTCTCCACTTTCTATTATTTTGTTCCCAAAACATCTCTGATGGGAAGCGTTCCTTCTTCTCCGTGTCCACTCTCACCTCTTCCTTTCCTGGATTGGTATGTGTCATTCCTCTGCATACGAATCCTTCAGTGGATCCCCATTGGAAGTTCAGGCTCCTGTCCTGCAAACAAGACCTTGATCTGGTCTCACAGTGACAGTTCCCACAGGGCCAGGCTTGCTTTCTCCTCTGGGCCTTTGTACATACTGTGCCCTCTGCTGAGAATATCCTTCTACCCTCTCTTTTCTCAACATCACCCTATAATTTCCCAGGCCATGTCCATCACCTCATCTCCCCACACCCTGTGCCTAGTTCTGGTTGTGCTTATCCTTGAAGGTATCTTATTTATATGCCTTTTTGCCTCCTAGATTACAAGCTCCTGAGGGTAGGAGCCCATGTGAGGACATCAGGTTTCTGAGTGCTCAGATTCTCAAATAGTTCCTCCAGAGCACTCTGGGTAGGGGGGAGAAGAGCATACCCTGCCAGCAGCTCTCTCCAGCATGAATAGTCTCTAAGTTCTCTCCTTCTTTTTTTTGGGGGGGGGGGTGCTAGGGATTTAACCCGAGAATGCTCTACCATTGAGCCACATCCCCAGCCCTTTTTATTTTATTTTGAGACAGGGTCTTACTAAGTTGCTTAAGGCTTCACTAAGTTGCCGAGGCTGACCTCAAACTTTGAAGACTCCTGCCTCAGTCTCCAAAGCTGCTGGAATTGCAGGCATGTACCACCATGCCCAGCTCTCCTCTTATTTTTAAAGTTTTGAATTCTGTACTATAAACATGAGGAGCTGGGGATATTGCTCAGTCGGTAGAGTGCTTGCCTTGCATGCACAAGGCCCTGGGTTTGATCCCCAGCACCACCACCAAAAAAATATATGTGTGTGTGTGAGTGTGTGTGTGTGTATAGTATATATATATATACTATATATATATATATATATATGTATACATATGTGTATAGTATATATATATATATACCATAAACATGTGTTGTTTTGATACAGTCTTTCTCATCTCTTTTAAGTACATTTATTGTTCCAGGAAGATACACTGTCAGGTTTATACTGTGACTTTGAATACCCAGCTTTTAAAATTTTTTTTAGGTGCCAGGGATTGAACTTAGTGCCACTCGATCACTGAGTCACATCCTGAAGTCCTAGTTTGTATTTTATTTAGAGACAGGATCTCACTGAGTTGCTAAGTGCCTTGCTGTTGCTGAGGCTGGCTTTGAACTTGAGATCCTCCTGTTTCAGCCTCCCAAGCCACTAGAATTACTGGAGGGCACCGCCATGCCCAGCAAATACCTGGACTGGGACGCCCACTTTGAAAGGCCTGGACTTAGTGGATTTAGGGACAATATTATTTTGAAATCACAATAATGACCTCTATCCTGTGCTGGAGACTGATAGAAAAGTTGGATGCAAGTTTTCACTGTAGTTCTCAGAACAATCTGATGAGATTTCGCCTTTATGTGGGGCTTACATAGACAGTGGAGTGCCAATCAGCGACAAGCCTGTGCCTGCAGATGTTGGTCTCATTTCAGTGGCCCTCCCTCTCTGTCCCTGAGTCTTTCTGATCTCCCAGCCTAACAGGCAGAAATTTAGAGGCAGCCAAGTGGGTTGGAAAGAATTCAAACAAGAAAAGTAAAAAGAACAGATTTTTTTCCTCCTTGAATTCATGAAACTATGATAATTCAGATGAAGCTAAATAGTAAAAACACAAGTCAAATATTAAAATAGGAGCCGGGCGTGGTGGCAGACGCCTGTAATCCCAGCACTTTGGGAGGCTGAGGCAGGAGGATCGCAAGTTCAAAGCCAGCCTCAGCAATGGCAAGGCACTTAGCAACTCAGTGAGACCCTGTCTCTAATAAAATACAAAAAGGGCTGGGGATGTGGCCCAGTGGTCGAGTGCCCCTGAGTTCAATCCCTGGTTCCAAAAGGAAAAAAATATATATATTAAAATAGTAGGAACAGTAACTGATGTTTTTATAACCTTTCAACAAATATCCTGTCCTACATGGTGGCAGTATTCATTGATCTTCCCATCAGTCCAAAATATACATTATTATGGCTATTTTAAGAGTTAAGGAAACAGATTGTGTCTATAATTCCACACCTAGCAAGTAGAAGAGCTAGTTACTTGGACTTCAGTCTTACCACTCACTCTTTCTACTGAAGAAAGGCAAGGCTTCACTGAAAAGAGAAGGTGAGTTTTAGAGTCAATTTTCTATTTTTGCCTGTCAGAAATGAAAATGATATACTGAAATAAAAATGATATACAGAAATTAAAATGAAAATGATATATTTCCCCAAAGGCACAGAAGGCTTTGGCCAAATGCTTTTTGTAAGGCTTCTGCCATACAAACCTGTTAATGGATCCATGTGAGATATAATGGCTTATTAATGAGGATTTGGAACAGTGGTAGAGAAGAGATAGTTATGTATTTGTTTATTATCTAATCATCCCAGGAAGATTCTTTGTAGTATCCAGACACCAGCTCTTTTTATTCAAGTTCAGGAACCATCTCTTTCTATTTATTATTGTCGGATGCTTTGTTCTTGGAAAGTTTTATATCCTACCATGAGAAACAGGTAGCACTGCTGTGGCCTTTTAAAAGGAACCTGTTTTATAGAAACAGGGTAGATCTTGTCTCTCCGATTCTCCAGCATCATTTGTTTCAGCTGGTGACATCATTGTTCAGGTGCTGCATTATCTTTTTTTTGGTACTGGAGATTGAACTCGGGGGCACTCCACCACTGAGCCACATCCCAGCCCTATTTTGTATTTTATTTAGAGACAGGGTCTCACTGAGTTGCTTAGGGCCTTGCTAAGTTTCTGAGGCTGCCTTTGAACTTGGGATCCTCGTGTCTCAACCTCCCAAGCTGCTGGGATTATGGGCGTACACCATCGCATCCAGGTGCATTATCCTTCTGATGCGCAGGAATATTGGCTTCCAGTGACTGTCAAATATCATGGCAGCTTTGTTGATGGTGACCACAAATGCAAAGGGAGATGGGAGTTGAGCTGCGTTTTCTGGTTGTGTTAAATTTGTCATTGGAATTTGGATGTGGGAATACAGAGCAGCACATCTTCCAGCCATGTGCTCTCTTGGGCTCTTTCAGCCCCACATGCCTGGATCTAAGAGCAGCACTGGTTTAGAGGATTATATAAAGCTAGATTGCACAATTAGACCCACTGTCAGACACATAGCTTATGCTCAATAGATGTTAATTCCCCTGTTCTTTTCACTACCACCCAGGAAGAAGATGTCTTCATTTTTAAAGAAATGAAGCATAGAAACAAAATTTTGAGTTGGAGTAGTTACAGCAGGCCCCCAATGGAGAGTCCCTGTGAGAATTCTCCATGCAGCACAGGCTCAAGCACTGGGAGAGCTTCCTGGAGAGCATCTTCCCAGCCACAGTGAAGGCCAGAGACAAGGGTAAACCATAGTAATGTCAGCCCCAGAATCACTGATGAAACAGGAAAGCGGCCTAGTTTGATGGAGCGTGTGTGGTACCCAGCAGCCCATGCAGAAAGCAGGGCCTCCAAAGCTCAGAAATGCCACAAATTCCAGATGGTTCCAATCAAGCAGTTCTCTTCTCTAATAGTAAGAGAGGACATTTGACAGTGCTTCAGAGCTTATCACAAGTCGCTGGGAGTGGGGTAAGAGTTGTTAGAAACCCAGGTCTACACTGGGGGCCACATAGAACAGAGGGCCAGTGGTGTCAGAGTGGAGTGGAGTGGCACAGCCCAGTTGTGGATGGAGGAAGACAGTGAGAACAGTGCAAGAAAAGCCAGTTAATGAACCTGTCAAATCAAGGTGACCAAATGAGTTTTGGCCAGCATTTTGTGTGGTACTTCTATACTCTGTGACATGTGTGCTATGCTAAATCTACATAGTCTAGAACAGAAAGATACTTAAACGGGTAATCACTAACCAGTGGCCTGGCATGGTGGTGCATGCCTGTCATCGCAGCAACTTGGGAGGCTACAGCAGGAACATCGCAGGTTCAAGGCCAGCCTTAGCAACTTAGTGAGATGCTGTCTCAAAAAAACAAAAGCAAAAAATGATCTAGGGATGTAGCTCAGTGGTAGAGCAGCTCTGGGTTCAGTCCCCAGTACCACCAAACTGCAACAGTGACTCTTCAGTGTATGGAGTGCCCAGCAAGTCCTGATCTCTGTTGTATCTCTAGCCCCAGGGCCGTGTCTGGCACATCCCAGGACTGTTGCAGTTAGCATGAATTGAGTGATGACTGGATGCCAGCATTGTACTAGGTGTCAGCACTTTATTGTCAACATAATTCTCCCAACAACTTTGTGAAGTAAGCACTAGCATAATCCCAGTTTTAAAGATGTAGAAAGTGAGTGCTCAGAGCAGTTCCATGACCTGCTCCAAATCACACAGCTATACAACCAGGATGAAAATCCAAGCACAGTGACTTCATTGCCTGTGGATATTTGTTGAATGAATGAATGTGAGGAAGGAAAGGAAGGAGATGGGAGAGGAAGGGCAAGAGCAAGCTGAGGTACAAGACTGTTCTCATTACTTGGGATCCATAGGTGGGATGGACTGGTGCTACTTGTGGGGAGGAGTGTCATGGAGTGTTCCTGAAGGACATGGGCTTGAACTCCTGTGCTAGATCCTTCTCTTTCCCATCTTCTCAAGGACATTCCCTCTGCAACTGTCCCATCTCTACTGCAGCAGGAGTTTTTCTTATTCTAAGTAGCTTATAAATATGCTAAAATATTTCAAAATCTCGAAAAAATCCTGTGTTTGCCCTGCTTCCCCCTCTGGCTATTGCCACATTTCTCTGTTTCCTTTTATAGGAAAATTCCTAAAAATAATCTATATTTTATGACTCCCTGTTTCTCTCCTGTTTTCTCTTAAATCCAGTAGAATCAAGAGTTTCACTCCCATACACTGAAAGAACAGATCTCCTCAAGGTCAGCAGTGGTCCCTCCGTAGCTGAGTCCTGCAGACAGGCCTCGGCCACGCCTTACCAGGCCTACCGCCATGTTTAACGGGGTTGGTCCCTGTATCCTTCTCCAGACACGCCTGTCCCTTGGCAGTATCACACTCTCTCCTGGTTATTTCCTTCTGTCTCATCAACAGCTCCTTCCGCCTCCTGCAGCATTGCTTGTCACTTCTCCGGTGTTGATCCTTCAGATGCACACATGGTCAGGGCACCCGCGCTACCTGTGATTGAATCCCGATGTGACGTGCTCAGAGCCTCCCTGTCGTGGCCACCTGTATCTGCCACCTCTTCTTTCACGTAGCACTCGTGGTGCTTTGGAGCATGGCCATCCCTCCAAACATGCCTTCTCACCACATCCTCGCCAGATCCTGGGAATTACAAGCATGGTTCCCATTGCACATGAGGAAGCTGAGAATCAGATTTTCCATCACTTGCCCAAGGTGTCACAGGTTGTCAGTGTTCTCTGTGACAGATTCCGATTCCAGATCTGACGTTCTTTCCATTTACAACCCATTGTTTGTCCTCAAACTCAGCCCTTCTGAGTGAGGTGGGATAGTGGAAGTGGGGTTCCAGTCTGACTGTCTGGATTTCCTCTTGAGAGTGTGTGGTTCATAGTCTTCAGCCCCAGGGCTTGATAGTCATGTTGGCAACACAATGGGTGCCCTTACTGGTTGAAATGCTAAGTCTCCCCAAATGAAAGGCCAGCTGCAGAGTAGGAGAAGAACAAGGGCCGAATGATCTGGTCAGACATCTGTGGGGCCTCCTGGCATTTGGAGTGTGAGTGCCTTAGAGAAACTAACTATTCTGGCCTGAGGGAGTTGGCAACCATTAATCTTGGTGGTTTTGACCGCTGACTGCCCCAGAGGTCCCAGACTGCTGTATGACTCAGAATCCCCAACACTCCCCCTATTCTTCTCTCACTGGGACAGTCAGGAGGCCATTTCTGAAGCATTTTAATTTGGTAATAATTGACATGGCCCACTGTGCCCAGAGATGCTTTCTGAAGGAGGGGTTGATTAGCACTCACCATCCCTGTTCCACTGCCTTGCACTGCCATGGGAAGAGTCGTACCCTCCAGTGCCCTGCTGGGTCCAGGCTTCCCCCACCCCGGCTGGCCAGCACCCTCTCCTCTCCATCTTGGGTAAACTGATCCCAGAAGACTTGAGCTGTCCTACAGCCCTTCTTCTTCAAGCACCTTCCAAGAGCTGAGGGTACACACTACAGAAAAGGAATGTTAGCCAAAGCTTTGTCTATTGTGCACGTTGTCCTACAGTCAGGAAGGGCAGCTGCCATCCACCTTCTCTGTGAAACTTTCTGGAATTCAGAAAGACCACAGGAACTTACAGTACAAGATGAACAAGTGAACAGTGGGGTGGGGTGAGGAGACAGGCCATGAAGAGATCTAAAGTGCCACACCCTTGTGTACATACTTCCAAAGAGCAGGGTGAGGCTTTCTTGACCCTCTTCTCTACTCATCTCTGGCCGTGTCAACTGCTCCTGTGCTGGCACTGGGCACTGTTCCATCCCCTGTGATCACATTGCTGGTAATGTCATGTGAGTAGCTCCTGCACTGGTGCTAAAGAGAAGCTGGTGCAAATGCACCCTGCCCCTTCCCATAAAGGGGAATGATCTTGGTAAGGTCCTTCATCTTTCTGAACCTCATATGTAAATGAATAATGCGTAGCACCCACTTAAGCAGTCTAGAATGTTATAATCACTGTGCCTCGTCTCAGAAGCTTTCAGAAAATTCAGTAATTGCACTGAGGTTATATTTCATTTCCAAAACACAGTTGTTTACATAAGAAAATACTGTTTCTCTCCTGTTAAAACTTTTGACTTTCTTTTGCCTATCAAATAAAGTCCCAGGTTGTCACTCAGCATTTGCATTTGCGTTTCAGGCTTTGAATTTCGTTGTTAGGGAAAGCTTAAAAATGTAGATTTCTAGGAGCTGGAGTTGCAGCGCAGTGGTAGAGCACTTGCCTAGCACTTGTAAAGCATTGTGTTTGATCCTCAGAAAATAAATAAATAAAATAAAGATATTTGTCCATCTACAATGAAAAATAATTTTAAAATGTAGATTTCTAGAAGAAATGACATGGGTGCAGATGAGTTTGTCTCTATTCAATGAACAATTGCTTGTATAAGGACCTGAACTAACCCCCCAGGGGTGATTCAGACATGACAACTACAGGCAGTAGCATCAAATTTCTGGCTGTCCAAGACAAGTACCACCCCCCATACCCACCCTACAGTCCCTGCAGGGTGCAGTGCTGATGGCCATCTTGCCATCAAGTCCAGCCAAGCAGAGTAGCTGGGCACCAGAGAGTTGGCAGAGGGCCCAAGGGTGGGAGCGGAAGTGGGGTGGAACTCAAAACTGGCAGCCAGCCAGGCTCATTCAGGTGCCCCAGCAGAAAAGACCTCTAACCCTAGCAGTCACTGAGCCCTTTCACTGAAGATGTCCTGGTCATCTTTAGACTGTGTAGGGCCAAGCCTTGGTGGAGGGTTGTGACTCCAGCCCCACAGTGAACACATAAGGACATTGAAATCCAGCAATGTCGGGTGGCACGGCTGTAGTCACATAGTGGCAAGGCCAGGGCTGGAACACAATCTTTTGAAAAGTATTCCACTGTCTGTGGCTTATGGCTTCCTGAGGTTGCCTTGCCTGCCGTTCAGAGCGCAGGGTCTGTCAGGATCCTCAGACAGTTACTCTGTATGCCCATCTCTATGCAGGGTGTTGGGGAAGGAGATGTTAAATCAGACTCTGATCCCAGGAATCTGCAATATGGTGAGGGAGGGGTACTTCCTGTGGCAGTGCAGGTGGAGGTGAGTGTGTGATGTGGAGAAGCGCTTGGCCCACTCAGCGGGTCAGGGAGTCCCTGAGTACGGCAGGAACATGCCGGGAGGCATGAGCCAGGAGGAAAAGAACAAGGAATAATTACAGGCAGAAAACAGAAGGCTCTACTAAAAAGTTGGTCGAGGGTTAGATCAGTAGCCCAATAACACACATTTATTGTGTCTATATTCCAGGCTACCATGGGTAACCACTGATAACCACTGGGGGTATCATAGTGTGGTGCAGAGGGTGCAAGCAGAGGAAGCTGGCCATGTGGGGACCTATCAGGAAGGCAGAAAGGGCAGTGCCTCTGGCTATGTGGAAGCCTCAGCAGCCCTCCACACCCAGTCCTGGAGCCTGGATAAGGTTCTCATTTCCTTGGCATCAGGCTTGTTACAAAGAATCAGTGTGGAACCAAGTATGTTCCTTCTACAGATTCCATCAAGAGACCTTGCTTATTGATCCGTCTGTTCCCTTAGGGATTTGGGGTTTTTCCACCCCTAAAACCTTAGTGTGGAAAAGGGCCTGAAGTGCTGATTGTAGTAAAGAAAGCTTTATTCAAGGTTTTAGGCCCTGCAGCTCTTCATGAGTTAATAGCCCAGTGACTGTTCAGTGCCTGGCAGGCAGAGTGACTTTCCTCCTCTCCCTACAGGCCTGCTGAGTTAGCCACCAAGTACGCCAACTTTTCAGAGGGAGCCTGCAAGCCGGGCTATGCTTCAGCCCTGATGACCGCCATCTTCCCCCGGTAAGTGCTCTCTTTCTTCTGCTGCCTAGACAGCCTGGGTCATGGCCCAGGAGTCAGAAACTTGGCCCCACACAGTAGTTCATGTTCTCCAGAGGAAACAAGATTCTGCTCTAACTTCCCGCCTGTGTCCAGCAGTCTCCAGTGCCTGGAAGGGACTGACCCCCCACTCTGTGCCTTGCTGTGACTCACCCCCACCCTGCACTCGGCAGTGCAGCTTGTTTCAAGGAAGGGAGGGAGGAGACAGGACCTACGTGGTCGCCCCACAGAAGCCAGGCATCCCGAGCAGCCAGGCAAGGCTGCCAAGTGGAGATACATCCGTAGTCTTCCTACCAGTGGCCAAAGCTGGGACCCACTAACTGGCCAAATAAAGTAGGGAACAAAGTAACTTCTGAGGCTGTCCAAGATTTGGACACCTTCCCTCTCTGTCCATTTGCATTCTGGAACTTCTGGTTCCCTTGTTGTTGGGCTTACTGAAGGAATCTGTGCCTAATCCAGGGAGTTCCTTGTACCAAATGCCACTGACAGACCTCGCTTACTTTGCAACCTTTCTTTCTTTCCTGAAAGCCTTGGCATGGAAAAGGGACTGTAAAAGCTAGGATTGTATTGTCTTATTCCAGAGTGCCTTGAGATTGTGTCATTTAGTTCCTTCAGAAAGTGAAGGGAGCTCTGACTCGCAGTGAGGCTGCGCAGGACCCTCCAGGCATTGAGATGTAGCATTTGGATCACCAGAGGAGTTCTGGGGGTGACTCTGCTCACTGGAGGACGTACTTGCCTCCGTCCTTTGAAGGCTGAGATTAGTGCACACAGTGTGCTTGCAAAGGAATGCTGAGCAAGTGCTGCCCCAAAGAAGTCCAGGATACCTGGTTGTAAGCTCCTTCTCTTGTCCAGTGTGAGCAATTCCGGCTTAGCTCCTGGTATAAAGCAGAGGCTGTGCTGCCCAGTACTCTGTCCGGCATCGGCTTTCTGAATTGACTCCAAATACTCTGTGTTCTCCAGCTGTTTATTGAGCACCTCTGAAGTGTCTGGCATCGTGTTTTATATTCTGTATTTTTGCAAGCCTTCATAACCCTGTCCCCTGGCCCAGATACCTGTGAGTTTTCCTTAACCTGTAAATAGATTTCTTCTACTTTCCTAATTGAAAATAATACAAGCATGTGGGGAAAAAACTTAAACAATACCAAAGGATATATACTGTCCCTTCAGACCCCTTTCCCAGAGACAGCTAATATTAACATAATTGGGAACATACTAGATTTATTTTTCTGTACCTTGATTTTTACTGCTAAAAATACGTTAGAGATTATCCTAATACTAACATGTATGGCTCCATCTCTCTTTCTTCTTTATTTTCCTTTCTTCTTTTTGGTGCTAGGAATTGAACCCAGGGCCTTGCACATGCAAAGCATATGCTCTATCACTGAGCTACACTCCAGCCCCCTTCGTATCATTTTTAAATGATTATATAATCTACAATTGCATGGATGTATCAATTTATTAAAAGTAAGGTTTACTGAAGTTTAATTTATATACAGTAAAATTCACCCTTCAGTGTAGTCCTGTAACTAGTTCCATTGATAAACGCATACTTTATATAACAGTTAGTAGCATATTTTTCTCATCCTGAAAGTTCCCTGTGCGCCTTTGTGGTTTATCCCTCTCCTGCCTCCAGTCCCTGGCAACCACTGATCTATTTCCTGTCCCTGTAGTGTTTCATATAGTATGTAACATTTTGAGTCAGCTTCTTTGTTTTAGGGGAATGCATTGGTAATTCATACATGTGCTGTGTGTTCTTATTTGTTCTCTTTTATGGCCGAGTAGTATTCCATTATGTGACTGTCACACAGTCTTTCTACTGAAAGGTCAAAAGACATGCAGGTTAATTATAATTTGGGGCAATCATAAAGCTTCTATAAATATAATAGTGCAGGGTTTTGTGTAAAATGTATTTTTTAAGTAAAATCCTAGGAGTGTGATGGCTAGTTCCTAAGTAAATGTATGACTATAAGAAACTGACAGGGCTGGGGCTGGGGCCTAGCGGTAGAGCGCTCGTCTCTCATGTGTGAGGCCCTGGGTTCGATCCTCAACACCACATAAATAAAATAAAGGTATTGTGTCCACCTACAATTTTAAAAAAAAGAAAGAAAGAAAGAAACTGCCCAACTGTTTTTCAAAGTGATTGCAATGCTTTGTTCTCCCACCAGCAGTGAATGAGCGTTCCAGTGTCCCTACGTCCTTGCCCTCAGTGTTTTTTACTTTCACCATTCTAGTGGGTTTATATTGATTATCTCACTGTGGTTTTAATTTGCATTTTACTAACGACTGAAAATATTAACGATCTTTTCATGTTGTTATTTTCTTTATGGAATTGTCTATTCCAATCTGTTGCTGTTTTTTAGTTGGGTGTTTGTCTTATCGAATTCTAAGAGTTCTAAATATTTTGGATAGAAGCCCTGTGTAAGACAAGTGATTTGCAGATATTTTTTTGTCTTTCTTTTCATTCTCTTACCCATGTCTTTCACAGAGCAGAAGTTTTTAATCTTGATAAGGTCTAATACATCCAGTTTTTTGTGGATTGTGCTTTGAATGTTGTATCTAAGAAATCTTTCCCTAATTCAAGGTTGAAAGGATTTTTCTTGTTTTCTTCTAGAATTTTTTAAGTTTAGCTCTGCGTTTAAGGGCTATGACCTATTTTGTGTTAATTTTTGTATCTAGTAAAATGTAATATGAATGTTCATGTGTTCCAGACCCTGTATTGAGCACTGTCCTTTCCCCATTGAATTACCTTGGCACGTTTGTTGAAATGGGTTGAACATTTGTGTGTGGGTATTCCATTGTTCTTTGCCCATCCCTGCACCAGTATCATGCACGACATGTACAGTCACGTCTTCTGTTACTAAAGACAGTCTTATTTCTTCCTTTCCTATCCAGAGACCTCTTCTTTTCTTACCCTACTGCACCAGGTAGACTCCAGTGTAGTATTGAATGGGCATGATTGATTATATCATTGGCTGTTCGTGATTAATTCAGCCTTCAGCCCTTCATCCATCCCTGGAAGTTAGGCCTAGCATTGGTATCTTTTCTTTCTTATCCCAAATCCATCTGATAAGAGGGTTATCATTTTAGATGCCTGGGAATGTGTGTATAATCAGAATATACTTTGTGTGATTTGAATACTTCTAATACTTTCAAATTGATTGAGATCTGAGTGTTGTGGGATAAAATATAGTCTATCCTGGTGAATGTTCTGTGTGTACTTGAGAAGAAAATATTTCTATTACTGAGCATTCTGTAAAAGAATTAGATAAGGTTGTTTGATAGTGAATGAATCTTGAGGTCTTTATGCTAAGTGAAATAAGCCAGTCTCAAAAGGACAAATATCATGTGATTCCATTTATTTGAGGTACTCGGAGGAGTCAGATTCATAGAGACAAGAAGGAATGGTGATTGCCATATGCTGGGAGGAGGGAGGAGGTGGGGAGTTACCACTTAAAGGATATGGAGTTGTAGTTTCACAAGATGAAAAGGAGTTCTGGATATTAGTTGCACAACAATGTGAAATATACTTAATACTTCTGTATACTTAAAAATAGCTCAGATGGGCTGAGGTTGTTGCTCAGTGGTGGAGCACTTGTGAGGCCCTGAGTTTGATCCTCAGCGCCACATAAAAATAAATAAAGATATATATCATGTCCATCCACAACTAAAAAAAAAAAAAAATAGCTCAGATGGTAAATTTTACGTTACATGTATTTTGTCATCATTTTAAGTGTAAGTTGTTTGTTTGTTTTTCCTTTTATGTATGTATTTTCACCAGGGGTTGAACCCAGAGGGGCTTTACCACTGAGCCACATCCCTAGTCCTTTTTTTTTTTGTGGTGCTGGGGATTGAATCCAGAGCCTTGTGTGTACAAGAAAATTACTCTACCAACTGAGCTATATCCCTAGCCCAACTAGTCCTTTTTTTATATTTTATTTAGAGACAGGCTCTTGTTAAGTTATTTAGGGCCTCACTAAGTTGCTGAGGCTGGTCTCCAACTTGTGCTCCTCCTGCCTCAACCTCCCAAGTCACTGGGATTATAGGCATGTGCTACTGCACCCAGCCCATTTCTTCTTCTTTTTTTTTTTTTTTTTTTTTTTTTTTTTTTGGTACCAGGGATTGAACTCAGGGGCACTCAACCACTGGGCCACATCCCCAGCCATTTTTTGTATTTTATTTAGAGACAGAGTCTCACTGAGTTACTAAGTGCCTCGCCATTGCTGAAGTTGGCTTTGAACTCTCAATCCTCCTGCCTCAGCCTCCCAATTGCTGGGATTACAGGCATGTGCCACCGTGCCCAGCCCATTTCATTTTTTTACATTCATGTTTTCTTCTGCTTTCTTGACCCTGTGGAGCATATTTATAATAACTATTATAATATGCTTGTGTTCTGATTTCATCATGTCATTGGGTTAGTTTCTATTGATTGACTTTTCTCCCTCTGGTTATGGCCTATATTTTTCTATTCTTTGCTTGCCTGGTAATTTTATTTGATTCCAGTTATGTAAATTCTACATTTTCCTGTGCTAAATTTTGTTGTATTTTTTTAAATAGTTCTAGATTTTGGTGGAGCATGTAGTTAAGTTACTTGGAATTGGGGATAGCCCTTTAAAGTTTGCTTTTGACTTTGCTGAGGCAGGTCTTGAGTGGCTTTTTGTCCAGGGCTAATGTATCCCCATTCCTAATGCAGTCCCCTTTGAGAACACTGCCCAGTGCCTTCTGCACCATCAGGTGATTCCTCTCTGGTTTGTGTGAACACAAACACTCTGTGGGTCTCTGTGGACACCAGGAGTTGTTGGCATGCTGCTCCCTGTGGTCCTTTCCTCAGCCTCCAGGCTTCTCCTCAGGCACTCACAGTTCAGTACTTGGCCAAAGATTTGAGGGGACCCCTTTGAAGATCTCCATAGCTTTCTGTGTCATTTGCTCCTCTGCAATAGTCTTCTCCACAATTTCTAGCCTCCTTGGCCTTGCTAAACATTGATCTGTTCCCTCAACTCAGAAAGACCGCTGAGCTCTGGTTATATCCCCATCCATTCAGGCTGGACGCTGTCCCCAGGCAGCAAGCTAAGCAGTTATGGAGCTCACCTCATTTGTTCCCTCTTCTCAGAAGGCAGTTCTGTAGTGCTAGCCAAAGCCTGTTCCCCATGTCTGACTGGTTTTCAAGTCGTCTAAGGTACGAAGACATATCCTGTATCTGGTGTTCCACAATGGCCAGAAGCACAGTCCTCTGGTCCTTGTTTACACATGGCATTCCACGGTACGTGGTGTCCCCTAGTCTAGTTAATCAGTTCCCTGATTTAGGCAATTACCCAACTTCACTATTAGAAATATCACTTCAGTAAATAATTATATTTTCACGTTATTTACCACACATGCAGATTATCTAGAATAAAGTGATATTTCTGGGTCACAAGCTATAGGCATTTATATTTTGAAAGTTATTGGTGGTTGTCCTCCATGGCAGTTTTCGAGTGTACCTATATACACAGTTTATGATAGTGCCTTTCTCTTGTCTTGTATTGTCTTTGCAGTTTTGTTGTTTGTATTTAAATTATTAATCTATCAGGGTATTTTTGTTAGTGGGTTTTTTTTTTTTTTTTTTTTTTTTTTTTTTAGTTTTTGTTTTTGGTGTAAGGAGTGAGGTTGGATTCTAAGATTTTTTTTTTTTTTTTTTTTTTTTTTTTTTTTTTTTGGTGGTACTGGGGATTGAACTCAGGGGCACTAGTCCACTGGGTCACATCCCCAGCCCTTTTTTTTTTTTTTTTTGTATTTTATTTGGAGACAGGGTCTCACTGAGTTGCTAAGTGCCTCGCCATTGCTGAGGCTGGCTTTGAACTCGCGATCCTCCTGCCTCAGCCTCCCAAAGTGCTGGGATTACAGGCGTGCGCCACCGCGCCCGGCTAAGATTTTTTATTAAATATTTTTTTCATGTGAGTAACTAGTATTTCATATTTTTGACCAAAAAAAAAAAAAAACCACTTAAATAAATTCAAGATTTTTATTTATGTAGCATCAGTACTTTGACAGAAAAGGTTCTGGTGCAACTATTTTGACATGACCTAAAAAAAAAAAAAAAAAAAATTAATTAAATCTTTTTTTGTTACCAAATGCAGTGTAAAGCTTTCATTCTCTTCCTAAGCCCTAGTCTTCTGAGCCCATCCAGACACTGACTGTCACCACTGGGCCCAGACTGGGGAGCAGGCACTTTAAGTAGGGGGTGCTAACATGCCACCCTGTCCCCACTACAGAGTCCTTCCTGTCTGAGAAGCCAGCCTGCTCCTCTCCAGACCTTTGTTCTGTCTGCTGGCAAGTGCTCTTTCCCTCCCGTAAGCCTTGCCTGCTTCCTCTGTGAGAGAGATGGGGAGGGAATGGCAGCAGGGTCCAAAGGATTCATCGTACATCCGCTCTGATCCAAACTTTGGATTAGGGCTTTTTATCTTCTTGGTCTCATGGAGTGGAAAGTCTCCCCTTCCTCCCTCTTGCAGTCCCTTGCACATGTGCCCACTTTCCTCATGCTGTACCACTGCAGTACCTCACACATCACTGGTACATAATTATTTACTGGTATATCTTCTTCCATGGTAGGCCATGTAGCACGGAGGCATGGTCTGCCAACCCCTAGAAGAACCTTCAGCACTGAGTAGACACTTCATATTTGTTTTGTGAATAGATGTTACTTTCTGCCCTCTGGATATTAAGAGTCTGAGGGTATGAAAAATGTTGATAGGACGCTTTTAGTGGACAGCTAATGAAGAGAAATAATTATTATGACATATTCTAATATATGCTACATTGGAAAGAGATGAGGTTTGGAGATAGAAAGTTTTCATAGCTTTCTCACTTTACAGGCTATGCAATCTTGGAAAAGTCTGAGCATTGCTTAACTCATTAGTCAAGAAAATGAAATGAGATGATGTATCTTGGCACTATAAATGTTATTAGATCATTGCAGCAGAATTTAATGTTAGGCACTTAACACGTGAATTGTTTCTCAGTGACTTTAAGTATGATTAGATAAGGTGTTTGTTTGTTTAAGGAAGAAATATAGATATCAGAGTAGGTCATAATAAACACCTTAAAGGTTGGCTTAAAGAAGAACTATAATTCATTTGAATATAATTTATTCAGAACCTTAATTGACGCACTCCATTTTCCTAACAATACTTTGCTTCCTACATTTGAGGGTTATTTTGTGCTTTGGTGAAAGTCACGATTAAGTATCATGCCTTTTAGATGGTGACCAGTAGGCCTATGCAGAATGAGTGGCATCTCCAGGCTAAGCCTAGGACGAACAGTTTCAGCAGAAGGCAGAGCTGTAACCCCTGCTGTGGACACACTGCAGAGCAACAGCAGCAGCAGCCAATGATAGCTAATATCATCCTTTGAGTACTTACTTTGTATCAGGTCCTATGCTTGTGAGAGCTTTTCCTCTCTCTCTGTTTTAATCCTCTCATCAATCATAAGAGGTAAGTAGTGTAGTGTGTAAATATGAGGAAATGGAGACAGAAGTGGAGCAACTTGCCTGAGGTCATACAGGAAGTGATGAAACCAACTTTGAACCCAAACATTTGACCACAGAGCACATTCTACCTCCTTTCACAGCTGCTGTTTCATGGGCAGGTGGCTGGTGGCCAGAGTACAGCCTGGTGGTAGCTGATGAGTTGCTGGTGTAGAAATTGCCCCCTTGCCCAGCTCTACAGAGGCAAACCACACTTCTCTTGAGACACGCTTTGATTTAGGAAGGCTGGTGGGTGTGGTGTGCATCTGTGAGTCTCATACTGTTAAGGAATCACCGCGATGGTCCAAGCTGGCTGTGTTCCCTAGAGTGCAAGGATGGCTGCCGAAACCTTGCAGAGCTCTCTGGGGCAGGAAGTCTGGAGCATTGACACAGTCCCAGCTGCCTATTTTGGGACCCTTGCGTGAGAAGATACGGGAGGCCTACTGCACTGCCCAGGGGTTCTGAAAGCATGTGGGCTCGTGGCCAGGTTAGCTGGGTAGCTGGTATCCCCACATTCCAAAGCCCTCCCTCTCTGCCCTTCAGAGAAGAATCCTGGGATTTTTATTACTTCAACACCAAGGAGGTGTGGTAAGATTGAGAGGCATCCTAGCTAAGCTTTGTCCTATACCATAAATTACAGGGAAAGGTAGAGCACGGTCCCTTCCTCCACTTCTGCAGAATCACTGTCCTTTCAGACTGGGAGCAAGATGGACACAGACCCCTCCCTTGCCAGGAGTGTGATAAAGACAGGCTGAGATTGCCTTCTTTACTTCCTCTTGTCCCTCTGACTCTGAATCTGTCATCTAGCCTGTGCTCCTACCCCTCCCCTCCTTGAAGTACTCTTGTCCAGATCAAGAAAACGTATTTCCTGATGAATGCAGGAGGTAGATAAGCCTCTTTTTTGATGCTCTTCCTTCATTATGAAACACACACTCTATTCTCTTTAGTTCTTTGTCCACACGCCCTCCCAGCCCTCCTTTGACCTTTCTGACGATTCCTTCTCAGTCTCTACTGCAGGCAACCTGCTTCTATGCCCGTCCTTAGATACTGGTGTTCACCAGGGTTTCCTGTGGCCCTCCTCTCTTCTGGCTTCACCACTTTGGTTAACACGTGCTGACAACTCTCAACCTTGTTTCTTTGCCAATCTCTAACCTACTTGGGTGACTCAAAAGCATCTCAAACTCAGTGTCCCCTGAGTATTCAATCCTTTGAATCAGTCCATGTTATTTCAGTGCCAGGTAACTAACTATCCATTCTCTACTCTCACCTGAACCAGAAATCTGGGAGCTAGTCTTTTTCCTTCCCCACTCAACTGACTATCCAAGCAGCCATTGAGTCCCGAGGTTGGAGGATCAGGGATCAGCTCCTTCCTCTGAGCCCCAATCCTCCAACCTCGTCCACTCCTCAGGATTCTGAATCTTCCTTCATTCTCTTCCCTGGCTCCTTCATAGTACTACTGAATCATACTCAGGTTTTCCCATCCCCTGAAGATTGCCACATCGACTACTTGCTGTGCTGTACACCTAATAAGAGCTACCAGTTATCAGGGCACCCGTTGTGTGCTGTGGAATCATTCATTCAACAAGGTGCCATACATTTTTCTAGTGCTGGACCTTCAGCATGTCTAATATGCATAAAATCTTTCCCTTCAAAGATCATACATTCTACTGCAGACACAGAGAGCCTGTGGGTAAATGTTACACGGTTGTTGGAACTCTGTGTGTCAGCCACTCTGCTAAACACTGTGTCTTCATGACCTGTCAGCTTTTACACCAGCCTGTGCAACAAGTGCTGTTGTACTCATTTTGTAGATGAGGAAGCTGTAACTCGCTCAGGGCCCAGTAGCAGAGAGTCAGCACTCACCAACCCCACCCGATGCACTGAATCATGGCTCTCAACCATGCGCCTATAGGGGAATGCAGATTCCTTTTGTTCAGAGGGTGTATTAAATATTTTTGGTAGGTAATCCCCGCAGTAAAATCCCTGGGTGGTAGGAAGAGCAGTAGTGTTCAGTAACCAAAGCTTCTCTGCAGAGTGTGCAAGGGTAGCCTGCCTGGGCTGGCAGACTAAATGCCTGTCCTTGACCTGGACTCCAGCTTTAAGCTAGAGGAATTGCCATCTGAGTCCAATTGGTTTCTCTGCCATCCTCCCCCCACCACCACCACCATATGTTCCTTAGCATCACACCTGCTTTTAAACTAAATCTTATTTTAGTTTACCCCTTCTGCTTCTTCCACCATTCAAGGAACTCAGCACCCCAGTACCCTAAACTGCACACCTCATCTCTTTCCTCTTTACTCTCTTCCAGCCCTCATAGGTGGGGCTATAGTGGATGCCCAAAAGTTGTGTTTTCTTTAGGAAAATCTTCTTCCACACTGCTTTGAGCAGGTTAATACTGTCGACTCACCTGTTGAGATTTCCTAGGCTATGACGTTATATGCCGTAGGAGAAGTTCTAGGCTTCTAACTCTTCCTGATGGTATCAGAGTGCATCATTTCTCCTGCCCCAGGTCAGGACCTGAGGAGCTTCATCTCATCCTCCGCTGATTTCTGCCTGAGAGTGAGGCCAGGCTGAAGCCTCAGTAGAATGTCCCACACAGGACATCTGTTGTGTGCTATGGAATCAAAAGTGATACAGACTGGTCTGCAACAAGATATTTGAGAAACTGAGAATAAGGTTTGGAAACATGCATAACAATTAGAGTAAGTTTATGTTGGTGAATCTAATACTTTAAAAATGGGGCTTCATATTTTATATGTGTGCTTATTTTTCTAATGATTTCCTTTATATTTTTTATACAGTTATTATTCTGTGGCAAAATTGAAACTTAAAAATCAAAACCAGCTGGTCCTTCACAGGTGGCTGAGAAGCATTGGGCCACAGTGGAGAGAGCATGGGCTTCAGAAAGAGCAGGGCTGGCTGGGCTTCACCTCTCTGAGCCTCCCTTTTCCACCTGGCTGTCTGCCCCACAGTTAAGGGGGACAATGCTTTGAGACAAAGTGGTAAAGACAGAGGAGACCCCTAAACCAGAGGATTGATGAGAGGGTAGCTGGTGAAGGAGATGGCTGAGCTATCCCAGGAAGCTGGAGCTTCTGTAGCAACACCAGGCACCCTGGTGGAGGCCGCTTCTTCTCTTGAGTCTGAGCCCTGGGCTCCCTCTGGCTGGAGAGCAGGAATCCTGAAGGTGCTCGGAAGTGCAGTCCCTGGGGAGAGCAGGCAGCCAGGCTGCATTCCTGTGGTATTTGAGGATTGATCTTGTCAGATTAGCAGCTTTGCTTTTCTTGGTTCAGGTACAAAATCCCCACGTGGGGAGCTGTGCTTCTTGTGAAGAGCAAAAGCTGATGAAAGCTTAGAACGTGAGGCTCCAGGCCAGCCCTGTACCAGGTCTTTGGTGAGAGGGAGGCAGGCCCCAGGTGTCAGCTCCACCCACACAAAGTCCCAGGGGTGAGGCAGCAGCTGGGCATAGAGCAGGATGCGGGCACCTTTGGGACATTGACCTGCTTTCCCTTTTCTGTGTGTCCTCAAAGAGGTAGGTCACTGTATGACTGGCCTTTTGGAGCATGGTTGAGGCCTCACTGCTCCCAGCCCATGCCCATCCTCTGTCATGGGCGCTCTCTGCCCTCTGCCCCAGTGCATGTGGAGTCCAGCCCTGGGCAAATGAGGTAGCCAGGGAGCACCTGGTGAGGGAAGTACACTCCTGACCAGTGCAGCATCATGAATGCACAGGCCTATTTGTTGAAAGCAGGCTGTGGCATCTTTGTGCCTCTTGTGTCAGGAGAGACCCATCCTCCCCTCAGGTTCTCCAAGGGCTTAAATTGGGTTTTCAGCCGCGGGATGACTGGAGACAGTGAGCTGCAGCACCTTCGCTATCCTGCTCAGCTCTCCAGATAGAGTGTCTGGGTCCAGGGCCAGCTGCGGAGCTTGTTCCAAGAAGTAACACCTAAATGGGGCAAGACTGCCAAGTGGGCAAGGCGTGTGCTTGGGACCTGGACTCAGAAACCAGCTCTGTGGGGCCTAATTAGGGCTGGCTTGGTACCTGCTGTCCCCATTAGCAGTGCCTCCTTGTGTCTGAGGTGTCTGATCCGTGTGCTTTTATCCAGGTAAAAAGGGCTGTCTCCACCTCATTCTCCATCTCCCCCATCCACCCTCATGCACGCCTCCAGGCTCAGCAAAAGAGATTAAGCACAGGACTTTCCTCAGCTTTATGTTTATCCTTAGGATGCTTTTGACCTTCTTCAACCCCCACCTGTGCTCCTGTGCCTCTTCCTTGCTGCCCAAAGACTGTCGCATGCACAGGTGCCCCTGATATCCAGATCCTTTCTCCCAGTGGGCTTCTTTCCACTCCTCCCCTACCCCTGAGGGACGACACAGGGTTGGAGTAGGTCCTGTGAGCCCATTTGGTTCCCCCGAGGGAAAGAATCCCTCTACAGAAGCAGTGACCGTTATTCAATATGGTCATCAAATGCCTCTGTTGGAGCTTCTTCTTGTCCCCTTGAGTTCTTGGGATAGAATTAAAAAAAAAAAAAAAAAATGCAAGAGACAGCAGGACAGAGTGCAGCAAACCGCGCCCTGGCATGGGGGGTGGGGGTATGAGGAAGGTTGCTTATCTGGGAGGTTGTCTGTCTCCAGTGGGCTCCAGCAAAGTCTCTGACCCTCATAGAGATACACTGCTTTGCTGTCACTCTGATTATGGTAGAAAACATAGGGTTCAAGGGCTGCAGGCCAGCCAGCAAGAGCTGTCAGCACAGCCCCAGCTGCACGTAGGGTACAGGTTCAGGAGAAAGGGGTGAGCCTGGCTCCATGCATCTCTGTTCCAGGCCACACACTCAGGGACTCCACAGAGGAGAATTTGCTAAAGCAAGGACCAACTGTTCTCTGGTATACAACTGCTCCCCAGGGCCAGCCTTTGTGGATGTGCAATCCTGAGTCCTTTTCAGAGTGAGACTTGGAAGCTGGATGCAAAAAAAAAAAAAAAAAAAAAGTGACCTAGGGACCTGGGCTACACAGGTTATAGCCACCATGATTCCTCCAACTGGAGGGAGGCCTATTTTTACCCCAAGCCATGACTGAGCTGATTCCTGGCTACATTTCAGATCTTTTCTGAGGGTGGGCCTGAATTTCAGGAAGCGGGGAGCTTTGTAGCTGGGCAGAAGTGGTCTGGCCATGCTCAGACTGTCATTTCTTGGCACTGAATTGAGAGCTGTCAGGGGAGGTGGAGAAAGAAATGTTTGCCCCCTGACCTCATCATTGGGTCATTGATCTTTGTGGTTGGATCCATGCCAGTGCCCATGCCAGGCTCACAGCATCTCATTTATGCTGTCTTATTAAAAAACCAAGGCAACTGGGTTCTCTCTTTCTTCAGTCCATACAAGTGAGAAGACCTTAGGCATTAGGCTGAGGCAGACCTGGATTTGAATCCCAACTTCTCTACTTGGCTAGCTGTGCAGCCTTGGGCAAGTTCCTTAGTCATGCTGAGCTTCAGCCTCCTCATCTGCAAAATGGGAATAGCGGTTGCTACCTCACCAGCAGCTATGGGGTTGCATGAGACCCTGTCCATGAGGTATGTGGCCTATAGTCAGTGCTTAGTCAGGGCAGGAAAGTGCAGTTGCTCTTCTGTCCTTCCCCCCTACCCACTGTGACTCTAGAGACACCTCTGGTAATGCATCTTGCCTGGCAGCTGTCAGGGCTTGCGTAGTTTGTGCGTATAAACCCAGGTGATTGGCATTTGTTGATACAGGAATGCCACATGTATCAGGAAGCATGGCTGTTGTCAACTCTAGCCACACAGGATACAACTGATAACTTATAATTTAGTGTGTGTGTGGGGGGGGGGGGACTCTGACCACCTGACAGAGCTGTCAGAGCAGAGCACCTGGGAATGGATGTCTCCTAGTACCTAACCCCCAGTGGCATTGCCCTGTAAACCAGTTTTAACACCTGCATGCCACACATGCTGTTCCCCAGCCAGGAGTGCCTCCCCCCATCTTGGCCTTAACTTATTTCAGCAAGCAGCTGGGATATCTCTGGCACCAAGCACTGCAGTCTCTGCTCACAGAACTGCTTGTGGCAGGCTTCTTCCCTCAGCAGGGGCCTGAAAAAGGCAAGCACTCAGCTTGGTGGGATGCCACATGCGTGTGCCTTCTGGAGTGTCCCTCCTCACCTTTGCCACCTTTAGAAAACTCAGCATCACCTCCTCTGCGAATCTTTCCCCAGCCTGGGTCTCACCAGGCCAGCTCATGTGCGTCTTTTTCTGCGGCCCTTCCATGAGCACTGCACTGCACTTTCCTCCTGGCTCCTCCACTCATCCTTGCCCAGTTTTCATCTTTAATTTACCTGTGTCACCACCTACTGCCTGAATGAACTGGGGACAGTTCCCATTTCCCTTGTCTTTATCTGTTCGTTGCCATACTTTCCCAAGCTGCCTTCGGTTTGGGGAGGGATGTGAAAATGGGCATCCTGATGACTTCCTTGCGTGTTCTGCCAGGTCCAGGCCCACTGTCCTGCAGCCCAGCAGTACCAGCACCAGCATCAACAGTGGGAAGAGTCGGCAGCAGCTCTGATGATATTAAACTCTAGATCATTCCTCTCTCAAAACATTGAGTTTGATGCCCTCCTTCAATTAGCTCAGACAATTGGAAATTTTGTGCCTGTTTGTTCATTCCTGCAATGAATTTTTACTGAGTACCAGGGTCTGTATTGGACATTGGGGAGATGATTTTGAAAAATGCAGACAGGGCCTAAGTTCATTGCCTAGGGGAAATAAATTGAAGCTATACCTCAAAGTTCTGGTGACATTCACATCAGGTTGGAAAGCAAGGGACTTGGCCAGATACCCCTTCACCACTGCATCCCAGCACCTAGCCTTGGACTGGCTACAGCACACTGCTGAGTGAGTGGGGTGGTGGGGAGGCCCCAAACCTGCCCAAGCCCAAGGCTGTCTTACAGCAGCTCTATGAGCTATGGCAGCAACCAGAGGATGACAGCTTTGGAGCTTCAGAAGAGCTGGCATGTGAATGACTTTGCATGGACTAGGGTTATAGACAAACAGAAATGACATCTGAAAAGACTCCTCTGAGCCAGTCTTCTTGGCACATTCATCTAAGTCAAGCCCAAACAAAAGGCTGTTGATGACATTTCTTCTGCACAAGTCACGAAAAGCTGCAGACTGAGGGTGAGCAATTTCTGCTTCTGCAGTTCAGAGACCATAAAGAATGAAGAATGGCTTGGGGAAAGCATGGCTCCATCATTAAGTCAGCATCTGCCCCTTAACATGGGGCATGTCTACACAGTGCAGGCTTAATCCTGGGAGCCCCCTGCAGTGAATGCCCTCTGGGCATGGGCAAAAGCTTCCCCCCATCTTCCACCTGTGAGGGGCTGTACCTGGGCCTCCAGCCAGATCAGCAACTCCCAGGGCCCCATTTGGACCCTGCCCATGATGACTGCTCACCTGATTCCTGAGCCCCAGAGCACCCATTCTGCCAAGCCCTTGCAGAGCTCTGGGGGACAGTGACAAATAAGAAATAGCTGCTGCTTCCCAGAGCTACCGTGAGTGGGCAGTGTGGTGACTGCAAGGACAAAGCAACCACAGGGAGCTGTGCATGCTCCTATGAGGGCGTCTGACCAAACTGCAGGCAAGAGGGTTTTGCTAGAGGAGGTGCACCTGTGCCCACGACTGGTGCAAAATTAGAAACTGACCAGGCACCTAGCACCCACCACTCAACCATGGACCCCTGAAGTGTTTGCTACTGGAGAACCCTTTAGCCCTCCCAAGTGTGGGAAGCTACTGTGATACCATACTGCTGTGTTGCCCCAGAGAAAGCCCAGCATACATAGTTCCCATGCCCAGTAAGTCTCCTACTGCACCATGCTGTCTTGAGACTGTGCCCACCTATGGTCCTGTGAAGCAGCAGGGAAGCTGTCCTCAGCACCTCAACTGACCCAACCCTGCAAAACACACAGGAAGCACCTAGGCAGCCCACCTGAGCAGCGTGGCCTGCAGAGACCCTTAAACAGCAGTCAGATGGCCCCACTCTCCCTCCCACTGTCCCCCAAATAGCCAGAAATCCTCACTTAGCCTCCTACCCACTTCAGCCCCCTAAAAACAGCCAGGTACTCCTTCCATCTCCACCTCTCATGACCCTGTGCAGCCCCATCCACCCACCCTCAGCCCTGGGCTGGCAGGCATGCTGCCTTTACCAAGTGGCTCAACCTGCCAAGGAACCCCAGAATCAGCCAGGTGGCCCTGCCCATTCTTCTGCAGCCCAGGAATCAGTCAAGCAACCTGTTCTCAGAAGCTTAGCCTGTTTACCTCTGACCCTGGGAAGCAGCTAGGCAACCTGCCCCAGGCAAGTTGGTCCCCAGAGGCCCCAAAGAGTCACCTTTGCAGACCTTGGACATTGATGGTACCCCTTCTTGATCCACTGGTCTAGCTTGGTGTCTGTATATCCCTCAGATGCTGACAGGCACCCAGTCTAATTGCAGGTGCTCCCACTAGGGCCCACCAGGGCTGCCCCACTCCCACATGACCCTTAGAAATTGATAGTCACCCCCCCCCCCAACACAGCTGGGAGCACCATACCCAGAACTACCAGTACGCCCCCTAGCCTCTGCAGCTTAAGACACTGAGATACTTGCAGACATCACTGCACTGGCATTGGTGATAGCTAAAGAAGCTACACAGACATTACATTAAAGCACCCCTGTGGAACCAAAGCCAACACACACTATTCATCTAACACTGCAGGACCCTCTAAGACACATCACCAGGAGAAAGCCTTTTACTACAAAAAAAAGCCCTATAAAATGGGTAGAGGCAGCTGACCAACCAGATGCACAGATATCGACGCAGGGACACAAGGAGGGTGAAAAACAAAATAACATGACACCTCCCAAGGAATAGGATGATCCTAGCAACAGACCCCAAAGAAAACAAAATTGACAAATGGCCAGAAGAAAATTCAAAATATTGGTTTTAAGGAAACATAATGAGATATAAGAGACCACAGACAGACAATTCAGTGAACTTAGAAAGGTAATTCACGAAATGAAAGAGAAATTCAACAGAGAGATCATTTTAAAAAAGCAGAAACCTTTGAGCTAAAGAATTCAATAAATGAAATTTTAAAATACAGTTGAGCCTCAGCAGCAGAATGAATCTAGCGAAACCAACAAAGAGAAAAATAATAGAAAAGAAAAATAAAAAGAAGAAAGCCATTAAGACTTACAGGACACCATTAAATTAGCAAATATTTATATTGTGGGTGTTACAGAAGGAGAAGAGAGTGGAAATATCATTAAAAACAAAAACAAAAAACTATTGGATGAATGGCCAGGCACAGTGGCAGATGCCTGTAATCCCATCAGTTTGGGAGGCTAAGGCAGGAGGATTGTGAGTTCAAGGCCAGCCTCGGCAATTTAGGAAGACCCTAAGCAACACAGCAAGACCCTGACTCTAAATAAAATATTAAAAAGGGAGCTGGAATGTGGCTCAGTGGTTAAGCACCCCTGCGTTCAATCCTTGGTACCAAAAACAACAACAACAACAACAAAACTTTCCAAATCTTGAGCAAATTTGGACTAATCTAGGAAGCTTAAAGACCCTGAATAGCTTTGACCAAAAAAGTATAAGACAGAAAAAAATCTATGCCAGGTCACAGATAAGGGAACCTCATTTGACTAGTAACAGGCTTCTTTGTAGAAACCTTACAGGTCAGGAGAGAATGAGTATGATCAGTCCTGAAAGAATAAAACTGCCAAGAATAATACTACTATACCCTGCAAAGCTGTCCTTCAGACATGAAAGAGAAAAATCTTTTCAAGGCAAGCAAAAGCTAGGATATAGCTCAGTAGTAGAGTGTTTGCCTAGCGTGTGCACACCCTGGATTCAATCCCCAGCAACACAAATACACGGTGGGGCGGGGGGGGGGGGGTGTGCAGACAGGCAAAACCTGAAACAATCCATCATCATTAGACCAGCCCTACACTAGAAGCAAAAGGATAATAACTACCATCATGAAAGCACAAGAAAGTACAAAGCTCACTAGTAGAGCAGACACATAAATAGAAGAAAATCAAACCTTATCAATACAGAAATCATAGAAATTCCTGTCCTTGTCCTGTCACCATCTTGCTTTACTTTAAGCCACCAAAGACTGTGGACTGCAGCCTTGAGCCATGGAGCCATTAACCAGAACTGGGTTCTTTTTGAGATTTTATTCCTACCAAGCTTCCGCCAATGTTAGGGCTATGGCTGCCCCCACAGGTGTGAGTTTACCCAATTGCCAAATGGTTTAGTGATTACTTCTCTGGAAAGCTATGCTCCTGCATCAAGAATTGGGTTGTTCATTAAAGTAGACAGTAGGGTGGTGCATGCCTGTTATCCCAGCCACTCAGGAAGCTGAGGCAGAAGGATCTCAAGTTCAAGGTCAGCCTGGGCAACTTAGCAAGACCCTATCTCAAAATAAAATATGCTCTAGGGATGTAGCTCCATCATAGCACACTTGCCTGACATGCTCAAGACTCTGGGTTCAGTCCCCAGTACTTAGGGAGAAGAAAAAAAGGCAGTAGAAACAAGGGCTCCATCAGTTTAGCAGCTTCACGTTTGCTGTGTATTGTATAGTTGGACTACAAAAGGAGCTTCATGGAATTAAAGCAGTTGGTGGTAAATTAAGTGTGACGGCAACAAGGGAAAACATGGCATACACTGTGGAAGGCCTCCAAAATGATGTCAGTGTTCTAGTGGAGTTCCTGCACGATGTCACCACAGCACCAGAATTCCATCATTGGGAAGTAGCTGCCCTTCTCCATGAGCTAAGGATTGACAAAACTGTGGCTTTTCACAATCCACAGACCCTTGTCATCAGATTTGCTCTCTGTAGCTTACCAGAATGCCCTGGCTAATTCTTTGTGTTGTACTCACTATAGAGTTGGAAAATGACCTCAGAGGAATAAACATTGCTGTGTTCAGAGCCATTTTACATGTGTAAGGATGGCCTTGATTGGACTTGGTGAGTCATCCTGCTCTAAAGCAAGTTGCCCAACAATCTCTCTACATGAGGGGTGGGCTTCGTTTATCTGCCGCAAAGGCCAGAAACCATGGGGGTGAAATTTGAGAAGAGAATTGAGACAATCTTGTCCATGCTGCCTTTGTAATAGAAATTGCTGTCACCGGAAGTGCAGAAGCAACTTGATTTGATGTTCTTCAACATGTCCTTGGACTACATGTCAAGAGGGGCAACAACGCCTCTCTGAGGTGATCGATTACGTTGATTACCCTGATCTGATTGTTATGCATTGTATACATGTACTGAAATATCACACTGTGCCCCATAAATATATATAACTAGTGTCAATTAAATGTAAAAATACAGTAAAAGACACAAGCACACTTGGGGTGTAAGAGTCAAGGGCAGTCTGCCCTTGACCATCATGCTGAGAAGGTCAGCTAAGATGTGAAAGCAGGGAGAGAGGGGCAGCATCAGGCTAGTACTTTTAAAAGGTCAAGCATTAAAGGAGGTGAGACTGAAGAGGGAGACCCTGGGGGCCAGTGATCATGGGCTCACAGGATGTTAGAGGAGGACAACAGTCAGTGGCCTGACTGTTGTCAAAAGAAGTAAAAACAGGCCCCCAGTTTCTGATAAGGCAGCTGACAAGACAGAGGTAGCATTTCCTCAGAGAGGTCACGGGGTGGGGAACCTGTCCAGGTGGCTGTGGAAGTGCTGTGCGTGACGCTCTGTGGAGCGTCCTCCTAGGGATGCGAGCACCAGTGACCTTTTGGGGTTCCTTCCCTCCACTTTCTTTCTGCTATATAAACAACGTTGCTATAAACAGTGTTCTTGTTAACAAAGCCTGCTATGGCTCCTTGACAGTCTTGTCACATCCCTGACATAATAAGAGACCTTTTTTTGGTGACATTGCACTGATTTGTTGAGTTTGTCCCTTCTCATCACCAGACCTTTCAGTGTGAAACCTATTTACCTTGACTTCATTCCCTCCCCTTCTCCCATTATTTATTTTATACGCTGGTCACCATGCCAGGCACTAACGATGAAAAATAATAATTCCCTACCTTAGAATTTCAGTATAGAGGGAGAATCAAACACGAAGACAAAAATACTGTGTTGACATGATGGTAGAGGAAAGCATAAGATGCCGTGAGTGCACAGAAAGGAGACGCCTGAGGGCCAGAGGCTTTTTTGTTCCCTAAAGTGAATTTTTGGGCTCACTCCTCTTCTGCTCTTATTGTTTTAGGATCTCTTGAGCTTCATTCTAATCATCTGCTTCCAGAATTAAAAAGCCAGAGACACACCTTTTGTTGGTTCATTGGTGGCTGGTGTCTCACCATCATTTAGCTGAAATATTTTCTTGCTTTGTTTTTGCTTTTAATTTGATAGGAGTGGGTTCTGTCAGTGGCTGGGATATACCTTGCCCATAGCTCCTCAAAATAATGGGTCTGTGGACCTGAGGTACTCATGGGCCCCTCAAGGCCACACACAACCAGATCCAAATGGCTGCATCTTTTTCTGGTCTCCTGACCTACTCTGGAAGCATCATTATCTTCTCCACAACCCTATATTTTAGGAGAGAAAAAATGAGGGTACTACTCATTGAGATAGAAATCCAAGAAGAAATGCTCTTATTTCTGTTTAGATCTCTGGCTTTTGGCAGGAGAAGGAAAGGGCAGAATTATGAATTTGGTTGTAGACACAATAAATTGAGATGACTCAGGGACATTTAAGGAGAGATGCAGAAAGTTATTTACACGTGTGCGTCTGGAGTTCAAGGGAGGAGGTCAGAGCTAGAGATGATGCTGTGAGAGTTACCAGCATAGAGATGAAGTCTGGGCAGTGGGTGTAGTGTAGGAAAAGTGTTAGACCAAGTCCCACACTGGCGGTTTAAAAGTTCAGCCTTCCTGCAGTCATGGTTTGTGTGGCTAGTACAGTGTTTTAAAGTATGTGAATCCTGTTAGTCAGTAAGTCTAGCTTGCTGTAATCCCATCACTTCTTGTTGTCTTACCTCTGACTCAATTCACATATTTACAGTACTTTTTTGGCTCTTGGAGGCATTTGAGTTGGTAAATTTTAGAAGAAGAAAACAGAGTTAGCAACATAGAAGGAGTGAATAGGAAGGAGAAATGATGGAGGAGAATGGGAAAGAATGGACAGAGCCTGGGGGAAATCAGGAGAGAATGAAATTTTGTTCTTTCTGAAAGAATGGAAGGCAACATAGTCAGTCTTATAATAAAATATGAAATATGGGTTTCAATCTACTTCTACATGTTTAACATAAGTATATATCTATATATACATTATTATAATATGCCTTTTACAGTATGTTTGTTATAATAGCAAAAAATTGGAAACAGCATGTCTCCCAGCCAAAAATGATTAATATAATGTGTCCACATGATAAAATAGTATCTAATCATGAAAAATGATGATGTCAGACTATATTTACTGACAGGACTCCACATTTATAGTTAAACTTTTTAGAAGTTATGGAACAGGTCATATAAGATAAATCCACTTATGTTAAATGCCTATTTATGGAAGGAGAAGTCTGGAAGCCCTCACATATAAATCCAAAGAACCACCCAATAGCTAAATCCAGTAGAGTTTTATGTGTCTTTGACCTCTCTTGGCTTTGACATTATTAGCCTTTCTTGGCTTCCTGATTCTTGTCTTCTTTTCCATCCTAGTCCCATAGGCTGGCACTTGGGACTGAAAAATGGCAGACTCAGTCCTGGGAGAACCCTCGGAACCGGCAGCCTGTTTACATCCTTTGCAAAACCAAAACAGGGAAGGCACTTACTGGACATTTTTTCATGGGAAAGCGTAGTCAGGGACTGTGTTTCCCTGGCTCTTAGTGTCTTTGAGTCTACATAACTCTTCTGGAATAAAACCCTTCCCAGGATCTGTGGGTCCAAGTCCCCTCTCCTTGCCCACCTCCCCCACCTCTAGCAGAGTCGCCTGGCTGTCCCCCTCTCTCCCACGCCTTCTCTTCAATCAAGAAGTTATTTTTAACAGAGTTGTGTATACCGTGCTTGAATCCTGGCAAAACACCAGAGCTTTGGAGTAGACACTGAAGATGGAAATAGTCTCCCACAACCTCCCCCTTTCCAGAGCTTTTCCTTTTAAAGAGAGAAAACAACTTATCCAAACTGTAGACAGCCCTACAAGAAAGTTCCTGGACACCGGGACTGAGTGACTGTCTCCATGGCCTGGGCCAAGGAGTTTAGTCTGGTGCTGGACCTGCTGCCACTTTGGACCTATCTTCAGCCCAGGGTGAGCCCAAGGACAGGATGACTCCAACCACTTCCTGGGCTTGATAGGTCTAGAGCCCCTGTGTCCCAGAATTATGGCAGTTACCTAGTCCATCCCCTTCCCAATAGCCGGGCACTGGACCTGCAGAAGTAGCCCATCTATTTTGAGATTACTATTACTGAGTAATTGGAGAGTTATTATAGTGCCAAACTCTGCTTTTCTGCAACTTTTCCTTGTGCTTTTTGCTCTGCCTGCCAGAGCCACACAGAGCAAGTCCTCTTCCACATGAGCTGTTCGGGGGATTTGAAGCTGGTGGTTGTGTGACCCAAGTCTCCGGCCAGGCATCTTTGCCCTCATAAGTTATCATAAGAGGCCCCTCCCTAACTCAGTGGTCCCCTTTTCTGGGCCAATTCCATTGTATTACTGTTCCCTTTAGAAGACACCCAGAATAGAACTTGTGCTTGCTCCAAGGTGTTCTGACACAGAAAATAGAAGAAGTACTTCCCCGTTTCTGGTGCTCCTCATAATGGCTGACACTCAAAAGACACTACTTTTATAGTGGTCCTGTCACACTGACTGTAGTCTATTCTTGACATGCTGCTGCTAAGCCCCATCCTCGTCCTGCTTGGCATGTGTGATGGAATCCAGGGGCCCTGACCAAGCCCAGCTAGGTAGCTGCTGCTTTGGAGCCACATCCATGAGTGAGAGGAATGGAGGGTGTTGTAAGGGCTGCTGTGGAAAATGGAAGAGATGGCTTTCAGCCTGGCGCGGTGGCGCACGCATGTAATCCCAGCGCTTGGGAGGCTGAGGCAGGAGGATCGCGAGTTCAAAGCCAGCCTCAGCCATGGCGAGGCACTTAGCAACTCAGTGAGACCCTGTCTCTAATAAAATACCTAAAAGGGCCAGGGATGTGGCCCAGTGGTCGAGTGCCCCTGAGTTCAATCCTCAGTACCCAAAAAAAAAAAAGAGAGAGAGCGAGAGAGACTGCTTTCAGGGACAACCCCAAAGACTGCCAAGCAGCAGAGCAGGCAAGCAGAGACCATGAGTCTGTTGTGACAGCAGTCTGTGTGCTATGTAGGTAGTTTCCAGCAAGGTTAGTCATTCAAGTATAGGGACAGAGATCCTAGAATTGATCTCCAGACCAGAAATCTTGGTCAGATTGATTGTGCTTCTAGGGGATTCTTGTGTGGGAAACAGCCTCTGTCCCTAAAGTGAGGAGAAAGGTGCTTAGGGGTGGAATGGGAACAGGACTCAGTACATTCCAGAAGGGTGCAGCCATGACCAGAATGTATCATGCCAGGTGAGCATCTGACCAAGGAAAGTGACACCTCCCAGCCCCGTATGTGGGGACAGCAGCGGCCTCTGGTGAATGGAATCTCAGGCCTCGCTGGAACAAGGTGGCCAGCATACATGGCATGCAGAGAACCCTGGAGAGAGGGGTTGGGGTGCAGCCAGGCAGTGTTGCTGTGTAAACCTTTGAGAATGAGACAAAGACTGTCAGAGCTGTGTGGATGGGATTATGAGGACAACAGTTCCTGAGCCTTTGATTCAAAGATCTGTTGTGAGGATAAGACTTTGGAGCTTCCAGATTCCTGAGTTAGAGCAAAGTGGCTCGAAGCTATGCAGAGAAATGGATGTGTGGAGCAGTACAAGCCTGCCTGTGGCTGAGGGAGTTCCACTGGGGCCTCTGGTGAGGCGGTTCCTCCGTCAGCCCTGCCGCTGACCTGGCACTCCCTGAGGGAGAAGGAGGGCATGGCTGATACCAAAACTGGGAGGGGAGGAAGGGAGGTGAAGGAAGCTGACAGTTATTGAGCAACTTGGTGTGCCAACAACTTCCCATGCCTTATGTCGTTGCATCTTCACAGTAATCCGGGAGGCAGGGGGTGTTCTCAGCCCTTTACATTCATTCATTCAACAGGCGTTTGGCGAGTGCCTGTTCAACGTCAGGTTCTGCTCGAGGTGCTGGAGGTAGACAGTGAGTGACTGCCTTCATGGAGCTCATGTCCTAGTGCAGAAGCAGGCAAAGAAACAAGATAGAAAAGTAAAACTGCCATGTAATAGAGGGAAGCACTAGAGAAGAACACAAAGGAATGGGGACGTGCTTGTCTCCACGACCCTTTACCTGGATTGGCAGTGCTGGGTCTTGGGGAGGTGTTGTGTGCCTAGAATGACCTGTACAAGCCTCCCATCCTCCTCCCAGGTGGTTGACTGGATAGTCCTGATTATAGTAGGACATGGAGGAGCTTGGGAGGTCTCTGAATGTTTCAACCCCATAATTTATGGCTGTGCCAGGCCACTGTCCCATGTACAAGGCCTGTTCTTGTGGTTGTGTAGGTTGTCTCCAGCAACATTGCTTACAATATTCTAGGTGCTTTTCTAGGTACTTGGCATGTGATGTTAAACATAAGGCATGTGACTGGGGATGGAGGGGATGTAGTTTAGTGGTAGAGCACATGCTTAGCATACATGAGGTCCTGGGTCCCATCCCTGGCACTGTAAAAAAAAAAAAAAAAAAAAAAAAAAGAGAGAGAGAGAGAGAGAGAGAGAAGACAGTCTCTCGTGAGTAAAATATGGGGCCTTTTGTGTTGAGATATGTGGGCCTGGAGTGTTCATAGAGGTGAGGGAGGCAGAAGTGGTGAGTACTGGCATCTGTGTTTGTGCCAGGGCCAGAATTTTTAAGGCAGTTCTCCGTGTGCACCTGGACATTAGATCTATGGCAGGTGAGGTTTTCAGCTATCATTAGCTTGACCCATTCCATTTGACACTTGGTGCTTGGGAAGATAAAAAATTCTACCCCTGCAACTTCACACAAGGTCCCTAAAGTTAGGAACAGTGCTGGAGTGCCTGGATGCAGAAAGCAGCTGGAGTACTTTACTATGGAGGAGACCCCCACTGGAGCCAAAGGGCGCCTGCATGGAAAATCCCAAGAGCAGCCTGCATAAATGCATTGCCAACCTGGGGCAGCAATACAGAGCGTGATGTGATCCAACCTAGTGGTGCAGGGACTCCTTACTTCCCTGGCCAGCACAGGTGGCACGCCCTTCCTGCTTTCATGCAGGGAGACACAGCTAGGCCACACTGAATCCCCTTGAGGCAGCAAACAGCCAGATAGGTCGCCCCTTTACTGTATGTCTTGAGCACAGGACTTGGGTTTAGATTTGGGATGGAGACTTAGCAGCCACCAGTTGGGTACATGCATCTAGATGTCTGGGATTTGAACCCTCTGGTGACAGTCACAGTTTTCAATCTTTTCCCCATCTTCTTCCTTGAACTGCAGGCAGTGAGGGATGCAGAGTAGACAGTGGTCAGCAGTGGCTGCTCTCATGTCCCTCCCTGAGTAGAAAGTCTCATCTGACAAGGTGGCTTCTCCTTATTCACAGTTCTGAGCAGAGAGGGGAAATAATAAATAAATAACACAACTGAAACCTTCCCTTTCTCCAGGAACCCCATCTATAGAGCTCAGAAAGTAACGTACATGTGTTAGATTCCTGTGGCTGCTGTAGCAGGCTCTTCTTCTATAGTTCTGAAGATCAGAAGTCCAAAACCAGTATCCCTGGGCTCATTCAGTTTCAGCAGGGCTATGCCTTCACCAACCCCATGCTCTAGAGGATTAGCAGTCTCTCACCTTCTCAAGCTTCTCCAGTGGGGCCGGTATCCCTTGTCCTACTCTTAGCCACTATAGCCTTGTCACCTTTCCTTCTTTGTGTGGTAAAGCCTCCCTCTGTCTGCCTCTTCTAAGCACACTTGTGGGTACACTTAGGACCCAGCCAGGTAATTCAGGAGAACCTCCCTATCTCATGGCCCTAGAAGTTTGTATTCTACCAGAAAAACAGGGACAATAAGCAACTAATCAGTAAATTATAAATAAGAACAAGATACATACTATGGGGGGAAAGAAAGTATGTCCAGGTGACCAAAGCAGGTTGGAGTGGTGAACAGGCTGGTCAGGATTGGTCTCAGGAGATGGCTGAGGTCTGGATAAAGATGGGAGATAGGGAGGGAGAGAGCCAATGAATGGCTGGAGGAAGAGCATTCCAAGCTGAGCAACAGCTGGAGGTAGATGTGGATACTGGAGTGGAGCAGGAAGGAGTAGTGCAAGAAGATCAGAGAGGATCGAGGCCTGCGAGCCGTTGTAAGGACTCTGGAGGACCTGGAAGACCTTGCTCATATGGACAGATTGACTTTTGATGGAAGAATAGGCACTTCCTTGGGACTGGGGATATAGCTCAGTTGGTAGAGTGCTTGCCTAGCATGCACAAGGCCCTGGGTGCAATCCCCAGCACCACCAAAAAAAGAAAAGAAAAGAACAGGCACTTCCTCGGGTTTATCAAGAGGGAAAGAAGAGGATGTGGAGCAGTTAGAGGTGGTTTTGTAGTTTGGGAGGAGACAGATCTCTGGTCTCATTTATCAAATACTTATCCAGCACCTACTGTGCCAGACACAGTCCTAAGTGCTAGGGACCATAGCAAGGAACAAATAGGTGGCTCCCTATTCACACAGGGTTTAAGTTTTCCATATAATGATAAGCAGGTACACACAGGAGATCGTAAACAGTGAACAGGATAAGTTTATGTAGCGATAAATGCTTATGAGAAAAATAAACACAGTGATATGATGGAGAGTGAGTGGAGGAAGAAGCCCACTTAGATGGAAGAGTCAGAGAAGGCCTCTCTGAGGAGGCGACATTTGAACAGAGGGCCAAATGCAAACCAAGAGCCAGCCTTGGCAAAGAGCCAGATACACACAAGAGAAGTTTGGTGGTATTTCAGGGTAGACAGAATGGTAGCAGATGAGGGAGGAGGACGTGGGAGGTAGGTGAGGACGAGACCCTGTAGCCTGTGGTTGGTTTTATTCCGAAGCAGCAGGAAAGTTCTAGTCAGAGGAATGGCGTGATGTGGTTGTTGATTTAGGAGTGGCATTCTGACCAGAGAGAAGGGCAAGAACTGGCCATTGACGACTACAGGAGCCAAGAAGTGACAATTTGAACTTGGGCAGTAGCAGATGGAGAGAGGTAAGTGGGTGAATTTAGAATATTTAGCAGTTGTACCAACAGGACTCGCCGATGAATTGGATGAGAGGCAGCAAAGAAAAAGACGAATCTAGAGTGACTTCAAGGGATACCATCCAGTTGGCAAGAGATAGGTTCATTTGTAAAATTGTTGTTTCTCTTTGTGGAATGTGAGGATCTGGGCAAATGAGAGTAAAAAAGAAAAAAGAATGGCTGCTAGGACTGGGCTTGATCAGCTGTGTTAGCCCGGCCTTGTCTTCCTCCGCCTCAGCCAGAACCCCTGTGCCTGCTCCATGGTCCTGTGAACCGCTGACATTCGGAGTTCATCCCTGTCCGTCCTTCCAGCAAACCTGCTGCAGTTTGAATCCTTCTAAACTCTTTCCCAGTACGTGTTTCTAGGCTGCTTGTGACGACCCCTAGTGATACACGAATGCGTGCCTCATCACCACTGTGGCTTTGTGGTCCCCAACTGTGGACTGTTCCAGTCCTTTCCATCCATAGATCACTGCAGTCCACACAGTCCCCAACCCTAGCAGTGTGCCAGAGAAAAGAGCCTGTCTGCTGAGCATCCTCTTGGGTTTTCCCTACCTTTAAGCTTGTCTATGAGAACACCCTCCTTGTTGCTCCCAGGGAAAAGGGGTCCTGCCCCTGTGTGCCTCCCCTCATTTTTTGCATCTGTCCACTCCCCTCCTCTTTCTCCTGTGCCCCTCTCCCTTCTCTGCTGGTCTCCTCCTGTTGATACAGACATGCTCAGTTCTTCCCCACCCACTTTCCCCTCCAGGCTCCATTCCATCTCTGTCCTCTCCTTCCTCAACCCCTGCAGTTCTGGTCTGTCCTCTCTATCCCTGATAGTGTTTCCCTAGGGGGCCAGTGACTTTTGTGTTTTCCCAAAAACAATGTGGTAGGGCTGGGGATGTGGCTCAGTGGTAGAGCGCTCACCTAGCATGTGCGCGGCCCGGGTTCGATCCTCAGCACCACGTAAAAATAAATGCATTGTGAACAACTAAAGCAAATAAATAATTTTTTTTTTTTTAATGTGGTAAATAAGAATGTGGCTATAGGGGCTGAGGCTGTGGCTCAGGGGTAGAGCGCTCACCTAGCACATGCACGGCCCGGGTTCGATCTTCAGCACTATGTAAAAATAAAGGCATTGTGTACAACTAAAGCAAATAAATAAATATTAAAAAAAAAAAAAAGAATGTGGCTATAAATAGTGCTGATCCATGAGGTCATTTCAAGGATTAAATAAGATAATGCACACAGATCATTAGCACAGTGCCTGGGACACACCAAGAGCTCAGAAACTATTCACTGCTGTTACTGTTGTTGTCATTGTGTTTTTATCATTTATTTCACAACTGCTGCCTCACCCATTATCCACAAAGGTAGGGATTGAGTTCTTTAGTGTCATAGTCCCCGTGACTAGCACAATGCCTGGGATAAGCTGGGACTTGGTGCCTCTTGGAGAGATGGAGGTAGGCTCTTAGGTTATGTGGCCTCTGTGGGCAGTCTGGCCATCATCCAGACTCTCTGGGTGGGAGCGCCTGCCCCTTGCAGCAGCTTCTCTTGTCGGCTTCCCTTCCCTCTTGCACCTCCCATGCTGCCTCTCTCCTCCCACCCTCCATCCTCCACACTAGGTACAGGCTGTCAGCAGCGTCGTTGGGAGCCTGTCAGCAAGAGCCCAGCCACTGCCCCCTTGAGGGCCTCTGGCTCAGCCTCTGCTCTCCTCCTTCAGCACAGGCCTCCCTGCCTGTCATACATTTCATGTGTGTGGCTCCAGCCTGTCTGGACACAGATGTGGCCACAATTCCTAAGCAGGCAGAGGGGCAGTAGCTGGCAGCATTTCAGACCAAGGAGGGGTGGGGGTAGCTGTGAACAGTGGCAGCATCTCTGGAAGCCTGGCCCTTTGGAGCAGGGAGATCAAAGTGTCCGTGAAGAGCCACACAGAGGCAGCCCCAGACCTCTACAGGTGAGGGGGAAGTTGGCCTGGATTGGCCCTGGAAGATGCACAGTGGGGAGGCTGTCACCCCAGCCTCTTCCCACTGGAGCCCACAGGCATTCACTCAGCATCTGGCTCTGTGCTAGCAGTGGCACACAGTCTAGGGGAACCAGTTTCTAGGCCTGGTCAGTGTGGTGTGGCTCAGGGAAGACTTCAGGGAGGTAGAGATGCTAGAGTCAGGTTTATGGAGTGAGCAGAAATTTAGCACGTGACTGAGAAGGGGAAGAGAATTCTAGGCAAAGGGAACGGTGGCATGAAGTCAGGGAGGTGTTAGGAGCCTGGCAGATTCTAGAACCTGTAAGTAGTTGGATAAGCCAGAGACCTGGGAAAGGGATGGGGGCTGCAGAGGTAGACAGGGGCCAGATAATAGGCTGTGTAAACCAGTTTAAAGAGCTTAAACTTTGTCCTCTAGGGAACAATTGCTGTTGGTAGAAACTCAATATCAAACTAATTCAAGCAAAAAAGGAAGTGTATGAGTTTGTACAGCTAAGCTCAGAAGCTGAACTTCAGGCCCACCTAAACTTAAGGCTCACACCGACCCTTTCTTCCTTTACCTTATGGGCTTTCCTCCAAGTCTAACTGCCCTACAGCTAGCTTTGGCCATGTAGCTATAGAAAATGGTCCCAGTTGTTCTAGGCCTGGAGATGGCAAGGTTTTTTTTCTTTAAAGAACAACCAGTAGATATTTTCAGTTTTGTGGGGCCAGATAGTTTCCATCACAACTGTTTAGCTCAGCTATTATACCATGAAAGCAACCATAGTCATGGCGGAAATGAATGGACATGGTTGTGTTCCAGTAAAACACTGTAGGCACAGGGCAGCTAGCCTGGAGGCTGTAGTTTGCCCACCCCTGTTCTAGGCTCACATTGTCATTATAGTTCACTCTCTTAAAAGAAGAAAGGGACTCCAACATCCCCCAGTGTCTAAATGTGAAATCTGAGAGAAGAACCGTGCCTCACACTTAGATCAGGTGCCTGTTCATCACTTACTGAGAAGTGGAGTCTGCTGGTTGGTCAGCATGGGACGTGTGCCCATCCCAGAAGCAGTGGGGTGGAGTCAGCTCAACTAGGGTTATCCAGAATGAAAAGTGGGAAGCCATTATAGCAGAAAGAGTGAGAAGCATAGACATTCACTGCAAGGTGCCAAAGAGCATGAATTGAGAGCCTGAAGTTACCAGTGATGATGCAGCTTGAAATCGGTCCTGACACAGCCTCAGGGCACCAGGCCAGCCCTGCAGTGCTGACGCATGCCCTGGCCAGCCTTTTCCCATGTGGTGTCTGCGCCTCAGCTGCTGCATCACGCCCATCAGGATGCAGTTGCCCACTCATTCCTTCCTCACACACTGCTCCACCCGCCCAGGTGGGACTAGAGGGCAGAGTACCTGGGGGCAGAACCAGGCAGAAGCCTCTCTGCCCTTGCTTCACCCTGACCAGCCTCAGCAACAGCTCTCCTCCCCTTGAATGGGTGGTTGCTGGGGTTCTCTTCCCTCTGGCATTGTCTGTGCTACCCTGCTGCTCGAACACCTCCTCAGCATTCTCCCACTCAGTTATTTATCTTTCAAGGCCCAGCTTAGTTTTTTTTTTTTTTTTTTTTTCATCATCTTTAAGAAGCCTTTCCTTTATGCCCAGAATATTCTGTGACCTCTAAATCCCTTATGATTCCAAAATATAGGCTGTGAAGACCTGTTTCCTTCTGGTCATTTCCCTGTCTCTGCCATTAGCTTCTTGAGTGAAGGACCAGTATTAATTTACCTTTAGGTTCCTCCTAGCACTTGACATGGGACCTACCACTGACTGGGCAAGAAGTTGTTGGATGGAGCTGCCTTTTCCAGCTCCAGCTCCTCCCATATACAATGCAGAGTCAGGAGCTTCCTGCTCAGGCGTGGAACAGTACTTGTGAGTGGGCATCTGCTGCTTGTCTCTTTAGCTCTCAGCTGCTCCTCTTAGGACATATGCCCTACACAGTCACCATTCTTCTTCTTAGACTCTTATTCTCCTATGGGATCAGCAAGAGAAATGGCAGCATGGCATAAGCCTTAAGGGCATTTGGAGCGTGTTTATCTTGGTTGCTTTGACATATACCAAAGTCTTACCATGCCAGGACCCTTTGGTAGAACTATAGCAGCCACATCCCAAGCAAGACCAAGCAGATTCTAGAAAACCCCTGTCCCTCTGCTTTGTCTACCCCTACCACCATTAACAACAGTACACACTCACACACACACACACTCCCCAGAGCAGATTCTAGGAAGGTGGATCTATGGGATTTGACTCTCATCTCATTGGGTGAATCTCACTTTTCAGGCCAATGACTGAATCTAACAAACAATGTGCCATGGTCCCTGGTCCAAGCCCCCACCACCGTGCTCTGCCTTTCCTGTGCTGCCTGGGCTGCTTGCATTCCTCACACGTATTGGGACAAGGGGCTAGAAGGCTGGCCACCCTGCCAGACACACATGTAGAGCCGAAGCTCTCTGTGGCCCTAATCCAGCAACCCTACCCCTGGAGGCGCATTTTTCATCTTGGGGGAGGGTAGGAACAAGGAGGAAGGCCATACACTGGATCTCCTGGTGCCCAGATACAACCATTCTCTACTCCTAAAAAGACTCAGCCAGCTTTGCCTGCAGGCTTGATATTCTGGGCCTTAGAAAATGGTTTTTGGTTAATGAGCCACTTAACCTTCTTCACTGCACTTCAGCCACACTGTTGAATATGCAGTGAGCTGAAGGATCCCTTAGGAGGGTCCCAGGTTTCCTTTTCTGGCTGGTCAGACTGCTCCCTGTGCCTACTCATAATCCTGTCTTAGTCTCCAGGACTAGGGGCAGGGCAGCCTTGTGGGTCCTGGAGTCACAGACTTGTCATGAGAGGCACAGGAACCAGATCATCCCCAGTGTGTGCTCTCTTAAGGCCCCAAGCCCTCACACTATTAGGGTTGCAGATCTAAAGAGAAAAGACTAGCAGGTCCCAGTGTAACTTCCGCCTCCTCCTTCCCTGTGCCTTCTCACGCACCCCCACACCCTGCTGAAACCCGATCCTGAGGCCACCTCGCGTGCAGCAGCTCTGGCAGGGCTGGCGGGCTGGGGCCTGTCGGCTGGAGCCTGCCACACCCTGCCCACCCTGCCCTGCTACCCCCTTGGCCAGGGCAGGCAGGTCAGGTGTCCTCCATACCCCACTAGCCTGACCCATTATTCTATACCTTAAAGGCCACTGCCACCTACACCAGGCCTCCAAACTGACATATTGGTCAAGAGAGAAGCCCCTGGATTCTGTTCCAGGTGTAGTGTGAGGCACAGCCCAGGCCACCTGTAGCACACGCACACACGCACATGCACACACGCACATGCACACACATACACACTACCTTTGCTATCACCCTCCCCCACATTTCCTGTTGTTTATGGCCCCAGGCGAGCACTGAGCCACCTCCCAGGAGCTGAACAAAGTACAGCAGGAACGTTAGCAGAAGAGTACAGACCTACCTGGGAAGCCAGGGAAGGCTTTCCAGAGGAAGTGGCATTAGAACTTGAGGAATAAGAGTGAATTCTCCAGGCAAATAGACAGGGAAGGGGTTGAGGACTAGAGCAGAGGCAGATGTCCCAGGCAGAGAGGCTGCCTGGTAAATTCATGGAGACCATCACGTTCAGAGATCTATAAATACTGCATTCCCAAGAGAGTAGTAAACTCAGGAGTAAAATCCAGATTGCTTTAGATTGAGGATTGAGTAAGAGATGAGGAAGGGAGACAGAATATCCACTGTTCTTTCTAGAAGTTTTGCCATGAAGGGATCGAGAGAGAGATTTAGAGCTCAGGGGAGTACGTGGTCAGCAAAGTGTGTCGAGTTTGCTTTCATGTGGGAGAGAGTTTATATGCTTAGGGAAAACAAGTAGGAATGAGGTCCGTGGCAGGATGGAATGATGAGCTTTGGTGGTATAGGCATGGGACAAGGAAGCCAAGTTTGAGGACAGAGCAAGGAGCTAACAGATTTGCGTGTAAGGAAGCAAGAAACTGAGAGAGTTCCCCTTTGATGGTCTTGGTTTTCTCTGTGAAGTGGGTGGGAGAAGAGATGTCTGCTTAGAGAGGTTCGGAAGAGGATGGAGAGTGCATGAGGAGTCACCAATGTTTGAAATAGCTGCTAAGCAAATGTGAGGGCCCAGGTGGTGTCTGTGTGTATGTGTGTGCACTTGTGTTCTTTTTTGTGTGTTTTCAAACCACCTCAACTATAAAAGGTACAAAAGTGTAGGATTAGAAAAAGCTCATTAATGTCTAGTTGGGTTTTGCCTAATGAGTGGTACAAAAAGTCAAGTTACTTGATCCTATGGGAGGAAAACTGAAGAGTGGATGGGCTGTAGGCAGGAGAGGTAGTAGACTAGAGGTATGGGTGGGAGCCTAGGGGCTTAGGAGTGGCAAAAGCAAAGGGAGAGAAAGAAAATGGAATGTTAGGAATTCTTATTCAGAGAGTAATTGAAAATAAATATTTGTAAAGTGATGAAAAGTTCCAGAATGTGATGGTGGAATTGAGTAGCTGACATGGAGTGGAGATGAGAATGATTGAAGTCAAGTAGGTTAACTGTGAGCCAGAACTTCATGATGTTGAAATTTCTGAATGCACAAGAAATGGGTTTGTATGGAAGATAAGACAGGTGCTGAAATCTTCAGTGAACATGGCAGAGTTGGCAGATGGCTTCTTGAAAACCTGGTGAAGACAGATAAAAAGGTGGTGGTGGGTGGTGGTAATAGAGGGAGGATGTGCTGGGGAGGCTGTGGTACTAGCCGAGACTGGTACAACTTCCAGGATTCTCTACTGTCCATGTTGGCAGTTGTAGGATAACAAAGAATATAGCATATGCCAGGTGTTTGCTCCCATCCTAAACCTGGTCCCCTTAGCCATGGAAACTTGCCTGTGGCCAAGAGAAGGAGAAGGAAGAGGAGGTCAGATCTTAGCACAAAGTAAAACAAGGACACAGTAGAGAGCTTCCTCAAATCCTTCAGCTGTAGTCAAGGGTACAAGGAAGGAAAACCTGGAAATAAACATGAAAATTGCCTAAGTAAATGTGACGAGCCACACACAGAATAGTCCTAAAACAGTCCTTTGCTAGTCATATGGAAGTAGATGAAATTGGATCCAATCTTTATACTAACCAAAATGGCTCACAGATTTAAATGTAAAACAATGAAGACATCCTGGAAAAAATTGTGGATGAATTTCCCTGTAAGATGGGGATGAGGAAACCTTGCCCAAGACCCCCAAATCCATGAGTAATAAGGGATACTATTGATAAATTTGACTACTTTAAAAAAAAAAATAATCTATTGCTAAAGAGGAAAAAAAATGCCACAAGCCTAGTAAATAAAACAAACTGGAAGAAATATAAATTATATCCCAGAGGACTTATATTTTTAATATATAATAAAAAGCTTCATAAAAGATAAGAAAAAATAACTAATACTCTATAGAAAAAATCAGCAAGAGATCTGAACAAAGTCCACTGAAGACTGGAAATGGCCCTTGCATATATGAAACAATTATTAATTTCATTTGTAATAAAAAAAATACAAGCTGTTTACAGTGGTGCATGCTTATATTCCCACCTACTCGGGAGGGTGAGACAGGAGTATTGGTTCAGCCCATGAATTTACAAACAGCCTGGGTAGCATAGCAGGATCCCTCCTAAAATCAACTGCAGCTGGGTATAGTGGTACACACCTATAATCCCAGCAACTCAGGAAACTGAGACAGGAATATGGCAATTTCAAAGTCAGCCTCAGCAACTTACTGAGGCCCTTTCTCAAAAATAAAAAGGGAGCCGGGTGCAGTGGCGCACGCCTGTAATCCCAGCACTTGGGAGGCTGAGGCAGGAGGATCGCGAGTTCAAAGCCAGCCTCAGCAATGGCGAGGCACTTAGCAACTCAGTGAGACCCTGTCTCTAAATAAAATACAAAAAAGGGCTGGGGATGTGGCCCAGTGGTCCAGTGCCCCTGAGTTCAATCCCCGGTACCAAAAAAAAAGGGGGGGGGGAGGATTAGGGATATGACTCAGTGGTTAAGCACCTCTGGGTTTAATCCCCAGTACCAGTACATACATACATACATACATACATACATACATACATACATAAAGCAGTAGCTGGCACAGTGGTGCACACCTATAATCCCAATGGTTTGGGAGGCTGAGGTAAAAGAATTGAAAGCTTGAGGCCAACCTCAGCAATTCAGCAAGACCCTCAGCAACTTAGTGAGGCCCGGTTTCAAAATAACAAAAGGACTGGGGCTGTAGCTCAGTGGTAAAGCACTCTAGGTTTAATCCCCAGTACCAAAAAATAGCAACAATGCAAATTAACACTATGGTGAGATGCTATTTTTTTCCTATCAGATTGGTAGAAAAGGAGTGTTAGTGTGCTCTGTCAATGAAACTGTTGGGGGAGCAGCACTTTTTCTCATCGCTTGTGGGTATTTAAAAACGGTGCAATCCCTGTGGAAGGGAATTTGGCAATATGGAGAAAATTACGTATATGAATTTTCCTTTTTTTTTTTTTTTTTTTTTTTTTTTTGTGGTACCGGGGATTGAACTCAGGGGCACTCGACCACTGGGTCACATCCCCAGCCCTTTTTTGTATTTTATTTAGAGACAGGGTCTCACTGAGTTGCTAAGTGCCTCTCGCTATTGCTGAGGCTGGCTTTGAACTCGCGATCCTCCTGCCTCGGCCTCCCAAAGTGCTGGGATTACAGGCGTGCACCACCGCGCCCGGCGAATTTTCCTTTTGATCCAGCAAATTCTTCTAGGAATTTCTTTTACAAATACATTGGCAAGGGCTGGGGTTGTAGCTCGGTGGTAGAGTGCTTGCCTTGCACGTGTGAGGCACTGGGTTCTACCCTCAGCACTACATAAAAATAAATAAATAAAGATTGTGTCCATATACAACTAAAAAACAAATTTCTTTTAAATCTTCCACTTAAAAAAAAATACATTGACGTTGGGAGGCTGAGGCAGGAGGATCACGAGTTCAAAGCCAGCCTTAGCAATGGCGAGACACTTAGCAACTCAGTGAGACCCTGTCTCTAATAAAAATACAAAAAAGGACTGGGGATGTGTCCCAGTGGTGGAGTGCCCCTGAGTTCAATCCCCGGTACCAAAAAAAAAAAAAAAATTGGCAAATAGAAAAGACATGTATATAGTGATTCATTGTAACTATTATTGTTGGAACCTACTTTAAAAAACACTGGAAATAACTCAGGGGACTAATTGAATAAAATATGGTACATAACCACCATGAGTATATAATTATTATGGAATGATCATCAAGAAATACTGTTCATGGGGGAAAAAAAATCAGTGTGTATAGTATGTTACCTTTTTTTTTTTTTTTTTTTTTTTGGTACCCGGGATTGAACTCAGGGGCACTCGACCACTGGGCCACATCCCCAGCTCTTTTTTTTATTTTAGTAGAGACAGGGTCTCACTGAGTTGCTAAGTGCCTCGCCAAGGCTGAGGCTGGCTTTAACCTCGTGATCCTCCTGCCTCAGCCTCCCAAGTGCTGGGATTACAGGCATGCGCCACCGCGCGCCGGCTATAGTATGTTAGGTTTTAGTGACTAAAGAAGGAAATAAGAATGTCTACATATACATATATCTAGGTATTATTTATTTGCTTTTATCAAAAAATCAAAAGAAAGATAAAATGAAAGCTAATAAAAATTAATATCATTAAGGGATTGCACTTTAACAAGAGACAGACACAGATCAAAGCTAGATTTCTCTGAATATGTTTTGTTTTGTGAATTTAATTTGGGAACTATGTAAATCTTAAACTAAAATATGGAGAAAGCAGTCCCTAAAGGCAAAAGAAACAGATGAACCCAACTATATATTAATGATGAATTAAACTCAGCAAAATTATTTCAAATGGCAAAAGCAAAGTAATTTGTCTGTGCTTCTAGTGGGGTACAAAAGACACCAAAGGCTAAAACAACTACAAAGAAACCTTAATTGTTTTTAGTAAAGTATGAGTAATGATACTGGTATTCTGAAACTATCATATATTTTCTATATGTATATGTTAGGATAAAGCAATTAAGTAATTATCTTAATGTCACTAGAAACAGGGTGTCAGCTTAAGAAAAAGATGCAAATATAAAATAAAAAAATGTTAAGTAAGCCAGTGCAGTGGCTCATGCCTATAATCCCAGTGGCTCAGAGGCTGAGGCAGGAGGATAGTGAGTTGGGGGCTAGGATTGTGGCTCAGCAGTAGAGCGCTCGCCTAGCTCGTGTAAGGCCCTGGGTTCAATCCTCAGTACCACATAAAAATAAATAAATAAAATAAAGGCATTGTGTCCACCTACAACTAGAAAACAAATATTTAAAAAAGGGGGACAGGCTGTAGCTCAGGATAGAGCACTTGCCTCGCACATGTGGCGCACTGGGTTCAATCCTCACCACCACATAAAAAAATAAATAAAGATACGGTGTCCATCTTTTAAAAAAAAAAAAAAAAAAAAAGCCAGCCTCAGCAAAAGTGAGGCACTAGGCAACTCAGTGAGACCCTGTCTCTAAATAAAATACAAAATAGGGCTGGGAATGTGGCTCAGTGGTCAAGTGCCCCTGAGTTCAATCCCTGGTACAAAAAAAAAAAAGGTTAAGTAAACTTGAATTTTATGCTGTGAATTATATCTTAATAAAGCTTTTTTTTTTTTTTTTTTTTTTTTTTTTTAACTAAAAGTACAAATCTTGGGCGGGGATTGTGGCTCAGTGGTAGAGCACTCACCTAGCATGTATGTGGCCCGGGTTCGGTCCTCAGCACCATGTAAAAATAAAGGCATTGTACACAAGTAAAACAAATAAATAAATATTTTTTTTTAAAAGTACAAATCTTGTTAAACTTAAATTTAAATTGAGAATACCAATATAAGTGGTTTTTGTTTTTCCCCAGTTTGGTCCATCTGAAAAAGCCTGGGAAACAATGACTAACCCATAGCAACATGAGAATCCCTGGCCACACAGGTGATGGTCTCTCAATGCCATTTCTAGCTCCTTGGACTAATTCCGGGTTGGGGCAAGATATGTACCAGATAAGCTTGTAGCATCTTTTCAAAGATTATTAGAGCACACCCAAAGGATCAAGGAGATAAGGTGAAAATGCTCCACTGGCCAAAGACTAAATACTCTGATCATCAAAAAGAATAACAACAGCCGGGCGCGGTGGCGCACGCCTGTAATCCCAGCACTTTGGGAGGCTGAGGCAGGAGGATCGCGAGTTCAAAGCCAGCCTCAGCAAAAGTGAGGCACTAGCAACTCAGTGAGACCCTGTCTCTAATAATAAAATAAAAAAAAAAAGGGCTGGGAATGTGGCTCAGTGGTCGAGTGCCCCTGAGTTCAATCCCTGGTACACAAAAAAAAAAAGGTTAAGTAAACTTGAATTTTATGCTGTGAATTATATCTTAATAAAGCTTTTTTTTTTTTTTTTTTTTTTTTTTTTTTAACTAAAAGTACAAATCTTGGGCGGGGATTGTGGCTCAGTGGTAGAGCACTCACCTAGCATGTATGTGGCCCGGGTTCGGTCCTCAGCACCATGTAAAAATAAAGGCATTGTACACAAGTAAAACAAATAAATAAATATTTTTTTTAAAAGTACAAATCTTGTTAAACTTAAATTTAAATTGAGAATACCAATATAAGTGGTTTTTGTTTTTCCCCAGTTTGGTCCATCTGAAAAAGCCTGGGAAACAATGACTAACCCATAGCAACATGAGAATCCCTGGCCACACAGGTGATGGTCTCTCAATGCCATTTCTAGCTCCTTGGACTAATTCCGGGTTGGGGCAAGATATGTACCAGATAAGCTTGTAGCATCTTTTCAAAGATTATTAGAGCACACCCAAAGGATCAAGGAGATAAGGTGAAAATGCTCCACTGGCCAAAGACTAAATACTCTGATCATCAAAAAGAATAACAACAGCCGGGCGCGGTGGCGCACGCCTGTAATCCCAGCACTTTGGGAGGCTGAGGCAGGAGGATCGCGAGTTCAAAGCCAGCCTCAGCAATGGCGAGGCACTTAGCAACTCAGGGAGACCCTGTCTCTAATAAAAAAAAAACACACAAAAAAGGGCTGGGGATGTGGCCCAGTGGTCGAGTGCCCTTGAGTTCAATCCCCGGTACCACAAAAAAAAAAAAAAAAAAAAAAAAAAAGAATAACAAGACTAGAGATAGAGGCTGGGGTTGTGGCTCAGCAGTAGAGCGCTCGCCTAGCACACATGAGGTCCTGGGTTTGATCCTCAGCACCACATAAAAATAAATAAATAAAATAAAGGTATTGTGTCCATCTCAACCAAAAAAATAAATATTAAGAAAAAGGGCTGGGTTGTGGCTCAGTGGTAGAGTGCTTGCCTAGCACTTGCGCAGCCCGGGTTCGATCCTCAGCACCACATACAGATAAACACATTGTGTACAACTAACGCAAATAAATAAATATTTAAAAAAAAAAAAGACTATAGTTCAGTGGTAGAGCACTTGCACAAGGCTATGGATTTGATCCTCAGCACTACAAAAAAATAAATAAATGGTAATAATAATGATAACAATCACAACAGATTGGTGTATGTCAAATATGTTAAAATGTATACATTCTTTTTTTTTTCCCCCTTTGGTACTGGGGATTGAACTCGGGGACACTCAACCCCTGAGCCCACATCCCCAGCCCTTTTATGTATTTAATTTAGAGACAGGGTCTCACTGAGTTGCTTAGCACCTCAGCTTTGCTGAGGCTGGCTTTTAATTCATGACCCTCCTGTCTCAGCCTCCAGAGCCACTGGGATGTGCCAGGCATGTGCCACCACGCCCAATCAAAATGTATACATTCTTAATGATTACAAGGGAAAAGAAACCATCATCATCTTTGGAGGATGCTAAGGGATCAGTTCATTATCCTGAAAATTGGTAAATAAAAGGAGAAAATCAAGCATTTATCTCAAAATCTTTTCTGTATGACCAGTTCTTTAGGATAACCAAGCAGCTGGTAGAAAGTTCATAGAAATTTATGAAAGTTGTTACACAAGTATTCTAGCATCTCCTAAAGCAAGGTGCATGAAGGCAGCACTTCAGTGGCTGCTAAAGGCTTTCTGTGCAAAGCTGCTGGAATTTTATGAGTTCCAGCCTGGAACACTGCAACCCAGTGACAGTCTTCACACCACAGAGAAGCAACCATATGTTACTCAAAACTGTCTATTTTAAGTTTTCTTGCCAAAAGATTGTATCTGAGTCTCACCAAGCCTCCAGCCCTAACCACCGGTGTATAGAACACGGGACAGAGGAATGTGTTCAACATCTGAAAGCAATTGGGAAAATGTGGGTTAGGGTGGGGAACCCTATAGGACAACCTGTTTTCTTTAACAACAAATTATAAGGAGAAAGAAGAGAGGAGGAACCTATGGATTTAAGAGATGTAGAAATCAGCTAAATACAGTTGTGGACTATGTTTCTATTCTGATTTAATCAAACCAGCTGTTAGAAAAGCAACAGCAATACCAACAAACACTAATTATATACTAAAAGAAATCTGAAAACTGGATATTTGTTGATATTAACAAATTATAGTTAATGTTTTAGGTGTGACAGTTCTCTTAAGAGTAATTATTAGGGGCTGGGGTTGTGGCTCAGTGGTAGAGCGCCCGCCTAGCACGTGCGCAGCCCAGGTTCGATCCTTAGCACCACGTAAACATAAATGCATTGCATTGTGTACAACTAAAGCAAATAAATAAATATTAAAAAAGAAAAAAGAAAATGTTCTTTAAAAAAGAGTAATTATTAGATGTGGTTGTTCTTTAAGGTGTCTATCTTTTAAAAATTAATGCTAGAATATTTTATGAATGGCATCCCATAATTTTCTGGGATTTTTAAACTAATACAGAAAGAAAGTGGATGGGATATATAAGAGAAACAAAATTGACCATCGTTTATAGTTGTTGAATCAGGGTGATAAGTCCACAGGCAGTTCACTATACTGTTTTTCTATTTTTGTGTATGTGAAAGTTTTCCTAAACAAAAGTTTTAAAAACAGGCCTGAGGTGCAGGTCAATGGCATGTAAAAAATATATGCAGGAAGAAAAAGAGTGCCCTTTGCAGAGAAGTATACCCAAATAGCAGGAGGAAATGGCGGAGAAGGGCTGACCCAGTCTTTCAAGGGATATAAAAAGAGGTTACAAAGTAAGCACCTAAAACATGAAGGCCTGACAAAAGAATGAGGTGAAGTGGCCAGTGTCTCAAAACAGGTCATAAAAGTAGGAGAGGAATAGTTTTACACACTAAGGGCAGAGGTTCTTAGGAGCCCTTATTAGGCCTGTTTAATGCTTTTTCCATGATCAGTCCCTGAACTTGTCTGTTATTGATGTGGCAAATACCTGCTCTGGAGCAACATTCTCATTTGTCCATCCTTTACATGTCACTTTTTAGGGTTGATACATATCACATTTCCAGCAGCTTATAGTTTTTGTTGTTTGATACAGTCTCTATATTAGGAGAAAGTCAGGCTACAAAGTGATGGGAAAAGGAAAGTCTGTGTGCATGTATACCAAGGTTGTCTCTGTGTTATAGGGTTATGGATGTGTGTATGTGTATGTGTATGCACACATGTGTGCTTGTTTTTTTTCAAAATTGTGTTTTTTCAAAATTAACACACATTATAGGTTGCCAAAAAGTAAGATTTGTTTTATAAATTTTTTTTTGGTTGTTGATGAACCTTTATTTTATTTGTTTATATGTGGTGCTGAGAATCGAGCCCATTGCCTCACATATGCTAGGCAGGCACCCTACCACTGAGCTACAACTCCAGCCCCAAGTAAGATGTTTTATAAAGGAAAAAAAATTACAATAATATACTTGCTAATAGTCTGAAAAAGGGGGAGTGGAATAAGAAAAGGAAAAAAAATATGCTAAGATCATTTGGTTAGATCTTAGGAGATTCTATTAGCACATGACAACCAGTACACATTGGGAAGCAGATAAAATCCTGTCCAAGCTTAACTCAGAAACTTTACAAAGATTTTATAAGCTCAGTTGTGACACAAAAGGAGCAGTTCTTGATGCAGGGATATCAAGGGACTTTGTTTCCTTTGATATCACTCACAACCTGGCCAGGATCCTCAGTGCCTCTGGTGAAACCTCAAGCATATTAATTTACTTAGATCTTATGTACTAGGCGCAGGAAATAGGCATTGTCCTCATACACAAGGGAAGTGCACTCACTCAGTTGCTGGCACCCACGAGTCTAAAGGAAAGCCATTCCCAGCTTGCGATGCTATGGAGTGTCGACATCTTCTTAGCAATAAGCAATTGGGGGGCGGGGCAGAACTGAACAATTTCCTCCTCTTTCAAGTTCATGTCAAGATTTCTAATGAATAAGACCTGAGTGATCACTGATCCTGTTCCTCCTAGGACATTGGTATCATGGTGGTAGTGATGATGGGGATAAGAAATGGATGCTTGTGTTAAGAGTATGTTAGGGGCAAATTCTAGTTTCTGGGCTTCCTGTTATTCAGTGGGATGATTCAGGTTGAGACAGAATAAGGGCAGAACCACTAAGACCTAGGCTACATTGATCATTCTTAGCCAGAAAGGCCCTACGCAGCCCCCACAGCAAGACTCTCAGCACACAGTAAGTAACTGGAATTGGCCATCATCTGGGCTGCAGGTGCCCTGAAAAGGATCTCAAACCAAGTTAGAGTCCATGTAAAGTGGAGTCCTCCAAGCATCTTGAAAGAGGTTGACTTCTCCTGTGCCTTTACCTCTGTGCCTCATTTCCTTTTGTATCCCTGCAGACCTCAGCACATCTTCCCAAGATTCAGCCTGCCCTGACCAAGAACAGTGGCACTTGCCTCCCTCTCCCTCCTCTCTCTCCCTACCCCTCCTATTTCTCCTCTAGGCCAAAATGAACCTCTCCCCTTAAACTGGGGGCTCCTTCCTTCTCTCCACCAAAAAAATGTGCTCTAGGGGTCAGGGATTTAGCTCAGTTGCAGAGCACTTGCTTAGCATGAGCAAGGCAAAAAATTGCATTCCAGTCCCTTCTGGTCTGAAACCTCACCTCTCATCCCTGCATCTTCATCACAGGACTCTGCCTTTTCCTTCTCTTTCCTACCAAACTTCTATCTCATAGCTTTTACCCGGCTTTGCCTTCTTTCCCCATGCTGGGTGGTCTACCTCCCAGAATCTTCTCTAAAATTCTGTTTCCTTGCACTGGCTGTACTTTTGGATATTTTTCTGCTGACTGGACAGAATCTTATCCCCATGTTCCCAGACTGCAGGAACAGAGTGGGCAGCAGTGACTGTAGATGGATGCATGGATAACCTTCCAGAGAGCTTCCTGCTCTGAGACGTTAAGCCTCACTCAGCAAATCTGGTCCCTCCGCTCCTACAGCTGGCCAAATAAGACTGATCAGGCCTGCTCCCTCAGACTCAGGCTCCACTCAACAAGATCAGCTGCTACCTAGTGAATAGGCTGGGGTGGGGCAGGTATGCTGGAATGTGGACGGTGGCTTCCCACAGGCCCATCCCCAAGACTGATGCACAGAAGAGCCAATCAGTGCTCCAGCCTATTGCATTTTTGTGATCCTCAAAGCCCTGTTGTATTCCAGGTTCTCCAAGCCAGCACCCATGTTCCTGGATGACTCCTTTCGCAAGTGGGCTAGGATTCGGGAGTTTGTGCCACCTTTTGGGATCAAAGGTCAAGGTATGTTGGGAACCCTGACCTACACTAACATCTCATTTCCTAAACTGTCTGCCTGTACTTCAGGACAGTGCTATAGCCTCAGAAGTCCCCACTCTCGGCAGCACCTTGCCTTCTCCTTTCTTTTCTCATACTTCTTTAATGGAATATTTACAGAACCTGCCGCTTTGCCAGGGGCTCATTCTATAACAGTGACATAGATGGATGTGGTCCCTCTCCTCAAAAAAACTCTAGTTTAATGGAGATACAGGTACTCATAATGCAGGACAGACGGGCTTTGCCAGGGGAAGCATGAGGAACTGTGAGATTACAGAAGACAAATGCCAGAGACATTACATAGAACATTAGATATGATGGGCAAAACAGAGGCCATCCCCCAGAAACATCCATGCCTGATGTCCTCACCCTAACCTAGACTCCCTTCCAACTGTTCTTGTTCTGTCTGTGGCTAACCTTTCCCCCTATGTTCTCAGAAACTATCCCCTCCATCACCTTAGGGACCTCCCCACACAGTTCCCTCCTAATGCAAGACTTTCCATCCCTAATGGTTTAACACTTCTGCTTCTGAGTTGAGTTCTTGTGCTGTTTTGTGGTCTGGTGGGAAAGAGCTGGGGCTTAAAGTCAGACACAGGCATCAGATCCCCATACTACGTCTTTATAAGCTGTGACCTTGGACACACTACTTAGCCAATCTATGTTTTTTTTTTTTTTTTTTTTTTTTTTTTTTTAGTTTCTTCATCAGCTAAATGGAAAGAATTGTACTATTGTATAGGTTGTGGTCAGAATTAGAACAGCTGTTAAAGAAGTGGTATCATTTGTCCAGAAACTCAAGAATACCTGAGTCCTCTACTCAGCCAGCCCATCCCTCCCCCAAAAGAAGACCATGATCAGCAAGACTGTTGATGAACTGACACTTTGATTTTAAGCTTCCTTTTAGTGGGTCATGAGAAGCCATATGAGGACCTCCTTCCTCCTGGGTGCACATAGCCAAGCAGCCTGCTCTTTTTCTCCTGAATCCACACTTCTAGACGCTGATCATACAGCTACAAAAACCAGGGAAGACCAATACAGAACCACTAGCCAGCACAAGAGAGCAGCTGTGCTTATGAATGCCCTTTTTATAAAGAATCCCTCCTAGAAAACCAGGCCCATCCACATCTTAACCTTGCTTGGCCAATTAGTGGTATGCCATCACGCCCAGCTTATAACATATTTAGATGTCCATTCAAAATATGTTGATTTTGGTCAGGTGTGGTTGTACACACCTATAGAATCAAAAGTTCAAGGCAACCCTTAACAATTTAACAAGATGCTGCCTCAAAATAAAGGGCTGAAGCCGGGCGTGGTGGCGCACGCCTGTAATCCCAGCACTTTGGGAGGCTGAGGCAGGAGGATCGCGAGTTCAAAGCCAGCCTCAGCAATATCGAGGCACTTAGCAACTCAGTGAGACCCTGTCTCTAATAAAATACAAAAAAAAAAGGGGGGCTGGGGTTGTGGCTCAGCGGCAGAGCGCTCGCCTAGTGCGTGCGCGGCCCAGGTTCGATCCTCAGCACCACGTAAACATAAATGTAATTACACTGTGTACAACTAAAGTAAATAAATAAATATTAAAAAAAAAAAAAAAAAAAAAAAGGGCTGGGGATGTGACCCAGTGGTCGAGTGCCCCTGAGTTCAATCCCCCCGTTACCACAAAAAAAAAAAATAAATAAAAAAATAAAGGGCTGAAGATGTAGCTCAGTGGGTAAAGTTCCCCTGGGTTCAATCCCCAGTACCAAAAGAAAAAGTATACATGTATATATAGATACATTTTGCATGTTTTAAATTTTATACATGTGTATCATTATATATACATATGTGTATGTGTGTGTATTCTTCAAACCAGTTTTTTTTACTAATTTTTTAAATTTTATTTCCATTGATACCTATAGCTTGAGGTCATTGATTTTTTTTTTTTTTTTTTTTTTTTTTTTTTTTTTTTTTGACTACTCTGTAATGTTTCATGTACCACATGTGATGTTTTCCTTTGGACATTTAGGTTGCTGCCAATATTTTGCTATTACAGAATTGCAGTGAACATTCTTGTACAAATATGTTCAGTTTTGTGCCACTGTAGAGTTGCACGGACCTAGTCTATGCACACCTACACCCTTATGTGCAATTTTAAAGATGAGTTCCTTTGTGGCCAGCACCAATTTATCTTTAGATTTTTATGTACATTGGTTTCTATCTTTCTGACAACTCTATACAGCAGGAATTGCCATCTTCACTTTAGAGATGAGGAAATGAAATCTTAAAGAAAGTCATTTATGTCAGGTCATAGAGCTCTTAAGTAGTTTGGAAGAGAGTTTGGAAGGAGAGCAGAAACCATTGTAGAACCAGAGAGAGGCCAAGAAGATGAGGTCTGAGTAGTGGTCACAGGATCAGAGCACAGAGGTCCCAGGTATCCTTGCTGAGAGCAGCCTGAGCAGAGTGCAGGTGGGCAGGTGCCACACTGCAGGGGGTAAAGAGGGAGAGGCCACCTGACCAAGAGCAGGGTTAGAGGGAGGAGGCAAAGAAAAGGCAGTACCAAAAACAAGCGAGTGTCTTCCTGGTTGGGCTCCTCATCACTGTTTTTCTCATTTGTTCCCTGGAGTCTACTTGGTGGGCCACAGAGGCAAGTACAACATGGTCTCCGACTCTGGGTAGGGGTTTCCATTTCTGGAGGAGACTGAGATGTTTCAGCTTCCAGGCACGGCCCTGGCCTAGGAACACCCGTCCTGGGCCTGACTACAGAGTCTCAAAGTCCATTGAGTCTCCAAGGAAGTGAAGAAGCCCTGGGAAGAATTGCATGCTAGGGTTAGAGGACTGGCTCCTGGTGGAGATATTTCTGCCTGTTCTCCCTGCCTCTGTCTCCTTTTGCAGGGAGAAAGTTGCACCAACCTGGCCCAACCTTGTGTTCATAGCTTCCTCCCCCCACCCCTGACACCAGGAACTTGTGCTTTTAAGTTGGGTCATCAGCAAACATTTAATGAGAATGTAAGTGACCCTCTAATACCTCCTACCTTTGTCCACAGACAATCTGATCAAAGCCATCTTGTCAGTCACCAAAGAGTATCGCCTGACGCCTGCCTTGGACAGGTAAGCCCCTTGCTGTCCAGCCTGCTGGTCCCTGACTGCCTGGCAAGTGCCAAGGTGTTGAAATCCAGCTGGCCTTTCTGGACATGGGCAGATTCTCCAGCGTATCTGCACATGTGACGTACAGTAGTGCACACACGGGGGTGGGTGGAGCAGGTAAGTGGACTCACTCCACTGGACTTGCATCCCTGGGGACTGTCAGCATCTCAGACAAGACACCTCAGTCCTCAAAGCATCAGAGGTTTGAGGTTTAGACTGGAACACACTAGGGTCATAATCAGCCTGGTCCATGAGATTGAGGGGCGGTCAGGGCAGGGCTCATGTCCAGGAAACAGTGACAGCAGAGAAGCTAACAGACCCTGGAGCAGGGAAGCTCCAGGAACAAGTGTGGCAGAAACAGAATGAGTGGACTCCTTGATGGCTAGTGGGAGCCTGAGTGCTTCTGAGTTAAAAATAAGCCAAACCCTGAGTCCTGGAGCCCTGAGTCCTATTCCCCTGTCCTTGCTTTCTAGGTAGAGCCCCAAACTCAGCCTACTTTACCCTGGACCCTGTGGATGCCTAAACACCCCCAAAACCCTTGGGAACCTTTAACCCACAATGTGGAACACCTGTTCCATACCTCTGAGTCAGGTCCTCAAGCCCTTCCACACCTGTTTCCCTCAGTCCCAGAGGCCAGATTCCCACAGTATGGTTTTGGCCTCTCAGAAATACTACCATGAGGTCAGGGCTAGAGCTCAGTGATAGAGCACTTGCCTAGCACATGTGAGGCACTAGGCTCAATCCTCAGCACCACATCAAAGTAAATAAATAGAATAAAGGTACTGTGTCCATCTATAACTTAAAAAAAAAAAAAAAAAAAAAAAAAACTACTGCCAGGAGCCCTTTTTGTCTTCCTCTATCCCAACCTGGTTCTGGCAATTGGTGTAGGTCAAGGGCCAAAGGGACAGGAAAGAAGTCTGGTAGACAACTCTCCACAGGCCTCCACCTCTTTCCCCTCAGCCTCCGCTGCCGCCGCTGCATCATCGTGGGCAATGGAGGTGTCCTTGCCAACAAATCTCTGGGGTCACGAATTGATGACTATGACATCGTAGTCAGGTGAGCTCCCACATCAGTGTCATGGGTACCTGAGTGACCTGGCCCAAACCCCAGTCCCTCAGCCCATTGAGAACTCCCTGTCCATCTGGCCACTTGGGCTTGAGGTCAGCGGAAGCCTCAAGAATGCTGGGTTGGAGGGTTTTGAAATAGACAACTAGGTGACAACAGATGTGAATTCCCTATTCTCTGCACCTGGGTTATAATGTGGTCACAGCGCCTCCCCAAACATAGTTCCAAGGCAGGCTCTGATTGGGCCTGTTCTCTGTAGACTAAACTCGGCACCAGTGAAGGGCTTCGAAAAGGACGTGGGCAGCAAAACAACACTGCGCATCACCTACCCTGAGGGTGCCATGCAGCGGCCTGAACAGTATGAACGTGACTCTCTCTTTGTCCTCGCTGGCTTCAAGTGGCAGGACTTCAAGTGGTTGAAGTACATCGTCTACAAGGAGAGAGTGGTGAGCTCCCCCAGCACCAGCTCCTTCTCTCTTGCCCTAGGCCTGGCCCTGGACCCCCCAGCTTCCAAGTCAGTCCCTCCCCTGAACCCCATGAAGAATAAGCAGGAGCCTTCAAAACAAGCATCAATGACCCAAAGCTGAAAGATAATGAATGCAACCAAGGGGCAGAGGCCAGGAGATGACAGGGTCCCAGACCTTGCTCCTTGCCTCCAGATTCCTAGGGGCAAGCCATTTCCCAGCCTTCTCTAGCCAGACCCCAACAGCCTCCAGCGGCCCTTCCTTGGCCTGAGATCCCCAACAAAGGAAAGCTGTCATCTCTGCAGCCACGGGCCCTGTATTAATCCCATATTTATGCGCTCCTGCCCTGGCCCTGCAGCTGCCTCCCCGAGCTCCACTTTCCTCTTGAGTTCTGTCTGACTTGTGTCTTCTGGGTCTCGCCCTCTTTCTCAGGGAAGGGAGGAAGGCCTGATGTGGGCCCTCGTACCATTCTTCAGGAACAGCAGACCTTTCAACTTGAGGGTTCCATCTCCCAAAACCATTAGTCCAGGCCTCCTTCCACTTTGTACTCTTACCACTGACCTGTAGCTGGGTCCCCATCCTGCCATTGAGTCAGGTTCTATTCTTTGGGTATGAACAGATTCTGTACTCACTATTCTAGGCAGGCAAGGTCTGGGCCCATTTCTTCAGAGAGCTCATGTGGCAGAGTAGGGTCAGAGTAGACCACCCACTGAGTTTTCTCCTGAGACCTCTGTTTCCCAGCTCTGGGCCTACAGGGACACCTGCCAATTTGTCTGGGTCCATCCCCTCTCTCTTCCCCTCCAGCTGTCACCAGCCACCCAGGGGAGGGGTGCTACAGACCGCAGGCCATTCATCTTCTGATACTCAAGCCTCTTACCAGAGATTGATGACAGATGGCCCTCTGCCTACACTAAGAAGCTAGTTGTTCTTTCTGGAAGTTTAGAGGAGAGTTGGGGGTGGGAACCTGCCTGTGGGGGTCTCAGTGCAATTTGGTTTAACTCCACAGCCCTTTCCCAAGCAAGGCCAAGTGCAGGCAATGTCAAGTAGGTAGCAAGCAAGAGAGAAGACAGAAGTCAGGTCCAGAAATTCAGGTAGGTGGGTCAGTGGGGAAGGGAGCGCATCTCAAAACCAGGCTGAATGAAGCTGCTGGGCTCTACTGTGTCCAATCCAACTTCCCAAAGGGAAGGAAAGAGCCAGGCAACAGGGACTGCTCACCTTCAGCCAGCCCAGCTTTAAACAGACCCACGTCTGCACAGACCAGGCAGAGAATGGGGGCTGAGGGAGTAACCCCTCTGTTCTCAGAACCCTAGAGCCTGAGTCATTAGCGTCCCCAGAGCTATTCTCTTTGCCTTGAGGGTAATAGAATTAAGGTCATAGGTAGACACTTTCACGGGAAAAATGGGTGAAAATTGGGTCTGCCTTGGTGAACCCCAGGAGTTCTAGGGGCTGCTTTCTCAGGCCTTCTGCCCATCTCCCTTTCCCTTCCTGCCAGGTCTTTCTCTCCCTACAGACACATGTCAAAGCCCCACGCTTCCCTCTGGGCTGGAGCTCCCAAAGGACAGAGCCCAAGACCTCATTGGTTTTTGTCCCTCAGTGCCCAGGCACCATAAATGACATGGACTTGATCTAGAATTGGCTTGAACACCAGTTCCTGCTTCCTGATGGGCATACTGGGAAAAGCCAGGCAGTCCAAACAAGTCAGGGCCAGCCAGGTAGGTGTTGCCACTTGTTCCTTCTAAGAGCATCAAGGCCAGCCAAGTCAATGCTCTTATAGTTCATCCAAGGGAGAAAAGAAAGAAGAAAAGAAGGAAGCCAGCTAGAGTCAGAGGAAGCAGGCAGCGGGGCCTCACTGTTCCCTGAACACTGAGGAGCTTTCCGTCTGACTTGGCCTTGGCAGCAGAAGGTCAAGGTCCTAGAGAAGTGGGGTGTGGCGGTAGAGTGCTGAGGCCCTCACTCAGCCTGTCCTGGCCCTGGTCCAGGGCCAACCTTGTGGGCAAGAACTCCTTCCCAGAGTGGGTGGGCATAAGTGGGAAGGGGACAGTAGTGACATTAAGGAGTCCTCTGAAGTTCTGTGGGCCTCCTTGGTGCCAGAGACAAAGATGGCTTGGGCCTAGAGTGAGCTGCCAGAGGCATACCAGATGCCCATGGTCTCACCTCTCCCAGCCCCTGGAATAGGCCTGCCTGGGCCCTGTATTGCCCCAGAGGCCTTCTGTAGTGCCCTTTTCCAGCCCAAGGATCTTCGATGACCTCTCCATGCTCTACTCCATTTCTCTGGTCTCTGAGACCCAGGTAATGTAAGCCAGGCTGCTTCTCTAGGCCGCTCCTGCCTGGTGCCTTGCCACAGGGCCCAGCCACAGGCTTGTTCTGCTACTTCAGTGATGGTCCTGGCCATGTGGCTTCTAGCTGCTGGTGAATTCTACACCTGTCAAGAGCTTTACCTGCAGAGTTCTGGCAAGAGGCAGCTCCACAATAGTGGAGCCAGGGCCTGGTTGGGAAAGGCTGGAATGGGTATTAGACCTCAGTTAAAGCTGGTGCCCACTGCTTGCTGTGTAAGCAGTCAGTTAACAGCAGGTACTTTTCTAGTATCCAGGAGTCCTGATGTGGAATGGGGAGGGGGAAGATGTGGAAAAGGAAGACCATACCAGGCTACCTTTGCACAAGATCGGCCATATACTTTCTTACCATGTGGGAGCTTTCCCCTTTACCATATGTGGGCATTTGGTTCCCTGATTCACTGGGCAGTACCGCAAATAACTCCAAACAAGTTACCGAAAGATCTCCCCAATCTAGGAACCTTGGCCAAGCCAGCAAGCAGGTGTAGGAGGAGTTCCTAGAAGGCCTTATGTACAGGACAGGTCAGAAGAGTACCAGTTGATGGTTGAGTAGAGAAGCTGAAGCCGAAAGGAGGGTACAGCTGGGGACGTGGAGGTGCTGCTAGAGGAAGAGACAGTCCTAAAACTAGAGTCACCGTGTGGTGTGGTAGGTGACATGAGGAGGACATTCCTAAAGCAGCCCTGGGGGCAGGCGGGAGCAGGCGGGGAAAGACAGAAGGCCTCCCTGAGGAGGTACTACTGAGCTGGACCCTGAAGGAAAAGTTAGGAACGATTAGGCAAAAGGCATTACAACAGGGGGAACAGCATGTGTGGAGGCCCACAGAGACAGCACTCCATGCAGGGCACAGCCCGGCCATGTGTCAGAGTGCTGCTGAATGTCCCAGTCGCTGTGGCCTGTGCACTAGGAGTGTTGGACAAAGGCTGGAGAAACCCCATCTGCTGTCCAGACGAAGGGCCCCTGGGGCCTGGAAAAGACCAGATATGTAAGAATCAGGACTTCCCATCCAGCTCTGGGCCAGGTCAGTGTGCATGCAGTCCTATCCCTGCAGGGAGAAGGGAGAAGACAAGGGTTGGGGATTGGCACCTGAAGAGACTTGACTAGGCTTGACCTTCCAGTGGTAGTTCAGTCCCTGGGGAGGGAAGGAGGAAAGGCAAAATCTCAGAGGCCAGCCATGGCCCCACATTCATGCTCAGGGGGACTAGGTCCCTGAATGTGGGAGCAACAACATTGTTTAAGAGGGGCAAATGGGGGCTGGGGTTGTGGCTCAGCAGTAGAGCCCTCGCCTAGCATGTGCGTGGCCCTGGGTTCGATCCTCAGCCCATGTAAAAATAAATAAATAAAATGAAGGTATTGTGTCCAACTACAACTAAAAAATAAATATTAAAAAAAAAAAAAAGAGGGACAAATTGTTTAGGCTGTGCAGTTATACAGACTTGGGTTTAAATTTAGGCTATGTCCCTTATTACCTGGATTACCTTAGGCAAATTACCTGTCCCCTTAGATTTAGTCTCATCTACACAACAGTAATGCTACTGCCCATCTTTCAAAGTTGTTTAAAAAATTAAATAAGATGAAATTGAGAAGCACCTAGCACAGAGACTATAGTAAGTTCTCAGTCTAAGGCAGATGTTGACATTGTTTGCTATTTTTTGTTATTGGTAGAGGAGTTACTATTAGAAAAGCCCTATTGCATGGGGACACAAAGCCCTTTTCTGTCCACACTATAGGCCCTAAGCTGGGTGGTGACCTGAGAGCAGGGATCAAAGGCAGACCTAGAGGAGGAGGAGACAGGAGCCTCCTTGGAGAATGGCAGCAGGCTGGCAGTCTGAGAAATTCACAGGGCGAACAAAGTCACCAGATCACCGAATGTGAGGTCTTACTGGACCAGGCCCAAGCTGGGGATTGGATGCCCAACTGCACCTGAGCCTCTGCTCTGTTCAGACCTAAGTGGACTCTGTCCAGAAGGAGCCCAGCCTGGGCACCACCTCACCTGAGGAGACTCGGGGCAGGCCTACACCGTGGCCCCAAAGGCAGAGCCAGCAACCATGGGCTCTACTCCATGCCTCCTAGTGTACCGTTTCCCTTGCAGCCATCTCCAGTGGCTATAGCTGTTTCTTCCCTGTGAGGGCCTGGAGGACTTCAAGCTTGCTCCCCATACTGCCTCCTGGCCATTGCTCCTCTGCCTCAGATGAACACTCAGGAATGGGGCTTGTGTCAACACCACCATCTGCACCTTTCATCACTGCCATCTGTGACCGTCTGGTTACTCTGCCTCATAATAATTATTATTGTCATTCTCTTTTCCTTTTACTCCCTCACTTCCTTCTCCTGTCCCCTTTTCCCCTCTTCCTTCTCATTATTCTATCATCAACATCAGAGCCGTCATTTATTAAGCTCTTCCATTTCCCAGCTTTCCTTGCAGTAATAGGTATAATTATCCCCACTGGAGAGAGGCAAGCACAGAGAGGTTGAGTTGCTTGCTTAAGGTCACACATCTAATTAAGTAGCAGAGCTGAATTTAAACTCAAATCTGACTGCCCCAGGGATCTTCCTAAGAAATAAATCTGACCTCACCTTCATGGCTCAGCTCCTATCTGTCATGGCCTGAGAGAACACTGAGAGCTGCTGTTTACTGTGCCTCTCTACGTGCCAGCCCTGGGCTACGTGTGTGCGTTATCTCAGCCGCCATCTAACAACCCCATGAGACAGGTGCTGAGCCTAGTAAGTGGCAGAGCCATGTTTTGGACCAAAGGTGTCTCACTGTCACCACTGCACTGTAACACTTCTCCTTTAGTCATTGATTCTTTCTGTCAAATCCAAATCGATCACCAAAGTCATGTAAAGTCCCAGGCTTCTAACACCATCCCACTCACTTGACACTCACCCCCACCACCCCTCTCTGCATCCAGTCAGTCCAGTTCCAGGGATCACATGTCACCATGAGTGAGAAATAACTTAAGCTGAGGTTACATTGCTGGTCTCTTGGGGCCACTTTGGTCCTGTGTCCTATGTCTGGTTGTTGGTCTTCTCACAGCTCTGCCCTCACCATCTTTAGTTCTGCCATGCCTCCAGCCCTGTCCCAAGCAAACCTCACATCCAGCTGCATAGGGAAAGTAAAGGTGGCCATTAATCAAAAGCCCTCAACTTCCCATCTCCATTTGACACATCCTTGCATCTGGCCCTCCTTTCCTCTTCCACTGTCCATCCAGGGTCCATTTTCTCCTGAGCCTTCCCCTCTGTTCTCCCCTCATCAGGAGCTGTCTTTCTTCATTTGTTTCTTTCTCACCTCTTTATTGAGCCTTCTCTCACATCTATTAATTTTTTCAAGTCTCTCTCACCTTGAAAATAAAAGCCCTCCCTCAAGCTCCTGTTCACCTGCTCTCTTCCTCCCTCCCTTTCACCTCCTGACCTGGTATCCCCATGTTTTTGTTTTTGTTTTTTTTTTTCCTCCTTCCATTTCTCAGCCCCTCCAACCTGGTTTCCAAACCCATCCCTGTACTAGCAGTGACCTTCTGATCCTAAATCCAGTGGATACAACCTCTGCCCTCTCATTGAAAGACCCACTTTGTTGGCAAATATCCAGGACACATTTACTGTTTGCCAGGCGTAGTGCTATGTTCTGGGGAACCTGTGTTCTGGGGACGGTTCTTTGTTCTTGTAAGCCTGTGGCCCCAACCCTGGAAGCCTCCTTGGTTCCACCATCTTTGCCCTCCATATTCAATCAGGCTCCAGATCCATGCCTCTTCTACACGTGCTTGCTTAGACTAGTTCAGCAGCTTCATATTTCCCTGACCCTTATCATGTTTCCCTCCCATACATTCTCCACTTCTGTATTCAAGAGTCCTGCAAAGTGTGTATTTGACTGATTTGTTCTCTCGCTTCGAGATTGCCCCTTGTCTAGATGCAGTGGTTCCCAGTGTTCCTTCTCATGCCAGCAGCCATGAGTATCACCTGGAAACTTGTTGTTTGGGGAGGAGCCCATCCTAGAATTTCTTTTTTTTTTTTTTTTAATATTTATTTATTTACTTTAGTTGTACACAATGCAATGCATTTATGTTTATGTGGTGCTAAGGATCGAACCCGGGCCGTGCACGTCCTAGGCGAGCGCTCTACCGCTGAGCCACAACCCCAGCCCCTGAGGCTGGTTTTGAACTCACTATCCTCCTATATTATTTACATTATAGTATTATTTACATTAGCTATGTTAGCTTTTCATTTCAGCCTCCCGAGCTGCTGGGATTACAGGTGTGTGCCACCGTGCCCAACTGTCCTCACCATTCTTTTTTTTTTTTTTTTTTTTTAATATTTATTTATTTGCTTTAGTTGTACACAATGCATTTATTTTTACGTGGTGCTGAGGATCGAACCCGGGCCGCGCACGTGCTAGGCGAGCGCTCTACCACTGAGCCACAACCCCAGCCCGTCCTCACCATTCTTACACCTATCAGTGCACTCCACTCTGGGAGTACCACAGTGTGAATCCTATTTCAGGGCCTGCTCCCCTTCCCAGGGCTGTATTAGATGCTCCTCTGGGGGGCCAAGAACTGTCTTGTTTTATCTCCTTAAGCCCAGCACCTCCAACAGTGTTTGAAGCTAGTTAGTGTACAAAAATGAATAAATAAACATGGAAACTGAGGCCCAGAGCAAAGGAGTAATTTGTGGAGAGTCAGGATTCTGACCCCAGACTTGTGGTTCCCAGTCAGGGGGGACTCTTTTTCCCCACAACCAGGCTCCCCCTGCTCTCATTACCCTTGGAGATGATTCTTTTGGATTTGGAAACTTGCATCCTCTAGCCCTTTTCTTGCCCCTTCTGGAAATCTCTTTCCTCTTCACCATGTTTGATCTTCTTTCTGAAGTTCCAAGATCATTCTTCTTGATAAAGAAATGAAAACTAAATAGTCCCTGGCGCTCTGCCTCTTTGTCTAACAGCATCACAAAGTCCGCCCCAGGCCGATGCCTCTTTTTGTTCTTTGCTTTTTCCAAATATAGCTTTCAGAAAGGTTTTTTGACCCTCTCCTCATAGCATACAACAAAATCCAATGGACTAAAAAAGTAAAATCAAAAAATACAACTGATGAAATTTTTGAGGAAAATAAAATAGAAATCAAATCCCAGGAGGGAAAGAATCTTTTTAAAGCACAGAATACTAAAAGAAGTCCAGTTTGATAACATGCTGATTTAAACTAACAAACACACAACTTTGAAAAGTAGATTTAGAAAATTTGACAAAGGGTTATTATGAGGTGGACAAGAAAACCTCTGGAGCCCCAGCTAAGGGACAGGAGATGCACATTTCAAAGAATGTGTTTAAATTACACTACAGGATACTAGCAAGAGTACTCCCAAAGTTGCTCTCAAAGGCTACTGCTCATAGTATCAGCGACAAGATTTTTGGAAGGGAAACTGTACTTGGGGCCAAGAGCCATCACCCAAAAGAAGGGGAAATGTGCAAACAGATTTTTATTATAGTATTATTTATATTAGCTATGTTAGCTTTTCATCATTGAGGCAAATACCTGAGAATGTCAACTTAAAGATTTATTTTGGCTCATAGTTTCAGATGTTTCAGTCTATGGTGGGCTGGATCCATTGCTTTGGGCCTGAGGCAAGGCAGACCGTCATGGTAGAAGAGAATAGCAGAGGAAAACTTCTTACCTCATGGTGGCTGGGAAGCAGAAAGAAGAAGGGGCCAAAGGATAGATATATTCCCCAAAGGCATGCTCCAAAGACCCACCCACTTCAACCAGGTTCCACCACCTTCCAGGAGTCCATTCAGTTATCATTGGATTAATCTTCTGATATGGTCAGAGCCTTCATGATACCATCACTTCCCAAAAACCCTACCTCTGAATGGTGCGGCATTAGAGTCCAAACCTCAACCTATGAGCCTTTGGGTGACAATCCAGTTTCAAACCATAACAGTAGCCAAACCCAAACATGATCCAAAGAGTTTGTTATATAAATCATGGTTCCACTATTGGATGGGGTATGAAGCAGAAGCACAGGTGCCCTGCGGAGGGTGCAGGCACCTGGACCAGCCGTCACAGCCACTCTCCTCCTTGTTCTTTCTGTGTGGAAAAGACCAGTGGACACAGCACCAGATTCAGTGTTAGGAACTGAAATGAGGTTCCTCCTCTGTCACAGCCACTTGTTACACTGCTGTGAGGATTGGGTGGAACAGGCCAACATCTGACACTCCATTCTTATCTGCAGTGCCTGTCGTCTTCTGAGAAGTGAGACTGAGCACAGTGGACATTGGCAGCCCATTGGGCAGAATGCCCAGTCACAGGGCCAGGAGTAACTGTGTCAGGGAGAGCTGCAGGGCCTGAACAAGGGTACAGATGCCACCCCAATCAACAGGATACTTCTGTAAGCCCCAGGCCTTGAGGAGGCTACTTGCTTCAACCTCTTGTAGGAGTTGGCCAGATGAACGTGAGTATTTCAGGCACAGAAAACAGCAGTGGCAAGGCATGTGATGTATTCAGTGAATTTAAAATAACTCAGGCTGAGTGTGGTGGCACATGCCTATAATCCCCCCGGCTCAGGAGGCAGAGGCAGGAGGATTGCAAGTTCACAGACAGCCTCAGCAACTTAGTGAGGCCCTAGGTAACTCAGTGAGACCCTGTCTCTAAATACAATGCAAAAAAGAGCTGGGAATGTGGCTTAGTGGTTAAGTGCCCCTGGATTACACTCCCCAGTACCAAAAATTAAAAAATAAAATAATGACTCAAGGGGGAGGAGATGATTTTAAAAATTACTATTCTAATAATTTAGTATAACAGATGTGGCATGGGTATAGTGCTGCCATTAGACCTGGGAAGGAGGCCTCTGCCCAAGCCCCACTCTGACCCTTCTCCATCACACCCTTTGCTATACAGTAAAGAGGCACATACAGGGCCAGGAAGAAAATCCCGACCCCAGGCCCATCCACAGGTCCTGGAGACTTCCACATTCCTTGCTCTAACAGTATCAAGTCCAGTTCCATCCTTCTGAGGAAAAAAATCCAAATCCAAGCCGGGCGCGGTGGCACACGCCTGTAATCCCAGCACTTGGGAGGCTGAGACAGGAGGATCAAAGCCAGCGAGGCGAGGCACTTAGCAACTCAGTGAGACCCTGTCTCTAAATAAAATACAAAAAAGGGCTGGGGATGTGGCCCAGTGGTCGAGTGCCCCTGAGTTCAATCCCCGGTACCACAAAAAAAAAAAAAAAAAAAAAAAATCCAAATCCATACTCACCCCTAAGTCCCAGGAGGGCTGTAACAGCTTTACAGCTTGATTTATCACTTCCAAATTTTAGACATGTGGCATGTCTAAGTTTATTTGTAATTTTGTTGCTGACCCCACAAATGTTAGGGGTGGGCCTGCATAGACAGGGTGTCAGAGACTGAAATGAAACTGGGTACACAGAGGTTGGAGAGTCTGGTAAACCACAGTCACATTAGGAAACTGGTACTTTATCTTTTTTTTTTTTTTAATTAGTTTTTAGCTGTACACAATGTTTTATTTTTACATGATGCTGAGGCTCGAACCCGGGCCGCGCATGTGCCAGGCAAGCGCTCTACCGCTGAGCCACAACCCCAGCCCTTGTACTTTATCTTGAGGGCAAGTAATAGCAGAAGCTGAGAAGAACTGACTTCAAGCCAGACTTGTATGCATGACTTTTAACTGTCATGATATAAAAACACTATAAGGCAGGGACTCATATTATTACCTTTATTCTGTAGATGAGGATAATGAGACCTAGAAAGCTTAAAGAACCTGCCCCTTGGCAGAGTGAGTAGTTGGGGTATCAGGGTTCAAACCCAAGACCTTCACTTTTAGCTGTCAACACAAGCTGTTTCAGAGGGCAGCAGGAGCCACTGTAGATTTTAAACCTGAAAGTATCAAGATCAGACTCAGACTCAGAGAAGTGAATGAATTGAAGGAAAGCAAGGAATAGCTGTTAGAGTGACTCCATGAGACTTGGTGTCCTGTCCCAAGGCAGTAGCAGCAGGGAGCAGGAGAGGATACATCTGTCACATCTGTCCTACTCTTGGCTGCAGAAAGGCAGCCCATGGAAATCTTGACCCCCAGACCTCTTGCTGCAGGGGAGCGGGGAAACTGCATCCTCCCAGAGCCTGGCAGGAAGGTGCTTTCTTCCCAGATCTCTTCCCCCGCTTGCTTTTGGCTGTTCTGACAAGAGCAGAACAGTTGCATCAGCAGGAGACTGGCAGCTCCACACACAGGAGCTGGGCCCAGACTTGACTGAGGCAGGCACATTCCTGGAGGAGGGATTCAGCAAGGAATGCAGCCCATGGCTGGCCCCAAGGAGAGGTGCAGCATTGACTGGCCTGATAGGCCTCCCTGAGTTGTGTCCTGTGAGGCAGAGAAATGAAATGTGAGAGGCCACAGCCAGATTTGGACCTTGTAGGTACAGGCCTCATGGGATAGGACTGTGTGCTGGTGGCAGACCTGGCAATGTCACCAGCAGCAAGCAGACCTCTAGCACCCAACGTCTACCTGCAGAAGCCAAAGAAAAGTCTGGTTTCCCACTCAAGAGCCAGGATGTGCACAGGTGTGGATGAGTGCTGGCCTTTTTTTTTGTGGTAGCTAGCGTTGCCAGCCACACCCTGCACTTTAATCTCTTGACTTCTGCAATACTCAGTCATGATAAGTAAGATTTATTGAGTTCTCACTGTATACCAGACACTGTGCCAGATGCTGTAAAACACAGCATCTCATTTAATCCTCTCAGCTCTTTGGGAAGTAGGTCTTGTCATCCCTGTTTTATGCAAGAGGAACTTGAGGCTTAAAGAGATGATGTGGTGTGCCCCGGGTCACAGAGATGTGGAATCAGGTGTGAGCCTCTGTTTTCCACACTGAAGAGCCTGTGCATTGTCTGCAGAAGGCCATGTGTCAGTGCTGGGGTACATTTTTTTGAGAAGAGGAGTCATAGGGTTTTTGTTTGTTTTTAAGAGAGAGATGTGAGGTTTGGTTGGTTTTTTTGTTGTTTTGTTTTGTTTTTTTTTTTTTTGGTACTGGGGATTGAACTCAGGGGCACTAGACCACTGGGCCACATCCCCAGCCCTTTTTTGTATTTTATTAGAGACAGGGTCTCACTGAGTTGCTAAGTGCCTTGCCATTGCTGAGGCTGGCTTTGAACTGGTGATCCTTCTGCCTCAGCCTCCCAAGTGCTGGGATTACAGGCGTGCGCCACCACGCCCGGCTTGGTACCCAATATTTTTATGGCCAAGAGGAACAAATAAGTGTACAAATCACATCTTGGTATTACTATTCCTCCTTTCCCTGAGGTTCCTGAGGAAGCTCTTCTACATCAGGACCGTGACTGATAGGAAAGGAGGAGAAGCACTCAAGTGTACCAGGTCCCTCTTCTCTAATGGGGGATCGCTAGGGCTCCAGCCCTAAGCATGGGACTCCTTCCCCGAGGATCCTGACACCAACCTCAGCCAGTGCTGGCTGCCAGCCCCAGGGTAGTATGAACTGCAAAGCATGGGCACATAGCGGGCAGGGGCAGAGAGAGGTCACCTGCTTCCAGGAGGCAGGCCTGGCCTCAGCTTACCCACTGCTGCAGAGAAGCAGAGAATCAGGAAGAGCTGTGTGTGTGAGTGTGTGTGAGAGAGAGAGAGAGAGAGAGACTTCTCACCATGCCGGGAAATAAAACACATTTGATATCCTCAAATCTAAGCAGTCAAATTAGTCATTTCTCCTCCCAGGAAATGTTAAAGGTGGGAAGAGGCTGTAGCTTGCCCCTCCCCACTGGAGCTTTTTCCAGATTTTCAAAGGGATTTGAGATAATAAGCTTATTTCTTACAGTTTCGCATAGTGATTAAATATGGGGCTTTAGCCCATGGGAAAGGCCAAGAGGACTATTTCAGAGAGGGTGCCTCATATCACGAAAAGAACTGGGTTCTAGAGCTGAATCCAGCTCAGATTCTCATCAGCTCTGTGTGTGCCCTGGCAAATTCCCTTCAGAAAATAGGTCACCAGGAAGCCCCGACTCACCATAGAGCTCTCGTAAGGCAGAAGAAGGTCTTATTCACCTTCAGTTCCAGACCCCAGACTCCTGAAGAAGGGGAACAGCAGTGATGAATAAATGGTGTGGCAGAAAGAACAGCCATCCTGGAGCCAGGATGTTCAGATTTTAATCTGGGCGCAGCTACTTGGAGGCTATGTGACCTTGAACATGTTGCTTCATTTGCGCCTGTGAAGTGGAAAGGTGAAGAGATATAAAGTAATTTCTACTAAACCAGCCTCCAGTCTCACATCCCCAGTGTGCCCACTCTGGCTCTCATGCCCCTTCTGAGTGACCCCTATGCTTTCTCCTTCCTCCTCTTTGGTGTGTGTTGGGGGTGGGGGACAAGGCAGGCACAGGCAGGAGCTCCAGGTGGGAACGGTTGGGGCCTCCAGGGACAGGGATATGCTGCACTTGACTCAGACTGACACCTGCTGTCCCTGCCAGTCTGGAACTGTTCCACCCCTGGGTGCCCTAGAGTTCTATCTACAGTCTTGCCATTTCTCCACCTCCCTCTTCCTACTGGGTCCTTCTATCCCTCTTTTTACCTCCCTTACACATCCCTCTCCCAAAGACAGAAGGGGCATGGGAGCTACATGAACTGGCATCCATTCATTCAGTCTGATGGGCTGAGGCTGCGAAGTTTGCCTCACTGGCCTCTCCTTTGAGCTGACCTGACTCATGGAGGACAGAAAGTATCTGCCAGAGGAAAAAATGTGCCACAGACAGCCAGGCGTGGTGGCGCACGCCTGTAATCCCAGCACTTTGGGAGGCTGAGGCAGGAGGATCACAAGTTCAAAGCCAGCCTCAGCAATGGCAAGGCACTTAGCAACTCATTGAGACCCTGTCTCTAAATAAAATACAAAAAAGGTCTGGGGATGTGGCCCAGTGGTCGCGTGCCCCTGAGTTCAATCCCCGGTACCACCAAAAAAAAATGTGCCACAGAGGTGGGAAACAGGAGGAAGGAGTGTCTGGAGCAGACTGTCCACTGAAGGGGTAGCCACAGAAGAGGCCAGCAGGGACCGCTGGCTGCTATGACTACCCTATCATTTCACCACTCCTTGCTGCCCATGTAGGCTGGATCCTGGGCTACAGAAATCAATCAGACGAGAGCCCTGCTCTGTGGCACGCAGAGTCGCAGCACACCACCGATGTGCACCCACCCTGAACTATATCACTTAATTCTCAGAGCAGCTCACAAGGTAAACCCTGTTAGTGCCCCTGCTTTACCCACGAGGAAGCCATGTGTCACTTCCCTGGGGTCCGCACAGCAAGTGCCCAGAGCTGGTGATGAACCCCAGGACTGCAGGTCTATATTTTATCACCCCTTGAAGATTAGAGGTCAGTTCTACCACGTGATGCGGGGGGTCAGGAAAGACACGAGGGAGAGGATGGAAGAGGGTAGGGTGGATCATGTGGGAGAAGTGGGAAGGCGTTAGATACAGGGAGCAGCTGAAGCCTCCAGGCAAAAATTAGTTAGTTACAGTTCAGAGAGGCTGAGACTGAAACCAGGGCCAGACAGGGCTTCCTGTGGGCAGAAGTTATGCGACCCCATTTGTAATTAGATCACTTGGGCAGAGTAGAAGGAGTTCAGGAGGTAGCCCACTTTGGTATGTGTTGAAAGAGAATGGAATTTAACATTTATTGTGTACCATTTATGTTCCCATCACTCTACTGGTTTGAAGGTGTTTTAATAGTGAGAAGACTGAGCAGTGATTATGACAGTACAGATGGAAGAATGATGAGACCTGAACCTGAGGTGGTAGCAGTGGCTTTGGGAACAGGGCATCGAATAGTGAGATTCTAAGAAAACAGAACTAGAGACCAGTAGGTTGGAATGTGCCAGAGAGTGCAGGAGAATCTGAAGTTGGTTCCCAGGTTTCTGGTCTGGGAGGTGGATGGACAGCAGAGGAAAGGGATACAGGAAGAGGAATAGATTTGGGGACATGAGACAATCGAGACGTCCAACAACAGAAGATTGGTTATATAAGTTATGGTATATCTGTGTGACAAAATAATTTTGATGTCTGTGACATTCCATTATATTGATGTATCATTTAACAAAACCTCTGTTGTAAACTTTTGGAGTTTTTTCTTCATTTTTTTCACCTTTATAAATAAACTGTAATAAACTGACTTTTACAAAGGTCTTCACTATTCCCATCTTAGAAGGGCAGTATCTTTTAATCCATTTTTATGGAATCTCATTGAATTTTCATGAGTTTTTAAAATACAAATTTTTTATTATTTGTGACAACTATTTCCCCACTTTTTTGTCTTCCTCTTAATTTTTAATTTTGCTTGCTTGCTTGCTTGTTTTTGCAGTGCTGGAGATGGAATCCAGGGCCTCAGTCATGCTAGGCAAGTGTTCTATCACTAAGCCACATCCCTAGCCTGCTTATTATATATGTATATTTTTAAATATTTATTTATTTGCTTTAGTTGTACACAATGCATTTATTTTTACGTGGTGCTGAGGATTGAACCCAGGCCACGCACGTGCTAGGCAAGCAAGCGCTCTACTGCTGAGCCACAACTCCAGCCCCTTATTATATTTTTGATGTACCAAAGCACTTGAAATATAAAATCAAAATCTTTTATTCTTTAATGCCTTGATGTTTGGAAAGTTCAGTGCTAAAAATTATGCATCTGGTTTTTCTTTTTTCTTTAGTTGTTGATGGATCTTTATTTCACTCATTTATTTATTTATATGCGGTGCTGAGGATTGAACCTAGTGCCTCACACTTGCAAGGCAAGTGCTCTGCCACTGAGCCACAATCCCAGCCCCACATCTGGTTTTTCTTTCTCTTTGCATTTTTAATCTTTAGTTATTTTGTGTATGATGTGAGAGAAGAGAAGGTAAATTAATCTATTTCCCAAATGCAAATCTTTGCATATCACTTGTTCCCACTGATGGTGGAGTTTCCTTTATCAAAACCTGTACATATGTTGATGCTGTTCAGTAATTTGTGTCTTGATTCTTACACCTGTGTTAGTGTTGTAACACGCACAAATCCATAATATGCCCTAATGTCTCATTTTTAAATGGTAGGGAGCATACTTTTCTCTTTTAATTCTCTTGGATAGATTTTTAGAATCCTTTGGATAAATTTCCAAAACCCTTTTGAGATTGTTCTTAGAATTGTGTTAAGCCAATACACTAATCTGGGAGGAGCTGGCCTCCTATTGGTGGTGTTCAGCCTTCTCTCCAGGAGGGTGATTTGTCTCCCATTTTTTCAAGTCAACTATTTATGTGTCTCAATAAAGGATAATATTTTTCTTCCTATAATTCTCCCAGATTTCTGAGATTTAGTTCTCAGTGTTTTATTTTTTTGTTATGATTGCAAGTAAGGTCTCTTTTTGTTTTATACCTGGGGATTGTTTCCTCTTGGTGTATTAAATTATTCATTCTAAGTCTTGTTGAAAATAGGTTTTTTTTAGGCAAATAAACTGGTTGATAATAAGTCACGTTGGAGCCCACAGATTACTCTAACCGTGGGGTTGGTTGTGTCTTCCTCCAGTAGTACTCGGACACCCAGTTGTAAGGGTAGAAAAAGAGGATAGACTGATGCCAAAGCCATGGTTTCCCAGTATGGGCAATAGAAGGACAAGGGACAGGGTACTAAGGGAGCTCACAAGACGGGTTGAAGTGATTTACTTTGGGGTCTAGACCAGGAAAGACTAGGGGAACCAGAGGTCTCCTGTGTTTGGGTGAGAGGGAAAGGGTTTAAAGGAGAAGACGGGGGGCTGAGGCTGTGGCTCAGCAGTAGAGCACTCGCCTAGCACATGCAAGGCACTGGGTTCGATCCTCAGCACCACATAAAAATAAATAAATAAAATAAAGGTATTGTGTCCAAGTACAACTAATATATACATAATTTTTTTTTTTTTTTTTTTTTTTTTTTTTTTTAAGGAGAAGAGGTTGGGTTGGGGATGTGGTTCAGTGGTTGAGAGCTTACCTAATATGTGTGAGTTCCTGGGTTCCATTCCAGCCCTGCAAAAAAAGCAGGTGGGAGGTTGTGGCCTTGAAATGGACACAGGTGTCAGGCTCAGAGGTGATGCCTTGCTGTTACAGGACCGTGGTCCATGAGGGAGGAATGAACTCTTGTTATTGTTAATGAGGCTGAAGTCTCCCCAACACCAGTCAGTGGCAGAACTGGGATTTGCATACTCTTCTGCTCTTCTGTGCCAGCTCACACTCTGTCTTTATTTTTCAGGTTCACTTTAGCACAGTTGACTGAGGGAGCCAGAGAGACAGCAGAAGGGAAAGGAGGCGAGCTCAGCAGAGCAGATAGGAGGGAGAGAGCAGGCTCCTGAGGGCCCCTCAGCTGCTGCCTCAGGGAGGCAGAACAGCTGGACCACCAGCTCTTCCTCTTGGCCCAAGGACCCCCTCAGGCCAGAGCAGTGTCCTCTGACCGTGTCCCACACCCGTGCCCTGCCCCACAGCTCACTTCCTGTCCTCCATTACACACCCAGGCCCCACCACATGCTCACCCTTCCCCCTCACTTACCCATGTTTCTGTCACACATCTCACGTCCCTGTCACATGCCAAGGCCTTCCTAAACGAGCTAATTTATACTGCAAGCCCCAAGTTGCCCTTCTACACTTTACCCCCATCTCATTTCTCATTTACCTGTACACACTTGGGTCCCTACCACTCATCCAGGCCCGTCATTACCTGTACCCCCAGCTCATGTACCCTTGTACTGTGTCCACAGAGCGCATCGGATGGCTTCTGGAAATCGGTGGCCACTCGAGTGCCCAAGGAGCCACCTGAGATCCGCATCCTCAACCCATATTTCATCCAGGAGGCTGCCTTCACCCTCATCGGACTGCCCTTCAACAACGGCCTGATGGGCAGGGGGGTGAGGCTCCTGGGCCCCTGAGAGAAGGAGGAGGAGAACTGGGCCAGAGGGCCCTTGGGAAGAAAGAGGGACGATAGGGTGGGTGGCAGTGGTCCTGGGAGGTAGTTTTCAGGGAAGAGGGCTCTTCTTGGCAGTGGAGCGTAGTTAGCTCTGGAGAGCCTATATGTGGTCTCAGCCCCAAAGTTGAGCTCCATGTGCCTCCTCTCCCATTCTCTAGAACATCCCAACCCTTGGCAGCGTGGCGGTGACCATGGCGCTACACGGCTGTGATGAGGTGGCAGTTGCAGGCTTCGGCTACGACATGAGCACGCCCAACGCACCCTTGCACTACTATGAGACCGTGCGCATGGCAGCCATCAAAGAGGTTCGGGCTGGGTGTGGGGTAGAGCCAAGGGACGGGGGGGGTTCCAGCACAGAGGTCAGGCTCTGATACATGCAAATGAATGGTAAAATGACAAGCAGCTGCCCAGAGCTCCCCAGGAAAGCCCTGCCTACCCTCGGCTAAGCAGAAGCACGGGAGGTCCCCTTCATACAGGCCTCTGACCACGAACATCCTATTTGCTCCTCTCCCCAGTCTCCCCTAAACCCAGACCCACTTCCTCAGGCTTTTCCCTTAACTCTGTCCCTTCACGGGCCCTCCCTTCCCTTGTCTTGTACCTTGCCCCTCCTTGCTGCACCCCCATTAGTCTTGGCACCAGGTCAAATGGGCCTCCTCTGCAATCCCTGTCTTTTCCTAGAGGGCTCACTTGCCCCTCACACAACCCACAAATAAACGTTGCCCCCTCGGTCTCAGGAAGGGCCCCTGTACCTCCTCTACCCTTCCCTGTGACCAAGCATGGACACCCTTTATCACCCAGAATTTCTCCCAGGAAGTCCACAGGTACAGGTATGTTCCAGCTCTCCTAGACTGTCGGCCTCTCCTGGCATCACAGAGAGGATCCCATGTGGAAAGTCTGAACACTCTACTCCACCTTAGCTTCTACAACCCGCCTTCCACTGACCCCAGCCTGGAAATCTCAGGCCAGAGCCCTGAGCAGCTTCTCTGCCCCTACATCTGGGGGGGTAGTTGGAAGAAATCTCTTATCTGTGCAGATTCATATCTCCGTGACTCTGGGGACTCTGGTGTCTGCCAACTCTCATTTCTGCCCATCAGTATCTTTACCTACCCCTCTCCAGCCCCACCACCCTGTGCTGGCCCTCACACTCCACAGGTTCCCAACAACGCTCCCTCCAGGGAGAAAGCCAGCGCTCCCACTGGCGCATCCCCTTTGCACTCCTCACTCCCATTCAGCCCTTTGCCCACACCTGACACACCTCTCCTGAAGGTCACCAGTGACCTAAGTCAAGACTGCCAAATCATGATCTCTCAGGAACAATCCCCTCCACCCCCTGGCAGTACTGAATATTGAAACCCAGGGGTACTTTATCACTGAGCTACACCCCAATGCTTGTTATTTTATTTTGAGACAGGGTCTCACTAAGTTGCCCAGGCTGGCTGGGATTACAGGCATGTACCATCACAACCAGCACAAAAATACTTATGATGATGATGATCTTTTTTTTTTTTAAGTTGTTGATAGATCTTTATTTATTTATATGTGGTGCTGAGAATCGAACCCAGTGCCTCACACATGCCAGGCAAGTGCACTACCGCTGAGCCATGGCCCCAGCCCAGTGATGATAATCTTGACCACTCCTTCCTGCTTATGCTTTTGAGTCAGTAATTTCTAGTGTTCCTCCTATTTCACTTACCCTTCTCTCATTCTCTTTCTCATGTCATAGGTTTTGGCCTACCCAGTAAGGCTCCATCTCAGACAATCTTCTCACTGTACATGTTGTCCAGATTTATATCCCCATCCATGGCTTCAGGTGCCATCTGTGTTATATTAGGTTTTTGGTTCTGTCTTGATCTGTTCAGGCTTCTATTCCAGAATACCATAGTCTATGTGGCTTTTAAAAAGCAGAAATTTATTTCTTACAGTCCTGGAGGCTAGAGGTTCAAGATCAGGGTGCTGGCAGATTCCATGTCTGGTGAGGACCCACTTCCTGACACAGATGACTGTCTTCTCACTGTGCTCATGCATGGTAAAAGGTGTAGGAGTCCCCCCTTAGTCTCTTATAAGGACACTATTCCTGTGGGAAGTGGCCTCTGGAAGTACCAGCTAGGAGAGGACTGCTAGCTGAGGTGAGAACAGCTCCAAAGGTAGTGAGGTAGCGAATGGCGAGTAGACTTCAGGAGTTGCGCATGGTAAGTGCTGTCAGGATGTGGAAGAGAAGGGGTGGGAAGATGCTGAGCAGTGGTTGGAGGGTGAAGCGGTTCTTATAGGAGTCTGTACACAGCAGAGAATCTGGACTGGAAACAGACTGTGAGCAGTGAGTACAACTGTTCTCTCGGATATAAGGAGGGCACAACAGTGATTGCCCAGAGAGAGGAGAGCAAGGAAGAAGCACAGGTAGTTAGAGTAGAACCCTGGACACCAGTGGCTGGGTAAGACTAGCCAAAGACAAAATTAGAGGGCTAGAGGTGCAGCCCAGTGGTTGCATTATACGCATGAGGCCCTGGGTCCCCAGCACCACATAAAATGAAATATTTCTCAGAAATTTTTTTTAAAGGTGGGAAAAGCAGCTGCAGGAGACCCTGCTGAGAAGGTGGGTTGTGCAGTAGTTGAGGGTCTGTGTCCAGAATCCTTCCACAGCAGTGCAGAGCTCCAGGGGCTTCCTAACTTCTCTACATAGAAGAGGGAGTTAGCAAAAGAGCACCAGAGAAGGGCATCACCTAGTCTGAGCGCCACACCCAGGACAAACTTTTGTGTCCGTGTTTTCATTATGAAAATTGTCTAGGGATATGTAATATGAAATGAATTGCACTCTGCCAACATGTATAACAAATTAGAATAATTTTTTAAAATATTTATTTATTTACTTTAGTTGTACACAATGCATTTATGTTTATGTGGTACTGAGGATCGAACCCGGGGCCGCACACGTGCGAGGCGAGCGCTCTGCCGCTGAGCCACATCCCCAGCCCCTAGAATAAAAATTTTAAAAAAGAATATACTTTTAATCTATGCTTGGTAAAATTGTCTTATAAAAACTGTAACTACCTATTTGTCATGACCCAAAGCTTTTATTCAAAACCATAAAAAAAAATTGTCTAGGGGATGAAGTTGATCAAATTATGTGCATGTACAAATATGACATAATCCCACCATTATGTATAATTATAATCCATGGATAAAAAAAGAAAATTGTCAAACATAGCATAGAGAATAATATACTTAGCTCCCATGTACCAGTTACCCACACATGGCCATTGTTTCATCTGTCCTTTCATGCTCCCCACCCCACTGATAACTTGGACAGGTCTCAGCAGATCTTTCTGGCCATAAATACTTCCTTGGAGCCGGGCGTGGTGGCACACCTCTGTAATCCCAGCACTTTGGGAGGCTGAGGCAGGAGGATCGTGAGTTCAAAACCAGCCTCAGCAATGGTCAGGCACTTAGCAGCTCAGTGAGAACCTATCTCTAATAAAATACAAAAAAGGGCTGGGGATATGGCCCAGTGGTCAAGTGCCCCTGAGTTCAATCCCTGGTACCAAAAAAAAAAAAAACAACAACAACAAAAAAACAACTTTGTTGGGTTACTCTAAAAGATAAAGAGTATTTTTTTCTATTATTGTGCCTAAAATAGTTAACAATAATTTCTTAGTGTCATCAAATATCCAATCCTCTGCTGACCTGTTACCCCTCAGTGACTCCTAGTGGGTGCTCTTGAAACTGACCCATCAATTGGTTTTTTCTCCCTAGGAGAAGGAGGTGTGGAATAAATAGTTTTGTAAGTTTCTACATGTGCTTGAATCCTGACCCTGCCATTCCTCTGAACCTGTTTTCTTGCCTATAAAATTTAATTCCATTCGACAAATGTGGGGGTTTTTTTTTTTTTTTTGTTTTGTTTTGTTTTTTTGTTTGTTTGTTTTTTTTGTTTTTTGGGGTTTTTTTGGTGCCGGGGATTGAACTCAGGAGCACTCAACCACTAGGCCACATCCCCAGCCCTTTTTTGTATCTTATTAGAGACAGGGTCTCACTGAGTTGCTAAGTGCCTCGCCATGGCTGAGGCTGGCTTTGAACTCCCTATCCTCCTGCCTCAGCCTCCCAAGTGCTGGGATTACAGGCGTGTGCCACCATGCCCAGCTAGAGCCCTAAATTCTTTTTTTTTTTTTTTTTTTTTTTTTTTGGTACCAGGGATTGAACTCAGGGCCCTCAACCACTGGGCCCCATCCCCAGCCCTTTTTTGTATTTTTATTAGAGACAGGGTCTCACTGAGTTGCTAAGTGCCTCGCCATTGGCTGGGGCTGGCTTTGAACTCCCTATCCTCCTGCCTCAGCCTCCCAAGTGCTGGGATTACAGGCGTGTGCCACCATGCCCAGCTAGAGCCCTAAATCTTTTTTTTTTTTTTTTTTTTTTTTTTTTTGGTACCAGGGATTGAACTCAGGGGCCCTCGACCACTGGGCCCCATCCCCAGCCCTTTTTTGTATTTTTATTAGAGACAGGGTCTCACTGAGTTGCTAAGTGCCTCGCCATGGCTGAGGCTGGCTTTGAACTCGCAATCCTCCTGCCTCAGCCTCCCAAAGTGCTGGGATTACAGGCGTGCGCCACCGTGCCTGGCTGCCCTAAATTCTTAACACTGGTAAATACTATCTGTGAGTATAGGTGTGGTGAAGCTCAGTGTTGACAAAAACAACAGAGAGGCCAATTGTGTAAAAGCCAGGATTGACATTCATTCCTTCATTTATTCAATCGAGTTTTTTCAGTCTTAGAGGGACTTGGTCATTCAAGCTTCCTAAGAGTACTGGGGATGGGGAAGTGCCCTATCCTGGAAACCCTGATAGGCCACATCTTCCTTGTAATTTCCACATTAACAAAAAAAAAAAAAAAAATAGCCTCCTCTAGAGAGAGACCATGGTGCACTCCCAGTGACTTGGGAAGCTGAGGCAGGAGGATCACAAGTTCAAGACCAACCTCAGTACCTTAGTGAGGCCCTAAGCAACTTAGTGAGACCCTGTCTCAAAATAAATAACAAGAGGGCTGGAGATGTGACTCAGTGGTAAATCACCTGTGGGTTCAATCCCTAGTACTAAAAACAATGTCTAGGGGATGTGGCTCAGTAGTGATATCCCTAGGTTCAGTCCCCCATACTGCAAAAATATCATTAGATAGATAGATAGATAGAGCTATAAATTAAAAAAATATTAACACAAGTCAAATGTCCTTATCACAAAAAAAAAGTATGAGGGGCTGGAGTTGTGGCTCGGTGGTAGAGCACTTGCCTAGCACATGTGAGGCCCTGGGTTCGATCCTAGCACCACATAAAAATAAATAAATAAAGGTATTGTGTCCACCTACAACTAAAAAAAATTTTTTTAAAGTATGAGATGACAGATATGTTAATTAACTTGATTTAATCATTCTACAGAGTATATGTGTAGTAAAATATCATATTATACCCTGTAAATAAATATAAATATGTATGTAATTATTATTTGTCAATTAAAGTTTTTGTTTTTTAAAGTTAGGCTCTGCTCTTCAGGCTCCCTGGCTTCTGTGATCAGGGAGGCAGGATTTCATCATCATCCCCAGGCCTGGACAGTGAATTCCATCAGGCCAGAGTGACTCCACCCCCTTGCTCTTGGACTTCAATGACCCACCTGCCTGCCATCAGGGTGTATAGAATCTAGGTGCTTCCAGAGTAGCCGTGGGTGGGATGGAGTCTGAGGAAACAAGGTCCTTCCTCCAGAACTGAGGAGGGGACTGGGAAGCTTACACCACCCAGACTTGGAAGGAGTCAAGGGCATAATTCTGAAGGAATAAATGTGGATGCAAAGGTTATTTTCTCTTGAGTCTTGGGAAAAGGGATGAGTTATTGCACCCTGCAGCAGGGTCATCGTGGTCTTGTAGGCACCATGGACAACAAGTGTCTGCCTTAGATTTCTAGTCACAGAGCTTCAGAGGGCAGGGACTAAAGAGGGCAGCCCCCTTGGGCTGCCTACCTCATCACTTCTTCATCTCTTTTCTTCTAGTCTTGGACACACAACATCCAGAGGGAGAAGGAGTTCCTGAGGAAGTTGGTGAAAGCACACGTCATCACTGACCTAAGCAGTGGCATCTGAGTAGGCCCAGCACTCGGCCACACAGGCCTAGGTGCCACCAGAGCAAGTAGCAGCCACCTGTGCAGGAGTCCTCAGACCCAGAGAAGGACAGTGCCAAGAAGCCCCAGGGGCAGTGAGGCCTTGGTGGGGCAGCCAGAGCTGTGCCTGTTCAGAAGCCAGCCTCAGAGACCAGCACTCAGCCTCTCTCAGCCTGGGTCCGCAAAGCCAGAGGGCCAGGAGGCCACTGGCTGTGCCCAGCAGGCCCAGCATGCAGGAGGTGGGACATTAGGCAGCACGGCTGCTGCCAGAATTGTTTCTCCAATCAGTGTTTGGTGTATTATCATTTTGTGAATTTGGGCAGGGGGGAGGGGGGATAATTTATTTTTAAATAAGGTTGGAGATGTCAAGTCTGGTCCACTTGCTGTGCAGGAAGAGGCCCACTAGAGGGCCCATCAAGCAGTGGTACCAGTTAGCTCCCTGGAGGGTAGGAATGTGGTGACCAGCCTGTGCTGCACTCCAGGGCCATAGGGAGGTGGGAAGCATCTCATGCCAGTCCCCTCCAGCTCACCACACTGTTTGGCCTTTCTTGGGGAGAAGATGGGGTACTCCCACTCACCAGCCCCCAGCTGTCCTGCAGGGAAACCCTGGAGCCATCCCTTTGGAGCCAACAGGACAGCCCTGGGTTAGAGCTGAGAGAACTTGAAAGCTCAGGAGGCCCAACCCAGCTTAATGGGAATGGCTCCCCAGCCACACCTGATCCATGGGACACCACCCCCGCCTGCACTGACCCACTTGGCAGGTGTTCTGGGTTTCTACAATGAGACTGCTAAGTCCTTGGGTTCTGCCTTTAGCCTGGACCAGAGGGAAGTGAGACCCAAGGACTTTACCTAGGCCGTGGCAGCCATCCTAGGCAGCCCTCATGGAAGCAATAAAGATCTTCCCTGAACCTGGCCTCCTTTTTTGCTTGTTCCAAGTTTCCTGGAAGAAACAGGAACCCAAGGCTTCAGCCACTATGCTAAATTCAAGGGCCTCTTCTCCAGCCCACAGAGCATCAAATCCCTTCACTTCTCGTGTCATGTGCAGGACCTAGGTGGCCATCTAGAAACCTCTGGAGTTTTACCTCATGAAAGAAAGACCAATGGCAGCCCCTGGCCTGGAGAGGCCCACAGACCACCCCTTGACACCCCGCCTTGGCTCTGGAAAGAATATGCCTTGACCCCAAAGTTAGCACATAGGTATGATCTCTCCATCCAGCCCCCCTTCCCACACAGAACAGGGGACATACAGCCCAGCTCTAAACATTCCCTGGGGGAACTTCAAAAAGAACACCCTCCACCTTACCCCCATAGAGCCCTAGGATCGGATCCATCTCTTCCCCAGCATTCCCAGCAGGCCTGAGAATGGACAGATATACCTGCTCTTGAAGCCATGTGGAGAGAGCTTCCTATACCTCTCCTTCCTACTCCAGTCCAAGAGTCCAGGCAGCCCCAGGCCTCCCACTGTGACCCCTGCTGGCCACCCCAAGGAATGTGACTTCCCACATGCCCTCCTTACTGCTGAAGTCTCTTCCCAAACATAGCCCTCCTCAGCTGAGGGGAAGCGAGGGCCTGACTGAGGGACAGTCAAACCCAGAAATGCCCTTCATGCTCTGCTGAAAACAGGCTCTGTGATGCACAACTCCAATGCACCAGTTCCCGCCTAGATGACACCCATTCGGAGTTGTACAGGGACTAAGCTGTTTGCCCCAAAGTAGTGGTCCTGGCTGAAAAAGCCCCAGGAAAGCTGCCCCAGGGCAGCCAGTTATAGGAGGCAACAGTTCAAACTGCTCACCACGTGACCTCCTGTTCCACAGGGTCCTGTCCAGCCTTCCAACAGCTCCCAGCAACAGCCTTTCTCTGCAGTCTGACAATAGTCCCCAGCAATGCACAAAACTCCCTCACAAAAAACTGTGGTTCTGAGCCCTGGCTGTACACCAGAATCACCTGTGCAGATCTGGAAAACTGCACCTGCCCACCCTGAGACCTGGTGACTGATTCAGATCGGGGTGTGGCCCGGATGTGGTAGTTCTTAAAGATCCCCAGTGGTTCTGATGCATAACTGGGTGCAGCTGGTCCATACACGTTCCCTGAGCACTCATCCCCACCCACAGCTTCCAGTTGTATGTCAGTTGGTCAACAATTTTCATATTGTCATAGCCAACCAAGCTCCCCTGACTTCGCTCTAGGCTACAAATTCTGCTTTCTGAACATTTGTACTAGGAGAATCCACAGGCCTTTCCAACTCAACTTGTTCAACACTGAACTTGGAGCTCCTGCCCCTAACCAGCCTGTCTCCCAGGGAGCCTCATTCCCCACAGTGTGTCCTCTCCACTAGATCACCCAGGTCAAAGCTAAAGGCACACCTCTGTCCTTCCTACCTGTTCATCCCATCCAATCAAGTACCAACTGAATTTTCACAGGGGTGTGTGGAGGATTGGGACCAAGCAGCCCCAGACTCCCTGCTCAGGCCTCATCCTCTCTGCCCAGCAGTCTCCCTCTCTCACCTCTCCTCTATCTTCCCTGTCTCCAAACCATCCACCACACTGCAGCTTTAGAGATATGTGCAAAAATGCAATTCTGACCACATCATTCTGCTCCAAACCCTTTGATGGTCTCCAGAGTCTTGGGGATAAAAGGCCAGATTCCTTAGTATTACCTTTCCAGACATGTTATTCTCCCAATCCCCAGCCCACCTGCCAAACTGCCATAATTAAGCATTTGAAATGCCACCCTCCAGCTCCTACTTCAAGCTCCAGCCCACATTTCCTCTCCTGTGACCCTCCCCTTTGGCCTTCCTTCCCATTCCACTGTCTGCCAAGTGACCTAGGTGTTAGCACGTGCTGCTCCCCTAAGCCCCAGGCAACTCGGGAGGTGAGCCGGTGGGTGTAGTCTACTCAGACCTTAGAAGTTCAGCGCGGAGCCTTGTCCGAGGCCGATGACCCGTCCGTTAAGAGAGAAACTATCTGGGGGTCCCAGACGCGGCAGGACAACCAGCCGGGACCCCCACGTATGCACACTCAAAGGCTGCGGCCGAGGCTGGGACCGGCCTTGTCCCTCCCTCCCCGCCCTCGCTCGCTCTCTCCCGCCCTCGGCCAGTCCTCCCAGCTCCCTACTTCGCCAGTCTACAAACTCCGAACTCCCAGTTTCCGCGCCTCTCCGGTGCCCGCGGTTTTCTATTCTGCTTTCGAGGGTCCTCTCCCAGCGTTTACCCCCCACCTCGGGGGACCCAGGGGAGCCAGTGGGGACCGGATACGGCGGGTGGAGCGGCCAGGTGAGCCCTGAAAGGTGGGGCGGGGCGGGGGCGCATTGGGCCCCACCCCGGGATCCGGTGACGCTGGGGCTGGAATTTGACACCGGACGGCGGCGGGCAGGAGGCTGCTGAGGGATGGAGTTGGGCTCGGCCCCCAGACACGGCCCGCGGGCTCCGCCAGCAGCAAGTCCCTCGGGTCCCAGCCCTAGCTGTGACTGGGGTTGGGAACCCCGCACCCGAGGTAAGCCAACCTGCTTGCCCATCCCCTGGTCCCAGTCCTGGATGGACGCTACAGGGGCTGGGGGCAGAGGCAGGGCAGCCTTCATTTTTCTGGCATCCTCCCTCTCCTGGGCCCTCAGAGCAGCTTTCTGCCTCTCCCAGCCCTGCAGTCCCTCTTGTCCCTTGTTAGACTGTGCTAGTCCTGCTGTAATGTGAGGCTCCCGCTGCCGCTACAGGGCACAGACTGGCTGCCAAGGCCACACTTTTGGCTAAAAGAAGTGCTGCCAGGTGCACAGCCCTGGGTATGAGCCATTTGAGCTGCGGGGGCAAGTCCAGCACTGGTCCCAGGAAAGGTGCCTAGAAGAAAACTGTGCAGGACCCCCGCCCATGGTGAGTAGTGGGTTGATGGAAGCGGGTGGTAAGGGCTGAGGATCAAGTGACCCAGGAGAGAGAGATAGGACTTGAGCTGCCTTCAAGCAAGGGTCCTGCTCCTGGGCTCCCCCTAGTGCAAAGGCCCCTAAAGCTGCCTTGCCTCACTTTTGCTCCTTGGTGATAACAGTCAGTGGCCTGGTCTTGAGGACTCTGAATACAATTAGCCAATAAGCCAACACCTGGCCCTGTGTCCGGAGGCCTATTCCACAGATGTGTAGGCATTCTGAGTCCTGGGGGAGGTGGGTGACAGCCTGATCCAAGAGGAAACTGGTTAATGAGGGACCATGAAAGTTCTGGGTTACCAGAGAGACATTTGGGAGTGTTTAGCCAGTGGGGGCTCAGGAAGGCTGGCTGGGATCAGGAAGGATGGCTCATGGGGTAAACTTCTAGGAGCAAGGCCAGGCTGCCAGATCCACAAGAGACTAAGGAGGGAACAGACATGGGCCAGCTCTCAGGGTGGCTCAGCACTGAGATCAGGCTTCTATGGAGGCCAACCTGGTCCTCCTGGGAGTGACTCAGACCTGAGTGCAGAAAGAATATATAAAAGCCCACCTCCCCTTCAGGTCCGCAGACTTGGCAGACTCTGCCCCCTGGTGGCCATAGGAAGCCATGGCCTAAGCCCTATGTTTTCAGAGGGCTCATCAGCCTCCACCATCAGCTGGTGATGGACATCAGTGGACAGAAGAGAAAACACATGTCTCTGGGTCCATAACACACATTACAGAGGAACAACGTGCAGTGGTGCTGGCCCTGGTGGGCAGCACAGGCCTCACTGGGCCTCACTGTCATAACTCTCAGAGTGACCAGCAGCCACTCTAATTCTTCTCCAGGTCTCAGATTCCTCCCCTGTGGCATGGGGTGAAAGCTGGCTGTGGGACCAGGGATGGCCAACTACTGCTACCTTCTCCAGTCAGTCTTGGCAGCTCCAGCCCCACAACACAGAACAGGAAAGTTCTGGGAAAACAGGACCCCTCTCCCCACGGCTTTGTGGGTCTACCCTTATGACCTTAGGTAATCTCTGAGTTTCTCTGAGCCTTGATTGCTCATCTGGAAAAAGGGAATTAAATCATTTATTTACCTCATGGAGTTGTGAAAGAGGAAATAGCTGCAAAGCACCTAACACAAAGTAAGGTTCTCACTGCAGCTATTTCTCCTGGATTGAGTCCAGCTACCCAAGTCCCATGTAGCTTGGAGAAACTCAGGTGGAAGGATGACCTCCTCAAAAGATAACTTCATCAATGCAAGCTGCCTCACAAAGAGGGTGGGGGGAACAGGTCAACAAAGGCTGATGGGAGCTCCTGGTGTTGATAGAGATGGAACTTGGACTTGGAGGCCCTACTGCACTGCCCCACTGCTCCTGGCCTAAGTGGCAGGTGAGTGACACAAAGGCACTCAGAGCTGGTTTTGAGGAAGGGTGGCTTGACTGGGGAGGAAGAGCAGGATTTGGCCTGGGCTGAGACCAGATGTAGGAGGAAAAATGGTCTGGCAGGGAGGAACCAAACATGTGAGTTAAGGAAAAGGACTTCTCTGGATGGTCAATGCACTCAGGCGATTCCTCCCATGAGCTCCCAAAAGCTTCGAACCTATTCGTCTTGAACTAAAGCCCTTCCTGACTTCCCGCCAACAACTGGAGCCCAACCCCCTCTCCGATCTCAGCCCAAGGCAGCCCCTCCCTGGGCTCGCCCCACCGCAGCCCACCAGGGCGCCCTCCTCCTTCCTGAGGCTCCATTTCCATCTCTGCGCAGCCCGCCCTGTGGCCGACATTGACCGCTCTGGTCCTGCTAAGTAGCGTCACGAAGGCCTCCGCGGACCCCAAGCCTCACAGTTTCGCCACCCGCGAAGATCCCGCGCCAGTCCTGGCGCCGCCCACCCGCCACCTCCCAGGTAGGTGAGAGCGTGAAGGGGCGGGGCAGGGGCGAGGCTGGCCCGGGAGTGTGTGACTTTATCTCCTTCCAGGGCAACTCACGGCCCGTCTGTGCGGCGGAAGAGCCCCGCGGACACAGCCGCAGCCTCCCCAGCCGGTACCCCCGCCTCCCGCGCCCCCACCCCCACCCGTGTCCCCGCCTGCTGCGCCCCGCGGAGTCCGCGCGGCGCGTGCTGGGGCCCGCGGCAGCCGCACGCGGGCCACGGGCACGCGGAGCTGTCGCCTGCGTTCGCAGCTGGTGCCGGTTCATGCGCTAGGTCTGGGCCACAGATCCGATGAATTGGTGCGTTTCCGCTTCTGCAGCGGCTCCTGTCGCCGCGCTCGCACCCCTCACGACCTTAGCCTGGCCAGCCTGCTGGACACCGGGGCCCTGAAGCCGCCCCCCGGCTCCCGGCCAGTCAGCCAGCCCTGCTGCCGGCCCACTCGCTATGAGGCAGTCTCGTTCATGGACGTCAACAGCACCTGGAGGACCGTGGACCACCTCTCAGCCACTGCCTGTGGTTGCCTAGGCTGAGGGATCTCTCCAAGGTTTTGCAGACCCTTACTGATGCATCTTGATGCCTGGGACCTCCCCGCTGGGCCCCATTAGCCATGGAGACCTCAGAGCTGAGGCGCCAGCCCCATCAGAGACAATAAACATCAGCTCTGGAGAAATGGAGGGACTGTTGACCAGCAGGCTCAAGGGGCTTATGTGGACACCACAGACTTCAGCCATGGAGACATTAGGAACCACTTCTCACACACTGGCACTGGCCAGGCAGAGGTCCTGGGACCTCCTCCTCTAGAGAATCCAGCAATGGCCCAGATGGGGCAGAATTTGGAGGAGTCACGTTGCAGTTACATGGCTGAACGCACCTGTGCTGGAGCTGGCCTTGTACTCACTCCTGGGCACTGGACCCCTATTTATTATTTCTAACTTATTTATTTACTCTGGTAATTTGTCAGATCCTTTCCTGGGCAATGGGGGGATTGGTAGAAGAGGCAAGATGGAGGTGTGTCCTGACCTTCCCACTCACACACTTCACTCAGCAACAGGTTTGGCCCACTGCTTGCCCCCACCCAGAAGCTCTGAGATGGAGGACATGGAGCCCTGGGCAAAGTGGGTGGCCAAGGTGTATTCACAGGCCAGCTCACACCCCCTCCACGGTCTCCAGCATTTGGGGCCTGGGTTACCTGTAGGAAAAGAAACTACAGAGCCTTCTAAGGAGAAAGCCCCATCCTGTACCGATGGTACTCTTGAGGTCCTAGCTTAGTGGGTGAAGACACAGAAAACCATACATTGCCCTGCCCCACTGTCACGGATCAGTATCTACCATCCAAGAAATTGTCTTGAAGGCACCCTGACAGCTGCATACACTACCTCTCCTTGCAGATAGTCCAGTATGGGGGGATCACTGCCTTCATTCCATGAAACAGCCCAAGGCAAGAAAACATCTGAAAAACAAAAAGTGCTGAAGGTGGGGGAGATGGTGCACTGGGGTGCTGGTTTGGGGAATGAAGCACAGAGCTTCACAAATTTGAATGTTGGAAAGGACTGAGGAGCCTCAGAGGGACCTGCATTTTGGGTGGTGAATGAGGGGTATTCATTTATTCAGCCAACAAATATTTACTAAGCACCAATTCTATGTCAGCTACTGAGTAGACACTAAGGATAGACAGATAATAAATATTCAATAACATACATACTTATTTAAATTCAATTTGGCAAATTATATAAAAAAGAACAGGAAACTAAAAGATTCACACTTTCATCTGGAAGGAACATTAGTGCTGACCCTGGCCTCTCACACTGTCCCCAAATCATCTCCAAAAGGTCAATGTAATTCCCTAAGGTTTTCTGTGTGTCCTTTTAAACTGATTCCTAGGTCCTAGGTATTTGTTTTTGGGTGACCTATGTGATTTTCCTCCTTTGGAAATAAGACAGGGATATAGAGTTGGAAAGGATGCTACGTCTAAGGGACTATGGGACATCCAGAGGGGTTGTCAGGAAGCAGCGGGTATGCTTGTTGGTCTTGAAGGCACCCTGACAGGAGGATGGAGGTCTGAATTGGATAGATTTGAGAACCATCAGTGCAGAGGTGGTGGCCAGGGGTTGATGAGAGCACCCTGTGAGTGAGACAGGGTTGGGGCGGGATCCCAGGCATTTAACACTCGACAAATTCCTTCCCATCTTCCCATGGGCCTGCATGCTTTGGCAAGAAGCCACTTCACCCAGGCCAGTGAGGAGCCACAAGAGCTCTGAAAGCTGAGCCTATTCTAGGTCAAGGAGGTAAACCGTGCCTGTGCTCTCCTTCTGCCCCAGTTCTATGCATCCAAACTTTGCTCTCAAACACCCCCTTGGTCCCTCTCTCTGCCTCTAAACTGATTCAGGATCCTCAGTTTCCACAAACACACCCCAAAGAAAACGTATCAGTACCATACAGTCTATAGAAGGCTGATTGGGAGTACTGAGAATGTCCTGTCAATTCAATGGCTCTGGTATCTCATTTTTTATTCTGAGCTCTATTTCACATTTGTAAAAACACATTGCCCATTGATTGATCTTCCCAGAATTAGGGCATGGTCTTCAACAAAGGGGCATCAAGTCACTACCTCTTGCAAGACAGAAAATAATAGGCAGCTTTGAAATGACAATTTTTCCAGCTTCAGAGAACACCTCAAACTCCCCTCTATGTTCATCTGGAATACATACTTCCACCTTCCATGTTCTACTTACTCCCCCTGCCTGCAGTTGCCTGTTCTGGAAGATGCCCTTGCCAATGATTTTCCTCCTTTACTGTCCAGGGATTGCCATCTTATTCCTGGCTAGAGATCCTTGTGATGCAGTGTATGTGGACTAGCCAACTAACTGAGGTCTCATCTTGAAAAGGAGAGGTTAGATAGAAAGTCGAGTGATCACAGAAAAGATTTAGGAGAACCTGTGTGGGTCTCAACCTATTTTGGAGTTGTGAAGTCCTTTGAAAATCTGATAAAAGCTATGATCCTCTCCCCCACCCAAATGCTAGAAATGTCACTGATATGTAAATCTGGTAAACAATTTTAGGTCAGTTCCACAGACTTTTTTTTTTTTTTTTTTTTTTTTTTTTTTTTTTTGTGTGTGTGTGTGTGTGTGTGTGTGTGTGTGTGTACTGGGGATTGAACCCAGGGTCTCTTTACCACTGAGCTGCATCCCCAGTCCTTTTTATTTCCTTATTTTGATACATGTCTCATTAAGTTGCTTAGGGCTTTGCTAAGTTGCTGAGGCTGGCCTCAAATTTGTAAACCCCCTGCCTCAGCTTCCCAAGTCTCTGGGATTACAAGTATGCACCACCTTGCCCGGAGTCCACAAACTTTCCAAATCTCATTGGAGTGCATGGCCCTCATGTTGTGATGACATGCCCTGTTCTAGATACTATGATGAATATACTCTTGTAGCTGGATTCCTCCAAGTATATTCAACTTCGATATCAGGGCTCTCTATTTACAATGATCCCCATTCTTTATTTTTTATTTATTTTTTTTTTTAGTACCAGGGATTGAATTCAGGGGCACTCAACCACTGGGCCACATCCCCAGTCCTTTTTTGTGTTTTATTAGAGACAGGGTCTCACTAAGTTGCTAAGTGCCTCGCCATTGCTGAGGCAGGCTTTGAACTTATGCAATGATCCCCATACTTCGACCATTTTCTATCTCATATCTCCTTTCCCTCTATTTATACTGGCTCAGATATACCCCATTATTTTAAAAATGATGCTGTGACATCTACTTGGTAGACAGACATATCTGCTTCCACCTCTCCTTCACAAAAAGAGCATTTGCTGAGGTACCAGGGACCTTGTCCTTCTAAACCCAGTAGCCACTTCTCAGCCTTTAGTACTTTGAACACTCAGGAGCACTCAATTTTGTTAACCCTCCTCGAAAAACTGCTTTCCCCTGTGTCTGTGTCTGTCTCTTTTGCTTGAGTACTGGGGAATTGAACTCAGGCACTCTACTAATGAGCTATATACCTGTATACCCAGAACTTTTTAATTTTTATTTTCAGAAAGGGTCTCCCTAAATTGAATTTTGATCCTCCTGCCTTAGCCTTCCAAGTCACTGGGATTACAGGCACGTGCCACCACACCTTGACTTTCTTGATCTTATACTCACCTGGTTTCCTTCTATTCTTTCAGTTGCTCATTCTGACTACTTTTGGATTCCTCCTCTCTGCCTCTTAGGTGTTTCTCGGGGCTCTGAAATTGACTCTTTCCTCTTCTCCTCTTCTGTCTCTCTTCTGTCTCTCTCTCTCTCTCTCTCTCTCTCTCTCTCTGGGCAACATTATCTGCTTCTATCGTTTCAGTTACCACCTCCATGCTAACCATGCTCACATTTTATTTCCATCCTAGACCTTTCTCCTGAGCCCTAAGTCTGTAATTCCAATGTCTACCTGCATATCTTTGGAAACCTCAGGCTTCATGAATCTGTCTTGATATCTTCTGTATTCTCCTTTACATCTACCCTCCACTCTTCTCCACCCTGTTCTGCACCTCACATCAATGAGCTTCCCTGCTTTCCAACTTCCATACCACCTCTAGTATTCTCCCCTCAGCGAACATGCCAAACTCCACCCAATGACACAAGACAGAAACTTGAGCAACATCTTAGACTCCTAGAGCTCTGTCACATCCCTCAGCCATGGATCACCTTAGATATTACAGGTCTTTTCCCTTTTCTCTACCCCCAATGCTGTTCTGTTGAAGCTTTCATAATTTTTCAGATGGCTCATCCTTATAACTGGTCTCTATCTTTAGTCTTAACTCTCTCCAATTAATATCAATCCTAGCCGGGCGCGGTGGCGCACGCCTGTAATCCCAGCACTTTGGGAGGCTGAGGCAGGAGGATCGCGAGTTCAAAGCCAGCCTCAGCAATGGCGAGGCACTTAGTAACTCAGTGAGACCCTGTCTCTAATAAAATACAAAAAAAAAAGGGCTGGGGATGTGATCCAGTGGTCGAGTGCCCCTGAGTTCAATCCCCAGTACCAAAAAAAAAAAAAAAAAAAAAAAAAAAAAAAAAAAAATATCAATCCTGCAGCAAGAGATGTCCCCAATCTCTTAACTTTAATTGAGCACTGTCACACATTAGACTATCTGTGAGGATTCAGAGATCAATAGGAAACATGTTCTGCCATTAAGGAAATCATAGTTGGAAATGGATGTGGAGGTAATGTTGCCAGATTTAGCAAGCAAAATTACAGGACATCTGGTTAAATTTGAATTATACATAAATGATAAGTACTTTTCTTTCAGAATGTCTCATATAATGACTGGAATATATTTATTCAAAAATTTGTTGTGTATCTGAAGTTTGAATTTAACTGAGGGTCCTGAATTTTTTTCTGGCAATGCTGAGGGGAGGTAAATAAATACACAGAAAAGAAATCAATCATTGAAAGTCCCTCCAATGGAAGTATGACTGGGGTTCAAATATGCATGTCAATGAGGGGTAAAGTCTATACTCACAAAGGAAGAGGAATTGGTTCTACCTGGACAGAAAGGGAAGAGGGACTGGGAAAGTCTTCATGAAGGAAGTAACATTTGAACTGAGTCTTAAAAATGAATATTTGCTCCTTTGAAGGTGAATGAGGCACTGGGCCTGTACAGGTTATTGGTTGTTGTTTTTATTGCCTCTTAGCTCTAGATTCATCATGTCCCATTCAGCATGGTAAGGTTCTTGGCTTTGAGAAGGGGTGGAGGAGTGAGGGCCTCTTCCTTGGATTCTATCTCAGCCCCAAGACTTTGCTACTCCTATATTCCTTAGAGTTCTCTTTACTTCTTTTGCTTCAATCCCCTATTAGGATTCAAAATCCTTACATTAAACTTTCCCTATGTGCATACTGTGTGGTTTCTCTCTCCTGATTGGACCCAGACTGACAGGCACTTATTTATTTGTTTATTCATTCATTCATCCATTCATTCAGTGGTACTGAGGATTGAACCCAGGACTTAAGGCATTACAGAGTCTTCTTGACTTTGGCAGTAGTATAAACAAAGGCAAGGAAACGTGAAACAGGCTGGTGTAGTCTCAGGATTGGCAGAAAGTGCATGTAGAATTGGGGGAGGGTGCTCATCAAGACAAAGGGCTGGAGAGATAATAAAGGACCTTGAATGTTATGCCAAGGAGCTTGGACTTGGTCCTCAGGGAGCCATCAAACAGTTTTATATGGGGTCAGTTGAAGTATGTTTCAGCAGATCATTGACTCCTATGTACATGGACAGGGAGGGACAAGGCAGGGTCCAGCTAAAGCTGTGTCATTGGAGTTGTTCAGTCAACACATGCTGATTCCTGGAGTTAGGGCAGAAGCAGTAAGAACAGAAGAGAAATGAGGCACAATATGCAGTACTTGGTTACAAACTGTGATGAAAGAGATGGTTTCCAGGTATCTGTTTTGGATGACCGGTGAGGAACACAGGGGATGTTCCTTTTAGCCTGTGAGGTATGGGAGAGATCTTGAGTTCAGTTCTGAACATGTTCAACTTATAGTGCCTGTGACCTTCAGGAGACAAAGAAGTTGGAGGCAGCTGGATGTATGGCTCTATAATTTAGGACAACTGGGCTAGAGAGATCTGGGAGTCACAGCTTGAAGCCAAGGGAGTAGGGAGATAATGAAGGATAAGAGAAGGAGAGCTGGGCAGGGTGGGGGATACCTGTAACCCTAGTGGCTGAGGCAGGAGGATCACCAATTCAAAGCTAGCCCAGCAACTTAGCAAGGCCCTGAGCAATTTAGTGAGACCCTGTCTCTAAATTTAAAAAAAAAAAAAAAAGGCTGGGGATGTGGCTCAGTGGTTAAATGCCTCTGGATTCAATCCCTAGTACCAAAAAAAAAAAAAAAAAAAAAACACTAAAGCCCTGAAACAGGTTGAGGAAGAGGGACAAATTGGTGAAGGAGACCAGAAAGGAGCAATCAAAGAGACAAGGGAAAACAAAACAAAAACAAAAAACAACAACAGGAGAATGGGAGCAAGTGGTCAACAGGGCCAAATGCAGCAGAAAAATCCAGTCACATAAGGACAGAAAACTTCCCATGGAGTTTTCTTGAAACATAGTGGCCTGGGGATTGGGCTATGCTTTTTACTGAGAACAACTAAAAGATATAAGTCAAAATATACCTTTAAAAGTTAAATGCACTCATGGGGCTGGGGTTGTGGCTCACCAGTAGAGTGCTTGCCTAGCATGTGCACGGCTGGAGTTCAATCCTCAGCACCACGGAAAAATAAAAAAGCATTGTCTACAACTAAAGCAAATAAATATTTTTAAAAATTAAATGCATTTATAAGCTGGCAAAAGCATACACATTGAGGCCAAAAAATAAATGAAAACAGGAAGTTACAAAAGTAAGTAAAATTCTGCAGTTATCTTTCACTCTGAGGGCATTTGCTGTACCCAGTGAACCTGAACATCAGTTTTCAAAGGTTCCCTAAGCTTATGAGAAAGAAGACAAAATCCAAGGCCCATTCACCATGGGAAGTCTGGGAAGTCTGAAAACTTCTCCATAAGCTGATGACCCCAAAGAGTTATGCCCACATTGTGAGGGGAATTAGAAATAAATCTGCCTCCAGGCTGGAGAAGTGCCTCAGTGGTAGAGCACTTTGGTCTCAATCCCCAATACAAGATGAGAGGGAATAAACTTGCCTCTCCTACCTAACCTCTCCCCCTCAACTAGGGGGCTACAAAGAAAATTGCCTGCATCCAATCTTGGTGATAAGTGGAAGTTAGAGGTGATCTTCCCTGAAAATTCTAATTACAAGCAGATAGACTCTCCTCTTGTTTCGCAGACCAAATTCACACTATGTTGCTAGACTGAAAAGCTTCCAATATAGATAGATAGATAGATTAAATAGGTAGATAGATAGGCATGAAATGCCTCTGAGATAAGTAAATACATAGGTGATAAATAGGTATCAGCCTAATTTTTTTTTTTTTTTTTTTTTTTTTTTTTTTTTTTTTTTTGGTGGTGGTACTGGAGATTGAACTCAGGAACACTACCACTGAGCCATATTCCCTGCCCTTTTTATTTTTTAGTTTGAGATAGGGGTCTCACTAAGTTGCTGAGGCTGGCCTCAAGCTTGCAATCCTCTTGCCTCAGCTTCCAGAGTCACTGGGATTATAGGCATGTGCCAATGCAACTGGCTTAGATGGATAATTTGACATGAACACGAATTGGTAGTGGTTCCAGGTGGCCCTGAGAAGCTTCCTATCCTTTTTTCTTTGGCTTTGGAATTGTTCTTTCCAGACCCCTCCCAGAGTTGTCACAGGTTCTGACCCTGTGTGTCCTATTCTTGTCTCTAAGGTAAGAACCCTTCTGTAACTGGCTCCCACAGATTCATCCCTGCTTGGCTCTAAGTTACCCTGCACTACCATCCACATCTCCTGGAAATACCCTTTGGTCTGGCTCCCAGAAATGTCCCGAGTTCTCGCCAGGGCCTACTTCAGTCCATCTGTCCTTTCAGGGGTTTGTGAAGCATATTCAGGGACTATTGTTGGTGAGTGGCTTCTTCCTCTGTCAGAGGAATCCCTGGGGTGAAGACAAGAGCTCTGGATTGGAAGCAGAAAGAAAACTCACACCAACCAAGTTGCAGCCTCCAGGCCAAGTCCTAGTCAAGTATTATTTCAGTTTGTCCTTCACTGGAAGAATCTCTCTATTTCAAAAGAAGCCAAAGCCTGATGACTAGAAAGAGGCATAAACACTTTTGAACCCAGGTTTTAGTCCAGAATTTGTGCTCTGAACTCTCCCTTGCCCATTTTCTACTAGAGAAACTTCCAGCCCACTGTAACTGGCTCCCACAGATTCATCCCCGCTTGGCTCTAAGCTACCCTGCACTAATCTGCACGAGGGTATTTCACACCCTAGGTTCAGGCCTGGAATCAGTCACTTTATTTTGGCTTTCTGTTTCCTCCTACCAAATGTTTCCTCTCTCTACCCTTTTTTCCTTCAATGTTACAGATTTTTTTCTAAAATGCAAATGCAACCATCATTGCCCACTTGAAACCTCATCATGGCTTTATATTGCACTTAGGATAATATACAAACTCCTACAAGAGCATATTGTTCCCAACTTTTTCAAATCTCATCTATTCCCTCCCTCTTCCTTACCCCACATAGATCCCCTTAAACTGATCACGAATAACTAATGTTCTGCAAGCACTTTCTTGATAAAAATTTGCTGAGTGAGGAGAGTCCCACTAGACTTCGCTTGCTAGCTAGGTGAACCCTCCCTCTCTCTTCCCCGGGCTCTCATTATTCTTCAAGATCAAATTTCTCCTCCTCAGAGAAGTGTTCATCGACCTTCTCAGGCCTCAGCAGTTATTCCAATGCCAGCTTCCTCCATTTGAACACACATATAGAAGTCCTTTAGTTGTTGTTGTTGTTGTTGTTGTTGTTTTGTGGTACCAGGGATTGAACTCAGGGGCACTCGACCACTGGGTCACATCCCTAGCCCTTTTTTGTATTTTTATTAGAGACAGGGTCTCACTGAGTTGCTAAGTGCCTCGCCATTGCTGAGGCTGGTTTTGAACTCGCAATCCTCCTGCCTCAGCCTCCCAAGTGCTGGGATTACAGGCGTGCGCCACCGCGCCCAGCTTCCTTTAGTTTTTAATCAGTATTATTTCCTTCCCTGTTGGGATAGCTGGCAGGAGTTAATAAAAGGACAACTGAAGGGGTGAAAGGCAGAGACTTCTGGAATCTATCTCTGAGTTGTTGAGAAAACTGAACCTAAGATATAAAAAATACTGCCCCAGAACTCAAATGTGTGCTGCTCTTATTTGTCGTATACATAAAGAAAACTTATGAAATTCTTCTGAGCACTGTCCATGGTATGTGATTTCCTGGTTGCTTATTGAATAGTGACGAAAACCATCCATCGTTTTATTCCTGAGGCTTACCAAGGCCCCTCTCTTAACTTCTCTGGGTGGTGTGGTTGGCTTCCTCAAAAACAACTCTTTCCCTGGTTCTGACGTTGTGTCGGCAGGAAAGCATCGAAGTGAACTGGCCTCCATCCCTCCCTCCTTCAGCCTGGCTCTCATCTTCACCCACAGGCCTCCGAGTCTCAACCCCCCAGGGAGTTGCCCCGCAGCGCCCACCGTCGGTGTGCCCCGGAGTGCTTGTCAGCCGCGGTAGGCCTGGGACAGGCTGAGTTCCGCCGGGTCTCTAATCCACGTGTTCCCGCCCGCCACTCCGCCCGAAGCCGCCTTCCGGCTAAGCGCAGGGCGAACTACACTTCCCAGGGTGCGCAGCGGCGGGGCCTTGGTCCGGCGGGGGCCTCGGGTGGCGCACCGCTCCGTCGCCTGCTCGGGGGCGCGCGAGCTGGCGCGAGGAAAGGGCCTAGGACCCGGAATGAGTTTCCTCGTAGTTCCGCTGGGCCGTGCCGGACTGTGCCGGGCCGTGCCGGGCCAGGACAGGCGGGGGTGGGGGCCTGAGTTAGCGGAGTCGGTGACAGGCGCTCGGGGCAGCCCGCGCCTTACTGAAGGTCCCCGCCCCGTCCCGGCCCGGCCGGCTAGTCTGTCAGTCACTGGGGCGGAGGCAGCGGCGGTAGCGGGGCCGGAGCCGGGGTGTGAGCAGAGCGCGGGCCAGGCCGAACGGAGAGAACCTGCCACAGCCCCTCAACTCCACGGACTCTTCACCCCAGACTCACGAAGCTGCACCCCCGCGCTTCTTTGGACGCCTCCGTAACCCGCGAAGGGCTTTCTCCCCCGTGACCCCTCAGCCCCATGACCTCCTCATAGCACCCTAGCGCTCACCCAGACGAGGGTGGTGTTGATACAGGCGGTCGACCCTGTGACTCCTCACGGGCCAGGGACTCGGTTTCCCCCATAGGCCTCCCTCCCCTATGACTTCCTCCTCATAGATTCTAGGGACCGAACCGTGACCTATCACTAGGACCAGCGTCTGGGAGCACCTCACTGACGCGTCCCTTCTCAGAGTCCCCCTTAGTGGGTCTCCTCCTAAGAGCACCCTTTTGGTCTCTGGCAAGCTCCCCACCCCCAAACGAGGTGGGGAGGCCTCTGCAGCCATGCCCTCCCTGGGCACCCCCTCACCCCACCAGTCCCTGGGTGCCCAAGCCGGGGTCTAGCAGGGGGCCAGCAGCCAAAGGGCTGGGGCAGGAAACAGATCAGGGTCCACTTCCCTGCCAGGGAGGGAGCAAAGATGGAGCGGCGGGAGGAGCAGCCGGGGGCTGCAGGGGCTGGAGCAGCACCAGCCTTGGACTTCACTGTGGAGAACGTGGAGAAGGTATGAGGGCTCTTGGGTGGGAACCCCAGTGACAGAGCAGAAGTTCTGGGGACTGACACTAATGCCAGAGCTCAGGCCTGGGCTAGGTGCCCGCTGGGATAGTGCCCCCAGAGCACCTGGCATTTGCTGTCTCTGGGCAGGCAGTACAGCAGTGTTGCAGTATCTAATGGGCTATTTTTGGCTTTCCTTAGACACAGATCCCCTGTGGACAGATACTCTTGGGTCTTGGGCTGTTCCCTTCAGTGTACTGATGACTTGGAATTCCAGCCAGACTGGTTGTTGTCCAGTTCTATGGGGAATGCATAAGGGTGCCATAGGAAACCAGCAACCCAGGAGACCTGCAGTTCAGTAACCCCTCCACCCCACAGGAACCATACTAATGCCAACTCATTCTGGACCTGACTTTGTTCAGCCAAGGGCTCAGAGAATAGCTGGCACTAAAACAATCTGGGTTATGTTTTCACATTTTTTTTTTTTTTTTTTTTTGAGAAGGGTCCTTCCTTGATTGCTTGATTGGATGGAAGCCAAACCAGTCCTGGGCAGGCAGGAATGGGGCTGCCTTTCTTGTTTTATGCTGGGTCCAAGGGGCCTGGCCCTGCTGGCAACCTTACAGGACCTTTCCTTACTCACCTGCCCATTTATCTTCCTGCCATAGCCCTCCCAGGCTATCCTACTGCCCAGCACATCTTTTCTGAATTGCTTCTGTGGTTGTATTCTGTGTTCTGCTCCCAGCAGCCTGGAATGGAGGAATACATGCCCCTTGGGATGAATGGGTGCATGGGGCTACCTTGCTGGAAAGCAAGGGATAGTTGCAGATGTTCACTTGTTATTCTTGAGCTCTGTGTGCCATAACAAATGCTGAGGGTGCATCCCTTCTGCTTCTGTTTTGTGCCTCTTGGCATCCCTGGGGAGGGAGGGGCAAACAAGGGACAGTGGCCATAACTGGCTGTCAGAGGTATAGATAGGGCTAAGCCTAGTTGGATGAAGTCTGTTTAGGAGCCAAGGTCCTGGCCTCACTCTCCCACCTCTTGGGGCTGGGCAGTGTTGGCATGGTGGTGCCCTGTTCCATGCACTACCCGGGAGACAAGCCAGTGTTTTCTTATTGCATGAAATCCCATTGCATTTGGGGCCCTGGGGATTCTGCTAGCTGACAGCTCCAGGCTAGGCGTTTGCCAGGGCTGCAGTGATGCCCAAGGTTTCTCTGGATCAGCTTGTTGAACTTGAGGTCTCTGAGGGGTGTTTTCACTCTCCCTTCCAGTATGTATCTGCCCCAGGGCTGCCTGGCATGAGTGTTAGTCCTGCTTAGATTTCATATTGGTTTTGGTGCCAGCATCTGGAGTGATCTAGGGATGATCCTAGGGGAATGAATGGAGCTGTTGGAGTTGATGGGAGCAGCTGTGCCTGGGAGGATCAGGACCCTTCAGGATATTCCATGTTCATCTCAGGCTTAGCTTTATCCCTATGGAGCCGTTCTTCCACCTAGGCCTTGCCCTTGAGTGCCTTCCCTTGGGGAGCCCAGCCTCCTCTTTCTGCTTTCCTATGGAAATCCCCTCTCTGAACCCATAACATTTTGCTATAAGAAGAGGATATGGCAGAACATGGGCAAGATTCAGGCTCTCAAGATATCTGCAGGACCCCAGGTTCAGGAAACATTGCAAGGCCCTGAGCCACCCTTTCTGCTCAACCCCCAAGTCAGGGAGAGGGAGCAGTCTTGCAGGAACAAGTCACACCCTCTGTTCTGGGCTCTGGCAGGATCCAGAGTGGCCAGCATCTGCTTAGTCCTGTGCTGTCCTGCAGGCGCTGCACCAGCTCTACTACGACCCCAACATTGAGAACAAGAACCTGGCTCAGAAGTGGCTGATGCAGGCCCAGGTCTCCCCACAGGCCTGGCACTTCAGCTGGCAGCTACTGCAGCCCGACAAGGTGCCTGAGATCCAGTACTTTGGGGCTAGTGCCCTACACATCAAGATCTCTCGCTATTGGAGTGATATCCCCACTGATCAGTATGAAAGCCTAAAGGCACAGCTCTTCACCCAGATCACCCGCTTCGCCAGTGGCTCCAAGATTGTGCTGACTCGGTTGTGTGTGGCGCTGGCCTCACTGGCTCTCAGCATGATGCCTGATGCTTGGCCATGTGCTGTGGCAGATATGGTAAGACTCTTCCAGGCTGAGGACTCACCAGTGGATGGTCAGGGGCGCTGCCTGGCCCTTCTAGAGCTGCTGACAGTGCTGCCTGAGGAGTTCCAGACCAGCCGCCTGCCACAGTACCGCAAAGGCCTGGTGCGGGCCAGCCTGGCAGTGGAGTGTGGAGCTGTCTTCCCATTGCTGGAGCAGCTGCTACAGCAGCCCAGCTCACCCAGCTGCGTGCGTCAGAAGGTGCTCAAGTGCTTCTCCAGCTGGGTACAGCTGGAAGTGCCACTGCAGGACTGTGAGGCACTTATTCAGGCTGCCTTTGCTGCTCTGCAGGACTCGGAGCTCTTTGACAGCAGTGTGGAAGCAATCGTCAATGCCATCTCGCAGCCTGATGCCCAGAGGTGAGCTGGTCCCCACCTGCCCAGACAGGGAGCGCCTGCTTGGCCAGCCACACATCCATCCATCTGTTCAATAAACATCAGTGGAGTGCCTATTGCATGCTTGGTCCTATGCTAGAGGTACAACAAGGAACCAAATAAGACATGCTTCCTGGCCTCATGATTTAGAGAGCCAAGCAAACATTCACACAGTTAATCATCCAGCAAATTATTCAGTTAAAAATATTTGTCCATTCTCTTTCTCTCAACTAGTCACTAAGTCCTGGCTGTTCTGCCCCTGACCACATTGCAAATCTATTCTTTTCAATTTCCACTGCTACCACCCTAGTCCAAGCTGTCATCATCTCTCTCCCCAGATTTCAGTAGTTTTCTCACTAGTCCCCTGGTTTTTACTCTTGTACCCTTTATTGTCCCAGCAGACAGAGTACTTTGAAAATTAGGCTGTAATCTTTTCTTTCTGATCTGAACACTTCAGTGGCTTCTCTCTGCTCTTAGGATAAAATTCAGAATCTTCAGTGAGGCTCACAGTCCTTAATATGTTGCACAGTGTGGCAGTACCAGCCTCATCTCATACAATTTCTCCTTGCCTTCTGCTATCCTCTTACCTGGTCTTTTCAGTTTTCTGAATGTCCCATCTTTCTTCCAGTCTCTGATCATGTACTTGACCTGTCACCTCTGCCTCAAATTTCACTTCCAAAGGGAAGTTCCCCATGATTTTTAAAACTAAGCTTGGTCTTCTCTGTTGTATTATTTATGGACTCTTAGTATTTTTCCTTCTTATCCTGTAACCTGATTTCATTATAAATCAACATGTCTCCCCATTAGTCACTCAGCTCTGTGAAAACAAGGACTGTCATTTTATTTTGTCTTATTGTGCTTGGCACATGGTAACATTCAAGTTTTGAATGGATTAAAAGAAGGAGTTATTGTGAAGGGTGGAGGTGAGGGAGATTGGGTGAGGAGAAGGAATATTCCTAGCTTTAGGAAACATAGCAGGTGCAAAGACCTGTGGTGGACAGCACACTAGTGCAATTTGAGGACTTGGAAGAAGGTGAATGTAGTGAAGTGTTTGGCAAATGTTTGCTGAGTTGGGTCCTGCATCTGGGAGCACATAGATGAATGCTTGAACTTGTACATGTCAGGAGCTCACAATCTGGTAGGCACACAAATGAGCATGTACCATCAGTGTGATGAAAACTGAAGGAGAAAGCAGGGGGATCTAGAAGCCCAGAGGCATCATTTAATGTAGTCTGAGGTTTGTGAAAGACTTCTGAGCTGTTTGAAGGCTTGTAAGAGTTAGCCAGTTAGAAGTAATGGATGTAGGAAGGATAGTCCAGACAGATGCAAGAGCCAAAAGATGAGAAAAGTGTGAGAGTACATGGAGTGGTAATTTGTAAATCATTGGTATGATTAGATAGCAAGGTTTAGGGGCCATTAGTTGTAGGAGATCTAGGCCCAAATCATGCAGGACCTTGTCAGCCAAGGTATGATCTTCATCCTGAGGATGACGTAAAGTTATTAAAGGATTTTAAGCAGAGAAAATGGTCTGCTAAAGAATTTTGGAATAAGTTGGATTGGAAAGGGCAAGACTGGAGACCTGACACTTGACATTTCAAAGATAGGGTTTTGGGGATGCTTGGCAGAGTTGGAGGAGAAAACTATTGAAAGAGACTGCATACAGGAATAGCCCACGTTTCCATGTCAGTAAAAAATGGATGTGATCGTATCACCTCCATTGAAAGAGTTTTTAAGGTTTAAATAGGGTAAGGTGCACAGGGTTGGACCCTGACCAGAACTATTTTCTTTCATGGCCTGTAAGGGAGTGGGGGAGTTAGCATCACCTATTTTTTGTACATATAGGTCATTGATATGTCACATGTTTTAAACTGGGAACAGAACGTGTGGTTGTGCATACTTGTGTTTGGTTCTTGTACCACATGTGATAAATTTAATGGTAATGTTTTTTTTTTAATTTTTTATTTAAAGAGAGAAATCACATAGTGTTAAACACACATACTATTAAATTGATTTAAGTTGTTTATGGTACTGGGGATTGAACCCAGGGTTGCTGAACTGCTAAGTCAAATCCACAGCCCTTTTTAATTTTTTTATTTTGAGAAAAGGTTTTACCAACAAGCTTAGGGCCTCGCTAAATTGCTGAGCCTGGCTTTGAACTTGCGATCATCTTGCCTTAGGCTTTTGAGTCGCTGGGATTACAGGTGTGCACCACTACACCCAACTAAACTGTTTACTTTTAGAATAGGGCATAAAAAGTAGAAACTGAATCTTGCAATAGACAATGGGCCTCATTGATCAGTGGCTAAAGCATGTGCACATAGATAATGTCCTTAACCACTGTTTTTTTTTTTTTTTTTTTTTTTTTTTTTTTGTGGTACCAGGGATTGAACTCAGGGGCCCTCGACCACTGGGTTACATCCCCAGCCCTTTTTTGTATTTTTATTAGAGACAGGGTCTCACTGAGTTGCTAAGTGCCTCGCCATTGCTGTTAACCACTGGTTTTTAAGACTAAATTAAACAAAACATTGAGTTAGTGTTTTTGTTTTTTTGTACTCAGGATTGAACTGAGGGGAACTTAACCACTGAACCACATCCCCAGCTTTTTAAAATTTTTATTATGAGACAGGGTCTCACTAAGTTGTGTAGGGCCTTGTTAAATTACTAAGGCTGGCTTTGAACTTGGAATCCTCCTGCATCAGCTTCCCAAGCTGCTGAGATTACAGGTGTGTACCACTGCATCCAGCTTGGGGTTGGTTTTAAGAATAAAAGAAGAAGAAGATCCCAGCACTTTGGGAGACTGAGGCAGGAGGATCACGAGTTCAAAGCCAGCCTCAGCAATGGCGAGGCACTTAGCAATTCAGTGAGACCCTGTCTCTAAATAAAATACAAAAAAGGTCTGGGGATGTGGCCCAGTGGTCGAGTGCCCCTGAGTTCAATCCCCAGTACCACAAAAAAAAAAAAAAAAAAGAAGAAGAAGACTGTTTTGGACTGGGTATAGTGGTGTATACCTGTAATCCCAGCAATTTGAGAGACTAAGGCAGGAGGCTTGCAAGTTTGAAACCAGCCTGGGCAATTTAGTAAGATCTGTCTCAAAATAAAAATGAAAAGGGTTGAGGATGTAGCTTAGTGGTAGAGCACCCCTGGGTTCAATCCTTAGTAATGGGGATAGGGGAAACTTTTGGTATGAAGATTAAATTAAGAACATGTCTGCAAAATTTTAGCTTGATTCTTGGATACTCCATAAATGACAGTTGCTAATATTTGGTATTGTTATTGCATTGACAGTATACTTGTCTCCTGGCTTCTCAGTTTTCCCTCATAAGGTGGATAGCAGGTCCCAGGTCAAGGCCTTTCTTGGCAGCCTAAAGCTCAAGTGCTTAGTGGGCTAAGACAATTTGTGGTTAAGAGAAATTGATTAGGACAAGTACCTGGGTGCTGTAGGGTGTCCTTGGATACACCCAAGTTTACCCACCCAGCCTGTCTCAAGGGCTTTGGCAGGTAATTGATGCCCCTTCTCTTCTGAACGAATGAGCGAGCAAGGAGCCAGTGAGGGAACCCACAGCCTCCTGGGCGCCCATTGGCTGCAGCCCCTTGGTTGCTTAGCAACTCTTCCCATTTTCTCAGCTCTTCTCCCAGAGCTCTAATTGCAGGTCTGGGCTGAGCTCAGTGTGAGCAGCAGCCAAGGAGTCCCCAGCAGCCTGGCCTCTGCTGCCAGAGCTGACCAACAGCAGCCAGGTCCTTTGAACCCAGTCTTAGCTGTGGTCCTAAAGTCATCCCCCCCAGTCCTCCATCAAACCTAGAAACTTCTGAGGCCTTAGGCCTATTCTTTCCACTCACAGGTCTCAGACATTTGTACTCAGGTTGTAGGAAATCTATGCAGGAGTTTTCCCCCTGAGTGGGCTATACCCAGCCCAGAGTCAGCTTGGGGATTGCTCTGTGCAGTCTATTTTCCTATTCTTGGCTTAAGAAAGTCACCTTCAGTGGCTTTGATTCCTGGGTTATCCAAGTGCTGCTTCAAGTGCTTCCCCAGGTGCTCTGACATCAACCTTTCCCTGGCTGGGCTTGTTCAGTAGTCCTTTTCCTGCTACTCCACAGCTGTTGCTGCTTCCTGGTTCTCTCCTTTGAAATGTATTTTTTTTCCTAAAATATGTTTTTAATCCTGGAACCACTTTTCACTGGTGGCTGGGGAGAAGAGGAAAGGTGAATTAGACAGAATGTTGGGGTCTCCCCTCAGAACTGGAGATAAGGACTGAAATCTGCATGAATCCTTAGGGAAATTTTTGTTTGAATTCTGAAAGGGAAGCAGACCTATAGCAGTTTCAGGGGTTGTCTCAACCTGGAATCTGTCTCTGAGTTGCCATTTGACCTTGAATAATGCTCTGAGCCTTCTTGGCTACATCATCCTTGATTTAGCCTACTGTGAGGCTCAGATGAGACAAATTAAGAATCCTCACTGAGTACCTGTTGTCTGTATGAACTTTGGCAGGTGGAGGGAATCTTGGGATATAGTGGAGATGGTATGGGGGTAGGCACTACCTCTTGTCCCCAGCTCAGCTTCTGGAAAGCTTGTGGGCCATAGCCCTGCCCCTGCCCCTGTTCTTTGTACCAGAGTCTGGCCTGAAGGTGCCCATTGTCTGGTGGTGCAGCCTGTGTCAGGGGCATGAGACAAGCTATCCCAGCTGTCTCCAGGCAGCACCCTCTGGGGCTGTCTCTGAATCAAGGGTGTCCTGGTATGGATGGCCTTTCCTGCCAAAATGGGGATGTGGAAAAGGAAGCTAACATCCTTGGTCTGGTTGTCTCTTTATCCTTCTCATCTTCCCATAAGGTTATGAGGCTACTGCCTAGCAACCTACCTGGGGCAAATCCAGACAGAAATCCTTCTAAATCCTCAGTTCTCTTTCCCTCCATAGATTGCTGTGGTGACACTGTGATTGACAGCAGGGAGTTCCAAACATGTGATTGAGTAAGAGTATGGCTTCTTCTGCTTAATCTGGTTCCCATAGATTGGGATCAAGCTAGCCTTCTATTAGCCTCTTTTGTGTATTAAGCTTCCTCTGCTCCTCTGCTCTTCCTTTAGGGATCATTTTGCTTCAGGCCTCTGACCTGGACCACCTTCTTTTCTCTCATTCAAAGCTTTCTCCCTGGGCAATTCTTATCTACTCCCATACCTTCAATTACCAGCTGTTAGCCGATGACTCTGGAATCTATGTCTCTTGCTCTAACCTCTCTGCTGGGCTTCAGGGTTCCTGTTCTTTCTAAGTGACTCTGCTTGTATATCATGCCTGATTCTGAACTTGACACTTTTCCACCTCTCGTTAAAGGTGTTACTGTTCTGTTTACCCTCCCTTCCAGGTCTTAATAAGTAGCTTCATCCTTTACTTATTTGGAGGGTTGTCCTTAACTTTCCAATCTTTGTATCCAGTCTCTCTTCAATTCCTGTCCATTTTGCCTTCTAGCTTTCTCTGAATTTACCATCTGCACCTCTCCGTCCCTATGCCACCGGAGTACACAGGAATTAGTGTTTGCTAGGAGAGGGTGGGATTGATGCTTTCACGAACTTTGCCGCCTTCTGAAATCTTCCTTAACAGGGGTCTTGATAATCTCACATTGTCATTCTTTCCTAACAATGACTGTATTAGTTTCATAGGGCTGCCATAACAAAGTACTTCAAACTGCATAGCTTTAAACAACAAAAATTTATTATCTCACAACTGTAGAAACTAGAAGTCTGAAATCATGGTGTCAGCAGGGCTATGCTCACTCTGAAAAGTGCAGGAGACTCCTTCCCTGCCTCTTCCTGATTTCTGGTGGCTTGCTGGCAACCTTCTATCTTCCTTGACTTGCAGCTACGTAACTCCAGGCTTACCTTCATCCTCCTCACTGGGCATTCTCCCTGCATGTCTCTGTCTTCACTTATCTTCTTATAAGGACACCAGTTGCATTGGATTCAGAGCCCACCTTGCTCCATGATGACCTTGTTTGTAACGAGCCTCTTTCCAAATAAGGACACATTTTGGGATAGTGGGAGTTAGGATTTCAACATGTCATTTTGGGGGACACACACTTCCATCCATACCACTCTTCCTGCTGATCCCCCAAAATTCATGTCACTCTGACATACAAAATACATTCATTTAATCCAACCTCAAAAGTTTTAACCATTCCAGCATCAACTCTTAGTCACCTGGAGGACACAATTCAACATATAACACTGACCTTTTCATACTTCCTTCCCAGAGTTCTCCTAGGACCTAAAGTTTGCCCCCAGATGGACAGCATTAAAGCTACCATGTAGGCCATGACCTCTTTTTTGCTTAGGATTTGATAGGAAGGGGCTTTGATGGAAGACAGGGAGATTGTGTCTTTCTCTCAAAGCTTGGTGGGAGTTGAACAGACAGTTCTCATGGATCTCCTCACCTATTACCTCTAGGTACGTGAACACACTTCTGAAACTCATCCCACTGGTTCTGGGACTGCAGGAACAACTGCGACAGGCAGTGCAGAATGGGGACATGGAAACTTCCCATGGCATCTGTCGCATCGCTGTGGCCCTGGGCGAGAACCACTCCCGGTAGGGAGTTGGGGGAAGCTGGTGGTGGGATAGCAGAGCCCTCTAAGAAGTGGGATTGTGGAACCCTGTTGGGGAGGTGGAATGACCTTACTATATCTCCTCCTCTGCAGGGCCTTGCTGGATCAAGTAGAGCACTGGCAGAGCTTCCTGGCACTTGTCAACATGATCATGTTCTGCACAGGCATCCCTGGCCACTATCCTGTCAATGAGACTACCAGCTCCCTAACTCTAACTTTCTGGTACACACTGCAGGTATGTCTATGTCACCACCAGTAGGTCTGGGACATCATGGAAGAAGGTGGATCCTTGGGCTTCTATGTCTTCTGAAGTGGCTAACTCTTTTCCCTGACTCTCTCAGGATGACATTCTATCCTTTGAGGCAGAGAAGCAGGCTGTGTACCAGCAGGTGTACCGACCAGTCTACTTCCAGCTGGTGGATGTGCTTCTGCACAAGGCCCAGTTCCCTTCTGATGAGGAATATGGATTCTGGTCCTCAGATGAGAAGGAGCAGTTCCGAATTTACAGGTGATGCTAGCAGGCTAACCCTAGCTAACTGGAGTCCTGAAATGATGAAAGCAATCAGGGAAGGGGCCCAAGGCCAGGCTTCCTGAATTCTGGGACTCCTTTCTCTATTCTTTAGGTATTTTTGCATAGGGTTTGGGGGTCCTGGGGTAGGCTCTTGGACCTGGGTCAGGATCCAGGCAGTGTAAAAACCCTTTATCTGCTTCTTAGGGTGGACATCTCAGACACGCTCATGTATGTCTATGAGATGCTGGGAGCCGAGCTGCTCAGCAACCTCTATGACAAGCTGGGCCGTTTGCTCACCAGCTCAGAGGAACCCTACTCCTGGCAGGTACCTCCCAAGCCTGATTCCCTCAGCCCTCCCTGACCTGTCACACCTCCTCCTCAGCCAAGCCAGTGGCATCCTCTTTCCCCAGCACACAGAGGCTCTGCTTTATGGCTTCCAATCCATCGCGGAGACCATCGACGTCAACTATTCTGATGTGGTGCCCGGGCTCATTGGTCTCATCCCACGGATCAGCATCAGCAACGTACAGCTGGCAGATACTGTCATGTTCACCATTGGTGAGACCTGGCATACATCCATGACCACATTCCTAGAGCCACAGCAGCCATCCTTAGCCACAGCCAACCTTCTCTTTCCTGTCCAAAGTGGAAGAGACACATGGCTCCACGCACAGTCCGCATTGCAGCCAACTGCTCTTGCAGGTGTTGGGCTCTTCCCACAGTGTACCGAGCTGCATTTCAGTGAGGCTAGTTCATTGTCAGTGGATCAGCAGTGTTGGACCTCTGTTGAGTAGTAACCTCTTCCTGTTTCTCAGCCATAAGACTCACATTTGAGCATGTATATATGTATTTACTCATTCTGTCCTCTGAATGAGCACTCCGCTGTGCTGGTGCTATGACTCAACCCTGCCAGGAGCTCAGCTTGCCTTGAGAGAAATGGTACAAAACCAACCTGGCCTGTCTCAGAGATCCTTCCCTTTCCCTTTTTCTTCCAGGAGCTCTGTCTGAATGGCTGGCTGACCACCCTGTCATGATCAACAGTGTTCTGCCCCTTGTACTGCATGCCCTAGGCAATCCTGAGCTGTCTGTCTCTTCTGTGTCCACCCTTAAGAAGATCTGCCGAGAGTGCAAGTATGACTTGCCGCCCTATGCTGCCAATATTGTAGCTGTCTCCCAGGTATAAAGAGGCAGTGCCTGGGTGGTGCTGGGCCTCAGGGTGCACTGCACTGTGCTGATACCATGTTCCTGTATTTTTTTTTTTTTTTAATCCCCAGGATGTACTGATGAAACAGATCCACAAGGTGCGACTCAAAAGTTTCTAGGGGGTCTCCTTGGGGTCTTGTGGGAATCCCTTATCCCCCAAAATCCTTGTTTCCACCTTATCCTACCCTTATCCCTTATTCTCTATTGTTTGAAACCTCCCCCAAGAGGCTTATTCTCCTTCCCACTCACAACCAAATGTGGTCAGGATGGATGGTTCATGTTTTCTGCCCCACAGACAAGCCAGTGCATGTGGCTGATGCAGGCGCTGGGCTTCCTGCTATCAGCCCTGCAGGTGGAGGAAATCCTTAAGAACCTGCACTCGCTCATCTCGCCCTATATCCAGCAGCTGGAGAAGCTGGCAGAGGAGATAGTAAGTGAGCTCTGGGGGCCAGGGCAGCATTGAGACTCTGGGGCTTCCCCTTGTGTGAGCTGTGACTGCTGAGGGGTAGGGTCAGAACTGACACTTGAGGCTGGGCCTGAACAATCTGGGGACCACGCTGGAGCTGGGAGATCTGGAACTTGCTTCACTTCTCCTCACAGCCCAATCCCTCCAACAAACTGGCCATTGTCCACATCTTGGGGCTCCTCTCCAACCTCTTCACCACACTGGATGTCAGTCATCACGAGGATGATCATGAAGGCCCTGAGCTCCGGAAGCTGCCAGTGCCACAGGGACCCAACCCGGTGGGTGATTTGTCTTTGCCATTGCACCCTCCCTCATGGGAATGTCATTGTCATGCCCCACCTCTGTGGGTAATGTCATCATTGTTTCCCCGGCCCCTTGGGGGTAATGTATTTGGTTCTCTCACCCCAAGAATGATCTTATCATTGTCACCCACCCTGTAGCAATGTCATTGTCATATTCAGCTCTGTGGATGATGTTTTCCTTGTCTTCAGCCCAAAAGGGGTGATGTTATTGAGGTTCATTTGCCCCCTGAGGGACACTGACCTTCAACTCCCAAGAACTGTTCTTTTGGGCCCTCCTTCAGTCCCCAACTTTGTGGTGTCTTCTGCTTAGCATTCATTGTCCCCTGTGGGCACTGAGGATGCTTACATGCTCCACGGGTAATAGTTCTTGCCTTCAGGTTTCTATCAATCTAGAGGAAATTCATAAAAACAGATTGATGCAAAGCAGTGTGATAAGTACTGTCCCACAGACAGTGTGGATAAGCTTGGACACAGCAGGGTGGGGTGACCTTTACAACCTGTTTCCCCTGGGGCAAGCCTTGACTTACCACTCAAAACTCAGCATGAGTATGAGGACTTGCTCATCTCGTAGGACTGTGTTGGGTAGCAGGGTAGCAGGTGTGGTTTTGAGTGAGTAGTTTGCATACTGTAAAGGTCAGTACAAATGTGAGGGACTGCTTTGGTCATTGTTTCTGGAACCCCCTCAGGGTTTCTCCTGGAGAGAAGGAAGCCACATGCATCCTGACCCCTCCATTCAAATCCTTGCCCCAGTTTCAGTTGCTCTTGTGGCTCTAACCCAAGCCAGGCCCACTGATGTACCACAGAGCCCCCTCTTCTGTGGCAGTCATCATCCTGCCTTCCTTCCCCTCTCAGGACCTTATCTGCTTTCTTCTTCTCTATAAGCTGCCCACACCTACACACCCCTTGGGACTCCCTATCCCATGTCTCTAGTCCATTGCCTTGGTTTTATTAAGCTGAGTGGATAAGAGAGGTTTTTTTTTTTTTTTTTTTTTTTTTTTTTTTTGGTACCAGGGATTGAACTCAGGGGCACTCGACCACTGGGCCACATCCCCAGCCCTTTTTTGTATTTTATTAGAGACAGGGTCTCACTGAGTTGCTAAGTGCCTTGCCATTGCTGAGGCTGGCTTTGAATTCGTGATCCTCCTGCCTTAGCCTCCCAAGTGCTGGGATTACAGGCGTGCGCCACTGTGCCTGGCTAAGAGAGTAATTTTTTTAAAAAAGTTTATAGATCTGTCACAATCTTATGAAGTACTCATGATGTCCCTACTTTGAAGTTTGAAGCTTCCTCTGAAATAACCCCTAGAATTCAGAATATTCTTCTTCCATTCCGAGGGTGGGAGGGGTGTCAGTGAATCACTCTTCCCCCAGGGGTCCCATGAACCAAATACTCAATGTATAGTTGGAGGTAATGGTTTGAACTCTTCTTCTACTGCCTACTACTAGGTCCCCCTCAGGTGGGTGGCAGGGATGGTGGGGGCACCTCACTTCTCCCTGTGTCTTCAGGTGGTGGTGGTGCTGCAGCAGGTCTTCCAGCTTATCCAGAAGGTGCTGAGCAAGTGGTTGAATGATGCCCAGGTGGTGGAGGTGAGCCCTGACCCTCACTCTCTGCTCCCATGGTGACTTTGCTCAGAGGTGGAGCCAAGACTGAAGAGTTGCTGCCCCACTTTGGTTGGCAGTGGTCTGGAGGAAATAAGGGAGGGAAATCTTGTCCTACAGAGAGAAGGAATCTTCTGGGAAGGTATTTAGAACTCTCCAGTATCATAAGAAGGGCTCAACAAAAGGGCTATGATGTTAGGGCTGAGTGACAGTCAGGTATCTGTTCTAGCATCAGAGACCTGCCTTTGGTCCCTTCTCAATTCAGGCTTTTGTTGCTGTTGCTGCTCCCTGAGAGGAAATGGTGGAGATGTAAGTAGCAAGAGTTAAGTGGCAAAGCTTCAGCCTATGCCCCTGTGTGGAGGGCTTTTTTGCCCCCTGCCTTTCAGGGTGAAGGTCAGATTGTTTATCTTTCTTGGTTTGCAGGGCTTGTCCAGGCTTCTAGGTAAGGGTCCTTTCTTAGGCCCCCTCTGGGCAGAGCTTCAATTCTGGTCCAGCCAGTGGTGATCTGCTGACCAGGGCCCCTGTTTTCTTCCCAAGGCGGTATGCGCTATCTTTGAGAAGTCTGTTAAGACCCTGCTGGATGACTTTGCCCCCATGGTGCCACAGCTGTGTGAGATGCTAGGCCGGATGTATAGCACTATCCCCCAGGCCTCTGCTCTTGACCTCACTCGACAGGTGAGCTTTCTGGTTTGGGCAGCTCTGATTATCATCCTAGCCAGAGATCTGACCTGGGTGGGGTGGGTCAGCTCTTTGCATGGCTGGGGTCCCCCACCACATTTAGGGATATTGACTTGGTAAAAAGTATCCCAGCTGACCAGTGTTCTCTGTCTTTGTTTCAGCTGGTCCACATATTTGCTCATGAGCCGCCCACTTTCCCCCAATTGAGGCCCTCTTCCTGCTCGTCACCTCCGTCACACTCACTCTCTTCCAGCAAGGTAGGTCCTGAGCAGGGTCTCTGCTGCTGTCGCCACTGCCACTGCCTCTGCTTCCCTGACTGGGGAGCCAAAGCTACCCACTGTGTTCTCTGTCCCCTGAGTTGCACATGGGACTTGGATACTTGTGGGATGAAGAACAGCACAATTGTCACCTTATAAATAGTTGACACTTCAGGTTGAAGTGGATAAGAGGGTGAATGATGTCTTCTGCTGGCCTGCTGGGCGCAGGGCCAGCCTGGATATGGGGGAAGGCAAGGTCAAGGCTCTGAGGGACTTGGGGCACTAGGCTGGCTCCTTTCCTTTGGGATGTAATGAGAAGTGGGAAGTGCATGGGTTTTGAAGTCAGGTAGACCTAGATTCTCAGCTCATCACCACCAACTAGTTGTGTGACCTTGGGCAAGTCACTTACCTTTGCTAAGCCTCATTTCCATATCTGTGAAATGGAGAGATCACATATTTGATAGGATTATTATAGGTTTAGTCACTCCCTTTGGGGCCCTTGCTTGGGGGTTTTGCACATGAAGTACTCAGATTGGGGATCCTTTCCTCACATCACCGTTTAGTCCTTTCTAGGCCCAAAGCCAAGTACCTTTGGCACTCATCCCAGCTCCCGCTCTTCGTGGCCTCTGAGAGAGATGAGAGCAGCCTCCAACCTTCCCCAGTCATCTAACCCAGACTTCCAGACTGGGAAAGAAACAGCACTGCTCTGCCAGCTTTTTGAGTCTTTCCTGGATTTGTAGTTTCAGGTTTATGACCCACCAGGGAGGGCTGGGGATATAGCTCAGTTGGTAGAGTGCTTGCCTCACATGCACAAGGCCCTGGGTTCAATCTCCAGCACCACCAAAAAAAAAAAAAAAAAGACCCACCAGTGATCTCAGCTGGAGTCCAGAGTGTTCTCTGTTTATAGTCTCAGTGTCTGGTCCCACGGTCCTGGCCTCTCTTTCTCTGGGATATGGGATAGGTTCAAACTACGGGGAAACCTGAGCCAGAAACTCCACCTCTCCCATTCCTTGTACCCTCTTTGGGACAAGTCCCAATGGTCCTAGCTCTGTTCATCTTTCCTCCTCTCCCTCCATGACCCCTGCCTCAGTTTAGGGTTGTTGAATTACTTCAACAACTTTCCACTTTGACATCTGCACTTCTCTGGAATTCATTCTGCATATAGTAGTTTGTAAGGTTCTCTATAAAACACTGATCTAAGCATTTTCCCTCCCTGGCTTGAAACCCTTTCCTTGCTGCCTGTTGCCCTCAGGTTGTTGTCCTATTCCCACCCGTATGGCAAAGCTCTGGTGTACTTCTAATGTGTAACTCTAATGTGCCAGTGTCCTCATGACTGCTGCAGAATCCACACTGACTTTTTCCTTACCTTGTCCCATTTCCTTACCAACTCCTCTGACTGGAACACCCTGTGCCCTTTACTGGGTAAACACTCACTCTGCAGGCCTTAGACAGGAGGAAGACCATCAGTCCTCAGAAAAGTGCCTTTGAGGCAGAATTGGGTACTTCTTACTTTGTGCTGAAACCGCTGTGGACACACTGCTGAGATAGCACCGACCACACACAACAACCAGCTTTGGTGTCTGTCTGTCTTCCTAGACGGTGCTCCTCAAGGGCAAGATTGAGCCTCTTCTCCCTGTACCCCCAGTGTCCAGAATGAGGCCAGCATAGAGTGGCCTCAATGCTATTAAATAAAGGAGGATGAGGACTTCTTGCCCTTGGAACCTTTCTTCATCACTGTCTGGCTCACCTCCAGCAGAGCAAATGAGCTGAACATTGAACCCACTTTTCTACAGTGGCACCAGGCATGGGGCACATTGGGACTTACTTTTGAGGACTTGAGTAACTCAGGGTTCAGAAATGAGAGGGACAGCCTTTATTAGTGGCTCCTAGAATCCTAGAGAAGGAAGTAGGAAAGAGATTATTATCTTTGTTACAGATGGGGAAACTGAGCATTTGTGGCTTGCGCAAGATCACACAGCTACTTAATGGTGTCTCAGGCAGATGTTTTTGCACTGCATCCTCCTGAGAGTGGAGAAGCCCAGGCAGGAGCTCCAGGTGCATAACTTGTTCTTGCCACGGGAATTATCAGAACTGGAGGCAGAGGTGTCCAACCACTATATTTGTTGGGGTTGTTGTCTTACTGGGCAGGATGGTCCCTATACCTGTATGTCATCCCAGTCGTAGGTTTCCTCAGGCTCTGCCTTCCCACTGGACCATGGGGTAACACAGTGACTGGTTTCCCCCTTTCTTGGCATGTCCAGATAGTGGGAGCTGGTCCTCAGCCCTGAACTTGGCTCTCTGCTAAGTCTGTGTCCATATAGAGGGACCTTGCCAGGGTGGGGCTCTCATTTTTGGCCTTATGACACCTTTTACTCTCCTAGGCCAGTGACTTGCCTTGCCAGCCCCAAAGCACACTGGGCACTGCCCTATCCAAACAGGAATCCTCTGGTTTAAAGCAGATGGAATAGAATCTTCTCCTTGGCCATACCAAGAGCCCTCCAGCCATGGAAGTAAGGGGGCACTTTCTCAGGCCCTGATGCCTTAGACTCTAGGATCATCAGCTGGGCCTTAAAAGGAGGGACTGAGGACTGACCTGCTACCAGCCCTGCCCTCCTCTTCCATGGCTGTAATAGGAAGGTATATGCCAAGAAGCAGCAGTAGGCTACCCCAGCCTATTGGAGGCCACAGTAAGAGTGTGGGGGCTATTTCTTCAGCTATGTGGAGTCCAGAATTGCTTGAGCACCAAGGGAACACTGGAGGGACTGGCCTGAGGAGGAGTGGGGAGTAGGTGGAAGGCCCCTTCAGGGGAGCTGGGGCAGGCCCGTCCTTCACTTTGCCGTCTCTTTCTGTTGGGCTTCTCCCAGTTCATGGTTTTTGTATGTTTTGTTTCTTTATCTTGCTTCCTGCTGCTCATGTGCCCCCACGCTGTCTCCCTGCAGGCTCTCAGTCCCACATAACTATATGAGGTTGAGTTGCTGTTTGTATAATTTTTTCTTAAGTTCCATCTTTATTATATTTTAGGGCCCAGGGATCATCCTGATATTGTTGATTCATTTATGCAACTCCTGGCACAGGTGTGTTTTAGTTTTATTCATTCACGTTCTGTTCTCTCTCTTTCTCTTTCTCTTATGTTGATATTCAATTTAAGCCTATTTTTAGCTTTCTGTTGACAAATTTTTTTTTTTCTGTTCAGTTGAATAGAGTTTCTTCATCTGTTTCCGTGGAAGTTGACAACCCAACATCCTCCTTTAGTGCCCCTTTGCCTCAACTAGCTCAGTCTCCTACAAAGACCAGGGAGAGGCTGATCCCGAAGGGAGGGAATGGGCCGGCCTGGAGGGAGTGGGGAAGGGAGTGGGTGGTGACTGTGCCCAGCAGTTCCTGTGTGGCTGGCTTGCCCAGGACATTCAGGGATAGGGCTGGAGTTGAAGGGCCTGGGCTGCACTGTTCCCGTGCTCCTGCCGGGAACTGCCTGCTTCTCACTCCCAGCCTGCTCCAAGAGGTAGGCCTGGAGCAGCTCCAGAGGGAGGGGCTAAAGGTAAATGTGCACACTGGAGCCCGGAGTCTGGCTGGTGGAGAGGTTGTGCTGCTGCCGGGTGGTGGGGTGCAGGCTCCACTATGAGACCATGTTAGGATGCGTTTGTGTCTGGTATGTGTTTAAGTGTGTTGCACCTTATTTTGTATGTTTTGAGTTTGATTTGGGAAGAAAGCAGAAATCACCTGCTGTAAGTAGTATGTGTATTGTTTTGGGCATTGAGATAAATGTGAAGTTGAAGTGTGGTTATGTGCATTGATGCATGTCATACACTGATATGTGTGGTATGTGTTGTGTTGTGTTGATATGTTAGGCTTGATGGATGTTTGGTGTGTGATAGAGGGTGTATATTGGGCTGTGGGAATGTGTGTGTGTGTGTGTGTGTGTGTGTGTGTGTGTGTGTTTTGTTTTTTGTTTTTGTACTGGGGATTGAACCCAGAGGCGCTTAACCACTGAGCCACATCCCCAGCCCTTTTTAATATTTTATTTAGAAACAGGGTCTTGCTGAGTTGCTTAGGCCTTGCTTAGTTGCTGAGGTTGGCTTTGAACTCGAGATCCTCCTGCCTCAGCCTCCTGAGCTGCTGGGATTATAGGCATGCACCACTGTGCCCAGCAGAAGTGTGTTTTTAATGGAGGATAGGAGTGTGTGTTGTGGTGTTGTGTGTCCAGTTACAGCGATTGTGGCTTGGGAATATAGAATTAGTATGATACAGAGTGCTGTGTGTTGGGGGCTCCTGTGAGTTGAGGTAAATGGAGTGTGTCTCTGCTTAATTATTCCACAGATATTTACTGAGTGTATAATACAAGCTTGGTACTCTGCTAGGTGCTGAGGATACAATAGTGAGCAATGCAGGCATGGTTCTTGATCTCCTGGAATTTACAGTCTAGTGGGGGAGTGTGAGGGTTGAGGATGGAGAATGTTCTGAGCCTGGATGAATATGTGTGTGGATATATACAAGGACGTATCTTTGGTGGGGAGGGCATTTGAATGTGTATTTGTGGGTGTGCTGAGAGAGCATATATATGTGGGAGGGCTGGGTAGACTGAGAGTGTGGGTGCGTGGATGGTTTGGGATATGGGATGTTTGGGTTTGTGGCTCTGTGGTAAGAGTGTGCTGCAGATGTGGGAGAGTGTGTAAGGGGTTGTGATATAGGTATGTGAGTAGGGCCTTTCAAGTGAGGGTGCATGTGGGGGTGTTTGCACATGAATGAACGTGGGGTAGCAGGTATGTGAGGGGTTGAAGGGTGGGGATTTATATGATATGTGCTGGGGGCATTGCTGGGAAACAGCAGTGTTTGAGGACTGCTGGAGCTGTGCTGAGTGTATCTTGTAACCTGAGGATGTGCCAGTCATGTCCTGGTACCAACTGGGGCAAGTCATCTGCCCCCTCAATCCATCTGCTCCCCCCATGGCAGCACTGGCTCCTAGGGTGGGTATTACTGAGAAGTCCCTGGACACAGGGTATCCTAGGTGAAAGATGGGGCTGGGATTCCAAGGCTCCTGTCCTACTTTTCCTCTTCTTGAGCAGGAACTGGAAGGGGCTAAGGAATGTAGGCAAGACATGGTGGGGGGCTGCTGGGCTGGGGGTTCCATGTCCAGCTGCCATCTCTTCTTCCTGCTACTCTGATCATAAACCAAGGGGGGCTCGACTTACTCTGAATGAAAGCAAAGTAACTGTTGGCTACCTGGAGCCTGCCTGAGGTCTGGCCCCTCGTGGAGGGGGGAGGGAAGTGTTCGCTCTGGGAGTGACTTGTGACCCAAATTTTCTGCATTATGATCCCCACCCCCAACCTTTCTTGCACACACCTGTACATTTATGTACACATATATGTACACAGAACCCCTTGGGCTGTTCCTCGCCTGACCAACTGAATTGTGGAGTGGTCTGGGTTCCCCAGAGATGGCTGGGTTGCAGCCTTTACCTGTGATGTGTGAAATTAGGGACTGGGTTGGCAGGTGAGTGGGGGGATGGTCCTTGGAGTTGGCTGGGGCTGGGCTTACCAGCTCCACCTCCTGCAGGCTCTGAAGCGGAAGCCGGATTTGTTCCTGTGTGAACGATTGGATGTCAAAGCTGTGTTCCAGTGTGGTAAGTGGGGTCAGGTGGGCCTGGGGCTCCTCTGGGAGGATTTTTACGCCCCATCTGATCTGCCTCTGTCTCTCCCACAGCTGTGCTGGCCCTCAAGTTCCCTGAGGCACCCACAGTCAAGGCCTCCTGTGGCTTCTTTGTGAGTCCCATGCTGATTGATCTCCCAATCCTGCCCTGCCCAGGACTCCAGAGGGTAGGGGTATGGTGTATAGATGTCATCCTCAGGGAGAGGTGGGAAGGATCCAGGGCTGACAGGCCTCTCCATCCTCTGCAGACAGAGCTGCTGCCTCGGTGTGGGGAAGTAGAATCTGTGGGAAAGGTGGTACAGGAGGACGGTCGAATGCTGCTCGTAGCAGTGCTAGAGGTGAGCCAGAGCAAGTAGGGATTTGGTGGGGGTGGGGAGGCCCTCACTGCTGAGGCAACTGATTTTCTAGGAAGCTGAAGATTTTGGTTCCCTAAGCTCGTGGATTCTGGTTCTTCCTCCATTAAATGGCTGAAAAGTTGTTAGGATTGCTGTGAGGATCAGCGATCTCTGAAAAAGCAGTACTCACATGTGCAGTGTGGCTGCAGAACTCTCCCAGAAACCCTGGGGCATGGTTTAGCCTCCTGGCTGCAGAAGAGGCAAGGCCCTGGTGTACTGAGAAGCCCTTTCCCTCAGGCCATTGGGGGCCAGGCCTCCCGCAGCCTCATGGACTGCTTTGCTGATATCCTGTTTGCCCTGAACAAACACTGCTTCAATCTCCTGAGCTTGTGGATCAAGGAGGCACTGCAACCACCTGGTTTTCCTTCTGCCCGCCTCAGTCCCGAACAGAAGGACACCTTCAGCCAACAGATCCTTCGGTGAGCAGAGCTGGGGTGGGGAGGAGGTTGTGAATATTGGTAGATGGTGCTAACCTGTTCTCCCTTCCCTCCTCCAGCGAACGAGTGAACAAGAGGCGGGTGAAGGAGATGGTGAAGGAGTTCACACTGCTCTGCCGGGGGCTACATGGCACAGATTACACAGCTGACTACTGAGGGGCGCCCCCCGCCCACATACTCCTTTTCACCCCTTCCTGTTCCCAAAGAGTAAACCTGAACCTTCACTGTTGCTTCTGCTTCCTTTCTCCTGCCACTGTCACCAACTGAAAGCCTGGGCCTGGAAGCACAGGGAAAGAGTGGGAGGATGCTTGAACCCAGGCCTTGGCCAAGAGTGGTAGGGACACCCTCTAGCTCCTGGATGGGAGAGGGGACTGATGTAGCTAAGCTGCCTAGGTTAGAACCATTCAGAATATTGCCATTGCCCTTGGGGTGGCAAGAGTGGAGTAGCTGCAGTAGTGTTAGCAGCTCTCAGCTCACACTAAATTAGTCCCAATTTACATGCATGCATTACAGTCATTTAATCAATAATGCCGAATACTAGGCACCTAGCTCTGCCCTAAACAAAAGCTGGTCAAGTCAGAGCTATAATGCCAAGCTGGGAGAATAGGGAAGAAAAGTCACGTGGAGAATTTCTTTTCTGATGGGAATAGGAGGCATCCTAACAGAGCACTTGGGGCCTTGGGCTGGGTCCATTTGGGAGGGAAGAAATGAGTTGGGCTTTGAGTTCCAGGAAGGGTATCTGGTGGGGGTTGTATTTTCTGTTGTCTTGTTTTTTTTTTTTTTTTTTTTTTGGTACTGGGGATTGAACCCAGGGTCACCTAACCACTTAGCCATATCCTCAGCCTTTTTTTTTTTTTTGGTGGTACCAGGGATTGAACTCAGGGGCACTTGACCACTGGGCCACATCCCCAGCCCTTTTTTTGTATTTTATTAGAGACAGGGTCTCACTAAGTTGATAAGTGCCTGGCCATTGCTGAGGCTGGCTTTGAACTCGTGATCCTCCTGCCTCAGCCTCCCAAAGTGCTGGGATTACAGGCGTGCGCCACCACGCCCGTCCTCATCCTTTTTTTAAATTTTTGAGACAAAGACTCGCTAAGTTGTTGAAGTTGGTTATGAACTTGCAATCTTCCTGCCTCAGCCTCCTAAGTCACTGGGATTATGGACTTGCACCACTGCACCTGGCTGATGTGTTTTTGTTTGTTTGATTTTTGTTTTTATTTATTTTTCTTTTCTTTTGGTATCGGGGATTGAACCTAGGAGTGCTTAACCACTGTGCTACATCAGTGACCCTTTTTTAAAAAAATTTTATTTTGAGACAGGGTCTTGCTAAGTTGCTGAGGCTGGCTTCAAACTTGCAGACCTCCTGCCTCAGCTTCCCGAGCTGCTGGGATTACAAGAGTATACCACTGTACCCAGCTGGACTGTTTTTTTTTTTTTTTTTTTTTTTTTTTTTTCTTTTTTCTCTTTTGGTACTGGGGTTGAACTCAGGGGCACTTGGCCACTGAGCCATATCTCCAGCCCTATTTTGTGGTTAATTTAGAGACAGGGTCTCACTGAATTGCTTAGCGCCTTGCTTTTTGCTGAGGCTGCTTTGAACTCACCATCCTCTTATCAGCCTCCTGAGCCGCTGGGATTATAGGCATGTGCCACTACACAGGGCTTGGCTTTTTTTTTTTTGCCTTATTCATGCAAGGGCAAGCACTGTACCGACTGAGCTATATCCCCAGCTGGCATGGGGTTTTTAAAGCACCCAAATTTGCATATGGTTGAGGTGGGCTTTAGAAAATGAAATGAGGACTGAGAATGTTGCTCAGTGATAGAACACTTGCTTAACTTGCAGTCCTCACATGTGCACACTCAGAAAGAAAAAGAATGTGGAACTGAGTGAATGGTTGTGTGGTGGGGTGGGGAGAAGGTGTTGCAGCCCCTGTGCATGTCCACCTGTAACTTCCTACTTCTGGGGATTCTCAGCACAGTTGGTCAGGGCTCTGTCAGGACCAAGGACAGCTCCTGGCCTGCTCTTGCTTTCTTCCCTTGCTTCCCTTTCTGACCTCTCAGCCATAGTTCCACCTGGGCTGCCTCTTAAGCACCCGAGCCTTCTTAGTAAGATCTGCAGAGCATGGTGGTACACACCTGTAATTCCAGTCACTCAGGAGACTGAGGCAACAGGATCTCAAGTTCAAGGGCAGCCTTGTCAACTTAGTGAGACTGTCTCAAATTAAAAGTATGTGGGGGAACCACTGGGGATACAGTTCAGTGGTAGGGAGTCCTGGGGTTCAATCCTCAATACCACACACACACACACACACGCACGCACGCACATACATACATACATACATATACACACGTACAATCTGAAGAGCAGGATCCAGTTCTTACTCCCTTCCATGAACTTTGAGTCCCCTTGACAGGGGAACGGGTTATGCCCACATTCATCCCCCTCCATTTTCCCCTCCCAACCACTGCAGAAGTTTTGCGTCCTCCATTCTTTTTCATTCCACCTTTTCCCACATGAGCTAGCTAGCATCAGTTCCCCTCTGTTATCGGTCATCATAACGCTACTCTGTCCACCTTCCCCTAACCCGCCTCAGTCCCATTTTCACTTTATTTTTTATTCTTCGTTCCTGGGGAACATGGAGATGTTTCACATACTTTTATTTTCCCCCCTACCCACCTCGTGTCCAGGTATCTTCTGTACCCACTTCCATCATTCCCCATGACAAATGCAGGTAGGAGAATGAGGAATCTGAAGCTTGACTTCTGGAATCAGTAGACTTGACTTTTATGCTGATTATGCCACTGACCTACTGTATTTATTTACTTATTTATTTTGGTACCAGGGATTGAACTCAGGGGCACGTGGCCACTGAGCCACATCCTCAGCCCTATTTTGTATTTTATTTAGAGACAGGTCTCACTGAGTTGCTTAGTTCTTCACTTTTTGCCGAGTCTGGCTTTGTCCTCCTGCCTCAGCCTCTTGAGTCGCTGGGATTACAGGCCTGTGCCACCTTGCTGGGCTACTGTGTCTTTTTAGTCTCTTCAAACCTGGGTTTATTTTCTGTAAAATGGGATAATTCTTCATTCAGAGACTAAAAATGTAGTGCTTGGTGGTCAATAAGTGCTCAGTTTGCCCAATTGACAGACTACCACGAGAATAACAGCAAATGGGATATTCAAAGGACTAATTTGTAAAGTGTTACAAGTGAATTAATTTGACCCTCAGGACAATCCTGTCAGGAGGTATTATTGTTAAACCCTCATTCAGTAAGTGGCCAAGCGTTGATATTCAAACCCAGGCAGTTCGGCACCGAGTTAAAAATTGTGCAATGATGCCCTCCCCCAGGTGATATAGTGCACATGAGATCCTTAGTGACCGCTGGATAGGAGCTGGTCAGTGGTAGAGAGCCCTGGTATAGTGATTTTCAGGGAGTCGGTGGGTAGATGTTCCCGAAGGTGGTCGGTGGGCTGAACCTGACAACGCCGCTGCGGGGATAGGCAGCCAGGGAGACTACAACGCCCAGGAGGCCCCGCGGCTTCCTCTGCGGCACTTCCGACTGGCCTCGGGCACAGGCCGGTCATTGGTTTTCTGTGGGGCCTCGAAGCGAGGATTGGAGAACAGGAGCGGTGCTGGTTTGGGATTGGTAAAGTTGCCAAAGACCACGCCTCAGACCCGGAAGTAGTCTCCCCTGACAAACCCGTGTACAGCGGAGGAACACGAGTTTGCTGCAGTGAGTTGAAAGCCACGAGCCGCGGCAAGCTGGTTTCCCTTCCCCCCATAAACGTGACGTTGAACCTTTGAGGACTGCTTTTGAGGGTACGGGCCCGAAGTCGACCGAAGCAGTGCCCCGCTGCATCCTGCCACCCAAGCTGTGTTTCATGGAGTCTACGTTTAGCAGCCCCGCGGAGGCGGCTCTGCAGCGGGAGGCGGGCCTCCCGGGGCTGCCCACTCCTGTCGCTGATCTCGACCGTGTATACGAACTGGAGCGAGTTATTGGATTTGTCCGCAACGTGGGGTGTCAACGGGTGAGAGCAGACGTAGAGAGGGCTAATTTGCCTTTCTGGCGATGGGTCGCCAAAAGTATCGGGATCTTGGGATTTCATGAGGATGAGGAGTGGGGAGTATCAGTCTGCCCGCAGCGTGTAGACCACCCGCCAGTCACTCCGGTGGGGCGGAATGCTCCTCTGGGACCCCAGGCTTTGAGATCGAGTGGGGGCTCCCAGAAGATTTCCTTTGAAGATGCCCTCGGCGGGGCAGAGGCTTTTCCTGACTCCATGGGTTTAATGCTTACAGGTGGCCCTGCAGTTCCCTGACCAGCTGTTGGGAGACGCTGGGGCCGTGGCTGCACGACTGGAGGAAACCACGGGATCAAAGATGTTCATTTTAGGGGATACAGCCTATGGCAGGTGTGAACTCAGGCATAAGTGGGCCAGGCCTGGGGATCCAGGCCTTATGGGGTTTCCCTTTGACAGTGTCTGCCTCCAGTGGCTGTTTCCCTGAGGAGGAGGATTTTCCTCCTGATACTAGCTCCCCTCAGTGACAGTGTCTTCCTTTCATCTCACCATTTTCTTTACTGGCCATATTTCTCATTGATGACAGCAACTCACCTCCAGATAAGAACCTCTCTCACTGATGATATCTCTCCTGCAGCTGCTGTGTAGATGTACTAGGTGCTGAGCAAGCTGGAGCTCAGGCCCTTGTACACTTTGGACCCGCCTGCTTAAGTCCCCCAGCCAGACTGCTGCCTGTTGCCTTTGTCTTTGGTCAACGTTCTGTGGCCTTGGAGCTCTGTGCCAAGGCCTTTGAAGCACAGAACCCAGATCCCACAGCGCCTGTAGTGCTACTGAGTGAGCCAGCCTGTGCCCATGCCCTGGGTGAGGAATTATGCCTATGCAGGGGGAAGGGTGGGCCCACAGCTGTGTGCCTTAATTTCCTTATTTCAGTACACTCCCATATAGCTTATTGATATGGGCTGGCCCCATCCTTCACTTTTTTTTTTTTTTTTTTTTTTTTTTTGGCGGGGGGTACTGGGAATTGAACTCGGGGGCACTCAGCCACATCCCCAGCCCTATTTTGTATTTTATTTAGAGTCAGGATCTCACTAAGTTGCTTAGCACCTCGAATTGCTGAGGCTGGCTTTGAACTCTCAGTCCTATCTCAGCCTCCTGAGCCACTGGGATTACAGGTGTGAGCCACCACGCCTGGCCCATCCTTCACTTTGGGGTCACATTTAGTCTCCTGGTGATGAGGTAACTCCCAGTTTGCCAAGCCCCAACCCTGACATCCCCTCCTTCTCTTCCAGAGGCTTTGGCCACTCTCCTGCGCCCGAGGTACAAGGATCTGCTTATCTCTAGCCCAGCTCTTCCCCTGCCAGTGGAGTCCCCCAGACCAGTGCCTGAACCACTGGAGCGCTTTGGGCGCCACTTCCCCCTGGCCTTAGGAAGATGTCTGGAAGAATATGGTGCCTTCTATGTGGGGGGCTCTGAGGCAAGCTCTGACCCTGACCTTGATCCAGACCTGAGCCGGCTGCTCTTGGGATGGGCACCAGGGCGGCCCTTCTCCTCCTGCTGCCCAGACACAGGACAGACACAGGATGAGAGTGCCCGGGCTGGGAGGCTTAGGGCACGAAGACGGTATCTGGTGGAGAGGGCCAGAGATGCACGTGTGATAGGGCTATTGGTGGGCACATTGGGTGTGGCCAAACACCTCGAGGCACTAGCACACTTGCGGAACCTAACTAAGGCTGCTGGCAAACGTAGCTATGTGTTGGCCCTGGGGCGGCCCACCCCTGCCAAGCTTGCCAACTTTCCTGAGATGGATGTCTTTGTGCTCTTGGCCTGTCCTCTGGGTGCTCTAGCCCCCCAGCTTTCTAATGGCTTCTTCCGGCCTATACTGGCACCTTGTGAACTGGAAGCTGCCTGCAACCCTGCCTGGCCACCTCCAGGCCTGGCTCCTCATCTCACACATTATGCAGACTTATTGCCTGGTGAGTGGTGGGGTACTGCCTGAACTGGAAACTTGGGGCATGGAGTTGAGTGGCCAATATGAATTTACTCTCTCCTTCCTTTCCAGGCTCTCCCTTCCACGTGCCCCTCCCACCACCTGAGTCAGAGCTGTGGGACACCCCAGATGTGTCACTCATTTCTGGGGAGCTCCGACCCCCACCTGCCTGGAATTTATCAAATGATCCTGGATGCTCTGCTCTGACCCCACGGCCCCAGCTGGAATTGGCTGAGAGCAGCCCAGCAGGTAAGTGTGTAAATCTCTGCCCCCTGCTGTACTCTTTTCTCCAGATCCAGCCCACTCAGCCTGAGCCACCTCTCTCTACAGCCTCATTCCTTAGTTCCCGAAGCTGGCAGGGACTGGAGCCCCGCCTGGGTCAGACACCGGTGACAGAAGCTGTAAGTGGAAGACGAGGTATTGCCATCGCCTATGATGATGAGGGAAGCAGCGGATAACACACAGGGCCAGAGACACAGAGGAACGTATGAGTCGCTGCTAGGACCTTCAGTGCCCTCTGCACCAACTTATCATCATCCCACCAGGATCTTTGAAGGAACCTGGATGGAAACAAGGCAGGCAGCCCTTACTGAGGATGGGACCTGAGCCTGTCCTATTCTGCCCTGCTGTGAGGCTGGGCACATATTGGCTTAGTAACTTCCTGTTGTTTGACTGATGGGCAAAAGGCTTGGGGGCTTCCTTGAGGCCTGGGCCCATCTGTCCTGGGAGCAGTCCAGGACTGGTGGCCAATTCCAGTTTCTGGTCTTCAGTTGAAGGTCTACCCACATTAAAGGGTAGGTGCTTGATGGTCCAGACCAGACATTTTGGACCAGATACTTATTTGTTGAGGAAACTGTGCAGTTTATGGTAGAGTGTTTAGCAGCAATGCCCACTAGGCATCAGAAGCACCCTCCTTCAATTTTGACAACCAAAAATGTCTCCAGACATTGACAAATATTCCCCATGGGTTCTCAGATGCTCCTAGGTGAGAACCACTAGTCTAGATCTGCGCTGTTCAGGACCGCAGCTACTAGACACATATGGCTATTGACTATTTAAATTAAGTAGTTTTGTGATCATGCTAATCACATTTCAAGCACTCAGCTGCATGAAGGGATGGCACAATTATAGGACATTTGTATCATTGCAGAAAACACTTATTGGACTTTGTTGGTCTGTGTCAGCTCAGTCTTATTTTCTCAGGGAGATCACAGAAACTTAAATAAACCAACTACTTTTTCTCCTTCTGTTTCTTTTTGTTCATCAAACACTTAGGTTCTATGGACCAAGATGTGAATTGGACAGACAGGTGGGGGTCGGAGCTCCCCAGAAATGAGTGACACATCTGGGGTGTCCCACAGCTCTGACTCAGGTGGTGGGAGGGGCACATGGAAGGGAGAGCTTGAAAAGGAAGGAGAGAGTAAATTCATATTGGCCTCTCAACTCCATGCCCCAAGTTTCCAGTTCAGGCAGTACCCCACCATTCACCAGGCAACAAGTCTGTATAATGTGTGAGATAAGGAGCCAGGCCTAGAGGTGGCCAGATGTGAAGACAGTAACCAGATAACTGTCTTCACTGTGTAGCTGGGAAGAGAAACAGTTAAATATTCGGTGACCACTGTGAGCAGTACTGTGAATACTGTGAAGAGGAAAGCCGGAGGGGAGCTGCTGAATTCCATAGCAGACCTGACAAGGACTCAGAGGAATAGGGCTGGGATTATGGCTCAGTGGTAGAGTGCTTGCCTAGCACATGTGAGGCACTGGGTTCAATTCTCAGCACCACATTAAAAAAAAATAAAAGCCGGGCGTGGTGGCACACGCCTGTAATCCTAGCACTTGGGAGGCTGAGACAGGAGGATCGCGAGTTCAAAGCCAGCCTCAGCAATGGTGAGGCACTTAGCAACTCAGTGAGAACCTGTCTCTAATAAAATACAAAAAAGGGCTGGGGATGTGGCCCAGTGGTTGAGTGCCCCTGAGTTCAATCCCCGGCACCAAAAAAAAAAAAAAAAAAAAAAAAAAAAAAAGATATTGTATCCATCTACAACTAAAAATATTTAAAAAAATAAATAAAGAATAACATGAAAAGATTCATCTCCTCATTCTCCATGTTTGTTTGGCATTTTCCAGATCTGGTTTCTTGCCCTTGGAGTGCCCAGTCTAATGTAAAGGCAGAAGCAGGGGAGTTACATGACCTTACTTATCAAAAAAAATAAAAATAAAAAATAAACAGGCGTGTGTGTGTATTTTAATTTTTTTTTTAAATATTTATTTATTTGCTTTAGTTGTACACAATGTGTTTTATTCAATGCGTTTTATTTGTACGTGGTGCTGAGGATCGAACCCGGGCCGCGCACGTACTAGGCGAGCGCTCTACCGCTGAGCCACAATCCCAGCCCCTGTATTTTAAATTTTTAGATTTATTTTTAATACAAGGGATTGAAGATTGAACCAACGGGTACTTTACCACTGAGCCTTTTTTTTTTTTTTTCCTAAATATTTATTTATTTGCTTTAGTTGTACACAATGCGTTTATTTTTACGTGGTGCTGAGGATTGAACCCGGGCCACACATGTGCTAGGTGGGCGCTCTACCGCTGAGCCACAATCCCAGCCCCTGAGCTTTTTATTTTAATTTTTTTTTTTTTTTTTTTTTTTTTTTTTTAGAGAATCTTGCTTAGTTGCTGAGGCTGAACTTGAGCTTCTGATACTCCTGCCTCAGCCTATAAAGTCCCTGGGATTACAAGCATACACCATCACACCTGACTAATCATGTATTTTATAAACATGCATTAAGGACCCACTCTGCCAGGCACTAGAAATGCAGCAGTGAATATAACAGAAAGATGTTCTGGGGGTAGAGGAACAAACAGAATGAAATACTTGGTATACAAAATGGTGCTAAGTATGTACCATAGGGAAACAAAGCTAGGAGGGAGATTAAGTGTTTCAGGAAGAGGAAGGTTGCAATGTTATGGAATAGTCAGGGAAGGCCTTTGAAGAAGGTGAGCAAAGACATTACAAAGTGAGTCACCTGAATAATCAGAAGCAGAGGGAATGAATGCAAGAGCAATGAGGCAGGGACATGGCTGGAATGGTCAAGAATGGCAAGAAGTACATTGTAGCCAAAAGAGAGTGTGAAAGAGTATTAGAAGATATATAGTCAGGGTTGGGAATGTAGCTCAGTGGTAGAACCCTTGCCTAGCATGCTCTAGGCCCTGGGTTCCCACCATCTGCACTGGCAAAAGAAACAAAAATTCAGGTGTGGGGATCTGCATGCTAGGCCACTGTAAGAATTTTGGCCTTTTCTTTGAATGAAAATGGAAGCCATTGAGGCATTTAAGCAGGGGTGTTACATGACGTTAGTTAAGTTTTATACGTATCCCTAGGGCCTCTTGGGGAACCCACAGCAGGCAGGCCCACCCTGCCTGTGGGTTAGGGAAGGCGTCCTGGAAGAAAGACTTGTAAGAACCAGTGGTTGTTGGCCAGGGGATAAGATGAGGAGGCGCGCTTCGGGAGAGGAACAGCCCGGCATTCTCTTGGAATTGATAGAAAGACAAAGGCCCGAACGATCAGCGGTGATTGGAGGTTAACCCAGAGTGGCCCGTGAGTAGGCTCAGGAAGGAGACCCGACGGGCGGAGAGACGCTAAAAGCCGGATACCTACTGAGGAAGGCAGGGCTGGAGCCTACCGGAGGCACAGGACTACAACCACCACAATGCTCAGCGCCAGTCGTCCGCCGTCACCACGCTCCAGACGAGCGGCGAAGCTGCTCAGGGCCCTGCGTATGTCACGTGGTCCTGGCGCGTCACGTGGGCGCATCAGGTGATGCTGCGGGGCGGGCGGACAGACTGCGGGGCGGACGGTGGACGCAGGGACGCGGTTTAGCTCTGGCCCCACCGGTCCGACCCCCGCTGTCGTTGCCGCCATGACGGGGCTAGCGCTGCTCTACTCCGGGGTCTTCGTGGCCTTCTGGGCCTGCATGCTCGTCGTGGGTGAGGCCGGGCCCGGGCGGGCGGGGACAGCGTCCTGGCCGAGCTGGCGGGGCTGGAGCCCCGCAGGGAAAGGGGGTTGCCAGCCAGCAATACTAGGCCCCAGCGCGGCCCTCTACCCCCGGCTCCGGGACTTGTCTCCAGTCTGTTGGGGCCTCTGAACGCGACAGAGGAGGCCGGGGCTCCCGCTGCCTATGAGGGGCGCGGGCGGCGGTAGGTGGGGGCCGCGAGAGCAGCTCTAGCCCCATTCTGTCAGTATTGCCATCTCTCGTGTCTCACTCCTGTCTTCCTTTTCCTGCTCCCCACCGCCCTGCGTGGGTCATGAGCCGGCCACTCCGGTTCCTCTTTTCCCATCGTTTGCCCTCCCCCATCCACAGCTTGTTGGGTAAGCAGCGGCTTGACCGGGCCGGCGGGATCCGGCGGGGGCCGGACAGAGCACCTGCTCCCTCCCATTCTCCAGGGTGTTCACGCCTGCCCGGGCGTGTCTGTGGAGGGTTTTGGGGCTTGGTGTCATTGAGGGAGATGTGTTATGAGGGAGTGGCAAAAAATGGAGGCCTGAGCGGGGTTATCTGGTTCACTTGGCAGCTGAGGACTCTTCCTTGACTCTGTTGTAGGTTGCGGGTCAGCTGGGCAGTACCTCTGTAGGTTGGGGCGCTGCTCTCTAGAGAGCAGCGCCCTAACCCTTTTTTCTTGCTACTGCAGGGATCTGCTACACCATTTTTGACTTGGGCTTCCGCTTTGATGTGGCATGGTAAGGGAGGACAGGGAAAGAATTCCACTAGGAGCTGCTGCTTTCTTCTGTGGTGGGAGCCCCTGCCCCACGCCACTCCAAGTTGCTGGGGCATGGATCATGGGAGATATTTAGTCTGCTGTTGCAGTATTTAGAACTGGTGGGGTTGGAGGGGAGTGGGAGGCTAAGGGTTTTGTGCCCCCTTTCCTAACAGAGCTGAATTGCTTTCTTCCCTGTTTCCACACCAGGTTCCTGACGGAGACTTCCCCCTTCATGTGGTCGAACCTGGGCATTGGCCTAGCAATCTCCCTGTCTGTGGTTGGGGCAGCCTGGTGAATATTGGAATGGTGGGACTGTAGGGAGGCACTGAGTCATGGCAGGTGGTGTCACTGGAGTTTTAGTCATCCTGGGGGCAGTGACAGCTTGGGCTCTGCTCATCAGTTTCTTATCCTTTCACCAGGGGCATCTATATTACAGGCTCCTCCATCATTGGGGGAGGGGTGAAGGCCCCCAGAATCAAGACCAAGAACCTGGTCAGGTAAGTGTAAAGACAGTGGTTGTCAGATCTAGCTGTGGAAGGGCTGCCTGCCTCTTGATAGGGTGGGATGTGAGCTGAGGAAAGGCTGCTGGGGACTTTTGGGGGAGGATGGTTGGTTTCTTTCTCATCTCCTTCTCTTGTCCACCTCCTATCTCCACCTCTGCCATTTACCACTACCAGCATTATCTTCTGTGAGGCTGTGGCTATCTACGGCATCATCATGGCGATTGTCATTAGCAACATGGCTGAGGTAAGGAAGACTGGGGTTGGGGTTAAGCATCCATCCAGTATGTTTCTACACATTGCTTAGAGATAGGGATGGGATTCATAACAGGTGGTTTCTGATTACTTTTTTGCCCTCAGCCTTTCAGTGCCACTGACCCCCAGGCCATTGGTCATCGAAATTACCATGCAGGTAGGTGGGTGGTTGTGTAAAGATGCAAAGCAGGGGCTTCACAGCTGCTCCCTGCTTCCTTCCTCCCAGCTTGGATTTCTCCTTTTTATATTCTCTCAGCTACTTTGGCCTGCTTGTCAGGGTTAGGGTGGGAATGGGTCCCAATAGCCCATGTTGGGCCCTTGGCTTCATCTTCACCCATTTCTGGCTTGGCCTCAGTGAGCCCTTTTCTATACCCCAGGCTACTCCATGTTTGGGGCTGGTCTCACAGTGGGTCTGTCTAACCTCTTCTGTGGAGTCTGCGTGGGCATCGTGGGCAGTGGGGCCGCTCTGGCTGATGCTCAGAACCCCAGTCTTTTTGTAAAGATTCTCATCGTGGAGATATTTGGAAGTGCCATCGGCCTCTTTGGAGTCATCGTCGCAATCCTTCAGGTGCTGAATCTCCTTAGGGAGCCTCTGTGTCCATGTCTCCAACTCAGCCTTACCTCCTAAAAGAGCTTCTTTTTCCACCCATGGGACTGTAGAATTCTTAAATAACTTACACCACCTCATTCCTATCTTTTTTGTTTTTCTATTTTTCTGTTGCTTTATTCGTATATATATCTCATCTAGTCTCTGTTATTTGGTTTATCTGTTATCCTCTTCCTGTCTGCTGTCTAGAAATATAGATGATGTCTTTGTGGTCTGGACCATGCTGGGATCAGTCCAGCTTGAGGTGTTTGTGTCTCTCAGGGCCTGTGTATGTCTCTGTCTGTGACAGCATGTCTAAAATGTGTCTTTTGTGTCTGATACTTTGGGTTTGTGATTAAGGATCAGCCTGAGTGTGTAAATGTGACTGGGGGTGCTTGACTGGGGGTGCCAGACACTTGGTGACTGGCACTGTTCATATGCCACTTCTCTCCATCTGTCTGTCCCACAGCCTAACTCTGTGATTGTCTGATTATCTCCAATCACTTATTTGTCATAGTACATCTATTCTGATCTGGTCATCCATCTTTTGTGATATGTCCATCCAGTCATGGGTTTGCTGGGTCTGATCTTGTCATTGGTCATTCTTTTACCTATTCCTCTGTCCTTACCTAACTTCTCCTGTTCTTCTTTTGCAGACCTCCAGAGTGAAGATGGGTGACTAGGTGATCTGTGTGGGTGGGGCCGTGCCCTACTCTTATTTATTGCTGGTTTTCCTGGGACAGCTGGAGCTGTGCCCCGTAGCCTTTCAGGGGGCTTGGTGTTCAGGGCCCTCCCTGCACTCCTCTTACTGTCTGTCAACTTGGAGGCACTGCAGTCCAGGCTGAATCCTTAGTGTGGGCAGTGGGCTACTGATGACAACTGTGTGCAGCTGCGCACCTGTATCCCCCATCTCTACCCCCAACCCATCTTCCCAGTGTTTGTGAAATAAATGTGGTATATGTCTGGGTCAGTGCCTCTGTTGACCTCTTGCGCCACCATTCACAGAGGAAGGGTAAAGGGCTTATGTGCCTCAAACTCATGCCAACTTTATGGCTCTGTACATACCTCTGCCCTAGACAGAGCTGGCTCCTGGGTGGAGAGATAGAATACTGGGTTAAAGGCTCTGTATCCCGAGTATCTTTGTTGAAGGGATGAGGGAGCCTGGAACATGAGCCCCTTGGGGTTTTTGTGCCTGGGATACCCCCAATCCCATGTCCTCGGGGCCCTGTCCACTAGGCCACAGTGACTTGCCTATACTTAAACTTGACTACCTCAGGCATCCTCTGTACCTCTGCCTCTCTCTGATAGTTCTGCTCCTGCACCCATCTGCTCTCAACAACCTCTACTCTATTCCACATTCTTAAGGTCTTGTCCAGCTCTGCCCACTCCTGTCTAATCTCTGAATTGCTCCTAATCTTACCCACCCAACCTCCTGGTACCCTAAAAGCCCCAGCCACCTCCAATCCGCACCTTTCAAGGTCCCGACAAAACACAGCCTCCCCCCTCCCCCCCCCATCGGCTGACCTTTAATGATGCCCTCCTGGAAGAGTTGACAAATTCCTAGACCCCCTACCAGAGTGGGCCCACCCTCCAGACCCGGCTTAAAGGGCTTGGCCAGTCTGCACCCTCCCCTGTCCGACCTCTAAGCCAAGCCCTTGGAGGAGCCTGACAGGTTCTGGGTGCCCCTCCCAGGTCCTGGGCTTCTGCGTCGCCTGGCTGGGCCGCGCTCTCGGCCGCGGGCTGGGGCGAGCGCCAGAGCGGGCGCGCGGCGCGTGCGGGCGCGCTGGAGGCGGGGGCCGCGGGGACGCGCGCGCGGACGCGCCGGCCGGGCTTGCCCCTCCGAGGCGCCGTAGCGCGGGAGGGAGGCGGAGGCGCTGTGGTCCGTCGGTCCGCCGGTCCGTGGGTCTGCCCGGCCGCCCGGCCCCGCCCTGCCCCCCGGGGCGGCTCGGCTCCATGGCCCGCGGCGGCGGCGGCGGCGGCGGGAGGCGGCGGGGCCGGGCAATGGGGGACGGAGCTGACCGCAGCTGCCGGAGCCGGGAGCCCTGCCCGAGCTGGAGCGGCGTCCCCTGCTGAGCCCCGAGCTCCGGGTGAGATGAGGGCGCGCGCGGCCCCCCACCCAGGGCCCCAAGATTTCAGACCCGGCCCCGCGAGAAGCTGCCCGAGCGCGGCCCCAGGTCCCAACCCTAGAGTGGGTGAGCTAAGCGCCGCCAGGCAGCCCCCGGCCTGGCTTCACCCCACCCCACCCCCAACCCTGGGCTCCTCCACCCGCCCCCAGCCAGCCTCCCTCATTGTCCTCGCTCGCCCCGGCCTCGTGGCGCGGGGAGGCGCTTCGTTCACATCTCCCCTTTGCCTCGGCCTCCACCTCACTTCCACTCCCCCCACTCCACGCGCCCCCCCCCAGGCTCCACACCCACCCAGTCTCTGCTGCCTCCCCCGACCCGGGATGCCACGTGTTCAGCTTCCAGCCCCGCCCAAACGTACCCCTCAGCCTGGCGGCCAGCTTGACCCAGAACCCTGCCCTGGAGGGAGGGGAGGGAATGCTTGCACGTGGGACTGGGTGTGAGCTGCCGGGGAGCCTGTGTAAGTCCAGCAGCAGAAGCTTTGTGGGTGAGTGTGGGGCTCTTGTGTTACTGCCACCGGGTGTGTCTGCCACTCTGTATGTAGTTCTCTGTGTGTCTGAGTGTGAGACTACTGCTGGGTCCAGGCATGTCCATGCGATTCTATGTATGTGTGAGTGAGTGAGACACCTGCTCCCTGGAGCACTACCGGAGTGGAGTGGTTGCTGCCTTGTTGGAACCACAGCTGGAGCCATGGCCCAGGAAAGCCCCTCCCCTGCCATCCTGAGAGCTGTGCCCATCTCCAGGGCCCAGGCATGTCCTCTTCTGGAAATAAGAACCATCGGTGCTAGGCAGGCTCCAGAGCTGGCCTATCTTAAATGAAGGGTATCCCCTGCCCAACCCTGTACTTTAACTCCTTGATCTTGTGGGGTCAAATATCCTGCCCATATTTGGGCCCCCTTGGAATGCCGAGGGCCATTTCCCAGCCTGGTCCCAGTTGGCCTGGCCTGCTTTCCTCTGAGACCTCACCATGGCTCCTGGAAGGACTAAATGAAGTCATGAGTATGAAGTGTTCCTGCATTGTAGCTACTCAGTAAGTGGTCCCCTTCCCCTTCCCCAAGCCCTGAGCCCTGGGTTGAGGATGCTATCCTGTGGGGCATCTGTTCCTTGGGGCACAGGTGCACATGCAGGTCTGTAGCTAAATGTGTTTCCATGCTTAGGTAAGAGCTTGGTGTGATCAGAGTTCACTGTATCCATGTTCCTGGGAGTACATACGTATAGAGTTGTGCAATAAGAGTGTGTATCTGGGTGTGTCAGGGAGGACAAGGAATAAAAGTGCAGGTGATTTAGTACTGGGGTGAGCTCTTAGTTGCCAGCAGTTGTTGGGGTGACAGCAGGTAGAGTGTGAGTCTGTGAGTGACAAGGGTGTGAGAAGGTAAGTGAGGATGTGGATCTCTGAGTGTGAGAAGCTGGGCAGGAGGCGGGTAGGCAGCCTTGCCCATCCTGCCCTGACCATTGGGGTCTGTTTTTCTCCCTCCCTGTTCAGGCCGGCAGCCGGATGCCCGGGCCCATTGGGCAGGCCGGCGGCCGCCTGCGGGATGAGCAGACTGCTGGGGGGGACGCTGGAGCGCGTCTGCAAGGCTGTGCTCCTTCTCTGCCTGCTGCATTTCCTTGTGGCCGTCATCCTGTACTTTGACGTCTACGCCCAGCATCTGGCCTTCTTCAGCCGCTTCAGTGCCCGTGGCCCTGCCCGTGCCCTCCACCCAGCAGCCAGCAGCAGCACCAACTGCTCTCGGCTCAACGCCACTGCCCCCAGCTCTGGGCTCCCTGAGGTCCCCAGTGCCCGGCCCGGCCCCACAGTTCCTGTCCTCCCACCCTGTCCTGACCTACCACCTGGTCTTGGTGAGCCTGTTGGGTAGAGCCTGTCTGTAGGGGTGGGAGGAGGGTCTTACCAATGTGACTGGAAGAATGGAGTCCTGACCCATGGGGGTGCCAAGGGTCCAAGTCAATTGAAAAGAGGGCCATTTCTGGAGTTCATTATTCACCCCCAGGGGGCTGGTGTCCCTGGATTCTGGCAAAGGCCCTGATTCCTGGCAAAGGTTTTACCTCTCTCCTTTTTCTTACTCTTTCCTTCTCTCATATCTTTCCATTTCAATTTATCTTTTTTTCTGGAGTTCATTATTATTCAACCCCCCAGCGGGCTGGTGTCCTCTGGAATCTCTGGCTCAAGGGGGACACCGTCCTGCCTGCAGTGGGCCGACTGCTGATTGAGTTCACCTCACCCATGCCCCTGGAGCGGGTGCAGAGGGAGAACCCAGGTGTGCTTCTGGGGGGCCGCTACACACCACCTGACTGCACCCCAGCCCAGACAGTGGCAGTCATCATCCCCTTTAGACACCGGGAGCATCACCTGCGCTACTGGCTCCACTATCTGCACCCCATCTTGAGGCGGCAGCGGCTACGCTATGGCATCTATGTCATCAATCAGGTGTGCTGTCTGGGGTCCCTGACAGAGGGGCCTGATCTAGTTTGGGAAGCAATTGTTTAGATGGGTCTTGAGGAATGAATGGTCACTAACCCTCAAGGAACCTACCCACACCTGTGGGTCTGTCTATTCAAGAGTATGGGGACTCATGTGCCTATTGGTGCATACGGGGAGTTGGGAGTCATCCACAAGTCCTTGTGTACCCATAATTGTGTGGGTATATGAAGGGACTTGAGGGTACTTTTGTTACGGTGCACAGGAAGGTTCATGTGCATGTGAAGGGGTGTATGCATTTGAATGTTAGTATGCACACTGGTGGATGTGTGCATAGCCTCAGAAGGTAACCAGCCCTATTGTCTACCTAGAATTCCTGGACTAGGAGGTGGTTTTGAGGACCCCTAGGAGAGGAAGAGTTAGATACTGAAAGAGGGATGAAGCCTAGATCTGTTAGGGGCGGGTGCTGGCCATAGCTGAGGCCAGGGGGCTTAGCATAGCATCTAAGCCTTGTCAGGGACCTGTAGGGCTTGCTACTGGGTCTCAGAGAGGACTGATATAGGCCCTCCTTGCCCATAGAGAACTCCTAGACTTGGGCATGGATCCCTGTAGACTCCAGAAGGATGATATATGATTAGAATTGGATCAAGGGGCCATGGTAGCATGGAGGGGCCTGGTCTGGCCCTGTGTTTAGGAAGCAATTGTTGAGATGGGTCTTTAGGAATGAATAGACTGGTGGAGGCACAAGAAGAGGCAAGCATTCTTAGAGAGACGTGGAAGACTCTGTGCTCAGCAAGAGAATTGGTCTCTTGTGTTCAGGAACTATTGGCTGAGGTGTAGTGCAATATATAGGCTGGTTAGCAAAGATTAGGTGGAGGAATTGGTGGAAGGCAAATCAAGAAGAGTCTTGGGAGGCATATTTAGCAGATAAATTGCATTCTGAAGGTGATGAGGCACCATTGTTTTAAGGGGAGAATAGTACATATGTTTGCTTTTTTAGAAAGATTATCATGGTTGCACATGGAGAGTGAATGAAAGAGAGAAGCTAGAGGTAGGGTGACCAGTTAGGTAGAGGTTTTGATAGTCAGGAAAAAGATGGTGAATGTGTATTTGGGTAGGGCAGTCATTGTGGGGATGAAGGAGAGATGTCACACAAGTAGTAGAGAGTAAGAAAAGAGAGATATCAAGAAAACACGAGGCTTTCTGTCACTGGCTATTGGCCATGTGGGTGGCTGCACCTGTGAGTGAGATGGGGAACACAGAAGCTGGGCCATGTGTTGGGGAGAGGATGACTCTGAATCCCATCTTATCTGTGATGAGTTTGAGAGCCTGGGGGAAGTACAGGAGGAACATTCTGTAGGCAGTTAGACGATGAGTCTGGACCTAGGAGGGAGGTCTGCAATTGAGAGAGGGATCTGGAAGCATGTATGTATGTAGATGGTCCCTAAAACCAACAACATCCAACACACCCACAGAGCATGGGATGTGGGAGGAGAAAGCCAGCACTGCATGGATGGGTGGAGAGAGAGAGAGAGGCTGGTGCAGAGGCTGAGAAGACTGGCCAGAGGGTGGCAGGAGAACCAGGAGAGTGGGTATCCCGGAAGCCCAGCAGTCGGTGTCAGGAAGGAAACATGGCAGCTGCGTGAGCACCGTGGGGGAGTAAGGAGGGATGTGGACCAAGAAACGTCCAGTGGATTTAGCAACAAGGTGGGCCCAGCGAGAGCCATTTCAGGGGCATGTTGGGGGCGGAAGCAGATTGCAGTGGGTAGAGAAAGAATTAGATTTGACAAAATAACTGATTGGAGACAACTCTTTTTTTTTTCTTTTTTTTTTTTTTTTTTTTCTTTTTTTTTAATTCTGCCAAGAAGGGAAAGGGAAAAGGTAGGGTGGACTAAGGAGGTTTGGTTTTTGTTCCCCCCCCCCCCCCCCAGAGAGAATTGGGCATATTTATGAGCCATGAGGGAGAAACTTAGGGCTCCTAGCTAGTGACGAGAGGCCAAAAGGAGTGCTTATGATCCAGGAGAATATGGACAGTCCTTCTAAGGGCTGGTAGAAGAGAAGGTGTAGGAAAGGGAGGGAAGAGAAAGGGTGGGACTGGGCAGGTCACTGCTCCAGAGGAACGAAGCTACTCCCCATGATACTCGGGCTTGGCTGGTATAGAGGAGCTACTGTTTATCTTGTTGGAGAGGGATCCACTCACAGACCCTCTCTCCAGGAGCCCCTAGCTTCAGCTTGAAGAGTCTAGGTTGGGGCAGGGGCTCAGAGGCCAACTCTTCCAGTTGTATCCTCCCCACTCTGTCCAGAATTTGGTGCTTGGGCCTACATGGCCAGGATCCCTGCGGCTCCATTTGGATGTGATTGCCTATAGCCCTCTGCTTGTCATTTTGTCTGGCCCAGTCCTCTCCTGGTCTCAGAGGCTGATTAGGGAATTGGATGTTGATCAAATCAGCACCATGTAAAAAAAAGTAAAGGCATTGTGTACAACTAAAACAAATAAATATGTATTAAAAAAAAAAAAAAAAAAAGGACAAGAATGGGAAGGTGCCTGAGGCTGGGTAACTTAGTCCCTGTGGCTTCTGTATCTTAGACACTAGTCATTTGGGGCACTTATTGTCTCATGTTGTGACTGCATGTTCATAATAGAGACCAGGGCTACTCATCCCTGGAATCCCTACTGGCACAAAGGAGGACACAGGGCATGTTGAATGAGTGAATTGAGACAAGAGTTCTATATAATGATTTAAATGGACGTTAGTATAAACAAAGCCCATAAGAAGGAGAAAGCAGTGGTACCAGGACCAGGAGGTTTGGTTAGGAGACCCTTTCCAGACATGAATTGGCAGCCAGAAAAGAGCATTCTAGGCAGGAGAAACTGTTAACCCCAAGGCCTGGAGATAAAAGAGAGTCTGGCATGTTCTGTGGCTGCTGAGGGATGTAGTGTAGTTGAGCTTTAGGATCTGAGGGTAGTGGCCTGAGAGATACTGGAACCAGATCATGGAGGGCCTTTGAAGGCCAGATCTAGGGTGAGAAGTTGGATTTGATTCTTAGAGTTTGAGGAAGCCATGCAGGGAGACAGGGGCTGGGGGGCCCCTGGGACTGCTCTGGAAAGTGGTGAAGCAATAGGTCTTGCTGTTCCCCCTCCACCCCAGCATGGTGAGGACACCTTCAACCGGGCCAAGCTGCTGAACGTGGGTTTCCTAGAGGCGTTGAAGGAGGACGCGGCCTATGACTGCTTCATTTTCAGCGATGTGGACCTGGTTCCCATGGATGATCGCAATCTATACCGCTGTGGCGACCAGCCCCGCCACTTTGCCATTGCCATGGACAAGTTTGGCTTCCGGTGAGGCTCTTTTCTCACCTAGACTTGGACCTCCCCACCCCTACTTCAGTCAAGCCTTCACTCCCAGCTCCAGAGCCCTGCTAGACCCTGGCCAAGACCTTTCTGGCTAGGGCAGATCTTCCCTGGGCCCCAGGTCACACATTGTCCCTACCCCAACTCTGGTCCTTCCATCTTGAATCCCCTTGTGGCTTTTCCTGACACCTGCCCTCCCATGCCATAGGCTGCCCTATGCTGGCTACTTTGGAGGTGTGTCAGGCTTGAGCAAGGCCCAGTTTCTGAGAATCAATGGCTTCCCCAACGAGTACTGGGGCTGGGGTGGCGAGGATGATGACATCTTCAACCGGTGAGTAGGGTTGGATAGGGCTGGTAGTAGACTGGGTGGTGAGGGGGTGAGTGCAGACTGGGTGGGGCCCCTTGCCCTCCCAGTGCCTGTTCCAGTGCATCTGTCCCTATCCTCAGGATCTCCCTGACTGGGATGAAGATCTCACGCCCAGACATCCGAATAGGCCGCTACCGTATGATCAAGCACGACCGGGACAAGCATAACGAGCCCAACCCTCAGAGGTGACCCTCCAGCACCCCTGACCCCAGGTTCCCCTAATCTCTTACTCCTAGAGGTGACCTCCCAATATCTTCAAGTCTTGATCCCAAGTGCCCTCAATCCTTGACCTCTTAGATGTAGCCTCTAAGCATCCTTGACCCCTGAGAGGAGACACCCAGAGGCTACTTGTCCCTGTTCCCTACCTACTATATATCTATCACCCCTAGTTTGATTTATTGAGATGACTAGAAATTAAGCTAGAATTATCACTGAGTGATTTGCATTTCCATTGGTGTATTCAAATACCTCATTTGTACATCATGAGTGACCCCTGCTTATACTGGCCCTGCCAGAGCAGTAGGATAAGAGAGTGGTATCTGGGGCACAGCTCCTGGGAACCTGACAAGTGGCCCAAACAGTGTGGGATGGGGGAATGGAAAGATAGTGTGAGGCACTGAGATGGGAGGAGGCAACTCCATCTCATAGGAGGGAGCCCTGTGTAATATCTGGGGCTGGCTGGGAGATGGGCCTAAAGGGCAATGGGGCTTCCTGATGCTTCTCTTGGACCAGTGCCAAACCTTGTGGGGATAGGGGTCATACCAAATCCCCATCCTGCTATCCCTTATGAAGCTCATTCTAGGCAAGCAGATAGGCAGTTGTGGCTCAAGGTGATGAGGGCAGAAGAGGGAGTGATGGTGGGAGGCTTCTTGGAGGGAGGAGGTAAGGGTAAACTGGAATTTGAAAATAGTTATTTGCTCTTACCTCATGCCTATCTTGGGCACAGTACAGTATTCTCCAGGCTAATGGAGGAAGCCATTGTGGATGAAAGGAATTGTATTGTAAGAGCCTGGAATGTGAACATGCATGGCATATACTGAGACTAAGAGTTTCAACATACCTGAAAGAGTTAACATACCTGAAGGTCAGGAGAGTAACAGTAGGTAGCAGTCATTGCTAGGTGTTTAGGGTCTTGAATTTCAGGTTGGGAGTCTAACTTTTGCTCCAGAGGGACTAGGGAGTTGTAGAAGGGCTTTGAGTGGAACAGAGGATGGTCAGATTTGTGTTTGAAAGGCTGATTTTTCTGAGCTCAAGGAAGGCGAATGCTGACGCAGCTGTTGGGTGGAGCTAAGAAGGATGTGGATCAGTCCTGAAGAAATTGACAGAGCCTGAGGGGGCATGCCGGAGCAAGGACCTGTGGGTGTGCTGTGCCCCCAGCTTGGACAGTAGGGTTTTCCCAGGGTATAGGAATAGGAGAGATGGTTTGTAGCACTGATACAGGGTTGGAGTTTGGCAGAAGTATGAGGCTGCAGAGTCCAATGACCTGATGAAAAAGCAGGCGGTTCAGGTACAAACCATGGTCAGCAGGAAAGGAATGACAGACTCGGGGAGAGGGGCTTTAGGAAAGCTGAGGGAGAGTGCACCACACTGAGAGGCCTAAGAGGGGTCTAAGCTGAGCTCAGAAGAACTGGGAAGATTGAAACAGGGTGAGGAAGAGGGTAAGAAAAGAGCTCCACAAGTCCAACAGGAGCCTTGGTCTTATTGTGGGAGTAGCTTGTCTGGGTGCCATCATCTATTACTGATATCTGCTAAGTGTGGAAATGGCCAATAGCAAGAAATTTCTGGGTTAAGGAACTCTAGATAGTGGTTCTATCTACCTTCTTGATTTTGCCTCTAATTTAGGAGTTTTCCTGGATTCTTCTTTCCTTCACCCTACATACTCAAATCCCACAAAATATATCAAACCTGTCTATTTCCCCCCTTTTCTACCTTTACCCCAATCTCTGTGATCCTGTCAGAATAACTGGACAAGTTTCCCTGCTTCCCTTTTGTTCTTCTGTAGTGCATGCCCCTCCTCCACCTGGGTTAAGAGTCCCTTGGTGTCTTCTCAGTCACCAAATAAAATACAACTGCTTCCTGTTACTTACAGAGCCCTGCCCATACATGCTCTAACCTACAAGGCAATATTTTTCCTTTTAGCCCACAGGACTAGTCACACAGCTATCTAAAACCTTGTTCCCAATTTAGGGACAGCAGCACTCTAACCTCTGCCTGGAATGCTCTTCCCCTACCCTCAGCTCAGTGTCACATACTCCTTCAAAGGCAGCCATTTTGTCCCTTAGCACTCTGAGGTTTTCCTTGCTTATTACCTGTTTCTGCTAGTGATACAGACTTGTCAGGAGAGGAAAGACCTCACCTGTTCTGATCATGGCTGTATCTAGTGCTCAGAGCACAACCTAGCACACAGGGAGTGCTCAGTAAGTAGATGGGGGAAGTTGAGTGGCTAAAGAATGAGGAATAGAGAGGATAGCAGGGTTTGGGGGATAAAAATGATGTGTCTCACACCGGACATAGTGCTTTTGAGATGCTTATGGGATGCCTCGTATCTGGGTCTATCTTATCTTAGAAGGAAGGTCTGAGCTGAGAGATCTGTGAGGCTGCCATTCGTTTTCTGACAGAAGGAGTTGAGATCTGTGTTTCAAGAGTAAGTGCAAGAGCAAAAGCCTCCAGTGAGTCACCACTGAACGGAGCATGACGACTTGAGCCTTGGCCCCAGAGATCCCATATTATGTTGGCAGTTAGCCCTGATCTGGATTCATTTCCATCCTTTAGGTTTACCAAGATTCAAAATACGAAGCTGACTATGAAGCGGGACGGCATCGGGTCAGTGCGGTACCAGGTCTTAGAGGTGTCTCGGCAACCACTCTTCACCAACATCACAGTGGACATTGGGCGCCCTCCATCATGGCCCCCTCGGGGCTGACACTCATGGACAAAGGCTCTTGGTGCCAAGGAATGCCTGTCAGAGGACTGACTTGCAGCCTGGCTGGCAGCTGCTATGTGAGGGACCCCCAGGACTAAGATTGGGCTATTTTCTGAGGGTCTTCAGTAGACCTGCCAGCTGCACCTAGAAGTTTCAGAACCCACTTTGAGGGGCTTCAGGCCTGGGCAGGCCCCTCAAATGTGGCCCTCTCTGGGGTCAACCCTTCCTACCCCACTACCCCAGCCCAGCCCCCTTCTCTGTCAGGGTCGGGCCAGCCCCTGCACTGCCTCGCGGAGTGGCCTGGGCTAGGTCACTCCACCTCTCTGTGCCTCAGTTTCCCCCCCTTGAGTCCCCTAGGGCCTGGAAGGGTGGGAGATATGACTAGGGGGCATTGTCTCTTCCAGGGGGAATTCTCAGACCTGGGGATCCCCCATGCTCCCAGGGGAGGGGAAACCTTTTTCATTCAATATTGTAGGGGGCAAGCTTTGGTGCACCCTCTGCTGAGGAGCAGCCCCAGGAGGGGACCAGAGGGGATGCTGTGTTGCTGCCTGGGATCTTGGGGTTGGCCTTTGCATGGGGGGGTGGGAGGAGCTTGGATCAGTCAGTCTGGTTCCCGCCTCCCTGTCTCAGAGAGGAGGCAGAAGCCCCAGGGCTCGTGTTTGTACATTGCACAGAAACTTGTGTGGGTGCTTTAGTAAAAAACGTGAATGGAGCAGCACCTTTGCTTGGGGATGGGGATCTGGGTCCCAGAATCTAGTTGCTCTGAGTTGTGTTAGGAGGGTAGCTGGCGAGGGTCAACCGGGTTTCTTCAAGCGCTGGGACTCTCCTAGACAAAAAAGTTGACCTTGTCGCTGCCTCCACTGCCCCTGAGTAACATACTGCGTAGGACCAGATTTCTCAGTAGTTTCACCTGCCTGAAGGCCGGAAGGTGTCCAGGGATGAGCCCGAAGAACTTTGGGGCGGGTTCTGTGGAGCTTTCACTCCCAAGCGCCACGCCCGCTATTCGCACGGACCAACGGCTCGCGGGTGCGGCGAGCGGGACCAACAGGGGCTGGGCGGGGCCTCTAGGGGCCTGGGTTTGCGCGCGGTTTCCCGGGTGACTGCCGCGCGGAAGAAGAGGCGGGGCTAGGGCCCCAGTTTCCCGCTGCCTGGTTCCCCGGGGCCGTGGTCCGGCACCGTGGACCCCGAGGGTCTGCCAGAAGCGCCGCGTAAGAAACGGCGCCAGAGACCGGTGAGGCCGACTGGGTAATTCCTGGCGCGAGGAGCGATGGCAGAACCAGGCGGGGCCTGGGAAGCCGGGGTGGGCGGGGCCCTGCCCCGGGCGACCAGCGGTCTCCCGAGGAAAATCCAGTGCTCTGACCTGTCATCCCAAAGGCCCGAGCTGGGGACAGCGGCGCGGGCACCATGCCGCGGGGCTCCCTGTCGCTGTGGGAGCTGGTGGAGGAGCATGTTCCACTCCAGGAGCGGCCTGAAGTGAAGAGGATTCTGGGGGAGGCGGTGGTAGATCTGAGCCTGGAGCTGCGAGCGGAGGTGGGGAGTGGGAAGGTGGGCCACGCCCCAGACCCCTCGTGATTTGCCATCTCCTCCGGGTCTCTGGCCCTGCCTGCTGACTCCCTTGGTCTAGTCAGGTCTCGCTATCCGCCTTGCCCTCTCCTGTTTGACTCCGCCCTACCCGACACTCAGGTCCCCTCAGTGCCCAGTCGCAAGGTGCCCCAGCTCTCCTTGCAGGTGGCGATGCTAGAGGCACTGCTACGAGAGGCTCGATCTACCCAAGCCTTGGGCTCCCACCCCATCTCTGACCCTTGCTCCCTTCTGGCACCTCCACCTCTCCTGAGGGACCTCATGCGCCAGGAACTCCAGCAGCTTCTCCAAAGGCTCCAAGACAAGGCTATCTGTGAGGGCAGGTGGGAACCTCAGGCCTGGGACTCTGCAGACATCAGATAGGCTAGTCCTGCCCCTGATAAGGAGCCAGGCTGGCCTTTCCTGTGATTTTCTGAAGGGAACCCCTCAGCTTCCTTCATCTACACCTTGTAGGGACCCTGCCCAAGCGTGGGCCGCATATAGCCCCAGGGTTATTCGCTTTGCCTTGGAGGAGCCCAGGTGTGACTTGCCAGATCAGGAGATATTCCAGAGGAGAGCTGGTGAACACAGGTAAAGTGGTAGGGGAAGAGAGATCTGTTCCTGCTTGGCGTAGGGCCCCAGCCAACTGGTGCATTCCACCTGGTTCCACGGAAGAGCTCCCAGTCTGGGTCTGAGCACTTTTTACAGTGGTGATAGGGATTAGCACCTGAGGGCTTTAGAAGCCTCAAGGAGACACCTGCCCAACCTGGAGGCAGCAAGGCTTTCTGGAGAGAGCAACTGGTTTAATCTGGGTCTTGGAGTAGAAGAGCAGTTCTCCAGACAGATGGAGAAAATTTTTCAGGAAGACAGAGGCCAGGAGGCCGGGTTCAGTGGGCATTTCTTTCCCAAGCCTAGAGAACAAGAGTGAGGGCTGGGCTACAGAGGCAGGGAGAGCTGAGAGGACAGGGCAGCAAACAGTATTTATAGCAGGGGACTGAATGAGATAAACAGGCATTTTCATAAGAAGTGGACATAGCAGCCCTGTAAGGTGAGTGATGTCCCTATTTTGCAGATGAGGAAGCTAAATTTCAGAAAGGATAAGCAGTTTGCCCAAGGTCACATTCAATGAAGGGTGGCAGAGCCCATTTGCAAGACAAGACTCCAGAACTCCTACTATATTATGCTATATTATGTTGCCTTTGTAAGAAAAGACACACAGTTACCTAGGAGAAGCTACATTTGTGTCCCTAAGGCCTGGGGTGAGCAACATGGGAGAGTGATGTAGACTTCATCTGCCAGCAGCAGTCACAGGGACCTCAGTTTCATCAAGGATCAATTGAACATGTCCAACATTGACCAGGTTGCTGGATACCTGAGGTGAGGCCTAGGGGCACCTGAGTGGGTAGGTGAGGCACAGGAAAGGAGACAGGGATGGATCTTGAGATGCTGGGGCTGAGAGAGAAGGGAGATCCATGTGTAAGGCTGGGAGGTAGACAGAAAAACTAGTGGGCCTTCTGCCAGGAAGGACCAAGGCCCTAAGATTTTTATTCTGACATGGAGGGAGCTGCAGGAGGGTTATAAGCAGAGGAAGGGCCATGATGTGGGGAAGAATGGAGGCAGGAGAAGTTACAAGCTCAGAGAAATGGCATAGAAGAGGGGATGGGGCCTATAAGGGTAAAAGTTATGAGGTGGGCAAGAAGATATATCCTGCCCAGAGAGAGACTGACAGGGACCAGAAGTCTGGTGGGCAGCATCCAGGTAGCAGAGGGCAATGCAGGTTGAGAAAGGAGGGGCTAGGGGGAGTTCCTGGGGAGGCTGAAAGTGGGAACTGTGTGGTGGACTCAGTCCTGTGGCACTGGTTGTGGCTGCCATGTTCCCTATGTCCCAGGGGCCTCCTGGAGGAGGAGTGTCACACCTTGGAGAGGGAGATTTCCACCTTACAGGTGAGCATAACCCTGGGCCTTTCCTTAGAGCTTCTCTGCTGAGCAGACATATTTCTCACGTGGGGGTCTACAACCCATGCACGTGTGTGTGTGTGTGTGTGTGTGTGTGTACATATGTGCATATCAAGATTGTGTGAGTCCTATATCCACTTCTCATGTGTACACACCCGTGTGTGTAAAATCCTAGAAGCCCAGGGTTCTGGTTGAGCTCCTGTCCAGAGTCAGCAGTTTTAGATTAATCTGCTGGATTGCCCAGGTCTTTCACCTCTTTCCCCTACCTAAGCCTGAATATAGGCCCAACCATCATCTTGTCAAACTTGACTTTCAGTAGGGCTGATGTTCCTCCAAGGGCTGCTCTTGTGGTGGTTGGTCTGAGGGCTGCATGGGTTCATTCCCAGGCTCTACTCTGGGGATCTTGGTCTCTGCCGTTAGGCTGTGCCACTGACTCACCTCTCCCTGCAGTGCTGCCTGGAATCGGAGCACACGCAGGCTCACCAGCCCTCTGAAGCAACCTTGGAGCCCACCCTGGCAGGTGAGGACCCTGAGCTGGCCCCAGAACACCCAGCCTCCTGCCCCTGCTCCATACTAGGCACACACTAGAGGAGCTGGGCACTGTCTCAGCAGTGTCCTTCCACAGAGCTAAAGGAGCAGAAGAAGGCCATGGAAAAGGAGCTACAGGTCTCTTTGGGACCTTCCTGCGTCTTTGCCAAACACAGGTATACCAAAATGGACATGGCAGTCAGGGTGGGCTGAAGGGTCTGACCACGGCCCCCATGCAGTTACTCCTTTCTGTCCAGGCAGCAGCCCTTGGAGTCATCCATTCAGGACCTTAGATCCTTTCCTCCCTTCCATGGAGCTGATGGAGTTTGCACTGGGCCTCTTCAAGGCCACCTCCCTGCACCTCCTTTGGAGCGCTGCCCCCAGTCTCAAGGCTGGGCCTCCAGCTGCCGCTGGGGACGGCAGCTTCGGTGCAGCCCCAGGGAAGGACCAGCTTCCACACCAATGTCCACTGCAGCACCCCGGGCCCCAACCTGAAGGGCCAACCACAAAGCAGACTCTGCTTCTGTCATAACTTCCCCCTTCTGCTGTTGCTGCCTCTCAGTTGCCATGGCCCTGCCAGCTTCAGGTCTCATCTTGGATGAGCTCTTGCCAAGACCCTAAGGCTGTTTGTCTGTCTAGCCCTTTTCCCACTCTCTTGCCAAGTCCCTGGTATCCAGGGTAAGTTGCCAGACATCTGTCCTGGCTGTCATATCCTTTGGCCTTTCTCCTCCCAGGCCTCCACAAAGGCTTGGCCAACAGAGGTCCCATCCCAGTCCTGACTCTTGTCCCCCAGGGGACCCAGACAAAGCACAGCAGCAATTCAGAGACAGGAATAGAAATTTCATTAAAATCTATGGACTTTAAAATCCTAGTGGTGCACGAATGGGCAGGGGCGGGCAGTGCACCATTATTGCTACAAAGGATTAGACACGGCTTGACTGGGGCTGTCACTGCACAGAGGGCACAGAGGACGGACAAATGGACACTGCAGGCCTTGAGAGGAGCTTTGGCTCCAGAGGAGGATGGGACACGTGGGCTGGGGCCATTTGGCACATGAATGAGGGCAACACGTCTGGGAAGACTGGGCCTTTAGCCTGGTGGAGGGAGGGCAAAGGGGTGTTGTGCAGGGTCTTCTTCCCCAGGGCTGTGGGATCACACCTCCTGCTGAGCAGCCCCCACCCCTGCCCTCCTGAAACAAGTGCTTTGGGAAGGCTGCTGGGCCACAGCCTCTGCTGGGCCCCACAGCTAGGGCTGGAATGAGGGGCACAGACCCCAGAGCAGCCGAGTGAGGTGCAAGCAGGCCTGGAAGACAGATTGGACCCGAGGCTGGGGGCAGGGTTGGCAACCACAGATACAATCTTTACAAAAATAATTACACAGATAAACAGGGCTGGGTGGTACAGTCTGACAAGTAACACTGTGCAGCTCCCCAGCCCTTTAACCCGCCAGGTAGGAAGATCCAGATTTGCCTGGGCAGAGGCTGGGGTCTGTTCTGAGGGCAGGAACACTGGTCACAAGGCTGGAGGCCCAGGGAGGACAGGTGGGGGGCCAACCCAGAACCTCAGCTCAGGGCAGAGTGTGAGGGTATCACAGGCCACATAAGGCCTGGCAGGCCCTGGGGACCTGGCCCGAGACCCCTCCAAAGTGCTTTAGGCCCCCCTGCAGTCCTCCTGTAGCCTCCCTACCCCCTTGGCATCCAAAGGACGTGTAAACACTGGGGACACAAGCACAAATGACTGCACTAGCAGTGGTGGCCAAGGGGACAGCAGCCATCCTGGCCAGGACATGATGGGGCAGATGGTGATACCTGTCCACTGCCTCCCCAGTCTCTATGGTGGGAGCACGGGGTGGGGGTGGGGCCACTCCCCTGGCAGCTGTGCTCATATTCGGGAGTCCTGGAGGTGGCTGGAGCTGTTACTGCCCACAATGGGGATCTGGGCCTTGTCTGGGTGCAGCGGCTGGACCTCAAACCCATCTTCAGGAGAGGGTGCTATGGTAGGGGCATAGCGCCCAGTCCGGTGCTCCAGGAGGGCGGGGCCCCAGTCTCTGCTTGGCTTTGTGGCATTTTTCAAACGCTGCACAAGAAGTAGGCAGGGGGTGCAATGGGCAGGGTGTCAGAAGGGAGCCCTTAAGCCTCATCCACCCCCACCTCCTCCCATTTCTCCTAGTTGCCCAGTCCCTACTCCTCACCTGGAGAAGGGTTTCCCCATTTGTACGGCAGAGCTGGAACAGGGCATAGAGTGGGATGCAGATGACAGAGGACAAGGCCATGAGGAAGCCAATGACCACGGCCCAGCCTGGGTACTGGTAGTGGTTGTAGGTGATTGGCCGGTACTGGATCACCGTGAAGATGAGAATAAACTGCAGGGTATGGATGGGAGTGGGTGTGAGGCCAGCCCAGAGCTCCTCCCAGACCCCAGGCCCTCCCTCCTAGCTGCATCCCTTCCTCTACCCACTCCCAAGCTGGAAAGAGGCATTTTGGGCAGGCCACAGGCAACTGTCAACACCTGGGCAGTGGAAGAAGCCGGCAGGCCCAGGGGCCCAGGGTATGGTGGGCAGGTAGGCACTGTGGAATAGGAGAGGTCTGTTTTTGCCATAGTCTTGAACTGACTAGAGAACAATCAAGCTGCAGATGCCTTTGGAAGTCAGTTCTACTCTAAGACTCAAAAGGCTCCCTATTACCTTTTGAGGCAAGGCCAAATCCTTGGCCTTTAGGCCTTCACCTTGCAATGTGACCTCAGCTCATCTTTCTGGCCATGTTACTTTCACTCAATGTTTCAGTTATACCCAGCACTCCTACTCTTTCTCCACTTGTTCTGGAGAATCATTCTCTGCATCTTCCTTTGTCAAACCCTGTTGCCAGTACTGCCTCCTTCAGGAAGCTCTTCCAGATTTTGTCTCCTTTTTTTTTTTTTTTTTTTTTTTTTTTGGTACCGGGATTGAACTCAGGGGTACTTGACCACTGAGCCACATCCCAGTCTGATTTTGCCTCCTTTTGAAGAGCCCCTCAGTGGCATTTCCCATCTGCCTCCCTCAGTTAAAAACAGTTCCTATTTCCCATGCACCTGGGAGCACCTGGACATGCGTGAGCTCTGGGTCTGCAGTGCCCTGCACAGTGCTGGTGCAGTCTTGTGGATTTGAACTGACTCATGCTGAGAAATGGAGGGAGCTGGGGAGACGGTAGGGAAAAGCCCTGCCTGGCTATGGCTGTGGAGATAGATAGACATTCAGCTTGAGGAGGGCTCAAAGGGTAGAAATGGTGAGCATCAGGCTGTGGATGCACCAAGGAGCCTCTTTGGAGAGAGATGAGTGAGATGGGGAGTAAAACCTATGGCTGCAGCAACAAAAAAGCTGAAGGAAGCAGTGATTTGGCTAGTGGCTTCTGGTTCTACCAGAGAGCCTGGAGGGTTGGAGTGCCTTGACTTGCCAGCAGAGCTCAGCATCTTCCCCCAGAGCCTTCAGCTGCTTCCTGTAGCTCAAGCTCCTCTGGCTTTCCGAATTCTAGAAGGTAAGACCCACCAAACTGGGGACCCCTTCTGGGATGAACATAATGAGAACATGTAGCAAGTTTCCTGAATGGAGCTAGAGCCTGATCCACATGTGGACAAATCTCATTAGCTGACAGAAGAATGAGTTTGTCAAAAAGAGTTTTCCAGGGGCTGGGGTTGTGGCTCAGCGGTAGAGCGCTCGCTTAGCACGTGCGCGGCCCGGGTTCGACTCTCACACCTCATAAATATAAAAGGCATTGTGTACAACTAAAATAAATAAGTAAATATTTAAAAAAAAAAAAAAAAGAGTTTTCCAGAAATAGAAGACAAGCACCAAAGAGGACATGACTTCCCAGAAACGTGTTCATGGAGCCTGGAATCCTCATCTTAGTGACTCCAGCCAGGCTTCCTAGGCACAGAGAAGGTACTGCCCATTCTGCTTCAGTCTTGAGAAGACACCACACCTAGGCTGAAGCTGCCTGGGAGGCCCTTCTTGTGTTTGTCTCCTTCCTGCCTTCTTCCCTTGGCAGGTGCCCCAGGCCTACCCCCAGGGTGTCAGCCCTTTCTGCTGGGAGGCTGAGCTCCCCTCAGGTGGGCCCTAGGCAGCATCACTGGCCCTTACTGGCCTCCCACTCCTGACAGCAGAAGACTTCCGCTCCTCCAGTTTCAAAGCTGGGCCAGTGGCCAGAACGGGTGCCTGTGCCAAGCTGAGAAACAACTCATACCCCATGTGGTAGAGGCCTCAGCCCTCCAGGGGCCTATTTTTTAGAAACATGATCCAAAGTGGAAGTCCGGTGCTGAGCTCCCTGTGGTCCTGAGGAATAGAGCATGGCAAGATGTGACTCCACACACTGCCCTTGCCACTGGGTGACCCCTCTGTCACTCAGGAGTAGCCCTGCTGCCTCTCTATGGACACTATTCACTGCCTCCCCCCACCCCACTTCCCACCTCAAGCACAAAGAGATGGTTTTTAGCCCATAGGCCATTGCTCCCTCCTATGGGTTTCTAGCATCACCAGCCCAGCAGGCAGGCTCCAAATTGGGCTACCTGTTCCACATCATGGCTCTGCCCAGCCTTACTACTTATGTGACTATGGACATTACTTAACATCCCTATGTCTTAATTTCCTCATCTGTGAAATGTGGATGACGATACCCTGGAGAGTTGTGTTCACAAATTAATATGTGACTGGTACAGAAAGGGCTTGAAGCTGGGCACGGTGGCGCACGCCTGTAATCCCAGCACTTGGGAGGCTGAGGCAGGAGGATCATGAGTTCAAAGCCAGCCTCAGCAATGGCGAGGCACTTAGCAACTCAGTGAGACCCTGTCTCTAATAAAATTCAAAAAGGGCTGGGGGGGCTGGGGTTGTGGCTCAGTGGTAGAGCACTCGCCTAGCACGTGCACAGCCCGGGTTCGATCCTCAGCACCACGTAAACATAAATGCATTGCATTGTGTACAACTAAAGCAAATAAATAAATATTTACAAAAAAAAAAAAAAAAAAAAAAAAAAAGGGGCTGGGGATGTGGCTCAGTGGTTGAGTGCCCCGGAGTTCAATCCCTGGTACCAAAAAAAAAAAAAAAAGGGCTTGAGTCCTTGCCATGGGGAGATTTCTCCCACCAATTCAGCTCTCTGGTGGGAGTTTTCCAGATGTTAAATGAATGGCAACAGGGACTTCCCCTCCTAAGCCAGCCCACTTCCCTACCAAGAAGGCTTAGGAAGCTGCCTTGTCCCCATGCAAAGGTGACATCTCTTAAGCCTGCATGGACAGGTCCTGGGGCCACTTCTGGAACACTCCACTTATGTTCATGCCACATAACTAACCTCCTTAGGCACCTCCTCTGTGAGGGGCTGAGGGAGACAGCAGTGAGGCAGACAGGTGACATTAATACCAATGATGGCTCATGAGGCCCCTCAGGAGAATCCAGGCAGGAATACCAGGGAGGAGGGCTGATTTACTGGGGTTGCTACCAGCCACCATCCCTCTCCAAGCTTGGGCAATATTGGGTCTCCATATTCCCTTCCTGACCTGAGGCCAGGGCCTGGTGGCTCTAAGTGTGCACACGCTTATCTGACTATTCAACCTCCCCCAGACAACTGGAGGCCAGGGTCATGGGTGGAGCTCAGGCCTAGTGGACAGACTCCTGTTCTCCCTCCACTGGCTTCCAAGAGGACGCTTGGCTGATGAGCAGCAGGAGGAGGGAGGGCACCCGAGGAACTTACAAAGATGATAGCTGGAGAGACAAAGCGCCAGCAGATCTGGAAGAAGAGGGGTGGTGGGAACCCCAGCATCATCTGGATATCCTGGAAGTAGTTCCGGTGCCCTGGAGAGAGGGCGGTCAGTAGGCTCAGTAGGACAGTGGGCTGGCTACAGGCAGGGACACGCAAGTCCATGGAAACACGGGCACTTACCGTAGATGTACATGATGGAAACACACATGATGCAGGAGATGATGACCAAGGAGAAGCTGGCCGCGTAGTTGTCCATCAGCAGCAGCCAGTAGATGCCCGCCTGTGGGCCAGCAAGCAGCTGAGCAGGGTGTCCATGGCCCAGGCTCCCCATGCACCTGCAACTGTAGCCCAGCCTTTCCCCCACTTGGTCCTTACCTGGCTGGTGAGGGGTATGCCCAGTAGGAAGCCAGCCACAGCCACACCCAGGGTCACCCAGGTCTTTTTCTGCAGGATCCACTCATTCCCCACCTCGTCCACAATGGCTGTGACCAGTGTCTCTAGGAGGCAGAACTGTAGGGCACAGCCATCAGAGCAGGGGCCTGACCTCTGCCCTCTCCTCTCTACCCAGGTCACCAGCCCTGTCCCACACCTCGTACCTGAGTGCCCAGCCCCAGCAAGATGAGCATGAAGAAGAAGAGCAGGGACCACAGTGGGGAGATGGGCAGCAGTGTGAGGGCCTCAGGGTAAGCCACAAAAGCCAGGCCAGGGCCATGGTCTGCCACACGAGACACATCCACACCCAGATGATTGGCCATGAAGCCAAGGATGGAGAAGATGACGAAGCCAGCATAGACGCTGGTGGCACAGTTGGTGATGCTGATGATGATACTGTCCCTAAGGGGAAGGAGAACAGAGACCATTCAGGACAGCCAGCTTACTTCCCTCTCCCTGATTTGGGCCAAGAGAAGATATGGAGACAGAGAAAGTTCTAGAAACAAATGTGCCCCCCAACTCCTTTTCTGGTCTGCTCCAGGGCTTTTTAAGTAAATCTGGGGTTTTTGAATCCTCACAGAGCTCCAAGACATCATTATCCCATCCCTCCTCCTTCTCTGGCCAAAGTACCACCCAGACCGAATGCTCTCAGGACTTCAAGAACAGGAGAGGAAGGGGAGGGCCCTAGTAGGCAGGAGGCAGCTCTGGAGTGTGTTGGTCTGGGACACCAGGTCAGGCTGTGGAGAGGGCAAGGCACAGCAGGCAGCCTTAGGGCTGGCCCCAGCTTCTCACCTGTAACAGTTGTTGTGGAACTTGTTGTAGGAAGCCATGGTGATGAGCCCGCCCCACGCACAGCCCAGCGAGTAGAAGATCTGGGAGGCAGCGTCTCCCCATACCTGCAGGGAGGCCAGCGAGGCGCCATGTCAGCAAGGTCCCAGCTGGGCCCCTCCCTGACCCCTTCAGGGTCCCCTTCCACATCCCACCTTGGCCTCCAGGATCTTGTCCCACTGTGGGGTCAGGTAGTACATGATACCCGTGAAGGCTCCTTCCAGGGTCACTCCACGCACAAACAGGATAGTCAGCACCACATAGGGGAATGTGGCCGTGAAGTACACCACCTGGGACAAGATGGGCTCCATGGACTCCTCTGGGCTCTTTCCCTCCCTGGCACCACCTCCTTGTCCCCCAGGCACCACTGGCCCTCTGCCCTCTGGTCCCTCTTCCCCTCCTTGACATCCACCCACAACCCAGGTAGGGGAGGCAGGGTCTTTCAGGGTGGGAACAGACCCTGCCTGGGGAGAGGTACTTGCTTTCCCTGAAGACTTGACCCCTCGGATGAGGCAGAGAAAGACGACCACCCAGGAGACACCAAGGCAGCCGAGGAGGGGCAGCCGCACCTCCCCAAAGTTCCCGATGTCATCTGACAGCTTCAGTACATAGAGCCTGGTGGAGGGGAAACTGTCATTGAGGGCCAGCCTCTGCTGCCCAGCAACAAATGTCAAGGCCCCAGAGCCCTGCTCGCCACACCTTTCTGTGTTGCGGGGTCCCAGCAGCCAGCTGGTGAGAGATGGGAGCCATTCAGCCAGCCCAGCCCTTTCTGCCTGCTGTACTCATGCACTGCCTTGCAGCCTCTCCTAGACCCTTAAGGGCTCTGGCGGCCACCTGGAAGCCTGGGGCATGGGGGTCTGTCTCTTTGCCCCTGCTTGGGCCCATCCTGGCCCTTTCTTATGCATGTCTCCCTTCAGGAATGCCCTCTCCTCTCAGAAGTCACCTTCTCCAGCAAGCCTTCTGTGAGCTTGCCACCCACACCAGTCAGCGCCACTTCTGGTGAGCTGAGGGAGGCAGCAGAGTGCAGAGTAAAGATGGCACCCAGGGGCTGGGATTGTGGCTCGGAGGTAGAGCGCTCGCCTGGCATGTGCGCGGCCCGGGTTCGATCCTCAGCACCACGTACAAATAAACGCATTGTGTACAACTAAAGCAAATGAATAAATATTTAAAAAAAAAAAAAAAAAAAGATGGCACCCCACCCCCACCCCCGGGGCTTCCTCTGCCCCCGGGGGCTGCACCACTTAGACTCTTGCAATCAGCCAGGTATTTATGTGCCAGGCCCTGTGCTAGGTGCTGGGCATCCAGACCTGCAGAAGCCATGTTCCCCGCCCTCAGGAAAGAAGGTGGAGAAAAGGCAGCCACACTGCTCTGGGTGGGAAGGGTGAGGCAGAGATAGGACAATGTGCTGCAAGTCCCAGAGAGACATCCCCATCCCATGGGAGAAGACAGGTGAGGTGAGGCCGGAGCTGTGGTGTGAAGAGTGGGGAGGAGCTGGGTGAAGAGGACTGGAAGGCCATGCCAGGCTGAGGGAACAGCGTAAGCCAGGACAGAGGATCAGGAATTAGTGTGGCCCAGCCTGCGCAAGTCAGGAAGCTCAGTGAGGCTGGAACAGAGGGGGGAAGATTAAGAGAGAAGGGCGAGGAATAGGAAAAGACCAGATGGTAACAGGTCATAAAGTCCAGGCTGAGAGGTTTGAATTTTGTCCTGAGGACAATAGAAGGCCACTGAAGGGTTTTAGTAAGAGTACTCTGATGGCCTTGGCCTTGCAATAGTTCCTCTCTCTCTCTGAGGAAAAACCAAAGCCCTTACAGTGGCTACAGGCCCTACAGGATCCATTGTCCCCCACCCTGCCATCTCTCTGCTCTCTCCTCCTACCCTCTCCCCTGCTCACTGCTTGTTTCTTAAACATGCCAATACCTCTGGGCCTTTGCACATGCCATTGCCTCTGTCTAGAGTGCTCTTTCCCCAGATAGTCACATGCACATGTGGGTATGTTACTGGAAAGACATACAGCCCTTAGGGCCCTGCAGTCATATAGGGTCCTGCACTTAGAAGGACCTTGTGCTTGGTTTAATACTCTATCATTGCCATCTTGAGGCTCTTACTACACTTAAGCAGATGCCCCATATTTTCATTTTCACTGGGTCCTGCACATTATATAGTTGGACTTGTCTACACGACTCCCTCCCTCTTCATTTCCTTCAGGTCTCCTCTTCTCAAAAGGGCCTTCCCTAAGTACATTGCCTAAAACCCCCGCCCCTCCCTCGCCCCTCCTCTGCAGCACAGATGTCTATCATACCATATACTATTGTGTTTGGTCATCGTCCTCCATGAGGACAGGAGTTTTTGCTCAGTTCATTCAGTGCTGTTCACAGAGAGGCACTCCATGCATATTTGTCCATGAATGAATGGACATTGTGTTAAATGTCTTGGGAGGTGAAAGGCGGGAACCTGGAAGGCGGGAACCTGGAGGGAGACTAGTTTGGTTGTTGGAATTTTCCAGGCTAGAGTTAAGGGGTAGGAAAGAAGCTCTTGAGCCTCAGTATCTCTACCTGTACAATGCCCGTAATAACGTCAGCCTGAGAATAATTTACAGATAAATGTGGATCGAACACAGGCTCCCTTCTTCTTTTTTGGTATTGGGGATAGAACTCAGGGGCACTTGACCATTGAGCCACACCTCCAGACCTATTTTTTGTATTTTATTTAGAGACAAGGTCTTACTGAGTTGTTTAGTACCTAGTTTTTGTTGAGGCTGGCTTTGAACTCACAATCCTCCTGCCTCAGACTCCCGAGCTGCTGGGATTGCAGGCGCACAACACCATGCCCAGCTACTTTATTTATTTATTAATTTGTGGTGGTGGGGATTGAACCCATGGCCTTGTGCATGCGAGGCAAGCACTTTACCAACTGAGCTATATCCCCTTCCCCTCCCCTCCCCCTCTTAGAGTAGGCTCTCTCAGCATAGCTCCCACTCACATTGGTGGGCCTTTAGCATCCTTAGCTATTTTCATCCCTCCCCCAGTTAGTTCTCAAACCTCATGACACCTGTCTTTTTTCCTTCATGATGCACATAGAAAAAAAAGACTGGTTGGCTCATTAAGGTAAATAGACAAGGTCACTCAGCTAAAGGCAGCTATTGGGGGCTCCAGCTGCCCAGGCCCTGGGTGCTCCAACAGGGAAGTTTGGCCCTTCAGAAAAGTCTGGATTCCTTCCATTGCTACTGATAAGAGTCACTTTTCAGCTGGGTATAATGGTGCAAGCCTGTAATCCCAGCACTTGGGAGGCTGAAACAGAAGAATCACAAGTTCAAAGCCAGCCTCAGCAATGGGCAAGGTATTAAGCAACTCAGTGAGACCCTGTCTCTAAATAAAATACAAAATAGGGATGGGGATGTGGCTCAGTGGTTGAGTACCCTGGAGTTCAATCCCTGGTACCCACCCCCCACAAAAAAAAAAAAAAAAAAAGAAAGAAAGAAAGAAAGAAAAGTACAGGGTCCTTCCACTGCTACTGATAAGTGCCCCTGGGTTCAATCCCTGTCACAAAAAAAACAAAACAAACAAACAAACAAAAAAAAAAAACACTTTTTCTCAGCTCTCAAGCACCAGCATCCAATTAAAGAAACCATTTCTTATTTAAAGGACTTTTAAAACTTTGTCTAATTATACATGCTAAACTGGTAGTATTTCATGCTATTTTTATTGCAAGAGTACAGTACTAGGGATTAAAGAGTTTAGAAGGCTAGACTGGGAACCAAAGAATGAATTCTGGCTTTATTTTAGATGGTACCATATTTAGTTTTCTGTTTTATTTTGGACCATGTGCTTTTAACATCAAAGAATTAACCTAAGAACTTTTGGAACACAACACATTTACAAGTTGGCTTTTGATACATGACCTCTCCGGAATTATTTTGCCGTACTTTTTTTTTTTTTTTTTTGGGGGGGGGGGAACCAGGGATTGAACTCAGCAGCACTCAACCACTGGGCCACATCCCCAGCTCTTTTTTTTTTAATATTTTAAAATTGTAGATGTATACAGTATCTTTATTTTATTCATTTATTTATTTATTTATTTATTTTTGGTACCGGGGATTGAACTCAGGGGCACTCGACCACTGGGCCACATCCCCAGCCCTTTTTTGTATTTTATTAGAGACAGGGTCTCACTGAGTTGCTAAGTGCCTCGCCATGGCTGAGGCTGGCTTTGAACTCAAGATCCTCCTGCCTCAGCCTCCCAAGTGCTGGGATTACAGGCGAACGCCACCGCGCCCGGCTTTATTCACTTATTTATTTTTATGTGGTGCTAAGGATTGAACCACATGTATGAGGCAAGTGCTCTACCCCTGAGCTACAACCCCAGCACCCCCAGCCCTTTTTTTGGTACTGGGGATTGAACTCAGGGGCGCTCGACCACTGGGCCTCATCTCCAGCTCTTTTTTTTTTTTTAATATTTATTTATTTGCTTTAGTTGTACACAATGTGTTTATTTTTACATGGTGCTGAGCATTGAACCTGGGCCACACACGTGTTAGGCGAGCGCTCTACCGCTGAGCCACATCCCCAGCCCCCCCAGCTCTTTTTTTTTTTTGTGGTACCGGGGATTGAACTCAGGGGCACTCGACCACTGGGTCACATCCCCAGACCTTTTTTTTTTTGTATTTTATTAGAGACAGGGTCTCACTGAGTTGCTAAGTGCCTCGCCATTGCTGATGGTTGGCTTTGAACTCACGATCCTCCTGCCTCAGCCTCCCAAAGTGCTGGGATTACAGGCGTGCGCCACCGCGCCCGGCTTCCCAGCTCTTTTTTAAATTTTATTTAGAGACAGGATCTCACTGAGTTGCTAAGTGCCTCGCCATTGCTGAGGCTGGCTTTGAACTTGCGATCCTCCTACCTCAGCCTCCCAAGTGCTAGGATCACAGGCGTGCGCCACCGCGCCCAGCCTCTACCATACTTTTAAAAACAATTCTCCATGTATATATGTACATATAGATAGTCCACATAAAGATATGTATATTCCACACATTGATATCTGTATCTATATCTCTATCTTATTTCCTCAACCAGATGGTAAATGCCTTGAGATGGATCACTGACGCTAGGCCTTTGCATGCCCTATGACTGCTTGTTGAGCACCTGTCACTGTTCTTGGTGACTTGTGCTGCCTCATCTCATTCTACCTTTGTAACAATGGGAGAGGCCTTGCAGCCTCCCCAATTTAGGGGATGAACAACTAAGACTGAGAGAGATTTGGTGACCTCCCAAAGGCCACACAGCGGGTAAGTGGCAGAGGCAGGATCTGAGAGACCTCAGTGTAACTCCAGAGCTGCTGTGAGACACTGGCGGGTGGGGGTTGGGATCAGAGTCCAATGGGCAGCAGGTGCTGGGTGCCACACAGGCTGTGGATTTGGGCCAGCCTGGTCATGAGTTCAAGGACTGGTTTAGGTTATACTGGGACTCAGACTGGCACAAAGGACTGTAAAATGAAATTATGGCCAGGTGGTGAGACAGGGGAGAGCTGGGAGTCAGAAGGATGAGCAAGAGGCAGACGTGGAGCAGAAATCTACCCTTTAGGTTTCTCTACCTTTAGAGGTATCTCTTCATCTCTCTTTTGGACTACTTTTTGCCTTCATAAAATAGTAACTTTTTTTTTTTTTTTTTTTTGTACCAGGGATTGAACTCAGGGGCACTCGACCACTGGGCCACATCCCCAGCCCTTTTTTGTATTTTATTAGAGACAGGATCTCACTGAGTTGCTAAATGCCTCGTCACTGCTGAGGCTGGCTTTGAACTCATGATCCTCCTGCCTCAGCCTCCCAAAGTGCTGGGATTACAGGCGTGCGCCATTGCGCCCGGCTTTTATTTATTTTTTTAATAGTTATTTTTGGTCCTGAGGATTGAACCCACGGGCACCACACCACTGAACTACATCCCCACCATTTTTCCCCCCACTTTTAAAAATTGGTGGATTACCCACCCTTTTTATTTATTTATTTTTGAGACAGGGTCTTGCTAAGTTGCTGAGGCTTGCCTCAAACTTGCAATCCTCCTGCCTCAGCCTCTTGAGTCACTGGGATTACAGGTGTGCACCAGTTTTGTCTAGTATAACATGGTGACTTTAAAACAGCACCTGCCTGGGCTGGGGTTCTGGCTCAGTGGTAGAGCACTTGCCTAGCATGTGTGAGGTCCTGGGTTCAATCTTCAGTACCACATAAAGATAAATAAATAAAGATATTGTATCCATCTACAACTAAAAAATATTTTAAAAATAATAATACCTGCCTGAGCTACCTAACAGGGTGGTTGTAGGGTTCAAATGACATCATGCTGCTTTTCAAAGAGTATTGGAGAGCGTGGACTGAGAACGCCTGCATGGCATTGCTGGCCTAGGACCAGGCAACTGTGGAGCACAGACCCGACACAGCCACTACTGCCCAGATCCTTCACCTTTGAATGTCTGCCTCTAAATCTTTAAACAGGGATAATAATACCTACTGAGATAATATGTCAGCACATCATAGGTGCTCAGGAAATGGAGTTGCCGCTGTGTGCAGTGGGGCACACTTGTAATCCCAGTGGCTCTGGAGGCTGAGGCAGGAGGATCACAAGTTCAAAGTCAGCTTCAGCAACTTAAGGGGGCCCTAAGCAACTTAGCGAAGACCCTGTCTCAAAATAAAAAATACAAAGAATTTTAAAAGGGCTGGGAATGTGGCTCAGTGGTTAAGCAGTTAAGCTCCCCTGTGTTCAATCCTGGGTACCAGAAAGGAAAAAAAAAAAAAAAAAAAGGGGGGGGGGGGAGTTGCCTGTTTTCCCTCCTTGCTGAGTGAAGCCAGCCTGTGCAACTCTCTTAAAGGTCACTTCCCAGGGTCTCCAGGAGGGGGCAGCAGGGAGCCATCTCTCCAGGAAACAGTTGGGCCTGGTACAGTACTCCCTAGGCAGGACTGGTACTGTGCCCACTGGTGAGCACAGTTCAGCTGGCCATCCAGAGGTCCCCAGCCAGGTTTCTCTGAGAACTATTCCCCTCTGGTTTCATTGATAAAAATCTCCAAAGCTTTTTCCAGGGTGGCTCCGCCAGGCTGGGAGTCCCTGGTAGACAGCTCCTGCGAGGAACACCACGGAAGCATCTGGTGGGGGGCAGCAGGGTGTGTGTGGCTTTGTGCTTCTGGGAGCTTCCAGGAAGGCTCGCCGTCCTCCGTCTAGATCAGGCTGCCAAGTCCACCCCCTGCCTCAAATCTAGTAAAACACCTAATTGGGCAATTATTTGCAGAGTTGGACGTGAGCTCAGGAAGGCAGTGTCTGTGTGTCTCACTCCCTTGCCTGTCTCCTCTCCAAAATGACCATCCAGAGACTGAGTCCTCCCGCCCCTCAGTGAGAGGCAGTAGCTCTGCTCTCTGCAGAGTGAGTCCTGAGGGCAGTGACCATGTCTTGTCTGCCTGTGAGGTGTCTCTCCCCAGCACTGAACCTGCCACAGGGAAGATGCTCCTTTGGGAATTGAGCACTCAGGACCTGCTATGAATTCAAGAATCCCTGGGCCTCCTACATCTCACCTGTGGCTCTCCATCACAAAGCAGAGATAGCTTCAAGCCATTAATCTGGCATAAACCTTGCACCACAGATGCCTACTGGCCTCTTCTGTCTCATTACTCACTGTCCCACCCACCCACAGTCCCAGATCCTGTCTACCTTCTCCTGGCCTCTGCTCATCTGCTTGTGTCTCTCCTCATCCTTCTTCCTCGCTGTCTTCATTTTCTGTGCAACCCTAACTACCTCCTCTTGCCCCATCCCCCCCCCATTTTTTTTTTTTTTTTTTTTTGTGGTACCGGGGATTGAACTCAGGGGCACTCAACCACTGGGTCACATCCCCAGGCCTTTTTTTGTATTTTATTTAGAGACAGGGTCTCACTGAGTTGCTAAGAGCCTTGCCATTGCTGAGGCTGGCTTTGAATTCGCGATCCTCCTGCCTCAGCCTCCCAAAGTGCTGGGATAACAGGCGTGCACCACCGCACCCGGCCCCCCCCCTTTTTAAAAAATATTTATTTATTTGTTTTAGTTGTTCACAATGCCTTTATTTTTATGTGGTGCTGAGGATCGAACCCAGGCTGTGCACGTGCTAGGGTGAGCGCTCTACCACTGAGCCACAACCCCAGCAGGGGCACTCTTCCACTGAGCTACATCCCCAGCCCGTTTTTTTTTTTTTTTTTTTTTTTTTTTTTTTTTGGTGGTACTGGGGATTGAACTCAGGGGCACTCGAACACTGGGCCACATCCCCAGCCCTTTTTTGTATTTTATTTAGAGACAGGGTCTCAGTGAGTTGCTAAGTGCCTCGCCATTGCTGAGGCTGGCTTTGAACTCGCGATCCTCCTGCCTCAGCCTCCCAAAGTGCTGGGATTACAGGCGTGCGCCACCGCGCCCAGCAAAGATTGTACGAACCCAGCCCATTTTTTATTCTGAAAGAAGGTCCTGCTAAATTGCAGAGGCTGGCCTCAAACTTAGGCTCTTCCTGCCTCAGCCTCCCGAGATGCTGGGATTATAGGAGTTACACCACTGTGCCCTTCTCCTTGTCCCTTTGAATGAACCACTACCCCCTTGGTGATTGTCCACATCCCTGTGCATACCTGTACCAAGGCACCTGCCCCTAAATGATCAGAAATCTGTCTCCCCACTGGACTGTGAATTCCTTAGGGCAGTGACTCTGGGCAGAGAAGAGGTCTGTGGAATGAATGAATGAGGTATTTGATCCCAAAGCCCTCTGCCCAGAGGCTCCCCAACAGGACATAAGGAATTCCTTCTAGAACGTCCTGCTGTGCCCTCCAGAACACCTCCAGCAGCAGCTTCCCTTCACCTGGCCCTGAGACTCCAGTCTCTTGTCACCTCTGAACAGAGTGTGTCAGGCTGTCTTCATCGTAGCACTTAGCTTAGCAAACTTCCATGGCTCCTCTTGTTCTGCAGCATTAAGTCTAAACCCAGTTCTTGCTAGTTTTCTTTTTCTTTTTTTTTTTTTTTGGTACCAGGGATTGAACTCAGGGGCACTCGACCACTGGGCCACATCCCCAGCCCTTTTTTGTATTTGATTAGAGACAGGGTCTCACTGAGTTACTAAGTGCCTCGCCATTGCTGAGGCTGGCTTTGAACTCGCAATCCTCCTGCCTCAGCCTCCCAAAGTGCTGGGATTACAGGCGTGCGCCACCGCGCCCGGCTCACTTGCTAGTTTTCTATGAAAGCCAGCTCGAGGCCCATGAGTTGCACCCCCACACCTGTTAGTCTCATTAGAGTAGGCTCCCCTCAGCCTTAGGACCAGACTCTGCTTATCAGAGATCCAGGGCCTTTGCTCATGCTGTTCTTACCAGCCTGCCATCCTCCTTCGCCCCAATTCTCTGATTGCTTGCTGGATTTCTGGAGCCCTCTCTCACTGCTACTCTATAAGCATTCCCCAAATCAATGTCCTGTCTTCCATGCTCTTCTCCCATGATTCTTCACCCTCTGCCTCCCTCTGTGCTCATGGGAAGGCTGAACGTGTAGCCAGCATCCAACCTAGTCTGCACATGGTTGCCCGATGAAAGGGAGGGCTGAGAGTTGCCATCAGGCTCCCCTGTCCCAGGTCAAATGGGGCCCTCACCTCCAGTACTCCTCACTGGGGCTGGTCCGCTGCAGGGTGTGGTTGAGTGGGTGGGAGAGGTTGCTGGGCAGGGCAGCAGGCCGGGAGCCATTGGTGAGGTTGGAGGTGTCCAGTACACCAGCACAGTCAGGCGTGTTCCAAGGGTTATTGCAGTAGGCCCAGGGCAGCACATGTGTCATGGAGGAGAAGAAGTAGTAGAAGGCGATGCAGATGATCACATTGTAGTAGATGCCAATATACGTGGATACCACCATCATGCCATAGCCCACACCTGGCGGGGAAGGGGCACTGGTCAGCACTGATCGGGGGAAGCCTCACACGTCTAGTGGAAGGAGGTAAGGTTAACAATTTCTAAGGGCCCATGGGGCAGGCTTTGATGGAGGGTCACAGGAAGGACAGGTCAAGGCCTTTGTTGGGGCAAGTCAGTGGGGGAAGGAGTTTTGTGTATACACATGGCAGGAGAGAAGAGTGGAAGGCAAGTAAACATGGATCCCAGCACGCATCCATGGCCTTGGCCATTGATGTAGGGCTTCAGGTCAGCACCAAGGCTCCATGGGGGTTGGCAGTGTTTGTACAGATGGATGAGTCGGCCTGGCCCTCAGAGGCCTCAGTGAGTGTGTGCACACGCACGCCCCTGCATGCATGATTGAGTGCCCCACCCAGGCCTCACCTTTGAACATGGGGCTGATCCTCCACACCCCCAGGCAGCCCTGGCTTGCAAACTGGCCAAAGGAGAGCTCCATGAAGAAGAGAGGGATCCCGCAGAATATCAGCATGATGAAGTAGGGGAACATGAAGGCGCCTGGCAGGCAGGGAGAGGTCTGGCTCAGGGCGGGCTTGGAGGATCCCACCCTGAGCTTCCTCCACAGAACCCAACAGCAAAACCTTTGTGATTGGGTAAGAATGGAGTACTAGTGTGCCAGGAATTGAGCAGGAGCCCAGGTTTGGCACTCTACCCCCAGTCTGTCTTTGAACTTGACAAAGCCTCCCAGGAAATCTGCTCTGAGCAGAATCCAGCTCCAGAGCTGCCATGTTTGGATGGGATTTGATGGTTTAACCAGTTGATTTCACAAACATAAGCCACTGTGATCCTTAAATATCTCTGGACCATTTGGGAGGGCTGTAGAAACATAGGGGAAAGACAGAGAACCCTGGTAAGCAGGGATACTTTTCTCCACTTCTCCTCTTCTCTAGGGAGCAGGCTGGTAGGGCCAGGCCTGAGCAGCAGACTGCCAGGGTCTGAGGGTGGTCTGCGCCTTAGGCAAAGGGTGCCTAAGCCAGGCATGGGGGCAAAGAAGACCAGGGCCGGAGGCTAGCCTCTGTCTACAGTAGGGTCTGTGCCAGGATAAGGGTGGCCCAGGCCCTGATGGGTGGGCTCTATCCAAGTGGGTGGTCCCTGCCCTGTGCCCACTGGGTACCTCCCCCGTTGCGATAGCAGAGGTATGGGAAGCGCCAGACATTGCCCAGGCCCACGGCATAGCCCACGCTCGTCAGTACAAACTCGATCTGGTTGCCCCAGTTTCCCCGTGTGAGGTTCGGGTCCCTCTTGGTGGCCTCGCTGGGCACAGCACCATTCTGTGGGGACAGGAGAGAAGCTACCATCAGCAAGCCATTTGTGCTCCATGCCTGACCCTCTGAGCCTCCCCCAGTGGGGTCACTATGGACCCTCCAAGCCCCCCTTCTGGGTTTTCCCCTCTGCTGGCAAGAGCCACAGGCAAGCCTGGCAGAGGAGGGGAGGAGGGAGGAGCGGCTGGGCTGGCAGAGGGTGCCAAGCAGAGCTTCCTTCTCTGGCCCCCAGCACCTGGGTCCAGGTGCACCAGGCCACCTGAGGAACTGCTGCCAACTCCTGGAGGTGGGGCACTGAGGAGGGAGGGAGGGAGAGCCAAGAGCCCACTAGCCCCTCTAAAACCTCCCTTCACTCCTCAGGGTGAGGATCTGGGAGCAGCTGAGCCTCATACCAAGCAGCCAAGTCAGGCTGGGCACAAAGGGGCCTGTGTCCAGACAGCACCCCCCACCCGCCGCCTACCACATCACCAGGCAGAGCACGCTGCCCATGGGCAGGCGGCGGCTAGACCCCTCCCCCAGCTGAAGGCTTCTTCCTGGGGGCACCCGGGTGGGCAGGGCTGTGGGGAAGGAGGGGAGCGGCTAAGCTGGGCCAGGCCTGGGGAGGGCATTGTGGTACTCAGGGTGAGCCTCTACATTGCCCATGGCTGGGAAAGGGACCCTGGGGAAGCTGACCTGGGCCACGGCTGGGGGTGCTAGGCCATGAGTTGGGGAAGGAGACCAGACTTGTAGGCACCATGCCAGACTTTGAGGACGGACTCTGCTAGGGGAAACAGAGGGGAGTGGTTCCAGAAAAGGACAGCAGGGAGAAGGTCTCTGGACTGACAGGGTTGCCTGCAGAGGATGGAGCCACAGGTCAAAGGTCAGGAGGGGCTGATGAGGCAATGTGTCCCAGGGAAGGATGCTAGGCCCGCCTGTGGGAGCTGCTGGGCTGGCTGCATGGCCCAGGGCCCCATGTGGAGCCCCAACTCCAGAGCTGGAGCTGGCTCTGCTTGTCCCTTAGTGTGAATGTGTCCCTTCCCTAGGCCACACCCTTCCATCCCCACATAACAGTAGGACAGGAATCAAGCTACCCTAAGCCTGAGCCTGAGAAGGGCCTGAAAGTCTCACTAAAGAGAACAGAGACCCTGAGAGTTACTAACAGAGGAACATACCCAGAGTTCCATAAACAGCCTCACAGAGATGGGTTGTGCCCCTGAGAGGAAGGGATAAGAGACTCTGGAGGACACCTGAATCAGGGAAGAAGCAACATGGCCTCTGAGAAACAGCAGTGTAACGCTGACCCTCAGCTTGAGAGAGACATCTTCAAGGACAGCAGTCACTCTGGCCTATAATAAGCAAGGTGGCTTGGTACTTTAGAATGCTGTTGGACCCTGACACTGAAAGCCGAACACAAATGGCCTCACTGGGCCCCAGTGCCTTCTATAAAGGTCCATCTGGGAATACTGACACAGCCGGCACCAATGCCTGGCAGACGGGCACCATGGCACAGACACTTTTGTGGGGGACCACCCTGAGCACCCAATCCAACACTGCCCCCCCAGATAAGCTGCCCCTCATACCCTTTGCTGATGTTGGGATGTACAACACCCAAAACTGGGGGGAGTCTCCTTCAAGGAGCACTTAGAGCAAATCGACAGGCTGAAGATGCCTGGTTCATTCATTCTCTGATTCATTCATGCAGCGTCAGAGACTCACAGACCCTTCACACGTGCCAGGCAGTAGCCATTCAGCTGGGAACAAAGCAGAGAGCCCCTGCCCACCCAGAGTGAGAAGTCTAGTGGGGAGCAAGCCATCGACGAAGTGCACACATGATTTTATATGTGATTTCAATATAACCATAAAGGGGATTTTCTCAAAGTCACAAAAGGATAGAAGAAGGACAGAGAAGAAGGACAGAGGGAGGTCAAGGAAGGCCTCTTTGATGAATGGGCTTGGAGATACACGCCATTCTGGGAGAAGCTAAGAGTCAGAGAATGGCCTCTGTGACCACAGTGACCTACAGAATCCTTCCTGCATAGGTCACCACCTCCTAGACCTCCTCTGGGGCAGGTATAGCAGTACTGTGAAGTCAGTGGGCTTTTTTTTTTTTTTTTTTTTTTTTTTTTGGAGGTTATAAGGTCTGCTTGGGATGGTTTATTCATTCCCAAACAAATACCAACCAAATAGGGCTCCTATATGTTGGCTCTACAATGACACTTTTATTCTGTCCCAGGCTTGTTTACTTAGGGGCACAATGTGAGATTGTGGCAGCTACAGAGTCTGCGGGTAGGGTCACAGGCAGCAGTAACATCTGTAAAAGGGACAAGGGAGGGTCCAGGATGGTCCTATGGGCAGAGCACAAGCAAGGCCCCTGCAAGAGACCCAGCTCCACAAGGCTTAAAGTTCAAGGCCTCTCTCTTGGCCCAATAGCATGAGGGGCAAACTCCTGGCCCCTCAACAAAATTTAGCAGGACCAGACTTGAATCTTCAAGGTTTGCTCTTTCCCTGACATGGAGCGGGCCCGAGGAGGGTGGTGATGCCCCCAGCCACGTGCCACAGGCAGCCGCCTGCCCTAGCCCTCAAGAGCCAGCCGCTGCTCCGCTAATGAGCTGCACACCACTGAGCCATGAGCTAACCAGTTCAGCCGTGCACGCTCCAAAGCGGGAGGCTGCACCCCCAGGAAAGGAGCTGGAATGGGGTTGGCAACTGGGCTCTGGCAGGAAGTTCCTGACAACACTGGAGGTCTGCTGCATGCAGAGGTTCCCTGAAGAAGAGGTGCACATAATCTCCTGCCAGGCCCCAAATCTCTGCACAAAGGGTTTCTGACTTAGGGAACCTCGCCCAGCTGACTCCAGGAACCTCATCCACTGTGGGTCCCTGGCTTCAATTTCAATGCAATCTAGATTCGGACTTGGCAGGGAGGGTCTTAGCTCTCAGCAGAGGACAGACCAAGCCCACTCTTCTCCCAGTGCATGGAAGGGAAGGATCTCCAAAGCACTCCCTTTCTACAGGGGATTTTTGAGTGCTCAGTCCCCTTCCTGTTCCAGATGTCCTCTGGGGACCACCTCCATGTCCTTCCTCCCCAGGCAGCAAAGCCGTTTCCAGTGCTGCTTGGCTTTTTCCCTCCTTTCATCATCTTTTCTAGTCTAAGATGCTCATTTCTCTTGGCCGGTGACAACTGTCTCACTGATATTAACGGTCCCTGCAGTAGGGATTGGCTCTGAAATACCCATGAAAGAACCCCTTCACGCTCACATTTGAGCTCAGACTGGTTGCCCACCTGCCAAGCCAGCCGCCCCACAGATGGGCTGAGCTCCAGGCTTCCCCTGCCCACCATGGGTCACCATTTGCCCCTTGCCGTCCTCCCTCCTTCCCTCACCTCCTCACACCTTAGTGGGGAATGAAACCACAGTGGCAGATTCCCCTCTGGGTTGACCTGCTCCACAGGCTCCCTGGACAGCCACAACCCACCCTGTCCATGCTCTGTCACCCCTTTGGGCAGCTCTGAGAGGCCATGCTAGGAAAAAGCAGCCCCACTCATAGGCTCAGGCCCTTGGGTACTACCCTGCCCTGTACCCAGGTTCTCCTGGGCTGGGCAGAATGAAGGCTTGGGAGCATTCCTTCCACAGCTGAGTGGGAAAAGCTGGCACACGTACGTGCACATACACATGCACGTGCACACACACACCCCTCTGATGATGTTTCTTTACCCTCAAGACAGGTCATGGTCTCAGTGTCCATCTCTGCACCAGGACTGTGATCTTACTTGGGTTAACAACCCCCCCCTCCAGTCCCTGCCCAGCTGGCTGAGCCACACTGAGCAGAGTCACTTACATAAGTCCTTTACATAGCCCTCTGCCTGGCTTATTTGCTGCCCTGGATGAACTAGAATTAAGGCTGTTCAGTTCCCAGGGCAGAATCCAGATCTTCCACTCTGCCCTGGGCTTGGCTGGGACAGTGCAGGGAGTTAGAACCCAGGTACTGCCAGGGTTGCGCAGCAGCATATGCTTGTAATCCCAGCACCTCAGGAGGCTGAGACAGGAGATTCACAAGTTCAAAGCCAGCCTCAGCAATGAAAGGCGCTAAGCAACTCAGTGAGACCCTGTCTCTAAATAAAATGCAAAATAGGGCTGGGGATGTGGCTCAGTGGTTGAGTGCCCCTGAGTTCAATCCTCTGTACCCCCTACCACTCCCCGAAAAAAGAACCCAGATGTTCCAGAACCTGCTCCTCCATAGCCAGGAGTATCTGTATCTCAGCATCCCCATTTAAGCAGGGGATGGATTAGGTGCCTGATAGAGACCTGAGAGATGCAGGGCAGCCTCCATAGGCCTTCCAGGGTTCTGTGACTCCACCTCACCTGCAATTTGGCTATTTCTGACTTTTCCCTGCATTTTCTGTTAGTTTCCACAAGCTTTCTAGATTAATTTTTAAAAAAATGTTTTGGGGCTGGGGTTGTGGCTCAGCGGTAGAGCGCTTGCCTAGCGCATGCGCAGGCCCGGGTTCAATCCTCAGCACCACGTAAAAATACAGGCATTGTGTACAACTAAAACAAATAAATAAATATTAAAAAAAAATGTTTTGCACCTTTTTTTTCCCCCTTTCCCTGTTTATAAAAGTACAACAAGCTTCCCAGTGGCTTGGGAGGATGACACAGGAGGATCACAAGTTCAAAGCCAGCCTCAGCAATCTAGCAAGGCCGTAAGCAACTCAGCAAGATGCTGTCTCTAAATAAAATACAAAAAGGGCTGGGGATGTGGCTCAATGGTTAAGCACTCCTGGATTCAAACCTTGGTACCAAAAAAAAAAAAAAAAAAAAAAAAAAAAGGTAAAAGCTTATCACAAAAAAGATTTTGGAAAGTTCAAAAGCATAACAAGGAAACAGTGGCCAGGCCCACAGTGGTAACCATGACCAACATGAGGAGGGACGCACTCCTTTCTTCCACATACGACATGGAGGCCCAACTTTCTGTCCTGGATGATGACTGCTCTGGCTGGGGACTCCCACCCTCCTACATCACTGTCCAGTGGCTATTTCTGTGAATTGTGAACTCCCTCCTCCTGATTTGGGTGGACACAGAGGAATCCTGCAGCTGCCCTGGTGGGGCAGCCCCACGGGGACCCAGCAGGCTTCTTGTTTAGGACTCTCTGGCCCGGGTTGCTCATGGGATGAAGCCCCATCCAAGACAAACTTTATGAAGGAGAACGGGCAAGACCTCACATCCCAGACTGACTCTGAGCCAAATCAGATCACTGGCAACTTTCTCTGAGCCCCAGTGGGGAATTTGAGCGGAACAGTCATTACAGTAAATTGTGCTGCCTCAGAAGACCTCGTGACCGCCCCCTCGGCACCCCTTGGGTCTTGTTCCCCTAAGTTCTCTCCATCGGGCCAGGAGCCAGGATGACCCTTAGGCAGTACCTGCCACGCAATGACAGAGACTTCTGTCCTCCACCTGCATGACACTGACTGGGACCAGAGAGATTCAGCCTGGCCTCAGTCACCTGGATGTGAGACAGTCAGGGGCTGGGGGTGGAGAAGCAGAACCACGGGAATATCTACCCCAGGGTTCTGAGCGCTTCCTGCCTCAAGGAAGACTCAGAGCAACTCTGGGTCCCTCCCAGGGCTCCAGGTGCCTGCAGAGTCCGGTCTTCCTGTGGCAGGTAAGAGAGGCAAAGATATGCCTTTTGCTGTTTCATCACAGAGCCCTGATTGGCAGAGAGTGACCTGCCAATTTTGCGAGCAGCAGACAGAAGACTGGCACCCCAGGCATGCCAGGCTCCACTCCAGCCCTGAGGAGAGTGATGGAGGATGCTGGGTGGGCCCTGGGCCCTGCCCATGCCCTTGCCTTTTCTTCCTGAAGAAGCCCAGAAGCTTTAGGAGACTGGGAGGAACTGCCCTGTCCTGCACTGAGGCAGTGGGCGGCTGATGCCCCTCGTTGGTTGGCAGCAAGCTGGCACTCTGGGAAGTGGCTTTGGTTCTTGACCCTAGCAGTCCTGAGGTTCGAGGGCAGCTCTGCATAATGCTTCTCCCAAACTCAACCCACATTGCCTTAGAGGACATTCCTTCTCTTGCCTTCAGAAGGTCAAGTCAGGATGTCCCAGAGAAGAGAAGGGTGGCTTTCCCAGTCCCCTCGCCCTCACTGCCATCAGCTTCATTGTGCTTGACATCCCTGCCCATCCCCAACTTCCAGGGACGAGGACACACCAGCTCCCACCCGCTGTGGGCGCTTGCCCCAGACACTGGCGAACGTTCCATGGGGTCTCTCTCCTCCTGGCTGAGACTCTTGCCCACCCCCTTCCCCCAGCCCTCACCACTGAGTCCATGTACCACATTCCCCTGCCCCCTCACCCACTCTCCCCATAGGAGTAACTGCCGTGGCACAGACAATGAGGCTGTATTGATTAGTACAATTCCTGGGCACCTCCGGCCCGTCTCTCCCCGGGAGCTAGGACAATGCAGCTTTGATACTCGGAGCAGATTCTCAGCAGGTCCTTGGGCTGGGGGAGCCCTCACACCCCCACTTGCCTCCCCCTTGTCCCCACCGCACAGCTAAGTCTTCTTGCACTCCTTTGCACAGTTGCAACTTTCTGGGTCACTTTTGCTGGTGTCTGTCTCACTCACTGGCTGTGCCGGCCCCTCCCTGGCATAGACCACTCAGCCCCTCTTCCCACCACCAGCCCAGCCTCCAAGCCTGCCTGGCACCAGGGCGGGGACTCGACCTTCTGGAAGGTGATGACTGACCTGTTCTGGGGAAGAGGGGGCCGCAGGTCCATGTGCCGCAGCCATCCCAGGGCGAGCGCTTGGAGTGCGCGTGTCTCCGCCGCTCATTCACACCTCTGCCAGCTCCAGCGCGACACTGACGCATCCCCTGCCTCTCCTACTGCCGGGCTGGGCAGCGTCAATTACTTTCACCTCATCTCCTCCCGAAGCTCTGCCTACCCCTTCCCCGGCCCTCCCCCTCCGGCCAGTCCCCATGCCGCCCGGCGCGGGTGCTCCGGAGCTAGAGAATGAGGCGTGGGGTTTGTTGTGTTTTTCCCTTGTTCCAGGCAAGTTACTAGAACAAAACACACACACACACACACACACACACACACTCACTCACTCATAACCACAGAGTGGGGCGAGGCAGGCGCAGGAGAGGGTGAGAGGATGGCTTATTCTCTTCTCAGAGCTGGCCTTAGGGCCCAGAGGTTCAGTGAGCCCACAGGCCTGGCACTGGTGGGCTCCTGGCAGGGGAGGTGGGTGCTGATGAGTGACAGGGCAGGAAGATGCAGGGCATGGTCCACAGGACACTACCAGAGCACCTCAGACTCTTTAGAGTGGGACAGACTGGGAGATATTGGGTCCTATAGCTGTACTTGTCCCCCAGGAGTTGGGGAACCCCCTCAACCAGCCTAGGCGACAAGGTGTCCTCATAGGAAAATGTGACCAACCATGCAAAAAAGCTCTGACCTAGTGACCTATGCCATCACCTGTCCAAAGAAAGATGGCATTAGTCAAGACAGTGGATACCAGAGAGTGACCAGAGAGTGATCCTGGCACTGACTCCATGAGTATGGTGGGATGTCACTCAGGTCCATCCAATTCTTCTCTAAGGCCACACTCACTGGTCAGTCCCTAGCTGGTGCCCAGACACAAGCCAGAGGCTAGGAAGGTGTACATCAGTGTGCTGGGAAAGTACAAGTCCCTCTGGAAATTGATGATGCCGGAAAGCCTGACACAGCAGGATCTTTGCAATATCTATCAAATGGAGGCACGCATGAATCCCGGTATGAGGACAGCTTTCCTGTGAGTGGTAAGTAAGACCCCATGGGGAACACGGGAAATATTGTCTAGGGAGAAATGACATTTTGAAAAATGGCACAGGCTTTGTACTCAAGCCCCAACTCTGCCAGTCTCTCACTGTATGTAACCATAGGCAAATTACTTTACATGTCTAGTATCAGTTTCTGCATCTCTACAATGGGGATAATGTCCACCAATCATTGAATCTTGTGAGCACTGTAATAATAGTAATAGATAATATATTAAGGGCTTACTATGAGCCAGGATCTGCCCTAAACACGTCACATATACTAATACACTTAGTCCTCCCAACAGTCCCAGGTGGGAGGCACGTTATTCTCTCTATTGGGGGGAAGAAGGTGGGGAAGGCTCTAGCAAGTCTAAGCATGGCCTCAGACCTCACCGACCGAGCTGCTCACTAGGCCAGCCTTATGCAGTCAGACCCCCAGACATACTCCCCTGACTTCCTGCAGGCGTAGACTGAGGGCCAAGGCCTGGCTGGGCCACTGGCTTCAGGAAGACCCAGTCACCCATGATGCCCAAATGCTCACTTCCACCCAGGGTGGGCTCTGGGCTCTGGCTGCCTTGGCCTGGGCTGGGTGCCCAGAACAGGCAGGCCTGGCTGGATGGCTTTCCCTGGCTCTGGCCACGGGGACAGGAGGCGGCGGCCCAGCTGGGCCCTGGCCGTAATGAGGCCTCATTAGTGGGATCCAGCTGCTCCAGCCCCACTTAGGGAGGCTGACTCCCCCAGCCCCTGCCTCTGACTTTTCTTAATAAGAGTGGGCATGCCTCCAGAGGGGCAAGGAGTCTAGGGGCTTTATTGTCCCCTGTGACTCTGGAGGGAAAGGCCCGCTGAGCTAGGACTGAGGAGTGCTAGGAATGGGGGGAGGGCTGGGGAAGTGAGGCTGCGGGGCTGAGTAGATGGGCCAGAAGGACGGCGGGAGGGGAGGGAGGGCAAGGTCCTGGCGCCAGAGAAGAAGCCTGAGGAAGGCAGGGCCTGTTCCTCTGAATCTAGATATTCCACTGCACTGGGAAGGTGGTATCTGCTCATCTAGGCTCAGCAGAAGACCACTGCTCAGTCTGTCCTAGTCAGGACAGCACCTCCTTATATAGACCTCATAAGGAGATATGAGAGTGCCCACTACGTGCCAGCCCCTGAGCAAGGACAGCACCTAATGCATGCTAGGACCTGCATGAGCAGAGCACCCACTGTGTGCCAAGTCCATTGATGGAAGAATACACATCATGTGGCATGTATGTGCTAGGCGAGTGCCCACGTGTGCCAGGTCTCATGCAGAGAGCTCTCACTGTGTGTCTGCTCCATGCCAAGTGAATACCTGTGCTCGGTCCTACGTTAGATGAGCACCCTGTGTATGTCAATTTCCATGCCGGGAGAGGACCCAACATATGCCCATCCTGAGCTGGGGGAGCACCTGCTATGTACCTGGCACTGTGCTAGATGAGTGCCCACTGGGTGGCAGGCTCTATACTGAGGAAGTGCCCAAGGTGCGCCAAGTCTGTACTAGTTGAACATGTGCCACATGCCAGGGCTTGTGCTAAGTGAGTGCCCAGGAGTAACAGGCCCTCTACAAAGAGAGTGCCCAATGTGTGCCAAGCTCTGTGCTCAGTGACTTCACAATGTGTGCCAAGCCTATACTCGCTGAGCACTTGCTGCATGCCAAGACTGGACTCGGTGAGCACCCACTGTGTGCCAGGCCTGGTGATGGATGCTGCAGATAAGAGGTATGGAAATCCTCATGTGAAAGCACAAGAGAACAGGGCAGGGTGTGGCAGGCCCAAATGGCCTGTGGAGCCTTCTGGGATTTGTATACTCTGGCACCCAGAGCCCCAGCGCCAGAATGACTATGCTCTTATTCATCATGAGGCTGCTAAGAGGCAAAGGTAAGCAATGTCTTCAAAGACATGGGCAGAAGCCAGTGAGGCTCACCACAGGACTGAGATGGCCAGCTTGGCCTCAGAGAGTGGGGTTAAAACTGAACCAGTGGGGGCTCCCTCGTCTCCTGCCCTGGGCTCCCCTCCTCCAGCTCCTGTCCTTTGAGACCCAGGCAGCCCTGCTGCCCTACACGTGTAAGAGGCCCTAGGTCTCCATGGAAGGTCCACTCCACCCATCCCCGGTGCCCCCGAGCATCCCAGCTGCTCCCAGGCTTGGAGGCACCCTGGCCAGCTGGGTTCTTGCATGGCCCTGTCCTAGGAGCTGCTGAGGCGTGAGGGAGGCAGCTGAGCTGGCCTGGCAGAGACCATCTGCACTGGGAGTGGGGGGAGGGACACGTGCAGCAAGCATGTGGGCCTGGGCACGTGCTGGGAAGTGACTTGCTCCTCCATGGGGCACCTGCTCCAGAGCCCTGCAGAAGCTCCAAGGATGACACAGGGTGTCTGTTCACACTGAGGGGACCTTAGTGGCTCAGGTCCTTATATCCAAACCTGGGGTAAAAGGCAATGGAAGCGAGGGTCCCCATGATAGGGGCTAGCTGCCTACTCCCTACATACCAGGGCACAAACAGGGTACTAGAAACCACAGAGAACTGGGAAGGTCCAAGTGCCATCAGTTTACATGCACACCCATCATTATGCTCTCTTCTGACCTACCACAGCATCTAAAGAGGGAGCGTGTCAGAATGGAACTTCCTCGGCCACTTGTCCTTAGAAAGACATAAACACCTAGTAAGTGCTGACTTAGCTCTTACATCAGTTAGCAGAGATGGGGCTTGGCAGGGGCTGGCTGCCCAGTGGACCTCAGAGGCTGTATCCTAGTGACAAGCACTGAATGGAGTGCTTCAGTTCTAAACTGGGACCCAAGAATAGCGTAGTCCAAGGTCATCAGCAGAACTGAAAAAGAGGCAGGAATAGAATCTCCAAGCAACCACTGGGGGTGCCCATGGGACAGATGCTATGAACCTCAAACACAGCAATGGGCAGAAGCCAAAGGGCAGAGGGCACAAAGAAAAGCAAGCCTCGTCTATCTTTAGGCACATCCTGGTGCTGGGAACAGTAGTCCCAAGGCAGCATTCTCTTCCACAGACAGCCTGGCCAGTCTGGCCAGAGAACACAGTCCGGGAAGCCCAGCTGAGGCAGGGATTATGGGACCTCGTAATTCATGCTCTCCATGCTGCCCATGTGGGTCCCCATCTCTCCTGCCTGTCTACTCTAGCCCTTCCAGTGTCACTCCAGAGAAGAGCAGTCATGGAGTGCTCAGAAGGTTTCTTGGGTTGCACGAGGCTCGGAACCTCCATAGTAGGAAGGGGCATAGCCACGACCTACTTTCTGCTTGGGCCCATGGCAATTCCAAGCCTTCTTGGGGAAACCAGGGACCTTGTTTGCGTTCTAACACGGCATCCACTCCTAGCAAATGTTCAGGTCTCAAGCCCTCCTTCTGTGCTCATTTCTGAGCATCCAGGTTTCAGGTGGCTCAGGAACACCTGCAGCCGCTCCAATCAGGAGTGGCTGCTCAGAGCACTGTTGAGGGGCTGGGTGAGGGGGTACATCCTGGAAGTTCAGGACAGGGCTGGATAAAGATCCCAAGCCTGGAGCAAATGGCCCCGTGCTCTTTCTCAAATCATTCCCTGGACTAGGTAAGTACTTGAATCTCAGAAACCTTTGGTGAGAGGCAGGGTTAGTCTGGGGAAGGCTCAGCAGAGACCTCAGACCAATCAGTTTTTACATGAGTGAAAGAAGGCACCAGTGGGGAGAGAATTTCATGAGGGAAAGACTGTCCTCAATCACAGGCTTCCTCACCTGACAGCTGCCCAGTCTTGTCCCTGAGGCAAGATCCCAAGAGAAAAATACAACCGTCGCCCTCTGGATAGGAACTGGCATCTTTTTCCTGGTTCCTCTTCTGGTGCCAACCTGCTCCATCCATCAGTAAGTCTTGCTCCCTCTAAAACCTCACCCAAGCCCTGTTTCTCAAAGGACTCATCACCACCTCTCATGTGCTCTGAGACAGAGGGCAAAGGAAGGGCCATGGCTTGAGGAAGAAGAACCGGGAGATTTTCTTGGAGGCCTCAGGAGAGGAATCAAGGGAAATGTTCTTTTTTAGCATTTTAGAGTGAGAAGGAACCAGAGAAGTAAAGAAAAAAAATGGACAGGTGAGGACCCCTTGATCAGCACATACTGAACATGCCCTGTGACACAGCACTGGGTGGGCGTGTAGGTGGCCTCTTGTCCTCCCAGCAGGCTGAGAGCACCTCTTGTGACTAGGCAGGGGATGTACCTCCTCTGCAGGGTCTGGGTCTGGGGTGGAACCTGTCCTGCTGTGGGCCTGGAGCCTGGTTCTGTCTAACCTGCTGGGTGAGGGGCTGCCTGGCTGGGCCCGGGGCAGCTTGTGTATTCGGGAACCTGCATGCAGCCCCATGGAGGCTCCTAGGCCCTCTGGTCATGGAAAACAGATGGTGGGAGGTTATGGGGCAGTGCATATCACAGCCTTCCCGCCCCCCCCCCCCCCCAGAGTCTGGCCCTTGTACTCACCAACATCCCTTTGGCACCTTTTCCTACCATGGTGGCAGTGGTTTGAAGACCAGATCACACTCACAGATTCTGCTTCCAGCACCTTTCAGACCACAGACCTCAAGAGCTGTGGAGAGAGTAGAGAGGGAGGTGAGGCCCTGACCTGGACAGGCCACACATGGACTTTGGAACTCTCCAGAACAGGTAGCACAGAGCCCCACACCATCAGCTGAGGCGCTATGTGGCTCCCACCCTGGCCCACCCCTCTGCCAGGTCATTCCACATCCTGCTCTCTTCTGGATGACTCTCAGGTCCAGCCCCTTCCCAGCTCTTCCCCCAACTCTTCCCCTGGATCTCTTATTCTCCAGGCTTCCTGTCCCAATGGGCAAAGGTCTATTTTTGACTCTCCAGATGCCCAATCCTATAAAAGATAAAAAACGAACACATAACTGGGATGGGGTCCAAGTCCTTCATCATCTGTGTGAATGGCCACAACCTTTCCCAGGAGGGGAGTCAGCTCCGGCCAGCACTTGCTCCCCAACCTCAGCCCAGCTAGGCAGTCCTTCCCCACCCTGATGCCATTTGGCTTGGGCTCCAGGGTGACTGAGCTTGTTGCTGCATCATTCATTTACTCTGGACACGCCAGACATACCAGGTGTAGTCATGCACCTTGTTTTTGCTCTGGCTGTGCCCAATTTTACAACACCTTCCCTCAGGTGCAATTCTGCAAATCCTTTAGGTATGGGCTTAAATATCACCTCCTCTCCATAGCCCTTCTGGACACTTCCCCCACCGGCATGAACAAACTACTTCCTCCTTTCTGTTTTGTGCAGGCTTCTACTAGTGCTCTTATCATCTCATATTACACTTATTTGCTTTTAAGTCAATCAACCACAAGTAGGTGAGTCCCTGAGGTCTTGGAACTGGGCTTCCTTCAACCCACTGTGCCCAGTACCTAGCACAGTGCTAAGCTGGTAAGAAGTGTTTGTTGAGCTGAAATGAAGGGTAATGGATGGGGCTGAGACACGCGAACGTGGAATCTTGTAGGAAGTACCTACAAGGCCATGCAGGCAGGTGAGCTGGTGAGGGTGGCAGACATGTGGAAGGAGCCAATCATATGGCAATGCTTTTGCAATTTATGTTGAATGTGAGATGTGGAGAGAAAAGGAGGTAGTTATAGACACACCTCAAGAAAGGAATCAACCTTCAGAGAGACTTAAAGGACTCTCATGGGTCAGATGGGTGAGGAGACAACCTCGATAGGGCCTAGGAGGATTTGGCTCTGTCTCTAAGACCTTCCCTTCCTTCTCAAGGGGCAGACTCCACTCCAAAGGCTATTCCAGTTCACTCTATCTCACCTGTCAAGCGCCACCTCTCACTCATAGGAAGTCATCTGAAGGCTGCGGGAGAGGTAAGGAACTCTCTGCCTATGCAAATCTGGTCTGGACTTCCTTATGCCATTTACCCTGGCCACTTGGTCTCATGCAGGGCCTTCTCCTTAGGGCAGGGGCATGGAGAGATGTGACCTGTAACCATCTTCTCCGGTCATTGACCCAGGCTGGCCTCTGCCTCTCAAAGTGTCTCCTAAAGAGGTCCTGCTCGCGGTTTCCGTATTCTGGAGGCAGTTGGGAATAGAGAGGGCTGTGTCCTTCATTAGGGGATACACCCTTGTTTTCCTCAATCACTGTACCCCTGAACCCACTCCCTTGCTGTAAACCAGCTAGATATGACTTCCCTAAAGCTGTCTCCCTTCAGGCAAGGAGTAATAATGACAATGGTGATAGTAACAGCAGTGATAGCAGACGGCATTACTATAGGTCCTCATGGGTCAAGTGAGCAACCCAAGGACACTCTGTCTTGGGTTACTTCAGCCACAGTGTTCTCATCCAGGTTATCCCAGAGACTGACTTGGAGAGATTACAGGCCTAGCCTACAAGGGACTGAATAAGCTTTTCAGACCTGACATCTGGAGTTGGGGGTATTGCTCAGTGGTAGAACACTCGCCTAGCATGTGTGAGGCTCTGGGTTCTATTCCCAGTACTGCAAAAGCAAACCTGACATCTCTGGGGGACTGGCCAAACCCAAAATCTAGAACCTGGTAGGTCTGTAGGTCTGGGCTGGATTCTGGCTCTGCCACTCACTAGGTACATGATTCCAAGTGTTGCTTAATCTTGCTTTTTTATTTTTTATTTTTGTACTGAGGATTGAATCCAGGAGTGCTCTATCACTGAGTTACATCCCTAGCCATATATATATTTGTAGTTGGATACAATACATTTATTTATTTATTTATTTATTTATTTATTTATTTATTTATTTGGTACCGGGGATTGAACTCAGGGGCACCACTGGGACACATCCCCAGCCCTTTTTGTATTTTTTATTAGAGACAGGGTCTCACTGAGTTGCTAAGTGCCTTAGCCATTGCTGAGGTTGGCTTTGAACTGATGATCCTCCTGCCTCAGCCTCCCAAGTGCTGGGATTACAGGCGTGCACCACCCCGCCCGGCTAATACCTTTATTTTTATATATATATATATAATTTTTTTTTTTTTTTTTTTTGGTACCAGGGATTGAACTCAGCGGCACTAGACCACTGGGCCACATCCCCAGCCCTTTTTTGTATTTTATTAGAGACAGGGTCTCACTGAGTTGCTAAGTGCCTCGCCATTGCTGAGGCTGGCTTTGAACTCGCGATCCTCCTGCCTCAGCCTCCCAAAGTGCTGGGATTACAGGCGTGCGCCACTGAGCCCGGCTTATTTTATATATTTATTTTTATGTGGTTCTGAGGATTGAACCCAGCACCTCGCACATGCTAGGAGAACGCTGTACCACTGAGCCACAACCCCAGTCCCCCCAGCACCCCCTTTTTAAAAAAAAAAATTGGTTGTAGATGGACACAATACATTTATTTATTTTTTATGTGGTACTGAGGATTGAACCCTGTGCCTCACACATGATAGTCGAGCACTCTACCACTGAGCTACAACCCCAGCCACCCCCCCAGCCATTTTTATCTTTTATTTTGAGACAAGGTCTTGTTAAGTTGCTGAAGTTGATCTTAAACTTGTGCTCCTCCTGCCTCAGTCTCCTGAATAGCTGGGATTACAGGTATGCACTGCTCCCAGCAGACCCCCTCAATGCTGGTGTCTTTAACCTCTTTGAGCCTTAGTTTTCTTAGTCTTGGAAGTGGAGCTAATCATTCCACAAATTCTGAAGTTTTTGCCTAATTTTTGTTTCTACTACAAGGCTTCCACATTTTCTTCCCCTCCAATCTGTTAATCTCTCCAAGTCCCAAAGTTCTTGTTCCCTGTGATAATAGCCCACAGGATATGGCCTACATTGCTTAGCAGGCATTTAAGTTTGGTCACAACTAGATTCATTTATTCAACAAATACTAATTGCAGGTCTGCTCTGGGTCAGACCTTTGTTAGGCCAAGGACTCAAAGGTCTCTGCTCTCCTGCAGCTTGTACTGGGTGAAAAGCTGAGAGAGTGAAACTGATGATTCAAACTAAATAATTACAGATTGAGATAAAGGGTGTGACGGAGAAAGATCCTTTTAAGGGGCTCTATAGCAGGACTGAGAGTCAGAAAGCCTTCCCTGAGGAAGTGATATTTAAGGGCCAGAAAGAGTTAATTAGGCAAAGGGGAAATAGGAAGAGGTACAACTGGAGAAAATGAAAGTACATGGGAAGGCTCTGAGGCTGGGTGGGGCTCAGGTAGCCAGGGAGAGAGGTGAAGGTGGACAGAGAAGCAGTGGGAGGCCTTTAGGGTCTGGAGTTTGGTCTTCATTATAATACCAATGGTGGCTATTGAAGGCTTTTAAGTAGAGGATCAACATGGAGGAGGAAAGATTGCTGGAATATGCACATTGAAAGCATCACCCTAGATATGGTGTGGAGAAAAAAACTGGAAGGAGGCGAGAGTAGAAATCATTAGGAATGGATCAGGCCAGAGAGGAAAGGGCTAGAATCAGGCCAGTGATGACAGGAAAGGTGCACATATCTGAGAGAAATTTAGAGGATAACACAGTGGGACTTGGTGATGAATTAAACTTCCAGGGGTAGTGAGAGACAAAGAGGGGTCTCTGGTTTCTGCTAGTGCAATGAGAGGAAGCTGGTGCCAGTCCCAGGCACAAGGATGCTGGTGGTGCTGCAGGTCTGGAGGGGAAAGCTGGATTGGACAAGCTGGCTTTGAGCCACTTGTGAGTCACCCAAGGCAGATACTGAGAGGGCAGTCACAAGCCCCTCAGTGATGGTGTCTTTCCTCTCTTCCAAAAAGGAATGGAGCATTGACCAATTTGAAGGATCCCTCTAGACCAAATCCTGGAGTCCTTGCTGGGAATGAAAGGTCTTCCTTGGCTTCAAGGACCTCCAGTTTAGTAAAGGAAGATACAGGAGGAGGTATAATCTCCATTCACTGGGATGGAGGTAGTGGAGGGGCAGTGGGAGGTGGGGAGTCTTAGTTCAGCCTGGGAGTCCAGGCCAGCTACCTGTGGCCATGTTCCCCATGAGGCATTCCCAGAAGGCTCCTGTCTCCATGCCCTTGCTCAGGCAATGACAGTGTCTCTGTCTCTCTGATACTGGGGATTTAATTTAGGGGTGCTCTACCACTGAGCTACACCCCTGACCCTTTTAATTTTTTATTTAGAGACAGGGTCTTATAAATTGCTTAGGACCTCACTAAGTTGCTAAGGCTGGCTTTAAATTTGCAATCCTCCTGCCTCAGCCTCCTTGGATTACAGGCGTCTGCCACCACAATTGGTATCCCCAGGCCTCCTTTTAATTTTCTTTCTTTCTTTTTTTTTTAAATTTTGAGACAGTGTCTCCCTAAGTTGCTGAGGCAGGCCGATATTTTCGATCCTCCTACTTCAGCCTTCTGAGTAGCTGGGATTGCAGGTGTGCATCCCCATGCCTAGCTGTCTTCTTTGCTCACTCTTGTCACCATTTCACCTGTATATATCCTGCCCATCTTCAAAACCGGATCCAATGCCATTGTCTTCATGAAGCCTTCCTCCGTCCTCCCAGCTACTGTCAACCTTTCTACCGCACCCCAAAAGCACTCCATGTGCTCTGATTAGTACGCTGGTCACACATAGCGTTGCAGCATGCTTCCCTGAGTCCAAGTCTGGCTACCCCACTAATTGGAGAGCTCTTCCAGGGCAGAGGTGTGATTCTTCTGTATCCTCAGAGCGGGTACAGCTGCAGTCCCCGCGTAGACAAGTAAGGGGGCGTTTTTTTTTTTTTTTTTTTTTTTTTTTTCTCTGCGGTCCTTGGAAACACTTGGGCATGCTCAGTGTTCCCCATTAGTTCCTAGAACCAGTCCCCTCACCCACTACTCTTCAACCTTCTGTTGCCTCAATTGGGGGGTCTTTAACCTCTCAAGTTCTCTCTTCTCCCACTCCTTCCTCTACAGCCTTTATTTCCAAAGCGGTAGCAGTCTCCTAAGCTTGCTTCAGCTAAGAAAGAGACCCGGCTTTGTAAGGGAGCTGTCAGAGAACGAGACGCGGCTCCTTTAAGAGTGATCAGCGAGGGGGCGTGGCCTGAAGAAAGCAGGCCCGAAATGGGCGTGCGGCTCCTTTAAGTAGCGGCTGCCAACTACGCCAAGGCCGAGGGCCCGCGGGCAGGGGCGCGGTCACTTTGGGAGCTGCGGCCCCGCCCCGGTCGCCCCAGTTCCGTTTTAATCGGGGTGCAAGGTGTGGGGGGGGCGGGCGTTACATCAGCCACCACGTGTGGGCCTCTCAGCTGGCGCGGAGGAGGCGGCCCCGCCCCCGGCCCCTGCCGTGGAAAAGTACCGGGGTGCCGAGGTCCCCGCCCCCTGCCCCGCCCCCGGGCCGGCTCCGGCCCCTCCCAGCCCTACGGGCAAGCCCCTCCCGTCCGGTCCCGGCCCAGCCGCCAGCTCCCGCCAGGCAGTGGCCGCCCGGTGCGGGGCGCCAGCTGGGGGTGGGCGTCCGGGATTGCTAGGCCCGTGACCTCACCTGTGGCCGCCCGGGCTCGCCCTAGGCGCGCTCGGAATGAGGGCTAGGGTGGGGAGGGCGCAGATTTTTTTCCAAGATAGATGCCCCAAAAGAACTCCCAGCCCGCAGCCCCTTCCCGAAGCCGCAGCCACAAAAAGAGCCCAGGGACAAAAAGAGCCCGCGGGCGCTGGGACTGTCCCTCACAGCTTTCCAAGCCGCGGACGCGCGGGAACCCGCACCCGGCTGGCTAGTGGGCTGGCAGATAGGGAGGCCGGCCGGCTGGAGCGGCCAGATAAGCAGCCAGGCCGGCCGGCGGCTAAAAGAGATAGAGCGAGAGCCCGAATGCGGGGCGCGGATCTTGCCAGTGGGTTGCCGGCCCCCAGCGCAGACCCACTGGCGCCCCGGGCGGACCGTGACACGCTCTGGTTCCGGCGCTACCCGCACAGCCCGGAGCCAGCCGCCCCCGACCAAGCCGGCGTCGGCACGCAGCGCCCCCCTTCCGAGAGTGCCCCCCCCTTTCCCGCCTGCTTCAGCTCCTAGGTGACAGCGGTGACACCCAGACGCGTGCACCTACCCCGACCTTTGCGGCGAGACAGACATCCTGGTGCGTGCACCCACACTCTTACCCACAGATGCCCGCATGCATGCGCGATCACACACACCACACACACCACACGCACACGCTGGTCCCGGGGCTCAGTCCCGCAGAGCCACCAACCGCACAGACCACCGGCAGGACCGATCGAGGTGCGGGCCGCAGCACCCCTTCCCTCAGCCCCCTTACCATGCTGCAGCCCCCGGCCCAGGCGTGCTGGGTCCGCACCGCGGTGCGCCCAGGTGGCTTTCTTAAAGGGAAAGTTGCATCAGCCTCCCGAGGCTCTGTGCCGCCGCGAGTCCGCCCGCCCCGCCGCGCGGTTCGCTGCCCTTCCAGAGCTTGTTGTGTTTTGGTTTCGGGGAGGCGGGGGCTAAGAGTTTGGTGAAAGTTTGGAGAGTGAAGAAGGCTTGGGAGACCTAGCCAAGTCCCTCCCCTCCCTGAACAGCTCCCCTGGCCGTTCTCCCCCCTCCCCCGTCCCATCCCCTCCCGCTTGCCGACTTCTCAGGCTCCTCCTCCCAGGGAATAAAATTACAAGTCACTCCAGCTTTCAGATGATTGATCCTCAAGAACCCCTGGGAGTGGGTCTCCGCAATGGAGACCCCTTCTCCGCCCCTACCTCACTGGCCTCCAGCTGGGGCCCTTGGAGAAAGCAGATGTTGTCCCCTTCGGGTTAGGCTGGAATGAAGCCAAAAGGCCTGGGGCACTTTTGGGGACTGGGGCTGCAGTTAGCCCGCCAGGCCCCTCTGGCCTTCTGCGCCTGCGTTCCCCCTAGAGAGAAGTCTGAGCAAACTCCGTTCCCTTAGGAGCAACGCCGCTAGAGACTATGGGCACAGCTGGGTAAGGCCTGGGTCCTACTTAGAATTAGAGGGCTGTTTCTCCAGAAACTTTCTTTGGACACTGGTTTGGCGGTGGTGCTACAGGGGCTACACATCAACCTGTGCTTCCGCCTCCCTCCGTGGAGAAGTAAACCTGGGATCCAGTCCCTGTTAAAGGAGGCTCCACCAAAAGGTGCTTTGCTGAGCCTCAGTTTCCTTCCCTACTCAAAAGGGTGAGCTAAGGAAATGCATACATGTGTAATGAAGTGCATGGCTCTAAGCAGGGCAGTGGTGCTCAGGCGTTTGGACTGGGGCCCCTATATTTGCTTACCTTGACAGAGCCACCACCTATCAGGGAAAGGGGGCAGTTAGTTACTAGTGTCAGAGGAACTGTTGTTGCCCTAGTCTGAGAGGAGCATCTATTCAGGGAAGACCCTAGTATGGAGAGAAAGACTCCAGTCTGCACGGAGTCCGCACCATTGTCTGGTCAGGAAACTGATTTTATTTTTTCCTCTGGAGACAATCAGCCTTCAAAAACCTAATGCATAAGGCTGGGGATGTGGCTCAGTGGTTAAATGCCCCCAGATTCAATCCCCAGTACAAAAAATAAAACTAAAAAATCTGATGCACGGGCTGGGGTTGTGGCTCAAGCGGTAGAGCGCTTGCCTAGCACGTACGCAGCCTGGGTTTGATCCTCAGCATCCACGTAAAAATAAATGCATTGTGTACAACTAAAGCAAATAAAAAAAAATCTGATGCACACATGTCAAACTCACATAAGATCAATTGATGAGTAAGATTCCAATTTATTAAATTATAACCAGAGTTGCTGAGCAAGATAACGGGTGTCTAGCCCAGAAGCTTCCTTCAGCTTCTCAGGCATCCACAGTTCCCCCTCCCCCTCCCAGGGCTAGGACCACATAAAAATTGTTCTGTACCCTATAAGACTTACAACCTATTCACATTGGAGACCTGATCAAATCTGGGAAGACACTTATGTTCCTTTTACTGTGTCCCCAAACCTATCAGATCTACTAGGTTTGGGGTTTATATTTTCCTATGAGCCAATTACAGGTGTTTTGTGTGTTCATGCATGCTTGTATGTGCACACACACCTTTCCCTGAGCAGTCTTTGAGTCTGTGGCCCCTGCCTCTGTGTGCTTGTCATTCTGGAAGAGTGACTGCGAGCACTGCAACAGGTGTGTGTAGTTATGTGTGTCCAACTCCTAGGACTGGGCAGATCAGATCCAAGCCCTCCTCATCTCCTCTGCCAAGACATAACTCCGCCCACAAATTGTTTCTGATCTCTCCTCCTTGCCTCCTGCCTTCTCCCTAGATTGTCAAAAAGGGCTCCCTCCCAGGAAAAACAGAGTAAGGAATTAGGAAAGGTGTGAGTGGGACAGAAAAGGCCTCCCTCCTCTTCCTTCCCCCTCAAAGCAGTAAACTAGGATGGGGTGAGTCTAGAAGAAGGCACCAAAGAGGTTCTGAGAACCCTCAGCAAAGGTTCTGAAATTTTTCATGGCCCAGGCAAGTGGGGCTTCCCACACCCCTTAAGGAATCTATATGAAGGGAGGCAAGTGCAGGATGCTTCAAGCCAGACCCCCAGGATGCCTTCAGGCCTCGGGCTAGGGCCCACGAAGGTTGGCAAAAGAGAAGGAAAAATGTGCTCAGTGGTTCTAACCCCAAGAATTTGGGATTCACTTAGGGACAGGGAGGTAGCCTAGCACTTTAGTCTGTGGGGTGGGAGAAAGAGAAGATTGTCACTGGGGTATTTGGGGAAGTTGGAGACATTGACCATGAGGGTTTTGCTAGACTAACAGTGATACAACATGAAGCGTCTCTACATATACAGATTAATGGGTGTGCATTTTACCTGCCTTGATACATGAAGAGCTTCAGGCAACCATATATTGAGTGAGTCCTGAGGAGAGGCTTATGAGAAAGATTCTGATTTGGAAAGCCATCTCCACGAGACAGGAACTAGAGTGGCTGTTTTTTTCCAATCAGCATAAGGTCTCAGGGGAGGCAGGTCTGGGCCAGGATGGCCTTTGTGCCTGGCTGTGAACTCCTCATCCTGGGCAGCTGGCCCACAGGGAAGGAAGAGCATGGTCACCAGGACCACTGTGGGAAAAGAGGGGGATTAGACCAGAGGAAAACAGAACTGATGGGGTCAGACATCCCAGCCTGCCTACTGCCTGCAGGGGCAGGGCAGCAAGAGGGCAGGCTGCCGGCTGGTCCCCACCCACGGCAGCGGGCTGAGGCGTGTCTCAGGAGCCTCCAGTTACAGTGTTATTTCCTGGGAGGGCTGTGCCAGTACTGGATCCCCCAGTGCTGGCTGGGTTCCTCATTTGTCATCACCCAGCAGGATCAAGACCTTTGTGTTAGGATGTTCAGAGTCAGCTTAGGTAGGTGTCTGGTGGGAACAGGGACAATGCCAGACCTGAGCCATTTCTGAGGCATCATAAAAGTGGCATGGGCTGGGGTTGTGGCTAGTGGTAGAGCGCTTGCCTAGCACGTGCGCGGCCCGGGTTCGATCCTCAGCACCACGTAAAAATAAAGGCATTGTGTACAACTAGAACAAATAAATAAATATTAAAAAAAAAAAAAAAAAAAAGAGTGGCAGCACCAGGCACCTTGGTGGAGGGGTGCTCAGTACCCTGTTGAGAAGTGGAGGGCCTGTGGACTTTGCTTTGAATTGGAGCTTGGCCTGACCAGTAATCTCCACCTCCTTGGGGTCCCAACCACAGCTGGTGGGAAGTACTATTAGGAACTGCTCTCAGATTTCTTCCTCTCTTGAACTTGGAGTCCAGTGTTCTGTGCCTCACATCTTCCCTGCCCTGACCCATGCAAGGCAGTGACTTAGATCAGCTCCAAGAGTTGTCTCTGGAGTCCAAGTGTCTCTCAGGCCATTCTGCCTCCCACTACTGGCAGCATAAACTAATCCAGGTTGGATCACCTGGCTCCAGGTAAAATCAGGTGTACAGATAAGAAGCGCTGACTTTGGTACTGACAGAGGACAGGCCCAATCTCTAGAGCCATGAATGCTCAGATTACTAAATATTTTAGGCTCTCAAGATCCAGAATTTCCAGTGCCAAGGATACCAGAGTTCCCAGCCTTATAGAGGACCCAAAACCCAGAGTTTCCAAAACCCATAGTCCCCAGTGCCCAACGCCCAGGGGTCTAATGCACAAGGTCCCCAACATCTCTACCACCCAGTGCTCCTAACATCCAACTTTCAGAGCATCAGTGTCCCAATTCACTGGAAAAGAGAGGAGGGGGAGGGGGGCCCCTGCATGATCAAGGTTCCTTCAGTGACTGGTATGATCTGGGAAGTGGCTGTGACTGAAGCCAGCTGAGGTGTTGCTGCAGAAACAGCATGGCTTCCTGATGCTCCCAACCTGGGTCTGAAGAGGTCAAGAGTTTGCAGGAAGGATGGCTTGTCCTCCCGCCCGGCCTGGTCACAGGGATCAATGTAATTCAGTGTCCACTTGTCAAATACTTGTGCACATCTACCATGTGCTGGGAATTCTCCAGGAATACAGCCACAGGAGAAAAGGGACTCCTGCTCTCACACATGGTTGGTTAATGGTGTGTCTGTGTTGGAGTGTTAGTGTGGCTTGGCACGTGGCTGCCTGTGGCCCACTTGTGGCCAAGGGCACAGCTGTTGGTATGTGGCAGTGTGGTGTCAAGCCATGAGCCTAGAGTCAGCAGGTTGATACATGTGACTGTCAGAGCCAGTCTGGCTGTCCAGTGGTCTGGCCATCCTAACAATCCCTCCCTCTTCGCTGCTATTCCAAGAGATGGGATATAAGGCCCTCCTTTGCCTCAGACACTCAGGTATTGAGTATCTGGTCTCCCTGTGGGAAGGACAGGGCTGGTTCTAGTCCTGAGGCTGACCCCAGAGCCACCCTGCACTGTAGTGATTTCTCCGATCATCCCTGCCCCCTCTAGACCCAGAGCCTTTTTGGTTTGGGAAGACAGGAAGAGGGGCGGCTATTAGTGGAGCAGCTAACACCAAAAATAGCCATTTGCTCTGGGGGAGGATCCCGTGACACCACCCCCTCCTCCCAGTCCCGCCACTGACCTGGAGCCTGGGTAGGGCTCCTTTCTGACTCCACTGTTCCAACTTCTGTCTGAGTAACTTTCTTGGACTTGAAAAGGGGGACCAGAAAAATGATGTCACTACAAATGGTGACATCATAAGGAGTTATGATATCCCAAGGACCGACACCAGGGTGGGGAAGCGGCCTGCTGTCTAGGTGGGTGGTGCAGCTGGGATGGTATGGCTGGATAAACCCCTGGGTGGGTCCTGCTTTATCTGTTCCCCACAGACTTCTGATAAGCCTCTTACCATGGGCTGGTCCAGGGACAGGTGGGGAGCAGGCTGGAAGTGGGGAAAGGGCCAGCTGGGCTGGCTGAGCTCCAGGGAAGACAGCAGGATTAGGAAGTGCTGGCAGAACCCCAGGTAGTGGAGGCAGGGGCCACTGTGAGAACATGTGGGTTGCCATTCTTTTGGGGCATAGACTCTTTACCGAAGCTACCTGCTTTCCCTGGCTTTTCTGTTGAACACCTGTGAGACTGGGTCCCTGGTATTGTGTGAGCATTAAAGGATTTAACATGTGTGAAATTGCCACAGGAGGGGGCTTGGTGTATGAGAAGTACTCATCCTTCCCCAAGCAGATCTTCCCAGGCCATGCCCACCATGCCCAGTGGCAGCACACTGGGGTGGCCTGGGGCCTAGCTGGCATTTCCATAGGCGGCACAGCCCCACAGACATCCCCCACTCCTACCCAGTCTGTACTCACCCCCAAACTCCCCAGGAATCCTAACCTTTCTAGAGTATTTTCTTCCAGCAACCCCACAGACACCTTAGAGCCTTGGTGCCCTCTGGTGACAAAAGCCAACATGGCAGTTACAGCTGGATCCCCCAGGGCATACTAGGTCACACAGAGGTGCTGTCACTGGTCTGGTTATTTTCTGTCATCCTTACAAAAAGTTTACAAGGTAGGAATTATCTCCATTTTCTAGAACTAAGGCTAGGCAGGTGAAATAATCACCAACTAATTAATAGTTGGATTTGAACCCAGGTTGCCATGTCTCCAAAATTGATGCCCTTGCCCTTCGCTCAGTATGCAGTCTGCTTAGGGGTGTGTTTAAACATGGCGTTTGACTCAGGAGGGGCTTTACACGTGGGTCATCCTGATAGTTTGAGTGTCACTAGGAATGAGTATAGAGTTATTGAGATTCTCCAGCTGTTACTACAAAATAGAATCGGTTTAGGACACAATAAGATTGGGTATTGGAGCTGGGGAGCAGCGGCGCACGCCTGTAATCCCAACACTTGGGAGGCTGAGACAGGAGGATCGAGAGTTCAAAGCCAGCCTCAGCAATGGCTAAGGCACTTAGCAACTCAGTGAGACCCTGTATCTAATAAAATTACAAAATAAGGTCTGAGGATGTGGCCCAGTGGTGGAGTGCCCCTGAGTTCAATCCCCGGTACCAAAAAAAAAAAAAAAAAAAAGAAAAGATTGGGTATTGGCAGTTGAGTTTTTGTGTGTGTGGCTTTGAGCTGGCTGTATGATTGGTGAATGTGACCACACTTGGGCTCATTACTAAGTGTGTGAGGTTAGCCATGGCAGTGTGTGTCTGGTCTGACTGTGTGTGTGACAGTATGGCTGAGCTGTAGAGGTTCTGCAGCTGGTGGGACTGGTTCGGGGGGCGGGTGATGGAGGGCCCCGAGTTCCCAGCACCACTTGTCTTTTTAGTCCCAGGACTGCGTTGCTCGTCATGACACACATGATGGATGGCTTCACATGCCTGACACACTCCCATGGGCCTATCCAAGTTCTCATTCCCCCCTCCTCCCATTTATTTTTTGAGGAAGTAAAGCAAATAGTACCACAGATGGAGCTGGTCTTAATTTTTTTTTCCATGAGATATTTGTGAAAGCATTTCACATGCCTTTGAGTGATAGCTAAAGAAAGAAGTGTCATTTAAAAAGAAAAGTAAATACGGCTATTATAATTCTTTAATTTGAACATTAGTTCTCAAGACATTATTCATAGATATCAGGGGGTCACTAAGACCTTTACAAGGCAAAAAACTATTTCCTAATAGTACTAAATTGTTATTTGTTATTTTCTCTTCGCTGATATTTGCACTTGTGATGCAAAGCCACAATGAGTAAAACTTCTGGCCCCTAAGCAGGGATCAAGGTTCACACCCACTGTACTAGACTCCTTATATATATATATATATATATATATATATATATATATATATATATATATATGTTTGTTTGTTTGTTTGTTTTAGTTGTACACAATGCCTTTATTACACAATGCCTTTATTTTTACGTCATGCTGAGGATCGAACCCGGGCCATGCACGTGCTAGGTGAGCACTCTACCATTGAGCCACAACCCCAGCCCCTGTACTAGGCTCTTTATTTTCTTTTCTTTCCTTTTTTGTTGTTGTTAGTACTAGGGATTGAACCCAGGGGTGCTCTATCTCTGAGATATACTTTTATTGTTTATACTTTTTATTGTTTATTTTGAGGCAGGGTCTTGCTAAGTTGCCAAGGCTGACCTCAAATTTGCGATGCTCCTGCCTAGTCTTCCAAGTAGCTGGGACTACAGCCATGCATCACCACACCTGGCTAGAGGGGTGTTTTGTTTTGTTTCCAGTACTGAGGATTGAACCCATGGCCTCATGCTGTGAGGGAAGTACTTACTAACAGAGGCACATCCCAACCCTAGACCAATGGGCTTTAATGTAATAGACTATGAAAAATCCAAATTGGCTGGGCGTGGGGCACAGACTCCACTGTAATCCCAGCTACTTGGGAGTTTGAGGCAGGAGGATGGCAAGTTTGAGGCCAGCCTTATCAACTTAGTGAGACTATGTCTCAAAATAAAAAAATAAAGCCGGGCGCGGTGGCGCACGCCTGTAATCCCAGCACTTCGGGAGGCTGAGGCAGGAGGATCGCGAGTTCAAAGCCAGCCTCAGCAATGGCGAGGCACTTAGCAACTCAGTGAGACCCTGTCTCCAAATAAAATACAAAAAAGGGCTGGGGATGTGGCCCAGTGGTCGAGTGCCCCTGAGTTCAATCCCTGGTACCAAAAAAAAAATAATAATAATAATAATAAAATAAAATAAAAAAATAAAAAGGGCTGGGGATGTAGCTCATGTGTAAAGCACCTTTGGGTTCAATCTCCAGTGCCTCCCCCTCACAAACACAAAGCAAAAAAGGAAAAAAAACTTATCACCTCCACTTTTGCTGTAATATCCAAGAATAGCCACAATTAACTGAAAAGGCTATTAAATACTCCTTCCATTTCCATTCATATACACTATGAAGTTGAATTTCCTTTACATACTTTACCCAAAACCATATATTGCAATAGTCTGAATGCAGGAGCAGCTATGAAAATCTATCCATCTTCAGTCAAGCCAGACATTAAGGAAATTTGCAAAAATATAAGATGATGTCACTGTTTTCACTAAAAGTTTAGTTTTAGAAAATTCATGAGCAAAGCTCACAGTTCAATCTAACACTGTAAAAAAAGGGAAAAGAAGGAGGAGAAGAGAAAGAAAATAAATAGCTATTTTACAAAGATATATTTTTGGTTAACATATCATAAATTTATTATTGTTATTATGAATTAATACATGTTTAATGTTCCATTTTAACTTTGAATACATTGAATGTTAATAGATAAAACCCACATAAATAAAACTCTTTGGGTCCTTAATTACCTTTAAAAGCATAAAGTCCCAAGACCAAAAAGTTTGAGAACCACTGAGTTAGAGATTTATTTTTAAAAAATCACCATTTTGATTTTCTGTTTTGCCTTAGATTTTTGATAATATTAATGAATGTTTCTTTTAATGCTTACATTACAATGCAGAGCTATGGATGTTTATTTATTTACTTTATAGATGAACAATGAACTGGGGTGCTGTATCACTGAACTACATCCCCAGCCATTTTTATTTTTTAAATTTTGAGACAGGGTATCACAAAGTTGCTGAGTGAAGGAGCCCCAATTAGGGAGATGGCTATTGCGGTCAGCTGGAAGCCATAAGTTCCACCTGATAATAAGTATGTATGTGACGCACCTGTAAATGCACGTGAGGCACCTGCAAAGCTAAAGGTATATAACCGGGTGAAAGCGGTCGGAGTCAGGAGAAGAATGAATTCATTCAGTCAGTCGTGCAGTCGCTCGGTCGGAAGAAGAGTTCGGGTCGGAGAAGAAGAAAAGAATCAGAGCGGCCAGAACGTAGGCAGAGCGGTTACAGAAGAGAAACCAGATAGAAGGAGTAATTCCTGGTCAGAGTCAGGCCGAGGCTCCCGAGGAAGAAAGAAGAAAGAAGAAAGAAGCTCTAAAAGCTAAGCTCTCTCTCTCTCTAAAGAAGAAATCTCTCTCTTTCAAGCTCTCTATCTTTCTCTCTAAGCTAAAGAAGACCAGAAGAAAAAGCTATCTCTAATCTTTCTCTCTAAGCTCTTTCTAAGAAGAAGAAAAATCTTTCTTTCTCTCTCTAAGCTCTCTCTAAGAAAGTAGAAGTAAAAGTAGTAGTATCTTTACTCTGCCTCCGAGAGTTTTCCTCCCGCGGCGTTTGTGGCTGGCCACGACAGGCAGCTTACAGCTGAGGCTGACCTTGAACTTGAGATCCTCCTGTTTCAGCCCCCAGAGTCACTGGGATTACAGGTGTACATGACCATGTACTTTCTTTCGTCTTCTCACTTAATCCTAACAATGACTCTATGAACTAGATACTATTATTATTTCCATTTTATAGATAATAAGACCCAATCTCAGAGTGATGAGGGGAAACCTGTAGGAATGGAATCAACCTTACATCCTCTTTATAAGTAAAAATTAAAGGTGCCTTTAAATCCTGTTAAATTTATACACTTATACATAAAAATGTTATTTATGCCAAGTGCAGTGGCTCAGGACTGTAATCCCAATGACTTGGGAGGCTGAGGCAGGAGGATTGCAAGTTTGAAGCCAGGCTCAGCAATTTAGCGAGACTCTCAGCAGCTGAGACCCTGTCTTAAAATAAAAAATAAAAAGGACTGGGGATGTAGCTCAGTGGTAAAACACTCCTGGGTTCAATCCCCAGTACCTAAATAAATAAATAAATAAATAAATAAATGTTATTCTTCTAGGCCAGCCTCAACAATTCAATGAGACTGTTGCCCCACCCCCCCCCCCAAAAAAGTAAAAAGGGCTGGGGATGCAGCTTAGTGGTACAGTGTTCCTGGGATCAAACCCTAATACCACCAAATGAGAAAAGTTATTCACCTGACGCTTCATACTTGAGCAATTATTCTTAGTAACAAATCACCAGTGAAGGTAGACACCAGCCTTTACTTGTCCCCTATCTGGACCTTTTCAGCTGAATCCCCTCTAGAGCCCTCACATTCCTTACTCCTGAGCCCCACTGAAGTCACCTACTATGTTTAGAAGAAACAAACCTGATGTCTCACACTGATGTTCTGCCTGATTCCCCTCCCCCAGAGCCTTTGACTCTAGCCTTCAAACCCACCCTCTTCACTGGAACCTCCCTGAACCCTCATGCGAGGGCACATGCTTATCCTACCTGAGCCCACCGGCCAGCCCTCACACCAGAACTGGTCTCTGAGACCAGCCCTTCCCAGGCAGCCGCAGAGGAGTGGAGGCTGGAGGGCAAAGGAATGGTGGAGACAGAGCTTGCGCTGGTGGAGGCAGGATGGTAAAGAACCCCAGGATCTCAGCTCCCAGCCATGTTCCCAGACAGGAATGTTCCCAGCCAGTACTGACCTCTCACCCCAACCCGCCTCGGTGTGAAGAACGACTGCCTCGGCCTCCCCCGCTTGGAGGACCGGCAGACGCCTCTGGAGCAACTGGGGCATCCCCATGGCAACCATGCCAGGCCAGCTTGAGCTGGTGAGTGGGTCTCCTTAAAGTCTTTTACTGCCCCCAAATATGACCTAATCTTGGTAACCCTTGGGGGCCTTTTTTAGACTGGAGTGTCCAAACAAGGAGGGACAGTTGCCTGCACCATGTCTCTTTACTCAGGGAAAATATTTCTCTGATCTCAGGCAAATCTTTCCTGGGATAATCTAGTGGGAAAATCAAGCTCCCTGGACCCCTAACTCCCACCGATACACTAGATGCTGGTGGGTGTTTGTCGCCTCCCCTGACATCCTGGCAGGGAAGTCTGGGAGGCTTTAGACTTATTCCTCTGCCCACCTAGACTGCGGGCCTGGTAATGTTCTAGGGTTGGGATCTTGTCCATGGAGCACCTGGTGGAAGGAACAGAGGAGTGACTGGTGTGGGTGGAGATGGGGGTGCTCGGGGCCTGGTGACCCAGACAGAGGCCTTATGTGGGTGATTAGCTGTCACGTTGTATCTAAGCTCCTTACCCTCAGAATCTAACTTCTCTACCCCCAGGTCTAATCCAGGGGGAGGGGGAGGAGGGCCTGAAGGTGCTAGGCATGGCTTAGGGGCCTTGGTGGGTCCCCAGTGACCCATTTAGCATAACCAGTGGTGGCTGTGGGGAGTTGGGTCTCTGCCTCCCTTCTGAGTCTTACTTTTGTGGGTATCCTGCCTCTCCCTCCCTTCAAGTCTGTGCATCTGTACTTCTTTCTGTCTTTCTGCCAACAGCTTTGTTACCCTGACTCTGCCAAGCTGTTGCTAGTGACAGACAGCATGGACACCACTGGAGAATGGGTCACACAAATCTCAAAGACAGGATTGTGGTGGACATTAAGTCATGGGGACACAGATTTGTAGGCGATGCTGGGTTTTAGACAACACAGGATCTAGGTGGCACCATGTTGTGGCTGAGTCAGGGTTTGAGGAACATTGGGTTATTTGTATTTGACCCACATATTGGGTGACCCTGAGTTGTGGCTAATACAGGATTATCTGAAGGACTCAATGATAGCAACTCAAAAAGAATTTAGAAGGCAGCAGAATGGCAGCAGGTGTTTTCAACTGGGGCAGTTTTGAACCCCTCACCCCCCACCACCACCATCTGGTTATATCTGGAAATAATTTTGGTTGTAACATCTGAGGGTAGGTGTGTTACTAGCATCTACTGGGTAGAAGCAGGGACACTGCTCAACATCCTACAAGGCACAGGACAGACATCAAAGAATTATCCACCCTAAATAGGGCGAAACCCCAGTTTTTGCACCTTGTGGCTATGGGCAAATTTCTTCATCTCTAACAGGGAGTCCAGTGTAGTACCCATCCAAAGTTATTAGAATTCATGAACCAATGCTTGTAAAGTGTTTAAAATAGTGCATGGAACATGCTGTTTATTGACAGATATCTAGAGAGAAGAGTAGATTTAGATGCAGGGACTGGAACATTCTCTCGTTCTCATTTCAGCTTCTACAGAACTTCAGATTGGCCTCCTCCATTGCTAAACTAGTCTTACATCTTGCTGGTTTCCTGATATATATATATATATATATATATATATATATATATATATATTCAACCACTGGGCCACATCCCCAGCCCTTTTTTGTATTTTATTAGAGACAGGGTCTCACTGAGTTGCTAAGAGCCTCACCATTGTTGAGACTGGCTTTGAACTCGAGATCCTCCTGCCTCAGCCTCCCAAGTGCTGGGATTACAAGCATGCGCCACCACTCCCGGCTTCCTGATATTTTCTTGAGGAAAAGAGGTAAGCTCTTCCCGGCTTCAGTACCTGTTCAGTACTGAAGATCAGCTCTGATTGGCTGAGCGCGGGTCGTGTGCCAGCCCAAAGTTTCTCAGGGGCTCTGAGACTTCCATCAGAACCCGATTGGAGAAGAGGGTGCGGTTCTCAGAATGATGGAAGGCAGCGGAGCAGGTAACCATGAGAGATGGCGGGGCTGGGGCTGTAGCTCAGGGGCAGAGAGCTTGCCTACCCTGTGTGAGGCACTGGGTTCGATCCTTGGCACCACATTAAAATAAATAAATAAATAAATAAAGGCATGCTGTCCATCTACAACTATTAAAAAAAAAAAAAAAAAAAAAAAAAAAAAAAAAGACGGATGGCCCTGTCCAGCGACTGTGGGGAAACTAGGGTTGACACAGCGTCTGATCCAATAGAATTTTGGGTGATGGCATGTTGCATGGTGGCTTTGGGAACTAATCTGTCCACTGCTGCACAGTATGCAGGGCCTGTGGTCCACCCCCTCCTCCTCAACTCTTCTTCTCTAGCTATTTTCACCACACTGTTGATTGATTTTCCTTCTTCCCCTCTTGCAGCAACTCTTCGGTCCCGCTGGCTTCTTCTCTTCAAACAAGCCTGGAATGTTGGTGTGTTCAAAGGGCAGTCCCAGACTCTCTTCCCCTTCTCTCCAAACCTTCCTAAGTGACCCCTTGTGATATCACATTGGTAGCCTTGAAATCATACCACAGAATTTGGAAATAAATACTCCACATCAGGGTTTCTTTCTTTCTTCTTCCTTTTCTTTTTTTTCTTGGAGAGACAATAGTTAAGCATACCACTGCCTGGCACCATTGTTACACAAATTTGGATTTATCCAGGCCTTTTCTTATCCAAAACCCTAAGTCACTCACACCCTTCTTCAACTCACCTTTACACAGAGCCCTGTTATTCCAGGCTGTTTTTACCCAAGTTTAACTCACCTTGAACCTGTTTCCATTCAGACTGTGTCTCCCACAGCAGTTCACAAAGCAGTGTTTTCCAGAAACTCACTCACCACACAGTCGCCCAGTACCAAGTTGCTCCTAACTCAACATCATCACAGATTTGTGTCCTCCAAATGCTTCTTACTTAATCCATTGTATCCAGTCTTGTGTGTGTACACAATTTCTTAACATTCCATTTAGGATAATCTTGGAATATAAGAAAAAGAAGACAAGTGTCAGCCCACGTGCGGGGAATTTTCCACAAGATTTGTTGAAGCATAATAATAACACTAATAGCAACATTTATTAGATACTTAACCAGTACCACATCAGCTCTAAGCACTTTTTTATTTTTATTTTTATTTTTTGAGATGGGGACTTAATATGTTGCCCAGTTTGGCCTCGAGCTCTGGGGCTCAAGTGTCCTCCTGCTTCAGCCTCCTGAGTAGCTGGGACTGCTATTGTACCCATTGTACCCATCTGTACTTTACATGTTAACCATATATACTCATCTAAACTTCACAATAATCCCATGAAATAGATAAAGATTGAGCATCCCTAATCCAAAAGTTCCAAAATATGAAATTACTTGAGTACTGACATGACCTCAGTAACAGTAACAGTCAAACGCAGGCACACTAAAATATTGTATAAAATTAACCTTCAGGCTATGTGTATGTGTATAACTTGCATATGAAATATAAATGAATTATGTGTTTAGACTTGGGCACAAGCCCAATATATCTCATTACATATATGCAAATATTTCAAAATCTGGAAAAAAATATCTCAAATCCCAAACACTGTGGTCCAAAGCTTTTTGGATAAGGGATACTCAACCTGAACTACTGCTTCCCTAAGTTTTTTTTTTTTTTTTTTTTTTTTTAATATTCATTTATTTGCTTTAGTTGTACACAATGCATTTATTTTTACGTGGTGCTGAGGATCAAACCCGGGCCGCACACGTGCTAGGCGTGCACTCTACCGCTGAGCCACATCCCCAGCCCCCTAAGTTTTTTTTTTTTTTAATATTTATTTATTAGCCGGGCGCGGTGGCGCACGCCTGTAATCCCAGCACTTTGGGAGGCTGAGGCAGGAGGATCGCGAGTTCAAAGCCAGCCTCAGCAATGGCGAGGCACTTAGCAACTCAGTGAGACCCTGTCTCTAAATAAAATACAAAAAAGGACTGGGGATGTGACCCAGAGGACGAGTGCCCCTGAGTTCAATCCCTGGTACCACACACACACACACACAAAAAAAAAAAAAAAAAATATATATATATATATATATATATTTATTTATTTATTTACTTTAGTTGTATACAATGCAATGCATTTATGTTTACATGGTGCTGAGGATTGAACCCAGGCCGCGCATGTGCAAGGCGAGCGCTGTGCCGCTGAGCTACAACCCCAGCTCCAAGATTTTTTTTTTTTTTTTTTTTTTTTTTTTTTTTTTTTGTGGTACCAGGGATTGAACTCAGGGGCACTCGACCACTGGGTCACATCCCCAGACCTTTTTTGTATTTTATTTAGAGACAGGGTCTCACTGAGTTGCTAAGTGCCTCGCCATTGCTGAGGCTGGCTTTGAACTCGCGATCCTCCGGCCTCAGCCTCCCAAAGTGCTGGGATTACAGGCGTGCGCCACCGCGCCCGGCAAGATTTTTTTTTTTTTTTAATCTTTATTTTATTTATTCATACGCAGTGCTGAGAATAGAACCCAGTGCCTCACACATTGCTAGGCAAATGCTTTACCACTTAGCCACAATCCCAGCCCTGCTTTCCTAGTTTTTTAACACCTAAGGAAATCTATATGCAGACGTTAACTTGCCTAGGTCCACATGGATGGTAAATAGCAAACCCAGGATTTGATCTGAGGCAGCCTGGCCTAGAAATATGCTTTCTCAACACTGGGCCACAGCTGCCTCTTTGAATATATTTATGCTTAGATATTATGCCGGTTTTGATTTTAAAATGTGTTAGAGGAAGTAATGTATTAGTTAGCAAAGCTCAGTCACAGCAATGTTTTCATTAGAAAGGATTGCTCATTTTGTTTTTCTAAGATAAAGCAGTTGTGCTAATAGCATTAAGCCACCATTCCATTCCCCTGAGTGGGCTAATGAAAGATTAGTGGTGACTTTTGATAAAACAACTGTGTGGAGCTAGAATAATATGAGTTGGTCCAGCAGCGGGGGGGAGGGTGGTGGGGCTTGGGAGAGAGGAGGTAGGTGGAAGGAGGGAGAGAGGTGGTGGTATCAGGAGAAGAAGCAAGACAGGACCCAGCCTGGTCATGAGATGGGGCTACCATGGTTGACAAGTCTTTAAGGTTTGGATGATGACCCAAGACCCAACTCAAACCTTTGACTTTCCCTGGAGCATTGCCAGCGATCCAGCGTGGTCAAATCAACTTCACCAATAGCACATCTGCCAAGGGTTCCATCCATCTTGAGAGAAAGAATGCCTGGATCGTGAGAGTATCCTGCCCTGCAGCCAGGGGCAGGAGAATGGGGCAGGGTGGATAGGGTGCTACTTCCTTCCTTACTCATGGCACCTTATTTCCTTCTTAGGTGGCTGGTTTAAAGGCATAATCAGAAATGTGGGTAGAAAGAGGAAGATTCCACTGGAAGTCACAGAAGCCAATCTGCAACCAATTTGTTAGAAATGGAATTACAGTGCCCTCTCATGGACACTTTGGGAATTTATACAATATCAGTTTTTGGAAATGGCAAGTTAAAGTAGGTTGAACCTATTCAAAGGGAAGATAATTTACTAGAGATTTGGCATCTAGAATGTTCTGAAAACATGCCCAGAAGAAAACATTGTGTGTGTGTGTGTGTGTGTGTGTGTGTGTATGCATGTATTTTCTTTTTCTTTTTTTTTTTTTTTTTTGGTACCGGGGATTGAACTCAGGGGCACTCGACCACTGGGCCACATCCCCAGCTCTTTTTAGTATTTTTATTTAGAGACAGGGTCTCACTGAGTTGCTAAGTGCCTCACCATTGCTGAGACTGGCTTTGAACTCGTGATCCTTCTGTCTCAGCCTCCCAAATGCTGGGATTACAGGCGTGCGCCAACACGCCCGGCTCATGCATGTATGTTATGTGTGTGTTGGGTGCTGTGTGGCTTCTTGCTTGTCCATATAGAAATCAGGGAAATAGTTGTAGAGGAAAAATACAGGAGTAGCTGATGGCAGTAGTCCAGAAATACTAAAATGTGTGAAAACCAAAAGCTGTAGAGATAGGAAATTTTCCTGCTTGAAGTAGACTCAGTAAGGTGACTTAAGTAAGAAAAGAAGGCACGGCCAGTGACTTCCAGACATAATCAAAAGCACAAGAGGGAATTCTGGTGTCCAATTAAGCTGAGAAATACTCTAATCCCACGACTCACCCAAAATAGAGTGGACCAAGAGGTATGGCACCCTCGGTGTGATAAAAGGATTTTTTTTTTTCAGAGTGGGGGAAAGTAAGGGAGTTTGGGAGAAGGAAGATAAGAACGGGTGAGTTAAAGGTTTCTTCTTAAAAGTGAACTTTTTGTTTTAAAATGTGTGTTTGGAGCCTGAGACTTTCTTTGATATGATTAGATTTAAAGATGGTTTAAACTTAGTCTTTGAGTTTTAGAAAATATCCCCTTTGGCTTAGATGGCTTCTCCAAGTACGCAAATGAATTGCTTTATTATTAACCTAAATTTTTCTTGGCAGAATTTTCTGTATGGTTGATTGACCAAGGTATAATGTGTTTAATTTATGAATCACAGTAAAATTTATCTACAGATTAGACATGTTGAAAAGTTGATTTATTCTGATGATAAGGTCTTTTGTTTTATGTGCAAATGATACACAAATACATTCATTTATTAAACTTTATTAAAAAATAATTCATGCAGAAAATGCATTAATCATAAGTACCATGCATTGTTACAACTTGTGTAAACATAACTGTCTTAGTCGGCTGGGGCTGCTATGACAAAGTACCTTAGACGGAGTGGCTTAAACAGCACACATTTATTTCTCACAGTTCTGGAGGCTGGGAAATCCAAGATTAAGGTACTGGTAGGGTGGGGTTCTGCTGGGCTCTCTTCTTGGCTTGCAGAGGGCCAGCTTCTCAGGGTGTCTTCAAATGGCTGGGAGAGCAAGTGCACACTCTCACACTCTGAGGGCAGCAATGCCATCTTGAGGGCTCCACTCTCAGACTCATCTAAACCCAACCACCTCCCAGTGGCTCCACCTCCTAGTACATCACATTGGGGATGGCGGCCTTAACATATACATTTGGACATATCGTTCAGATCATGACAATGGTAGGAAAGATGCCACCCTGTGCCACTCCCCACTGCCACCCTCTCTAGCCTGACTTTATTTATTTATTTGTGTACTGGGTATTGCTTAACCACTGAACCATGTCCCCAGCCCTTTTTATTATTTTTATTTATATTTATTTTTTACTTATATATATTTATTTTTTATTTACATATATTTGTTTTAAAAATCAAATATAAGCCAAGTGTTGTGGCTCATGCCTGTGATCCCAACAATTTGAGAAGCTGAGGCAGGAGGATCACAAGTTTGAGGCCGCCTTCAGCAACTTAGAGAAGCCCTAAGCAATTTAGTGAGACCCTGTCTCAAAATAAAAGATGAGTAGGGGATATAGCTCAGTGGTAAAGTACTCCTAGGTTCAATCCCTCCCCCCCAAAGAAAGCATCATGTACATCTCTCCTTTCCTCCACCACTGTATTGTGTGCACGTGGTCCCATTCCTTGCCATGTCTTTTCACAGGACTTTGAGGATCAAGTAATTCCTGGCCAAGAAACAAAAGCAAAACCATCCCACTCTCAATGGATTCAGATGAAACCTGGGAATGAAGTCAGGTACAACTGTAAGAGGAGACTTTGGAGAAGAACCAAGCTGGTCTATAAGGAACAGTACATGAGACGCCACACAGATTTATGCTGTAACAAGGTCACTGTCATCTTATTATATCAAACCAAAGTGTCATCACTGTCTGGACACTTGGATATGTATTTTGTTGGGAATATTATTTTTCTCTTTGTATGTTCTACACTGGTAGTTTGATTCAGTAATAAATTTGTGAAAACTTCTATGTGAAAAAATAAGAATAAAACAATAGAAATCACATGTCTCAACATCAAGGATGAGGAAAAACGCAAACTGTCTTACATTGCTGTTGAGAATAAAAATTGGTACAACCACTTTGGAAAATTTCTGCACCTATTTACTAAAGCAAAACACACATATATATTCTATGATCAGCAATTCTACTCCTGGTTAGATAGACAAAAGAATGAGAGCTTCTAGCCAGGCGTGGTGGCGCACACCTATAATCCCAGCACTTGGGAAGCTGAGGCAGGAGGATCTTGAGTTCAAAGCCAGCCTCAGCAATGGCAAGGCACTTAGCAACTCAGTGAGACCCTGTCTCTAATAAAAGTACAAAAAGGGCTGGGGATGTGGCCCAGTGGTAGAGTGCCTCTGAGTTCAATCCCTGGTACCAAAAAAAAAAAAAAGAACGAGAGCTTCTGTCAACCCAAAGGCAGACAGAATGTCCATAACAGCTTTATTCCTGTTTCCCACACTGGAAACAACCCAAATATTCATCAACACCAGAATGGTAAATACAGTGTGATGAATTCATATAATGGAATATTACATGGCAATAAAAAGAACGAAGTGCTGCTAATAAACAACATGGGTTGCATGAGACCCTGGTTTCATCTCCAGCACTGCAAAACAACAACACTATATAATTATAGAAAGCTTGAAACCTGGCATAACTAATCCACAATGGTAGAGGCCAGGTAGGGTTACCCATGGAGTGGTGCTAACTCACAGGGGACAGGAGAGAGCCTGCTAGAGGGCTGGCATTGTTCCACTCTTGATGTGGTGGTGAGTACGTGGCAGGTGTATGTATTTAAAATTGATCTGTACATTTTACTGTATCTAAATTATACCCCAATGAAATGGGAAAATCATATAGCTGCCAATTATTAAGGGTGATATTGTCAAGTCAGATCTTTATGTCAGGTACAGACTAAGTATTCTATATTTAGTTGACATTGCAGTGTTAGCATGAAAATATCATTTTTCATAGGCATGTTGCAAGAAAGGAAAAGAAAACAAATTGTTCTGTAATATTTGGGAGGACTCTTCATTTAGTCTGTTCCAGAAATAATTAATCATAAGATTTTGGGCAGCTGCCACCTGATGTTGTTTTGTTTGTTTTTTAGAAATCATACTTGGATATATCTGTATTCTTGGCTTGTGGGTTTAGTTACAGCTCGAGCATAATAATACCCTGCTTTTTATTTGCAATTTTCTTTTCTTCAGCCATTGATTCAGGAAGAATGAGTTTGCATAGAATGTCAACATCAATCAGCAGAAGACCACCAGGAACGCACCTGTAGTTAATAAAAATCAGGTTTATCTGTCTTGCTGCAGAAGGGAGAACTCACCTCAGAGGAATCTTGGGAACTTTTTAGTGAAGGGGACAATGTTTGTGTTTGTGTTTGGATGATTCGGAGGAGATTAGGGAAGGAGAAGCCAATTCCAGGCTGGATGCTTTAGGAAGCAGGAACAATTGATGTGATTCATTATGGTCGGGGCAGGTGTGTGTGTGCTTTGTGTGTGTGCGCACATGCGCATGCAGATCAGGATGGAAAAAGATGGAAAGAGACCAATTGGGCAGATGGAGAACATCTCGTGCAACTGCTCTTATATCCTCCTTAAAATAACTACGATGGGAGGTACTCCAGCCAAATGACAAAATTAATAAGAAAAGTCAGCTGAAAAACAAGGAAGATGCAGGGCACGGTGGTGCACACCTATAATCTCAGTGACTTAGAATGCTGAAGCAGGAAGATCCTAAGTTCAAGGCCAGCCTCAACAACTGTGCAAGACTTTCAACTAACTTAGCAAAGCCCTGTATCAAAATAAAAAGTAAAGAGGACTTGGGGCTGGGGTTGTGGCTTACCGGAAGAGCGCTCACCTAGCACGTGCATGGCCCGGGTTCGAATCTCAGCACCACATAAACATAAATGCATTGCATTGTGTACAACTAAAGCAAATAAATAAATATTAAAAAAAAAAAAGTAAAGAGGGCTCGAAATGTAGCTCAGTGGTAAAGCACTCCAGCTTCAACACACAGTATAAAAAAAATTTTTTTAGTTGCCCCAAATGCCACTACCCCAAAACATCCACTTTGACCTAGATATTTCATCTCCATTCTAGATACTTTCTATGAGAATATGTGGAGAAAGCTATACAAAAGCTATTTTATGATTTACAATATGAAATATATTCACATTAGGGATGTACTGAAGTTTGCTTTCAGATTTGGTATTTGGTTCACATCTGCTATTCAACTGTAACTTTGTAATTTCTAATACCTATAAACAATAAGAAAAAAGGAAGTCATTCAGTAGAAAAATTGGCAAAAGTTTCTCATAAAAGAAAATATTTATGGTCAATAAACTGATGAAAAGTGCTCAATTTTATTAGTAATCATAGAAATACAAGTCGAGACCAGAATGACATATCACTTACACCCACCCATTCGTTGGCAAAAAATAAGACAATATTCTTTGAACAGAATATTGGACAGTGAGATCTCTTATTTATTAATGATGGATATGTAAATTGAATCACTACTTTGGAAAACAATTTGGCATTGATCTTGTACTACTGAACAGTTGACACTTAGAAATTTGACACTTAGAAATTCTTACAAGAAATCCTCTTATACCCAAGAGAAATTCTTGCACACTTACATCAGGAAACTCATAAAAAGAATGCTGCCAGGTTGGGGTTGTGGCTCAGCGGTAGAGTGCTCCCCTAGCACATGCACGGCCCGGGTTTGATCCTCAGCACAAGTAAAACAAATGCCTTGTGTACAACTAAAGTAAATAATGAATATTAAAAAAAAAAAAAAGAATGCTGCCAATCAGGCTACTTGTACGAGGAAGGAAAGGAATAATTCAAATGTCCATTGACCACACCTATTGAATAGACTGTGGAATAGAATACCACACAGTAGTGAAAATGACTGATACTCTTGTTCCTTCTCCACTCAGAGGACCCACTCTCTCCCTTGAGAGAGTCCCCTTTTCCCCTTTCCTATTCCTTCTAATAAACTCATGCCTGTAAAAAGAAGAGAATGATACTCTTTGCATGCCACGACATGGATAAATCATTTTTTCTTTTTTTTTTTCAACATTGTATATATAGCAATAGGATTCATTACATTTCATATTACATATATAGAGCAACTTTTAACATAACACTGTTTGAATACAAAGAATATTCATATTATTCTTAGTAACGTAAGTTTGAGTGAAAGAACAAGTCTTTTAAAGACTGCTCTTTTCATAAAAACATGGTTCCCAATGGTTCAGGAGGCTGAGGCAGGAGAATCTCAGTTCAATGCCAGCTCCAGCAACTCAGCAAGGTCCTGAGCAACTTGGCAAGACCCTGTCTCAAAATAAAATATGAAAAGGGCTGGGAATATGCCCAGTAGTTAAGTGGTTAAGTGCTACTGGGTTCAATCCTGCTACCAAAAAAAAAAAAAAAAAAAAAAAAAATTCTTGGTTATAGACAGCAGAATCTGCAATACCCAGTTTAAGTTTACACATAAAGGGATTTTATTGCATGGTATTAGGTACTGTATAAAGCTGAATTTAGAGAGACTATGTGTTGTGGCTGACTAGATGTCCTCAGTGATGCTGCTTATGAGTGACTCAAGGCTTTCCTAGGTGAGGTTTCTAGAACACAGCCTAGCACGAGGTTTCTTGTTCCAGTGATTTATTGGAGAACTACTCTGAGCAGACAAGGGGTGAGAAAAGCAGGATGGTATGAAGGTAAGCAAGGATATGGACATAATCTTGTGGAGATTACCGGCAGCACTGGAGCACACACTGTCTCATAGTATTGGTTCCTGTTTTGGGCCAGTGGGGTAGCCCATTGGATCCCAAGTACATAACCTCCTGGGGAACTGAGTCCCATTTGGTTGAGGGAAAGGGGCAGGAAACTCTCACAGTGACCGAGCTGGGTGCGTTGATCAGGGCAGAGCACAGCAGTGACCAGTGCTAGTCTAACCTCATTGGGAAGGGTGGGGGTGATCTGGGTCCAGATCAGGCTCAGGTTGGCCAGCAGAGGCTGGGAGGGGCAGAAATGGGGTGGTCTGTGTATCTGTGTCTCCTGGAAAGACAAGCCTGGGTTTTGAGACCCCAGGGCTCAGCCTCATGAAGCGTTGACCTCTTCCCCATCTGGAGATGGAAAGGACAGGCCAAACCCTTTCCTCTGCCTCTTATTCCAGTGAATCCCAAGCTCCTTGTCTTTTATATTTAAAATATTTAAATTTGTATTATTTTAATTGGCAAATCATAATCGTATACACTTATGAGGTGTGATATGATGTTTTGATATATGCATATAAATACAGAATGATTAAATCAAAATAATTATCATGTACAGTCCTGCATAGCTACTGATAGGGATACATGCTGAGAAGTGTGTTACTAGGTGATTTCATGTGACCATCACAGAGTGCACTCACACAAGCCTAGAGAATTTAGATCAATCACTTAGCATGGTTGTCTTATTTATTACTTCAAAAATACAATTTTGGTACTGGGGATTGAACCCAGGGATGTTTTACCACTGAGCTACATCCCCACATTTTAAATTTTGAGACAGACTCTCATTAAATTACTGAGTCTCATTAATTTGCTGAGGCTGACCTTCAATTTGTGATCCTCTTGTCTCAGCCTCCTGAGTTGCTGGGGTTATAGGCATGTACTGCTGTGCCCAGTTAAATATATTTTTGTTTTTAATTTTGTTTTAATAGTAATTGTGCATATATTTTTAAAATATTTATTTATTTACTTTAGTTGTACACAATGCAATGCATTTATGTTTACGTGGTGCTGAAGATCGAACCCAGGCCACACATGTGCGAGGCGAGCTGCCGCTGAGCCACAACCCCAGCCCTAATTGTGCATATTTATGGGGTATGGTGTGACATTTCAGTATACATATATGATGATCAGAAAAAAAAAAAGTAATCTGTCACCTCAGACCCATATCATTTCTTTGTGTTGGAAAGGTTCAAAATTCTCTCTAGTCAAAGGTTTTCTCTCGTGGGGCTGGGATCGTGGCTCAGCGGTGGAACGCTCGCCTCGCACGTGTGTGGCCCGGGTTCGATCCTCAGCACCACATAAACATAAATGCATTGCATTGTGTACAATTAAAGCAAATAAATAATATTTAAAAAAAAAAAGGTTTTCTCTCATATGTGGAAGCTAGAGGGAAATAAGGAGTTTTAAAAAGGGGGGAATCTCATGAAAATAGAAGGCAGAACAGCAGAGCAGAGAAGGGGGCGGAATGGGAGTGAGGAGGGACCAGATATGGGGAAAAGATGTGGAGTGAAATTGACTAAATCATGGTAGGTGCATAAATGAATATATCACAGTAAATTCCACTTTTATGTATATCTATAATGCACTCACCTAAAAAACAATAAATAGCCGGGCACGGTGGCGCACACCTGTAGTCACAGCACTTGGGAGGCTGAGGCATGAGGATTGTAAGTTCAAAGCCAGCCTCAGCAATGGTGAGGCACTTAGCAACTCAGTGAGACCCTGTCTCTAATAAAATACAAAAAGGGCTGGGGATGTGGCCCAGTGGTCCAGTGCCCCTGCATTCAATCCCTGGTACCAAAAAAACAAAACAAAACAAAACAAAAAAACCCCACCAAAAAACAATAAATAAGTAAAAGGAAAACCAATAGAGCTAAGGAGATATGGGAGGGAGGAAGGGAGGCAAAGAAGTACTCGAGATTAAAATGGAGCAAATTAGGTTACATGCATTTATGAACATGTCAGAATGAACCCCACTATTATGCATACTACACTGCACTAATAAAGACATTTTAAAAAGCCAGGCATAGGGCTGGGGTTGTGGCTCAGCGGTAGAGCACTTGCCTAGCTTGTGCGCAGCCCGGGTTCGATCCTCAGCACCACATAAAAATAAAGGCATTGTGTACAACTAGAACAAATAAATAAATATTAAAAAAAAAAAAAAGTCAGGCACAGTGGCCCACACATGTAATCCCAGCGGCTTGGGAGGCTGAGGCAGGAGGATTGAAAATTCAAGGCAGCCTCAGCAATACAGTGAGGTCCTGTAGCAACAGAAAATAAGAAGGGCTTAAGATGTGGCTCAGAGGTTAAGTGCCCCAGGGTTCAATCCCTGGCACCAAAAAAAAAAATAAATAAATAAATAAATAAATAAATAATAAAAAAAAATAAGCTCCCCATCACTCTCCATTCTCCATTACTATTATCCTCCCCTGCTTTCAATTGTGGGCACTTCTCATAATAATATTACATAACAAATTTGCCTATTTTCTTTCTTCCTTACTGTGATTTAAGTTCCATGGGGGAGAAGATGTAGTCTTACCTCTCTACCCGCAGCTCTTAGGACAGTGTCCAACATGCAGTGGCTGCACCCCCAAATATTTGGGAATAAAAGACTAAATGAATCCTTTCCCTCTGCCCATTGCAACATGCTCAGTTCTCATTCCATTCCTGTTTTTATTCCATTCCTCTCTAACTCTCCTTCCTCATTTATCCGAGAAAACATCACTGTCTCATTGTCATCCCGTCATTCCCACGGACCACCCTCATGCTGTGTGTATCCACATTCACCTCAGGGATGTCTCCTCTCCCTCTTCCCCACCCCACCCCGTACTTTCCCTAACATGCCCACCTACACCCCCTCCACACCCCACTCACAGTTGGAGCCCGTCACCGAGGCTAGCCTCATCCCTGTTTATATGGCTGGTAGCACGTCTGTTCCTCCTGCTCCTCTTCCCTTACCTTGTCATTGACATGCAGTCTCCATCTCCATTTTTGTCCCCTCCCCATTCTCCTCAGCCACTGCCATGGTCACATAATTTCTCTCTGGGGAGGAAATAACTTTGTCCTGTGTACTGTTAGGAACAGCCAGGGGCATGGTGAATACGAACAGCTGTGAAAAGAAAGACAGGCGGAACTGCTTCTCTCCACTTGACGACTTGTGTAAATATTAGGCATATTTTGTGAACTAGCACCATTTCCTAAAACAGACATAATAAATAGCTTTTCTGAAATTTTCTAAAATATGTTGTACAAATATTGACATTGTCACAAGCTTTGGGACTAGGAGCTCCAAGCCTGAGAGATTAAGACAGTTTCTGTGGTGAAAACAATCTGACTTCGCAGAGGGCCCCTTTTCCCTTAATGCATAATGTCAGGAAACAGCAATTCAGCTGGGTACAATGGCGCACGCCTGTAATCCCAGGAACTTGGGAAGCTGAGGCAGGAGGATGTCAAGTTCAAAGCCAGCCTCAGCAATTTAGTGAGGTCCTAAGCAATTTACTAATGCCCTGTCTCAAAAATAAATAAATAGCCGGGCGCGGTGGCGCACGCCTGTAATCCCAGCACTTTGGGAGGCTGAGGCAGGAGGATCGCGAGTTCAAAGCCAGCCTCAGCAATGGTGAGGCACTTAGTAACTCAGTGAGACTCTGTCTCTAATAAAAATACAAAAAAGGGCTGGGGATGTGGCCCAGTGGTTGAGTGCCCCTGAGTTCAATCCCCGGTACCAAAAAAAAATAAATAAATAAATAGATAGATAGATAAATAAATAAATAAAGGACTGGGGGGTAGCTCAGTGACAGAGCATGGCTGGGTTCAATTCCCAGTACCAGAACAACAACAACAAAAAAGAAAGAAATTCAAGGACCGGGCACAGTGGCACATGCCTGTAATCCCAGCACTTGGGAGGCTGAGGCAGGAGGATTGCAAGTTCAAAGCCAGCCTCAGCAATGGCAAGGCACTTAGCAACTCAGTGAGACCCTGTCTCTAATAAAATACAAAAAAGTGCTGGGGATGTGGCCCAGTGGTCGAGTGCCCCTGCGTTCAATCCCTGTTACAAAAAAAAAAAAAAAAAAAAAAAAAAATTCAAATGGATTCTCACTGGACCTCCAGGTCTGCCAAGCAGTCAGCCAACAGGGCTTTTTGCACTGTCACCCATGTAGAATTATTCCATATCCTCCTTTGTCTTATATTTGGGAGAAATTATCAGCCCAGCTCCTGGATAATAAAGTATTTTCAGGTCCTTGAGATTTTTGTCCTTTCTTCATAAGCTTCCCCCATCCATACCAATTTGTGACCCTTCCCGTCAAGACTGGGCAAGAATACGTGTGTACACACACATCTATTTACTGTATGTAGACATATACTAGTTATTGGCACATATAAACAAACTTTTTCCCAATATAATTATGATTTCTGACATAATCTTATCTGTAGTTTTGTCAGTAAGAAAGATCATAATTCTCAATTCTCTATCCAGTATTTGATAGTTTTTCTCTGGAATTTTCCAGAATGTATTAGAAGTGTTCTTTAAATAAGGATGGCAAAATCTCTCTGTTCATGGCTAGAATAAAATCATGATACATGTGGTTTTGTAAAAATTGCAATTGAATTTGCTACCATTACTGTTGTTTGTAAATTTGACTTAGAAAAATGTTTATTTGAATCAGGATTTAATAAATGTTTCTAAACTAGGAATAAATTGGCATTAAAACCAAGCAAGTGACCTTGGGCCAAGTCACTTTCTCTTCTAGACAATATTTGTTTTTTCTTTTTTTTCTTTTTTCTTTTTTTTTTTTTTTTTTGGTACTGGGGATTGAACTCAGGGGCACTCGACCACTGGGCCACATCCTCAACCCTTTTTTGTATTTCATTTAGAAACAGGGTCTCACTGAGTTGCTAAGTGCCTTGCCATTACTGAGGCTGGCTTTGAACTCGCGATCCTCCTGCCTTAGCCTCCCAAGTGCTGGGATTACAGGCGTGTGCCACCGCACCCGGCTATCTTCTAGACAATATTTGGATGTGCATTGCCAACCAAACAATCACATCTGAGAATTCTATTTTATTTAAAACCTATAGTGTGCTGGGGTTGCGGCTCAGTGGTAGAGCACTCGCCTAGCATGTGCGAGGCCTGGGTTTGATCCTCAGCACCATGTAAACATAAATGCATTGCATTGTGTACAACTAAAGCAAATAAATATTAAAATAAAAACCTATAGTAATCAAAATTCTTCAGATTGACATTTTTCTGATTTTTTAAAATAAACAAAAAACATTTCACAGTGCTGGGGATCAAACCCAGGACCAGATGCATAACAGGCAAATGCTCTACCACTGAGCTATAACCCTGGCCACACACCTCTAATGTTTTCGTGTATTTGGTAAAACATGCTAAGAACAAATTTAATAATTTATTTGTTCATTCTCATTTCAGTGGACATCTGGGTTACTTTCAGTTGTTTTTTTGTTTGTTTGTTTGTTTTGGTGCTGGGTATTGAACCCAGGGCCTTGTGCATGCAAGGCAAGCACTCTACCAACTGAGCTATATCCCCAGCCCACTTTCAGTTTTTTACTACTACAAATCATTTTTGTTCATGTGATATGGTTCACATGTATACAAATTTCCAAAAGGTATGAAAAGGTATGAACCTGGGAATAGAGTTGCTATGCTGCAGGGTATGTGCATCTTCAACTTTGCCAGGTACTGCCAGACTTTTCCCCAAAGTGATCATACCAATTCAGTATCCCATCAGCAGCGTACTGAGTGTCTTACTGTTATGCAAACTTTATGTGTCTTCTCAGATTTCTTCACCATCTTCTTTCTTTCCTTCTCCTCCTCCTCTTCCTCTTCCTCCCCTTTCTTCTCTCCTTTTTTTTTTTTTTTTTGGTACTGGGGATTGGACCCAAGGATGTTCTACCACTGAGCTACACCCCCAGCCCTTTCTTATTTTTTTATTTTGAGACAGGGTCTCATTAAGTTGCTGAGGCTAGACCTCAACTTGCCATCCTCCTGCTTCAGCCTCCTGCATCACTAGGAGTACAGGCATGCTAGCTTCTCTCTTTCTGCACCTGTTCATCTTCAGACTTGGATGGAATCCACATCATGGACAGCTGCAAGAGGACCATGGGAAACCACCTGGAGATGCAAGGGAATAATCCACCATGAGTCAGACCTTGACTAATGGAAGCAAGAGGAGGGAGGAAGCCAGCAAAAGAAATTTCCTCTCCCTTGTCTATTCTGAAGTGTAGTTCCTTCTTGTTACCCTTCCCACGTGAAGCAGCTTATCTGTAATGTGTTTTTTCAAGTTTTTTTCCCCATGTTTCTATTGAATTGCCTGTCTTTTGGTTTTACTTATTCTTAAAATTGATTTATAAGATGTTTTAGTTAGGGCTGGGATTGTGGCTCAGCGGTAGAGCGCTCGCCTAGCACGTGGGCGACCCGGGTTCGATCCTCAGCACCACGTACAAATAACACGCATTGAATAAAACGCATTGTGTACAACTAAAAGCAAAAAAAAAAAAAAAAAGATGTTTTAGTTAACTATTGCTATATAACAAGTTACTCCAAAACTTAGTGGCATAAAATAATCATTATACTATGTTCTGAATTCTGTGGTTCATGAATTCAGACAGGTCACAGCAGATTTGGCTTGTATCCAGTCTGTGATGTCTGGGGCACCAGCTGGAAATACTCAAAGTCTGGGATGACTCAATGGTTGAGGGATAAGTTTCTCTGGAGGTGACTGGTGGTCAATGCTGGCTACTGTTTGGAACCTTGACCAGGACAGTATTCTTAACACTTCCTGAAGCTTCTCTATGTGATCTGTGCTTCCATAAGCCCAGGCCTTAAGTGAATCAGAACCCTTACATGTCAGCACAGGCCTTCAAAGCCAAGGGTACCTAAAAGTACCAGGAGAGAGCTATGTGGTTTTGGAAGTTATGCAGCAAGACTTGCATTGCATTCTGTCATATTTGCAAGTAAATCTCTCAGAAAAGCAGACGCAGACCTCCCCTCTCAAAGGTAGGAGAGTCAAGGTCCCGTTGCACAGGATCACATGGGACGGGAGGTATTGCTTCATCTGCCACATCCCGCTCATTCTCTGGATACTAATCCTTTATTGATTATATATGCTGCCAATAACTTGTCCCAGTCTGAGGATTAGTTTCCTCCATGATAAATTTTGTTGAATAGTAGTTTATTTTAATTTAGTGAATGATCAATCATGGTTGGTGCTACAGATGAGTTTAAAAACACTGAGGGGGCTGGGATTGTGGCTCAGCGGCAGAGCGCTCACCTTGCACGTGCGTGGCCCGGGTTCGATCCTCAGCACCACGTAAACATAAATGCATTGCATTGTGTACAACTAAAGCAAATAAATAAATATTAAAAAAAAAAAAAAAAACACTGAGACCGCTGGGTGCAGTGGTGCACTCCTGTAATCCCAGCACTTGGGAGGCTGAGGCAGGAGGATCGTGAGTTCAAAGCCAGCCTCAGCAATGGCAAGGCACTTAGCAACTCAGTGAGCCACTCAGTGAGACCCTATCTCTAATAAACTACAAAAAAGGGCTGGGGATGTGGCCCAGTGGTCCAGTGCCCCTGAGTGCAATCCCCGGTACCAAAAACAACAACAACAACAACAAAACATTGGGACTGTGAATCTTTATAGTATGTTCTAAAACCTTTGTGGTTTTGCCTTTTGTGTTGACATATTTATGCAGTTATCATGCAATTTATTGCTGCTCAACTCCACATCCACCCTTCTTTACTTGGTAATGATGGAGCTGGAGCTGGATTTTGTAAACATTTTTCCTTTGTCAATTGACCCAGTGTTAGGCTTTGCCAGAAGAGGTTGTGGGAGGGACACTGTCTGACAACAAGTTCTGTCTTCCAGTTCTAGTGCTTTTCCATCTTGTTCCCATGATGTGGGTGCCAGCAAGTGGCTTCCCATTGAGTTTTGCTGGCACCCCAACAGGTGGTTTTCTAGCAGGTTTCATGTTTCACCAGCACCCCAGCAGACAGTTTCTCTGCCATCTAAAAGGTGTGAATCTCAGTCTGAAGCTCAACCTTGACTTGGGCATCTCTCCTCCAAGGTTGTTCTTTTCCTGGGTCCTCTGCTTTAGCCATAAAAATGAGGGATGCTCCCTGTATCTGCTATGCACATATTTTTTTTAAAAATATTTATTTGTTTGATTTTTAGTTGTACACAATGCCTTTATTTTTACGTGGTGCTGAGGATCAAACCCAGGCCGTGCACGTGCTAGGCGAGCACTCTACCACTGAGCTACAATCCCAGCCCTAAATAGTTAATTTATTATGACTAGTTAGTAATTTTTTTTTTTTTTTTTTTTTTTTTTTTTTGTGGTACCGGGGATTGAACCCAGGGGCACTCTACCACTGGGCCACATCCCCAGCACTTTTTTTGTATTTTATTTAGAGACAGGGTCTCACTGAGTTGCTAAGTGCCTCACCGTTGCTGAGGCTGGCTTTGAACTTGCGATCCTCCTGCCTCAGCCTCCCAAGTGCTGGGATTACAGGGGGTGCGCCACCGCGCCCGGCTAGTAATTATTTTTTTAAAGCAATATAAAAGACACAATCAAAAGACATTTTAAAAAGAAAAAGATAAAAAAAAATTTAAAAGACACATCTATTTGGTGTGTGTGTGTGTGTGTGTGTGTGTGTGTGTGTGTTGCTTGAGATTGAACCCAGGGCCTCACACATGCTAGGCAAGCACTCTACCACTGAGTCACACCCCAACCCCTGAGATAGCTAGTTGTAATATTTGCTACCCTGATAATAAAATTCACTTATATGCTTCTGAAACAATCCAAATCAAGAGTATTCCCTCCCTCCATCCCCAATTACAAGACACACTAGCATTCAAATCCTGCTCTATACTTGGACATATGCTGTAGACCATATTAATTAGAAATTCTTTTTTTTTTTTTTTTTTTGATACCGGGGAGTGAACTCAGGGGCACTCGACCACTGCGCCACATCCTCAGCCCTGTTTTGTATCTTATTTAAAGACAGAGTCTCACTGAGTTGCTAAGTGCAGTGCCTCGCTAAATTGCTGAGGTTGGCTTTGAACTTGCGATCCTCCTGCCTCAGCCTCCCAAGTGCTGGGATTACAGGTGTGTACCACTGTGCCCAGCTTAGATTTACTTTCTTTCTTTTTTTTTTTTTTTTTTTTTTTTTTTTTTTTCGTACCGGGGATTGAACTCAGGGGCATTCAACCACTGAGCCACATCCCCAGCCCTTTTTCGTATTTTTATTAGAGACAGGGTCTCACTGAGTTGCTAAGTGCCTCACCATTGCTGAGGCTGGCTTTGAACTCGTGATCCTCCTGCCTCAGCCTCCCAAGTGCTGGGATTACAGGCGTGTGCCACCATGCCCGGCTAGATTTACTTTCTTATTGGTTGCTCATATTTGACTAAAATTAAGATCATGTAAGTTTGAAGGCTGAAGATAAAACTCAGTGGTAGAGTTCTTGCCTAACATGTGTGAGGCCCTGGGTTTGAACCCTAGCACCACCACACACACACACACACACACACACACACACACACAAATAATAATAATAATTTAAGTTTGAACCTCAAATACTCACGAGAGGGCATGTTCATGGTTAAGGCTTTTCTGGGAAGGTTACTGTTGTTTTATTATTACTATTATTACACTCAAAGTCAGAACAGAGACAGGTTTTTCTTGTTATCACCTTCCCTTCTTTAGTTTGACTTGTTGCCATCTTGAGTAGTAACCACCATGATTGTCCCAGAATAACCCTGGTTGGCTTTCCTGCATAGTTTCCCAGCAAACTCTAAATAGATAAAATCATTAGAGTGGTATGTGGAGCGTTACAACTGGACCTGGCTCCAGGAATGTGCTGAACTTAAACCAGGTACATTCTACCTTGGTTGAAGTCACTTTTGTCCTAATATACATACTCCTCCTTCTGGCCCAAATTGCAGAGATCTAACTGGTCTTGCAGCCACTCAGGACCATGCTTCTATGAGGAAGTCTCCCATAAATTGCACTCTGTGCAATCTTAGGTCTGACTGCCTCTCTTCCTTTGGTCTCAGGGCACCTCACAGCCCCTTAGAACCCATTCTCACATGCTAAGACAAGGTTGTTCTGGTATAGGGCCTGGGCCTTGCCTCCTATTATCCATAATGCCTATTAATCTCCAAACTCTGGGTTTCTGGTTCTGGCATTTCCCCCAGGATAGCATGGCTTGATATGGGCATATCACCAATTTCAGCTCTTTGTGTCTGTTTAAGGCCCCTAGAGATTATTCTTAGTTTCTCAGGGTGGGCCCTAACAAAGCACATGAATATGTATTTGTTGAAATTTATCCAGTATCAATATATTTTTAAGCCAGAGCGTTTTAAAAAGTATTTAGTGAGCCTTTAGTGAGCCATACTGCTGGTGACAGAAGGCATTTGTTATAATATCTTCTAAAGTATTATTATACATGACATTACCAACTTGTTCTAAAATGGATAGATAATTTTTCTCAATGTACCTGGAAATACCATATATTGAGAAAGTTAATGTCCAAAGCCTTTCCATTTCAGTTATTTCTCTGAGAATCTATAATTTTGCTTAGGGGAGAGACTAGAAGTGGTGCATAACCAGAATAATATCCCCATAATCACAAAAGCCAGACCAATTCCTTGGGAACCAAAAATAAGCTCGTGTACCACAGATGAAATAAGTCCCCATAAACGATCGCCAACAGTCTAATTGGGTAATTGAGCAACTGAATAGCGGAAGATTAAGATACAGTGATGTATTGAACAAAGGGAAATATCATAAGGATTAATACAACATTCATTATAATTACATTGGCTATTGGACACAGGAACTAATCCATTTTGAATGAAACATTAAAAGCACTTAATGGTGGTGGCTATTTGTGGAGAGTGTGGAAGTATTGGAAATTACACTGGGGACAGCGAACATTTGGAGAGCTTATTGGTCCTACAGTGGTTGCAGTCAGAAACAGTTTTTTTGTTTTTAATCCCAGGCTTCAAAAGTTTCCCTAGAGGAGGGATGCTGGTATCATAGGTCCTGTGAGAACTGACCCAACACTTAAGACTCAAAGTTTCTTTATGAGCAGAAAGAATAGTTTAAGAGCTGGCTGTGGTGGTACATGCCTGTAATCCCAGTGACTCAGGAGGTTAAGTGTTTTAGTCAGCTTTTTTGCTGCTGTGACCAAAAGACCTGACAAGAACAATTCGAGGAGGAAAAGTTTATTTAGGGGCTCACGGTTTCAGAGGTCTCAATCCATAAATGGCCGACTCCATTCCTCAGGGACCAAGGCAAGGAGGGACATCACGGCAGAAGGGTGTGGTGGAGGAAAGAGGCTCAGAACATCCTACCAGGAATGAGAGAGAGAGAGAGAGAGAGAGAGAGAGAGAGAGAGAGAGAGAGAGAGAGAGAGAGAGAGAGAGAGAGACTGACTCTTCTCACATGGACAAAATATAAACCCCCAAAGCACACACCCAGGGACCCACCTCCTCCAACCACACCCTACCTGCCTACAGTTACCACCAATCAGTGAATTAATGCACTGATTAGGTTAAGGCTCTCATAACCCAATCATTTCACCTCTAAAATTTCTTGCATTGTCTCACACATGAGCTTTTGGGGGACACCTCATAACTAAACCATAATACTGACTCAGGAGGATTGCGAATTAAAGGCCAGCCTCAGCAATTTAGTGATATTCTGTCTCAAAAAAAAAAAAAAAAAGGTGGGGGAGGGGATGGGGACTTAGCACAGTGGTAAAACACCCCTGGATTCAATCCCCAGTACAAAACCCCACTATGTCTCCTCCAGGTGGGAAGCCTGGACCAGGATGGGAGCCTGGATGGTGAGCACAGTCCAGATTATCCTAGTTAGTCAAGGTCAAGTGAGGGTTTCTTTCTCTAGTTTATCTTCATGTATATTCAAACTCTAGTCTGTAGGTTATAACTTGGTTTTACCAGGGTGGTTGTTTAGGCTTCTTGCTACTGTGAATGGAATGTTTGACAAAACTTCAATAATGCTTTGTAATAATCTACCAAAATGCCATTTTTATAGATGTTTTCTAAGTGGAGGCCACTGGATGTGTAGGAGAAAGTTTCCTGAGCCTGTTCCACTCTTCTGTTGGTTATAGATCCCATCAGGCCACTTTGGTTCATAGATTTTAGCCATTTTATTTTATTTTTATTTATTTATTTTTTTGGTACCAGGGATTGAACCCAGGGGGGTTTACCACTGAGTCACATCCCCTTTGTATATTTAATTTTGAGACAGGGCCTCGCTAAATTGCTGAGGCTGATTTTGAACTGGCTATCCTCCTGCTTCAGCCTCCCAAGCTGCTGGGATTGCAGTTGTGCACCACTGTGCCTGGCTGCCATTTTTTTTTTTTTTTTTTTTTTTTTTTTTTTTGTGGTACCGGGGATTGAACTCAGGGGCACTCGACCACTGGGCCACATCCCCAGCCCTTTTTTGTATTTTATTAGAGACAGGGTCTCACTGAGTTGCTAAGTGCCTAGCCATTGCTGAGGCTGGCTTTGAACTCGTGATCCTCCTGCCTCAGCCTCCCAAAGTGCTGGGATTACAGGCGTGCGCCACCGCGCCCGGCTTGCCATTTTGTTTTTTAAAATCTCATTTTGACTTTCTACCATCCTTAGCTAATTGTGGGTGGTGTGACTGTGACAGGATTAATTTGTCCATGAGACTTTATGCATTTCCTTATAATATGTCCAGGGAACTTACGGTTGTGATCTCTGTGGAAGGTAAAAGTTGCCTAAACCAGAGAGTACAGCTCTTTAAAAGTCTTCAATTAATGGTGACTAGGTAAGCCTTTGTGCATTGTTGAATTTCTCTGTTCAAAACACACACTAAATACCAAGGCATACTCAATTTATTTGCCTGTATAGGAGCAGCCTAAATATTTACAAATATTATTTGTGGTAGAGGGTAAGATACTCATATGTGTGAGCAAGTAGACATTACTGTTCATTCATTTAGTGGCTATTTATTGAGCACTTCCTATATACCTGGCAATGTTCTAGGTGCTGGGGATAAGATGCTAACTAAAGAAGCAAAAATTCCTTCCTTCATAGATCTCACATATTTTTAAAAATTATTTTTTAAATGGGCACAGAGGCCGGGCACAGTGGCACACGCCTGTAATCCCAGCACTTGGGAGGCTGAGGCAGGAGGATCTTGAGTTCAAAGCCAGCCTCAGCAATGGCGAGGCACTTAGCAACTCAGTGAGACCCTGTCTCTAATGAAATGCGAAATAAAAAAAAAAAAAAAAAAAAAAAAAAAAAAAAGGTCTGGGGATGTGGCCCAGTGGTCAAGTGCCCCTGAGTTCAATCCACAGCACAAAAAAAAAAAAAAAAAAAAAAAAAAAAAAGGGCACAGAAAAACTATACATATTTATGGGGTGCTGTGTGATGTTTTGATGCATGTATATGTTGTATAATGTTCTAACAGGATAAGCACATCTATTTCCTCAAATGTTTACCATTTCTTTGTGATGAAAACATTCAAAGTAATTTATTCTATCTTCTCTGAAATCCATAGCACATTGTCATTATCTGTAGTCACCAAAGCTCACAAAAAAAAAAAAAAAAAAAAAAAAAAAAAAAGGGCACAGAAAAACTATACATATTTATGGGGTGCTGTGTGATGTTTTGATGCATGTATATGTTGTATAATGTTCTAACAGGATAAGCACATCTATTTCCTCAAATGTTTTACCATTTCTTTGTGATGAAAACATTCAAAGTAATTTATTCTATCTTCTCTGAAATCCATAGCACATTGTCATTATCTGTAGTCACCAAAGCTCACATTCTAACTGGGAGGACAGAAAATGAATAAGGTATAATAGTGATGCATATTTTATGTTAGGTAGTACTTAATGCTAGTAAGAAAAATAAAGTGCCGGGCGCGGTGGCGCACGCCTGTAATCCCAGCACTTGGGAGGCTGAGGCAGGAGGATCGCAAGTTCAAAGCCAGCCTCAGCAATGGTGAGGCACTTAGCAACTCAGTGAGACCCTGTCTCTAATAAAATACAAAAAAAGGGCTGGGGATGTGGCCCAGTGGTCGAGTGCCCCTGAGTTCAATCCCCAGTACCAAAAAAAAAAAAAAAAAAAAAAAAAAAAAAAAAAAAAAAAAGAAAAATAAAGTAAGGGAAGCAGATAGAAAGTATGTAGGTGGGAAGGCGGTTGCAATTTTAGATAGAGTGGCTAAGGCTAGGCTTCACTGGGAAGGGAACTTTTTTTTTTTTTTTTTTTTTTTAAGAATTGAAACCCGGAGTGGTGGTGCTGGTAATCCCAGCACTTGGGAGGCTGAGGCAGGAGGATCACGAATTCAAAGCCAGCCTCAGCAATAGCTAAGGCACTTAGCAACTCAGTGAGACCCTGTCTCTAATAAAAAAAAAAAAAAAAAAGGGGCTGGGGATGTGGCCCAGTGGTCAAGTGCCCCTGAGTTCAATCCCTGGTACCAAAAACGAAAAAAAAAAAAAAAAAAAGAATTGAGCCCAGGGCATTCTATCACTGAGCTACATTCCCAACCCTTTTGAAATTTTGAAATAGTCTTGCTAAATTGCCTAGGCTGTCCTCAAACTTGAAATCCTCCTGCCTCAGCCTCCTAAGTAGCTGGGTTTATAGGCAAGTGCCACGATGCCTGACTTGGGAAGGGAAATTTGAATAAAGTCGGAAGTAAGTAAAAGCAAGCCATGTGGAAGAGCCTTCCACATCATGAGTAACAAAGTCCACAAGCTCCAGCTCCACTAAAAAGAACTGACCTGGCTCGTTCCCGTTGTGAAAGGTCTGGGAGACAAGAAGGAACCAGTACAAATTTTGACTGAGGTAGGGAATGAGCAGGAGACTATGATGTTCTGGAAGCCAAGTGAAGAAAATGTGTTCAAGGATGGTGGGTGTGGTGCTGCACACCTGTAATTTCAGGGACTCGGGAGGCTGAGGCAGGAGGATTGCAAGTTAGAGGTCTGCCTGGGAAACTTGCCTCAAAATAAAAAAATAAATGGGCTGGGGATGTGGCTCAGTGGTAAAGTGCTTCTGGGTTCAATCCCCAGTACTAAAAAAAGAAGAAAAAACAAGGAAAATGAAAGAGGCCAAAGTGACCCACTTGGTCACATGTTGCAGTGGTCAAATACGGTGAGGACCAAGAGGACCAGCACTGGAAGAGCATGAGGTATAGAAGTCTGACTAAAGTGGTGTCAGGGGACTATAGATGGAGAGAATTGGGAATGGTGGCCATAGACAGTTGTGCTGAGGGTCTGTGCTTTATTTTTTTACTTTATTTTATGGTGCTTCCCCAGCACTGGGAATGGAACCCAGGGGTGCTCTACCAGTAGCTACATCCCCAAACCTTTTTATTTTTTCACTTTGAAACAGCCTCTTGCTGAGTGGCCCAGGCTGGCCTCAAGCTTGCAATCCTCCTGCCTCAGCCTCCCGAGTTGCTGGGATTACAGGTATGCACCACTGCACCTGGCTAGGTTTTGAGCTTTGAAGGAGAGCAGAGGAACAGTGCTGTAGCTGGAAGAGAAACTAAGGAGAAGTCTTTCTTTGTCTTTTTCCTAGGAATTTTTTTGGTGGGGGTGGGGGTGGTAGGTAGGAGATAAGACAGCCTCTCTGAAGGCTGGGGCAACTCTTCACTGAAGAGGGAATCTCAATGGTATGGGAGATTTAGGGAGACTGCAGGGGTAAAGCAGGCCTCAGCCAGCCAGGGGAAGGCAGAAGGCTTGGGTGCTGGTGCTGGTAGATGGGTATCCCTGACATGGAAGCTTGGGGAAGTCCTCTCCAGTGGCCTCAATTAGTGAAGTAAGAAGCAAGGTTGTCAGCAGAGAGTTAGGGTGGGATAGGCGTGAAGAGAAGGAAAAGATGCAAAATAATTAGCTCAGAGAGTGCGAGAGTAAATGGTCTAGAAAAATGTGGTAAAATTGCTAGGAAGTTAAGTGCCCACTGAGGCAGGAGGCCATGAATTTAAAGTAGTCCAGTGGAGACAGTGGCTTTTCTTCAGCCATATTTCATAGCACTGATGTAGACGTGGCAGAATCGGATTTCACTAGGATTCAGGTTTTGCTAGCGAGTAATGCAAATGAAGAGATAGCCAAGGGAGCCGAAGGTGTCTTCAGCGGTTGATTATGATTGAGTGTGGAATTTAAAATGGGTAGGGAAGTGTGTTCATCAGTTGTGGCTCCATAACAAGATACCACAGAATGGGTGGCTTGAATGACAACTATCTATTTTCTCATAGTTTTGGAAGCCAGAAGTCAAAGTCAAAGTATAAGCGGGATTGGTTTCAGAGGCCTCTCTTCCTGGCTTGCAAACATCACCTTCTTGCCAGGTTCTCCATGGCCATTCCTTTGTAAGTACACAGAGATCTCTGGTGTCTCTTTCTGTTTTTACAGGGACACCAGTCCTATTGGATAAGGTTACTCTTTTTTTTTTTTTAATATTTATTTATTTACTTTAGTTGTACACAATTCAATGCATTTATGTTTACATGGTGCTGAGGATCGAACCCCGGCCGCGCACGTGCGAGGCGAGCGCTCTGCCGCTGAGCCACAACCCCAGCCCCAAATAAGGTTACTCTTATGACCTCATTTAACCACAATTATCTTCTTACAAATTTTATTTCCAAATGCAGTCATAATGATGGGTTTGGATTTTAACATATGCTTTTTTTTTTGGGGGGGGGGGCGGACAAAATTCAATCCATAACAGGAAGGAAGGAAGCACATAAGGGGCCTTGGGACAGTGGAGAGGTGGTAAGATTAATGGATTGTAGGTACCGATCATGGCAGCTAGAGGACTAGATGATGTGAGCTGGAAATAGGAGGAGGTGACTGGAGAGTGGAGTGAATGAATTTGGGATTGTAGCAGGGCTGCGATCATTTGTAATGGCAAAATCTAGGGTACAACCATTGGAATGAATAGCTGAGTTAAGACGGATGCAAAGACCACTGCAGGAGAGGATGCCAGGGCAGTGAGAAGCCATTAGAGGAACATCTCTGTGATACTGAAATTGCACAGGAGGGGGCTGGGGTTGTGGCTCAGCGGTAGAGGGGTAGAGCCTAGTGCGCAGCCTGGGTTCAATCCTCAGCACCACATAAAAATAAAGGCATTCTGTACAACTAAAACAAACAAATATTTAAAAAATGCACAGGAGGGGCTGGGGTTGTGGCAGAGCGTTTGCCTAGCATGTGTGCGGCCTGGGTTCGATCCTCAGCACCACGTAAGAATAAAGGCATTGTGTACAACACAAACAAATAAATAAATATTTTTTTAAAAATGCACAGGAGAGGGGCTGGGATTGTAGCTCAGCGGTAGAGCACTCACCTGGCATGTGCGCGGCCCGGATTTGAGCCTCAGCACCGCGTAAAAGTAAAGGCATTGTGTACAACTAAAATAAATAAATATATATTTTTTTAAATGCACAGGAGGGCTGGGGTTGTGGCTCAGCGGTGGAGCGCTCGCCTAGCACGTGCGCAGCCTGGGTTCGATCCTCAGCACCACATAAAAATTAAAAAAAAAAAAATGCATTGTGTACAACTAAAGCAAATAAATATTTTTTTTAAAAAAATGCACAGGAGAAGCACTGTAAAGAGTTGATGGGAGCTGGGTGCAGTGGCGCACGCCTGTAATCTCAGCAGCTTGGGAGGCTGAGGCTGGAGGATCACGAGTTCAAAGCCAGCCTCAGTAACTTAGCAAGTCCCTAAACAACTCAGTGAGACCCTGTCTCAAAATAAAACACAAAAAGGGCTGGGGGTGTGGCTCAGTGGTTGAGTGCCCCAGAGTTCAATCCCTGGCATTAAAAAAAAATAAAAAGCTATGGAGAACCATGTGTTAAGTCTTCAAGAAGGGAGGGAGAGATTTAACCTAAAGTAAAATAGGTGAGGGCAAAAAAATTTCATCAAGCCAGGCGCGGTGGCGCACGCCTGTAATCCCAGCACTTTGGGAGGCTGAGGCAGGAGGATCGCGAGTTCAAAGCCAGCCTCAGCAATGGCGAGGCACTTAGTAACTCAGTGAGACCCTGCTTCTAATAAAATACAAAAAAGGGCTGGGGATGTGGCCCAGTGGTCCAGTGCCCCTGAGTTCAATCCCCGGTACCAAAAAAAAAAAAAAAAAAAAAAAAAAAAAAAAAATTTCATCATGACCAGATACCGATTATGGAAGGAGACATTTGCAATATAGAAGCAATCAGACTGGATTCTCCAGAGGCACAGGCTGAGATGGAATTCGAGGTACCAGAAGTTTAGCAGGGATAAACACAGTGAGAGGAAGGAGAGCCGGCAGGACTGAGAAGAGAGGCAGACCCCACAAAGCCTCAGCCAACCCAGCAGGAGCTCTGGAGCAACACTGCACATCAAAGTGTTCTAAGTTAGGCCAAAATAGCTGGACCTTTATATCCTGCCACCCACTCAGTCACTGGATATGGTTTGGTGGGAAGCTATGACCTTGGGTGCAGTAGCTCTCTGCAGATTGGAAGGTCCGGAAATAGCTGACAGCTGGAGGCCACCTGCCTGGTGCATGCCCTGCTGTGAGGCCCTAGCATCTTCGGTGAAGGGGGATATGAGCAGTTCTCATATTTTGTTTTGTATATATAAAGAACCCCCTTCAAATCAATACGGACTTCTGCATTGCAAATGATAATGGGAGGCACTATTGTCTACATCTGGGTCACCTGACATTCCAAATACCAGTCAAATTAGTCAGCTAATTATCTCCTTTGGGCTAAGCACCTGTTTGTGTCATTGAAGAAATTATTGGACCCCTACTTGGGAGGCGGAGGCAGGAGAAATGCAAGTTCAAGGACAGCCATGGTAATTTAGCAAGACCCTGATGCAAAATAAAACAAAAGGGGATGAGGATGTAGCTCAGTGTGTGAGGCCCTGGGTTCAATCCTCAGTACTAAAAAAAAAAAAAAAAAATTCATGGAGGCTGGGGTTGTGGCTCAGTGGTAGAGCACTTGCCTTGCATGTGTGAGGCACTGGGTTCCATTCTCAGCACCGCATATAAATAAATAAAATAAAGATCCATTGACAACTAAATATTTTAAAAAATAAAAAGAAACAGAATTAATGGAACACTGTCATGCCATCTGTTTCCACATTGTCTTTGTGGCTGCTTTCATCTTACAGGGGCAGGAATGAATACACAGATAGTATAGCTTGCAAGCCTATAATCTTCACCATTTGGCCTTTTAAGAAAAATTTGCTGACTCCTGACATAGAATAAGAAGAAAAAAAGAAAAACAAAAATTAGACTCTCAACATCACTAGATGGCAAAGGATTCCAAACTTTAAATTACCTAGAGGTAGAAAAACACTGAACTCAAGTGAGATACCTTTCACAACCCTGTGGCAAATCTGCAGAGAGAAAGGACAATTCTGGGAAAGCTGTGTGGAAGACAAGAGAAGGCCAACAGCAGGTCAAAGATGGATCTAAAAGCCCTGTGTGAGCCGAGTGCGATGGCACATGATTGTAACCTCACTGGCTCTGGAGGCTGAGGCAGGAGGATTGCAAGTTCAAAGCCAGCCTCAGAAACTTAGCCAGGCCCTAAGCAACTTAGTGAGACCCTGACTCAAAAAAAAAAAAAAAAAAAAAAAAAAAAAAAAAAAAAATATATATATATATATATATATATATGTGTGTGTGTGTGTGTGTGTGTGTGTGGCTGGGGATGTGGCTCAGTGGTAAAGCATCCCTGGGTTCAATCCTTAGTTAAAAAAGGAAAAAAAAAAAAAGAACGAAAGGAAGACAGACTGAAAAGGAATCCTGATAAATGGGAGCACTAATACCTGGAGGGATTTAAAAGGCATTGTGAAACTAGGAGGAGCTGATCTCAGAAAGGCAAAGCTTCTCGGGGAGCAGAAGGCAAAAGAGGAAAGGAGAGGCACCCTATAGAGATGAGGTGTGGAAGAATCAAAAGGGAAAAATGTAGGGCATGAGAATACAAAACAGAACCAAAAAAATAGCAGGATATTCCATTCCTGCCACATACACAGAACCACCCATCAAGGACCCTGTTACAGTCATGAGGACCTTACAGAGCTTTTGTATTCATGGGTTTCATTTATCATTTACTAAATTAAATATTAAAACAGAGATTTAAAAAATAATTTAGACTGGGTGTAGTGGCACACACCTGTAATACCAGCGACTAGGGAGGCTGACACAATAGTATCCCAAGTCCAGCCTCAGCGATTAAGTGAGGCCCGAAGCAACTTAGCAAAACCCTGTCTCAAAATAAAAAATAATAATAATAATAAAAAGCCCAGTGGCAGAGCACCCATGGGCTCAATCCCCAGTATCACAAAAATAAATAAAATAAATATATTCAATCTAGTATGACATCACATGTCATGAAGTTTCTAGAAAACTCTACATTTGTAAGAGAATGAGAATGAAACAATCTTATTTATTTAGGTACTGGGGATTGCACCTAGGGGCACTGTACTATTGAGCTACATCTCCATCCCCAACCCTTTTTAACTTACTTTTTATTACTTTTGCCTTTTGTGGTGCTAGGGCTCGAACCCAGGACCTCACACAAGTTAGGCAAGCACTTTACAACTGAGCTACATCCCCAGTCCTTTTTATTTTGTTTTCAGACATAGTTTCACTAAGCTGCCCAAGTTGGCCTAGAACTTGAAATCTTCCTGCCTCAGCCTCTGGAGCTGCTGGGATTACAGGTATGTGCCACCACACTGGCTTTAGTATTAATAAAATAGTTTTTTTTTTTTTTTTTTTTTTTTTTTGGTACCGGGGATTGAACTCAGTGGCACTTGACCACTGGGCCACATCCCCAGCCCTTTTTTGTATTTTATTAGAGACAGGGTCTCACTGAGTTGCTAAGTGCCTCGCCATTGCTGAGGCTGGCTTTGAACTCACGATCCTCCTGCCTCAGCCTCCCAAAGTGCTGGGATTACAGGCGTGCGCCACCGCGCCCGGCAATAGTTTTGATTTTTTTTTTTTTAGTTACCTGAAGGGCTTTGCAGACCCTTCAAGAACTGTTGCATTAAACAAACAAACAAAAACTGTACTTCAAGGGCTTGGGAGTGTACCTCAGTGGTAGTGTTTGCCTATAGCACCTGCACGGTCGAGCGCTAAAATAAATAAGCTGTACTTCATTACACCGACAGAAGGGGGCAGTAGTTAACTAAGAATTGTAGAAACTACCCTCATTCCAAAAAATGAATAGACATGAACCCATAGACATGAACCCAGCGAGCAGAACTTGTAATACCAGATACATAAGAGGTTGAGGCAGGAGTATCACAAATTCGAGGCCAGTCTTGGAAATTTGGCAACATCCTGTGTCTCTACTTTTTGTCTGCTTTGGTTTTGGGTGGTACTCAGTGGTAGAGGAACACTCTACCACTGAACTACATTGCCAGCCCTTTTTATTTTAAAATTTCGAGATTTGATAAATTGCCCAGGCTGGCCTTGAATCTGTGATCCTCTTGTCTTAGTTTCCTGAGTAGCTGGGATTATAGGTGTGCACCGTGGGGCCTGGCCTGGACCCTGTCTCCCTGGGTTCAATCTCTAGAACCAAATAAATAAATACTGACCAAAAAATAAAAAAAATAAATATAAAAATTGAAACAAAGTTTCTGTAGTACAATGGAAAACAGGAATCAAAATAGCTCAAGTGATGAACATTTTCACATCCCCTCCAAAGACAATAATAGATGAAGCATAAGAAAACTGTACAACAATGCACCAAATGTCTTCAAACATTTGAGGGTATGAGAAATGATCTTGAAGCAGAAATTCCAAAATTTTTTTAAATTTATTTTTTAGTTGTAGTTGGACACAATACCTTTATTTTATTTATTTTTATGTGGTGCTGAGGATGAAACCCAGGGCCTTGCACATACTAGGCAAATGCTCTACTGCTGAGCCACAACCCTAGCCCCAGAAATTCCAAAATTTAATATAGAAATGGACATACCCCTCCTCCAAAGGAATGAATGAAGAATTCATTAAAGGCAGGAAAGAAGAAAAATATAAAATAATTTCAGAAATGAAGACTCTAAGGAGCCCAAGGGAGAATAAACTAGGACAGAAATAACAAACATTGAAGAAATATAAGGACAACCAAGGGGATGAAAATGAAATAAAGAAAGAAGTATTGGGCAGAAAAAGTTCACCTCTGCTAACCTTGGTCCACCTATCTTCTGGCTGCCAATTAAGAGGCAATAGTCAGATTAACAGTAGAAAAACACTATGCAGGTGGCCTACCCTACGGGAAGTAGCTCTCAGAACAGCTGGGGGTAAAGATCTAGGTACCTGGTTAACAGGAGAGTAACAGAGGTTTAGGGCTTCAAACAATAAAATGTTCCAAGGAGGATTATTTCCACATTTTCTTTGAAAATTCCAGTGCCCAAGGTCAGTCCTTCCTGACTGACCACCTAGATGATGAGGGTTTGTGACAGCTGTCTCTCATAAAGGAAATCTAAGAGGTATTTAGATAAGATTTCTTTATGCATTTGCTGAAGCTCAGATACTTTCCCCCTGGGTTATCTCTTTGCCAGTTTGGTGGATTGTTGTTTCCTTTAAAAGTAATAAGGGTCAGAGAGAATGTGGTCTAAATGGAAGACAGGCAAGGAAGAAACAGTATACACATAATTGGAATCCCTGGAGGAGAATAAACAAAACAATTGAACAGAACTTATATTTAATATTATAATTCAAGAAAAATTCCTGGAAATAAGACCTGATTCTACAAATTGAACAGGCTCATTGGTATGTGGGAAGATGGACTCAGAATAGTCCTAGATGTCTCTTAGTATCAAAGATAAAATTACAACTTATTGTGAAGATCTAAACTGCCTTCATTTTATTTATTTATTTATTTATATTACCAGGGATTGAACCCAGGGGCACTTAACCACTGAGCCACAACCCCAGCCTGTATTTGTATTTTATTTAGAAACAAAGTCTCACTAAGTTGCTGAGGGCCTCTGTAAATTGCTAGGGCTGTGATCGTCCTGCCTCAGTCTCCCGAGCTGCTGGGATTACAGGTGTGTGCCGTCTCAAAACAAAAAATAAAAAGTCTGGGGATGTAGCTCAGTGGTTAAGCACTGCTGAGTTCAATCCCTAGAATCAACAATTGATCAAAAAATAAATACAAATAAACAAACAAAAGACTTCATCTGTTAATTCCATCATCTTTGCCGTTTCTGGACATATTTATGCTGACTGATTTTTTATCCTGATTGTAGGTCACATGTATCTGTTTCTTCATATGTCTAAATTGGATTAGCCTGAATTTTACATTGATGAGTGACGGATTTTGCTACATTCCTTTAAAGACGTTGGGTTTTATTCTGGTTGGCATAAAAATTACCTGTGGATCATTATAATTCCTCTGAGGTATATTTTTAAAGTATTTTAGGGAGTAGACTTTATTCTGTGGTATTCATTCTCAACAGGAATAATATTGACCCCAAGGAGGCAAAGATTGGTTTGGGGAGATGAAAAGAATTTACTCTTTTACTGTATAAAGCACAGACATACATCCAGTACATAACAGATATGCAATATCTCTGTGGTGTTAAAATTTCATGTGGGAGAAAGTGAGAAAAATGTCTGAAAGGGCTCTTCTGGTAGGAGGGATGATAATGAAAAACACTAGCTGAAAACTGCTGCTCTAGAACATTCTCTGAGATACTTCCTCTTCTAGTATTTGCTTCAGTCATTTTTTGTCTTCTCAACTGGTAAGACCACCGTGCTCTGGTTTGGTCAGCTTCCTTGCATGTAGAAAGCTAGAACAAAGTGCTTGCCAGATTTGTTTCCTTTGTCTTCAGGATTATGGTCTCAAGCTGACAGCTGTCAAGGAGTAAAAAGAATTACAGAATAGGGGGCGTGGTGGCTATAATCCCATTGGCTGGGGAGACTGAGGCAGGAGGAACAAAAATTCAAAGCCAGCCTCAGCAATTTAGGGAGGCCGTAAGCATTTCAGTGAGACTGGGTCTCTACATAAAATATTTTTAAAAGGATTGGAGATGTGGCTCAGTGGTTAAACACCCCTGGTTTCAATCCCTGGTTTAATAATAATAATAAAAATAACAATAATAATAAAAAGAATTTTGCAGAGCTGGGTGCAGTGGCACACGCCTGTAATCCCAGCACTTGGGAGGCTGAGGCAGGAGCATCACAAGTTCAAAGCCAGCCTCAGCAATGGCGAGGCACTTAGCAACTCAGTGAGACCCTGTCTCTAAGAAAATACAAAAAAGGGCTGGGGATGTGGCCCAGTGGTTGAGTGCCCCTGAGTTCAATCCCTTGAGAAAAATGTCTGAAAGGGCTCTTCTGGTAGGAGGGATGATAATGAAAAACACTAGCTGAAAACTGCTGCTCTAGAACATTCTCTGAGATACTTCCTCTTCTAGTATTTGCTTCAGTCATTTTTTGTCTTCTCAACTGGTAAGACCACCGTGCTCTGGTTTGGTCAGCTTCCTTGCATGTAGAAAGCTAGAACAAAGTGCTTGCCAGATTTGTTTCCTTTGTCTTCAGGATTATGGTCTCAAGCTGACAGCTGTCAAGGAGTAAAAGAATTACAGAATAGGGGGCGTGGTGGCTATAATCCCATTGGCTGGGGAGACTGAGGCAGGAGGAACAAAAATTCAAAGCCAGCCTCAGCAATTTAGGGAGGCCGTAAGCATTTCAGTGAGACTGGGTCTCTACATAAAATATTTTTAAAAGGATTGGAGATGTGGCTCAGTGGTTAAACACCCCTGGTTTCAATCCCTGGTTTAATAATAATAATAAAAATAACAATAATAATAAAAAGAATTTTGCAGAGCTGGGTGCAGTGGCACACGCCTGTAATCCCAGCACTTGGGAGGCTGAGGCAGGAGCATCACAAGTTCAAAGCCAGCCTCAGCAATGGCGAGGCACTTAGCAACTCAGTGAGACCCTGTCTCTAAGAAAATACAAAAAAGGGCTGGGGGATGTGGCCCAGTGGTTGAGTGCCCCTGAGTTCAATCCCTGGTACAAAAAATAAAAAAATAACAGGCAAAGGGAACAGCCTTCAGGTACATAAATGATAATCATTTAGCAGATGTGATGATAGAGGAGAAAAACCATTTACAATGACAAAAGATAAAATTCTTAAGAATAAATTTAAACCAGGCTTGGTGGTACACGCCTGTAATCCCATCGGTTTGGGTGCCTGAGGCAGGAGAATCGAAAGTCCCAGGCCAGCCTCAGCAATTTATCGAAGCCCTAAGCAAATTAATGAAATCCTGTCTCAAAATAAGAAGGTCAGGGGAATGTAGATCAGTGGTAGAACACACCCCTGGGTTCAAGCCTCTGTACCAAAAAAAAAAAAAAAGCCAGTTTTTGCCAGAGGATCACAAAGTTGAGGCTCCCTGGGAAATTTAGTGAGAACCTGTCTCAAAAAGAAAAAAAAAAAAAAAGGGTTGGTGATATTGCTCAGTGGTGGAGCATGTGCCTAACCCGGGCAAAGCCCTGGGTTCAACCCTCACTATAACACACAAAAAAACAGAAAAAGCTCTCTAATAAATATACTGAATTAATGGCCAGGCGCGGTGGCGCACGCCTGTAATCCCAGCACTTGGGAGGCTGAGGCAGGAGGATTGCAAGTTCAAAGCCAGCCTCAGCAATGGCGAGGCACTTAGCAACTCAGTGAGACCCTGTCTCTAATAAAATACAAAAAAGGGCTGGGGATGTGGCCCAGTGGTCAAGTGCCCCTGAGTTCAATCCCCAGTACAAAAAAAAAAAAAAAAAAAAAAAATACTGAATTACTTTTGTAGATTATGAAGAATTTTAAATATTATTATTGTTGTTGTCTGCAGTTACTGGGAATTGAACCCAGGAGAAGTAAACCACTGAGTCACACCCCCAGTCCTTTTTATGTTTTGAGACAGGGTTTCACTAAATCCTTTAGGGACTTGCTAAGTTGCTGATGCTGGCTTTGAGGTCACCCTCCTGCCTCAGCCTTCAGTGAGGTTAGGGTTACAGGTGTGCACCACCACTCTCAGATAATGAATTATTTTTTAAATTATTAAGATATGTAATCCTGTCTGTCCCACCATGTGATGCCTTTACCAGGCCATGACCAGCAGAAAGACCCTCACCAGAGGCTGGCGCCATGCTCTTAAACATCCCAGCCTCTGGCCCTGTGAGCTAAATAAACTATTCTTTATAAATTTAAAAAAAAAAGTAATTAATTTGCTTTATTTTGTAATCACGTGTGAAATACATATTTGATATTAGTCCCAGTTTCCAGGCATAAACACCTAATATCCTTAGAATCTTCTGTGGAATCTTTTGTGTGCTAATGAGCTGAGGGTAGCCCCAGGTAGCTGCAGGAGAGGTGATGGAAAGAGAGGCCAAGGCAAGTTTAAAGGGTTAGGACTTTTTCAGCCCCACCCTCTGACCTCGAGGATGGGGAGAGGACCCTGACCCTTAGTTGATCTGCAGTGGTCAATGGTGTGACCAATCATGCCCAAATAAAGAAGTCTCCATTTAAAACCCTCAAGGGAAGTGCATGCCTATAATCCCAGCAGTTCTGGAGGAGGAGGAGGAAGGATGATCTAGAGTTCAAAGCAAGCCTCAGCAATTTAGCAAGGCCCTAAAGCAACTTAGACTGTAGTGGCACCTCCTCCTCCACAGAAAATCCCAACTAAGCTTCTCCAGGAATCTTCACCATAATTGATTTTAGGACCATCAACAAAAGAGTCTACAAAAGAGTTCAACGTAGGTAAACTTCCTATTTTCCTGTTGCTCTATTTTACTTGGCCACTGGCCTGGAAGAAATCAGCACTCCAGGTGTTGAATGCCCCTTTACTAGTTTTTCACAAACGTTTATCCAGTGTAGTAGTTTGTAGAAGTGTGTTTGCAAATGCAAAATGTGATTAAAAAAAAAAAAAAGACAAATCCTTTAACAAGGTCTCTGGCCTTCAACTAGAGCTTCACAGAGATGTCTACATTCTAAGATAAGAGACGTCACCAGGTGGGCTCCTTGGTAACAGCTGGAAGGGGGAGGAAAGAAAGGGAAGAAGCTCTGCCCTTCTCAGGCACTGTCCTTGAAGGGTGAACTTGCCCAGAACAGTGAAAAGAAAAAACTGCTTTTATGTGAACTTCTGCAGATTGTGAACTTCTGAGCCCCACCCTTTACACTCTGGGTATAAAGTTCTGAAACTACCTGAACTGGGGGTCCCGGGGATTAGTCGATTACAGTGAAACCTGTACCCTCTGAACCTGGCTGCAGCCAAATAAAACTGTTTCCTGTATTCTTCGGTGCCCTGTCTCATCTGTCTCCTTCAACAAGACCCTGTCCAAAAATAAAAAATAAAAAGGGCTGGGATGGGCCACTGCCCCCCACCCCAGAGGTGGGGGGGGGGAAGTCCCTGTCTCTAAACAAAAAATTAAGAGAGCCGGGCGTGGTGGTGCACGCCTGTAATCCCAGCACTTTGGGAGGCTGAGGCAGGAGGATCACGAGTTCAAAGCCAGCCTCAGCAATGGCGAGGCACTTACTAACTCAGTGAGACCCTGCTTCTAATAAAATACAAAAAAAAAGGGCTGGGGATGTGGCCCAGTGGTCAAGTGCCCCTGAGTTCAATCCCCGGTACCAAAAAAAAAAAAAAAAAATTAAGAGAGCTGTAAATGTACTTCAGTGGTAAAGTACCCCTGGTCCAATCCTCAGTATTAAAAAAATAATAATAAAACAGAACAAACACAAAAAAAGCCCAAAGAAGAGCATCAGGGGGGCTGGGGTTGTGGCCCAGCGGCAGAGCGCTCGCCTCTGTGCGGCCCGGGTTCGATCCTCAGCACCACGTAAACATAAATGCATTGCATGTGTACAACTAAAGTAAATAAATAAATATTAAAAAAAAAAAAAAAGAAGAGCATCAGGATACCTGAAATCGTGGAGGTTCACTATAAACAAGGTGAAAACAAATCAGCTGGGCTGATGTTGGATCAGTGGCAGAGTACTCGCCTAGCACATATGAGGCCCAGGGTTCGATCCTCAGCAGCACATAAAAATAAATAAAATATTGGGAGGCTGAGGCAGGAGGATCTCGAGTTCAAAGCCAGCCTCAGCAATGGCGAGGCACTTAGCAACTCAGTGAGACCCTGCCTCTAATTAATTACAAAAAAAGGGCTGGGAGCCGGGCATGGTGGCGCACGCCTGTAATCCCAGCACTTGGGAGGCTGAGGCAGGAGGATCTCGAGTTCAAAGCCAGCCTCAGCAATGGTGAGGCACTTAAGTGAGACCCTGTCTCTAATAAAATACAAAAAAAGGGCTGGGGAGTGGCCCAGTGGTTGAGTGCCCCTGAGTTCAATCCCCAGTACCAAAAAAAAAAAGGGCTGGGGATGTGCCCCTGGGCTCAATCCCTGGTACAAAAATAAATAAATAAATAAATAGATAGATAGATAGATAGATAAATAAATAAATAAAATAGGGGCTGGGGTGTGGCTCAGTGGTAGAGCACTCGCCTGGAGTGGGTGAGGCACTAGGTTCAATCTCAGCACTACATAAAAATAAAATAAAGGCATTGTGTCCACCTACAAATAAAAAAAAAAAAGTTAAAAAAAAATCAGCTCACTGAGCTGAATTGCATGCTGAAGGATATAATGGTGGCAAAAGTCCTCATGTTTGGATTTTTACTCACTTTATTGTCCCTGACCAATGGCCCGGCCACATGGTCAGGCTGAAGGGCAATGGAAACCTGACTTATTAAAGGAAAGCGCACATGGGGCACAGCCCTATGGAAATTTGAGGAGTGCAGAAAAGTAGGACCTGCTGATGCCCATGCTCCCTTCCAGGTTCAGAAGGTGACTGGCATTGACAAGCAGATATCCCATTGCCGTCTTGAAGTGGCTGTGTGGGACGTGGGGAGTTGCAGTAGTACAGAGATGGGCTAAATCTAGACATGTTCCTTTTGTGCCCTTATTTTTGCTGAGCTGGGGATTAAACCACGGTCTCGCATATGCTAGGCAAGTCCTCTAGCACTGAGCAACACCCCCAACCCTCACTTGTACCCTCTGAGGCACATAATGCCAACAACAGAATTGTTCTGTCTGCAAAAGAGACAGAGACTACTGATTGCTATGTGGCAAATTCTTGGTTGGCAAGAATTAGCTGGCAAGTAGGACAGATGCTGGTTGCCCTGGGGATGACAAATGGGCCTTGCAAGAATGGACTGTCTCTGGACTGGGCTTTGCTTACCCCAGGAAGATGCAAATGCTCGGAGTGCTACAGAAAAAGCCAGCACAGGAGATATCTGCACAGACCTGGATAGTGTACATTCAAGGGATTTTTCTCTGTGATTAAACAGCAGCCTTGATTCACATCACTGTCATATCTTTTTTTCTATTTTGACTGTCAAGTTTGAAAGGTCTGGATTTCACCTAGGGCACCACCTGGAGGTCCAAGGGGTCGTATGGTGACAACCTTGCAGATCCTGCAGTGGGGCTTCTAGATTGTTCCTCAGCACAGTGTAGGGTGGCTTCTCCTCGTACTTGAGGGCCATCACCACTTTCAGGTACTCCGGCAGGGGTCTCTGAGGCTATGATCCAGAATGCTGCAGTCCACACGAGGAGCTCTGGGTGGTTTTTAAGAAACTTCTGTTTCTGCTTCATGATAGCCTCGGTGTTGGTGAAGCGCAGTTTGTCCATGGCATGGGAGTCCGTAGAGCCACTTCAGCATACAGTAGCCCAGGGACTGGAGGTCACTGCGGCGGGAGGGCCCGCATCCCTTTGTAGGTCCATGCTGATGAACTCCAGGTCCCCGTCATGTGGGCTCCTGCTCCCTTCTGAGTAGGTCCACGTGTTTGCCACTTGGGCAGTAGCGGAAGGTGAAGCCGTAGCCCACCAAAGTCACCTGGCTCAGGATCTTCTGGATTCACAAAAGATATTCTCAGCAGTCAAATTTCCATGAACATACTCATTTTCAATGGATAAGAAACTCACAGCGCATCCAGCACCGGCAGGCCACCTGGAGCACACACTTCTCTGAAATCACATGCTTTGGGTTCTCATCCAGGGCTGACTGACTGAAGGCTCCTCCCCAGTCTGGGAAACACCAAGAACCTGTACTTGTCCTGGTGAAACGCCAAAACCAACACAGGTGGGGACGCCAGGAGGGGTGTTGAATGTAGCCTTTTTCCATTTGTTCACTTGCAGAGGCTTGGCGGCCCGTTGGAAGAAGTTCTGCTCATGTGAACAGGCGCCCATCCTTGGCATCCAGTTTGAGTGAGAGAGAATCTGTTTTTACTGGCTTTGACCCACAGGCAAGGGCAGAGGTGGGCTCAGCTTCGTATCGTAGAGAATGCCCTGGTCATTTCATCGTCTGGTCGGGTCCCCAGCTTCCAGCGCTGACCACATATCTTGTCCGTCAGCTCTGTCCCCGTGGCAAAGCCTCAAGGAGGTGGTCACCCGGCTTCGCTTCAGTGTCTGAGGGCTTCGACCTGGGGACTGTGGGCTGCTTTTTGGGGGTTGAGCGATCTTTTCCCAGGCCCCTTTGGGTTCTCTCAGGGGGATTCAAGGTATCTTCAGACTCAGTAATTGCCCACCAATGCAGGAGGAGGGGTGATTTGGGAGAGGTGGCAAGTGCTTGACAACTTTACTTTCTTCGAGAGATTTCAGAAGTGGAGGTCAGCTTCTCTCTCCTTGAGCCTCGGAGGGATGACTCAAGTGGCTTGGCAAAGGTCCTGGGACCACTGCATGTTCTCTGGTAGGCAAAGGTTTTTCCACAGTAGGGGCAGAATTTGAAAGCTGCTTAAGGTCACGTCTTTAGACAGGAACACATATTACTTACAGCCTATCATGTCTAACAATGGGTCGGGATGGTGGGAAGAGAGAGGTTCCTCAGAGTAACAGTTTGATGGAAAAGTGGAATGGGCAATTTCAACATTGTCAGCCAGGCGTGGTGGTGCACATCTGCAACTTCAGTTACTCTGGAGGCTGAAATAGGAGAATCGCAAGCTCAGAGTCTAGTCTGGGCAACTTAGCAAGATCCTGTCTCAAAATACAAAATACAATGGGCTCAGGGTGAAGCTCAGGGTGAAGCTCAGTGGTGAAGCACTTGCCTAGCATGCACGAGGCCCTCGGTTTGATCCCTAGTACTGTAAAACAACTACAAAATACTGGTTGTCTAAAATGGGGAGAGAAAAGCTTACATGCCCTCATGATTGTGTGCTCACACTCAGCATGAGTGAATGAAGGGCCTCTCCCCGCTAGATCTTCCTGTTTTTCTGTTGGGCCTAGGGAAGAGGGGTGAGGAGGGCTGCTGGCATGACTGTGTACTTCTTGCCAAGTGTCTGGTCTGGGGAATATGTACACACACACACACACACACACACACACACACACACACACACTGGGGATTGAACCAGGGGCACTTAACCACTGAACCACATCTCAGTCCTTTTTATTTTTTATTTTGAGACAGGGTCTCACTAAGTTACTTAAGGCCTTGCTAAATTGCTAAGGCTGGATTTGTGGCACTCCATGTGCCACTGCACCTAGCACCTCAATTGTTTTATTTGTTTATATATTTGTCCCTCTACCTGGTACAGTGGTCATAGGACCAGGGTAGAAACTACAAGTGCTATAAGTAGGTAATAAACTAATGGTCTTTAAACCATATGTCAGAATTCCTAAGGGCCTGGGTGGATTTCTCCTTGATCCCATCTGGTAATACTGGGGCTAAAGTGAATGCAGCTACTTTTCCTGGTGGGACAGTGACCCTACCCAGTGTGAAGGGGAGTGGACTAAGGGGAGGCACTTGCTAGACAAACATTGCCATCTGCAGTATTGATAAAAACAGGAACGTAAGGTCTTTTCCACAGGTGGAAGAGTTTGAGTAGCCATGAAGAGAAGAAAGAATAGTAGCTGAGGGTAAGGCAGTGAATAAGTAGGTTATAGGTAAGGGAAATCCAGTACCACATTAACAATGGGAAAGAGGCTCAGAGCGAGACTCTGCTCCATCTTTGAGCTCAATTATATGAGACCCAGGCAACGGCAAACCTACTCCCACTGTAGGGACCAGACAAGACTGAATAGAAGCAGACAAAACTGAGTGGCCTCACCCTGGAAGACAAACCCATGCAATACAATGGATGGGGCTAATTATCGATGACTGAATGGGATTCTAGTAACGTGGCAGCATCTTTTGAGTTACATATACTTTTTTTTTTTTTTGGTACTGGGGATTGAACTCAGGGGCACTCGACCACTGGGCCACATCCCCACCCCTTTTTTGTATTTTATTAGAGGCAGGGTCTCACTGAGTTGCTAAGTGCCTTGCCATTGCTGAGGCTGTCTTTGAACTCGTGATCTTCCTGCCTAAGCCTCTCAAGTGCTGGGATTACAGGCGTGCGCCACTGCGCCCGGCTAGGCAAAGGTTCTTGAAGGGTAGTGTCCATGAAAATCTGCACCCCTATTCCCAGCCCTCTCTCTGTGCAACTCTTTATCAGAATCCTTTCTAATCATCCTTAATAATAAACTGCTAAACGTAAGGAAATATTTCCTGAATATGATGTGATCCACTCTGGCAAAATCATCTAGCTTGAGGAGGGCGTCGTGAGAACCCCAGCTTACAGCCAGTGGTCAGAAGCATGGGGCTTGTGACTGGCATCTGAAGTATGTGTCGGGGCGGGGGGGCGAAATTTGGGGACTGAGACCTCAACCTAGGGGATCCCACTCTTCCTCCAAGAGGTGAATTGAATTGGAAGACATCCAGCTGGTGTCTGCTGCAGCATTCAGTACTTGCTTGGTATGTGAGAAAAGGCCCCTCCCTGTGCGTGCTGAGTCAGGCCCCTCCCTGTGCGTGCATTGTGAAAGGGTGTGGGAAAAAATGTTTCATTTTTTCTTTTCTTTTCTTTTTTTTAATATTTATTTATTTAGTTAGTAGTACACAATGCTTTTATTTTTATGTGGTGCTGAGAATTGAACCCAGACCGCGCACATGCTAGGTGAGCGCTCTACTGCTGAGCCACAACCCCAGCCCTTTCTTTTCTTTTTTCTTTTTGGGTACTGGAGATTGAATCCAAGGACCTCAAACATGCTAAGCATGTGCTCTACCACTGAGCTACATCCTCAGTCCCTGATTTATCTAGTTTTAAATCAAAGTTTACAGCATCTGGTGGTATCAAAGAATCACATGTAAATTAAATTAATACAGAGCAACTCCAGTAGATTAATATACTTTTCCCCAGTAGATTTATAGACGAAGATACTTACAGTTTTAACCGGTGTGCGCCAAGCATGAGTCTTTAAAAGAACAAATAAAAATCATGTTATCAAGCTGGGCGCGGTGGCGCACGCCTGTAATCCCAGCACTTTGGGAGGCTGAGGCAGGAGGATCGCGAGTTCAAAGCCAGCCTCAGAAATGGAGAGGCACTTAGCAACTCAGTTGAGACCCTGTCTCTAAATAAAATACAAAAAAAGGGCTGGGGATGTGACCCAGTGGTCGAGTGCCCCTGAGTTCAATCCCTGGTACCACAAAAAAAAAAAAAAAAAAAAAAAAAAAAATCATGTTATCAAAATTGCCAGTTGAGGGCTGGGGTTGTGGCTCACTCAGCGGTAGAGCGCTCGCCTGGAGCGTGCGTGGCCCGGGTTCGATCCTCAGCACCATGTAAGAATAAAGGCATTTTGTACAACTAAAACAAATAAATATATATTAAAAAAAATTGCCAGTTGCCTTGGTAACCATGTACATGTGTGTAAGGATGGGTGTAGCTCAGTGGTAGATCACATGCTGAATAAGTGCAAGGGCCTGGGTTCTACCTCTGGTACCACAAAAAAGAAAAAGAAAAAAAGAACTTGAAAACCTATGTATCCCACGATTAATCAACAAATACATGAAAAAATGTTCAACATCGCTGGCAATTAGAGAAATGCAAATCAAAACTACTCTAAGATTTCACTTCACTCCAGTCAGAATGGCAGCCATCAAGAACACAAGCAACAATAAATGTTGGAGAGGATGTGGGGAAAAAGGCACACTCATACATTGCTGGTGGGACTGCAAAATGGTGCAACCGTTATGGAAAGCAGTATGGAGATTTCTTGGAAAACTGGGAATGGAACCATCCTATGACCCAGCCATCCCACTCCTGGGTCTATTCCCAAAGGACCTAAAAACAGCATATTACAGTGACACAGCTATCTCAATGTTTGTAGCTGCACAATTCACAATAGCTAGGTTGTGGAACCAACCTAGATGTCCCTCAGTAAATGAGTGGATTAAGAAAATGTGGTATATACGCACAATGGAATTTTACTCAGCAATAAAAGAAAACAAATTAATGGCATTTGCAGGTAAATGGATGAAGTTGGAAGACATAATGCTAAGTGAAGTTAGTCAGTCTCAAAAATCCAAGTATGCAGGAGCCCTGTTTGGGGATTGACTTGAATTGCAGTTGACTATGAGCCGTGGAGATTTGGCCATTGTCGCCACCCGTAGTCTCACGGGATTTGTTGCGGGATCTCGAGTGACTTGGCCGAAATTGCTGATCGGGTCAGCGCCATTTTAGTGGTGTGTTTGGCGTGTGTTAGTTGTTGTTAGAACCAGAGAGAAAAGTTATCAGAATAAAAAGCTGTTTGTCTCCAGTTTGCTTCTGAAGTTCTTCCCGCGGCTCCGTTGCTCCAAGCGCTTCAGGCGGCAACAGGTGGCGGCCCGTACGGGGAACTTCGGAGCGGACAGGTAAGAACTGAAAGGTCTCTAAAGATGGGTTCGAATATAACTGAATCCCAAGTGATAGAGGCTATGCAAAGACTCCTTGATATACCTGACTCTGTTCTCAGTGAGGAGTATATAGACAAAAGTGAAAGTGATCAAAAAAGTGTAGATTCCACTGGGCCAACTGAGACCAGTAAAGAGAGTATTAGAAGAGACCCAAAAATGACAAAAATCCAAGCTATTAAAGCTATTCGGGAGTTATTGGCGAAAGCTGAAGGATACTTGCTCTCACTGGAACCTGGGCCTCAGGATATTGCTGTCAGTGAAATTAGCAGTGGTGAGGAATCTAGTAAAAGTGATCCTGAGAAAATGAGGAAAAAGAAATTTAAAAAGACCGAGAAAAAGGTCCGTCAGGCAGAGGAGTCACTTGTGTCCTCTACTCCCCCATGGGTGGAATCCATTACAGAAAATATGAAGGGTATTACTAGGCATTTGCATACCCTAGAAACAGAAATAAAAAGTCTTTCTGATCGCTTATGCGCTCTCGAGGACAACTCACAGATACATTGGGAACCGCCAGCATTTGAAAAGAAAAATGGACAGAGTGTCCATCAGTCAGTAGATTTCAAAACAATAAAAAATCTCAAAGAGGCAGTAATGACTTATGGGCCCCAAGCTCCTTTCACGTTGAGTATGCTGGAGTCCCTTAACACCTTTAGCTTAACCCCCTCAGACTGGAAAAGTCTATGTAAAGCAACATTAAGCGGGGGGCAATTCTTGGTTTGGCGATCGCAATTCCAAGAACTTTGTATAGAAACGGCTAAAAGAAACGCGGCTGCAGGGTTTGAAAACTATAATATAGACATGCTCACAGGAGAAGGGCAATTCGCAGACTTACAGGCTCAAACAGATTATGACCCAGATATATATGCTCAGATAAATGCAGCTGCCTTAGAGGCATGGAAAACTGTACAAGGACCTGGGGATCTACAAGGTAGCTTGTCAAAAGTGATTCAAGGACCTAATGAGCCGTATGACGACTTTGCTGATCGACTTTTGAGAACTGCAGGTAGTGTGTTTGCAGATGTTGACCAAGCTATGCCATTAGTTGTTCAATTAGCTTATGAAAATGCAAATAAATGGTGCCAAGCAGCCATCAGGCCATGGAGAACTAAAAAGGATCTTTCCGTATATATACAACTATGTAAAGATATAAATGACGCCTTTGTCACAGGAAATGTGATTGCAGCCTCAATGAGAGGTGCTTCCTCTCGAAACGCCTTTTCACAAAGGCTAAATGTAGATATTATAATCAATCAGGATATTCCAGGCAAAATTATCATAATCAGTCAGGCAATTCTAGGCAAAACCCCAAAAGAGAAATAAGACCAAGCTCATATCGTGCCCCAGGCCACTGCCCCAGGTGTAAAAAGGGAAATCATTGGGCCAATAAATGCCATTCAAAATTTGACATCCATGGAAATCCTTTGTTCAGGAATTCAAAAAACGGGGCACGGGGCCCAATACCCCGGGGCCCACAAATGTACGGGGCATTGCAGAAGGAGTATCCTCAAGCATCCACTCAGATGCTTCCCCGACACAATCCCTACTACCCATCCACTCCCTCGCCAGAGGAACAAGAGGAAATGCAGGATTAGACCTCTGTTCCACCGCCCGAATAGTGTTAACACCTGAAATGGGGGTTCAACTGATTCCCACAGGAGTCAGGGGACCTCTTCCCTCAGGGACTGTAGGACTTATTATCGGGCGTAGTCCTAAAAGCTTATTAGGTTTGCAAGTGACCCCAGGTGTAATAAACTCAGACTACAAAGGGGAAATAAAAATAATGCTTAGCTCACCCCAAAGTATAACTTCTGTTAATCAAGGAGATAGAATTGCTCAGTTGCTTCTCCTTCCCAATTTACATAATTCATTTAAAATGGGTATGCCTCAAGAAGGGAACAATAGAGGATTTTGTTCCACTGACTCAAGTCCCATGGCTTGCTGGGTTCGAGACTGTTCAAGGAGGCCTATGTGTAAAATAAAAATCCAAGGAATAGAAATGGAGGGATTAATAGATACTGGAGCTGACTCTTCCATTATTAATTTATGCCAATGGCCCAAGCACTGGCCTCTGCAAAAAGCTTCAACCAGTTTAAGAGGCTTGGGATATAATAACCTCCCAGATAAAAGTGCAGTAATTTTAAAATGGGAGGATGATGAAGGCCGTAAAGGAACATTTCAGCCTTATGTTTTACCTAATCTACCGGTTACTTTATGGGGAAGAGATATTTTGCAACAAATGGGAGTACACCTTGCAACCAAGCCTGCAGATGTAAAATGTGAAAACCTACAGGGTAATCTTAACCATAAAAGAACTCATTATCAAAAAGTACAGAGTAATCTTAACCCTAAAAGTAATCATTGTCATAAAGGAAAAAGATATTTTTTTTCGGGGCCACTGAGAAAATAATTTTGAAAATACCATGGCTTTCTGATAAGCCAGTGTGGGTCCCTCAGTGGCCCCTATCTAAAGAGAAATTACAAGCGGCCCACCTACTAGTTCAGGAACAATTAGAAGCAGGTCATATAGAACCTTCCACCTCTCCCTGGAATTCCCCCATATTTGTGATCAAGAAAAAGTCAGGAAAATGGCGATTGTTACATGATCTTAGACAAATCAATAAAACCATGCAAGTTATGGGGCCTACTCAACCTGGACTTCCTAGTCCCGTAGCTATTCCAAAAAATTTCCATCTTATTACTCTTGATATAAAGGATTGCTTCTTTTCTATTCCCCTACATCCTCTGGATGCCCCCAGGTTTGCTTTTTCCGTTCCTTCTATGAACAATAATGGCCCTGATCAGAGATATCAATGGAAGGTTTTACCACAGGGAATGGCTAATAGCCCCACCATATGCCAAATATATGTGGACAAGGCTATCCAACCCATTAAAAATAAATATCCAAACCTCATGTGTCTACATTACATGGATGATATTTTATTGGCCCACCCTAATCAAAAAATCTTATTTAATATATTCAGTGATGTGGTAGAAAATTTAAAAAAATATGGATTATATATAGCAGAAGAAAAAGTTCAAACCAGATCTCCCATATTATATTTAGGATTTAAAATCATGGATACTTTTGTTAGACCCCAAAAAATTTTGATAAATAAAGAACATTTGACCACCCTCAATGATTTCCAAAAACTACTGGGAGACATTAATTGGCTTCGCCCTACACTAAATCTCACTACTGGCCAACTAAAACCTTTATTTGACATCCTTCGTGGAGATCCTGATCCATCTTCACCACGAACATTGACTCCTGATGCTAGGAAAGCTTTAAAGTTAGTAGAAAAAGCCATCGAAGGAGCTCATTGTGATAGATTTTTTTTTTTTTTTTTTTTTTTTGTGGTACCGGGGATTGAACTCAGGGGCACTCGACCACTGGGCCACATCCCCAGCCCTTTTTTGTAATTATTAGAGACAGGGTCTCACTGAGTTGCTAAGTGCCTCACCATTGCTGAGGCTGGCTTTGAACTCGCGATCCTCCTGCCTCAGCCTCCCAAAGTGCTGGGATTACAGGCGTGCGCCACCGCGCCCGGCTCATTGTGATAGATTTGATTTAACTCAACCGCTGATGTTGATTATTATTTCTTCACAATATACACCCACAGGAGTATTTTGGCAACAAGGGCCTTTATTATGGATACATTTGCCCGTCTCTCCTAAAAGTATAATTGAATCTTATACCTCCATGGTGGCTAAACTTATTCTTCAAGGACTTAAGACTTCTACTAAAATATTTGGCATTCACCCTGCTACTATTATTACTCCCTATTCATCATCACAGATTGAATACTTATGCTTCAATGATAATGATTGGGCTATAGTTAAATGTTCTACTTCTGCAAATTTTGATAATCATCTTCCTAAGTCCCCTATATTATCTTTTTGTATTAATCATCCTATTATATTTCCACAGGTAATAAAAAATCAACCTATTCCTAAGGCATTTAATGTATTTACAGATGGGTCCTCAAATGGTACTGCTACAGTAGTCACTACAAAAGAAAATATGACTTACATAACTGCACACAAATTAGCTCAACTAGTGGAACTGGAAGCTGTGGTAAGAGCTCTGGAAAATTTTAGGGACCAGCCCGTAAACATTTTTTCAGATAGCCACTATATTGTACAAGCCGTCCCAAAATTAGAGTTAGCAGGACCAATAGCACCTCATACTCCAGCCTTTAAATTGTTTTATCAAATACAAAAACTTCTGTGGGCAAGAAAAGAACCTCTATTCGTAGGCCATATTAGAGCACATACTAATTTGCCTGGTCCCCTCCATGAAGGTAATCAAAAGGCTGATGAACTTACAAAAACAGTATTTATACTTTCAGCGCTACAACAAGCTACTTTATTTCATTCCCAGTTTCATGTCAACAGCACCACCTTGCAACTGTAGGTTTAAAATCACAAAGGAGCAAGCCAGAACAATTGTAAAAGATTGTAAATCTTGTATGACACATTTGCCCAATCCTCATTTCGGAGTTAACCCTAGAGGATTAATGCCCAATCATTTGTGGCAGATGGATGTTACTCATGAGCCAAGTTTTGGAAAATTGCGATTTATTCATGTGACCATAGATACATGCTCAGGCATGATTTTTGCTTCCTTACATTCTGGAGAAAAAGTTAAAGATGTTACATCTCATTGTTTGCAAGCTTTTGCTGCATTGGGCATCCCCAAAATGCTTAAAACAGATAATGGCCCCGCATATACGTCCTCATCTTTCAAACAGTTTTGCGCAAAATTCAATATATCCCATAAAACAGGCATCCCATACAATCCTCAGGGTCAGGGCATTATTGAAAGAGCAAACCGAACACTGAAAATTATGTTATTAAAACAAAAAGAAGGAAATTGGAAAAGTCCTAAGGACAGATTGGCAGTTGCCCTGTTTACCTTAAATTTTTTAACTTTAGACTCTAATGGTTATTCTGCTGGAGACAGACATTGGAATCCACACCAACAATATAAACCTTTGGTTTACTGGAAGGATGTTCTTTCAGGTACATGGAAGTGTCCAGATCCAGTATTAATTTGGGGAAGAGGATCTGTTTGTGTTTTTCCAAAAGACGAATCCTCTCCAATATGGATACCATCTAGATTAATAAAACAGGTACCACATCAAAATGATCAAGATGAAGTTATTGAAGAATCAAGATTAATAAAAAAGGTACAAAATCAAGAGGACCAAGATGAAGGTATAGAATGATTCCCTCAAAAGAGTCCTTCAAAATATTTCACAACTTAAGTGTCATTCCTCCCGGCCGGGACGAGGAGATCTCTCTTTAGTGTGCACACAATTGTATTTTTTTTTCTTTTCTTTTTATACATGTCTTTATGTCTGTACATTTGTCTATATTTCATGTTAATGTGACGTCACAAATATATGTTTGTATGTTTGTTCGTCTGTCCAGTGTGACGTCACAAAGAACAAAGCGCTTATGAAAAAGAAAATATATATATATATATATGGATCCAAATAACTTTAATTCATTTTAGGTTAAGAGTATTCAATTTAGGTAAATAATTTTATAAATGAAGGTACTTTCAATTTTGATTTATAGGTGTCCCTGGGACTTCTCTTTAGCAAACAATATGACTAGTGCTATATAACCTGATATTTTGGTGTTTTGACTTAAGATTGTTTATTTGTTATTAACTTCATTTGTTTAATAGCTCATTAATTTCAATTATCTCAACAGGTAAAAGATTGCTCTGTATACAGAGACTCAAGGGTTCCAGCTAACAAATTATTTCTCTCAAGTGCCTTTATCTTTTCTTTAATCTATCTTTAATGCAGTAATTACCCTCAGTCTTTCTTTTTTTTGTTCTAAATATGACATTTTTCCAACTTATGTTTGTAGAAGCTCAACCAGCGATGTATGTGAACAAAAATCAACTTTAATTTTCTAATCTAATTATTCTATTTTGTAGTTTGACAACTCGCCTCTTGACTCAGTGCTGCAATAGCACTGCCTTTCCTTTAATAATTGATGCTTGAGTTTCTAGGTAGTGAGCCCTGAAGATTTGCCGGTGGCATTGTCTAAACATAAAAAAGACGTCTGCTGCTCAAACATCAAACAACCTCACCAACAGTGTGGCCTCTGCTCTACATGCATGGGGCCTCCTACATCAGCATGTTATAACAAATGGACATTTTGATCTTTCATTGTTTGGGACTTTACGGGACAATGCCTTGCGGGTATTTGTCTAGAGAATTCAGTGTGTTACTTGATGGATCTTAGGGCAGCTGATTTGTTTAAACAATTTGATATGCTATGCAATTTGGCTCATCACCAAAAGGCTTGTTGCCTTAAAGCCGCAACATCTCCTCACAATTGGACGGCTGTTAGTCATCATATATAGTCGATCCTAAAGGGCTCCATTTGATGGCTGGTTAGCCAATGACGGGTAAGATCCCCAGAGGGGGACAATCTAAGACAGGCACAGTCGCACGGGACAGTCTCATGTGGCCGACATATCAACCTAAGACAGGAGTCAAGGGCACAGCCTTGATTATCCGATGACGGGTAAGAATGTTGGTTGCACATAGACGTCCTAGAGCATTACCTCTTTTAAAACAAAAAGGGGGAAATGCAGGAGCCCTGTTTGGGGATTGACTTGAATTGCAGTTGACTATGAGCCGTGGAGATTTGGCCATTGTCGCCACCCGTAGTCTCACGGGATTTGTTGCGGGATCTCGAGTGACTTGGCCGAAATTGCTGATCGGGTCAGCGCCATTTTAGTGGTGTGTTTGGCGTGTGTTAGTTGTTGTTAGAACCAGAGAGAAAAGTTATCAGAATAAAAAGCTGTTTGTCTCCAGTTTGCTTCTGAAGTTCTTCCCGCGGCTCCGTTGCTCCAAGCGCTTCAGGCGGCAACACAAGTACCAAATGTTCTCTCTTATATAAGGAGGCTATTTCAAAGTATTGTTGGATGGGGGTACATAGGAGGATTAGAGGAACACTAGAATGGTCAAGGGAAGGGAGGGTAAGGGAGGGAGCAAGAGGGGAGGGAGGGGGAGAAAAAAAAAAAAAGGTGTTTGAATGAGACGGATATCATTTTCCTTAATGCATGATTGAAGACCTGAATTGTACGAATATACTTTGTATACAAACAGTTGTATGTAAAAAGATACTAAATATATGCACTATGAGTTGTACATATTAAAAATTATTTAAAAAAATTATATCATTGACTCCTAGAAACTGAATTGTCATGTAAAACGTCTCAACACTTTGTAATAAAAACTTAATTAAAAATTTAAAAATAAAGCCGGGCGTGGTGGCGCACGCCTGTAATCCCAGCACTTTGGGAGGCTGAGGCAGGAGGATCGCGAGTTCAAAGCCAGCCTCAGCCATGGTGAGGCACTTAGCAACTCAGTGAGACCCTGTCTCTAATAAAAAAAAAAAAAAAAAAAAAAAAGGGCTGGGGATGTGGCCCAGTGGTTGAGTGCCTCTGAGTTCAATCCCTGGTACCAAAAAAAAAAAAAAAAAAAAAAAAAAAAAAAAAAATTTAAAAATAGGACAAAATATGGGGTTTGAGGCTTAGCTTGAAACTTCCAGTAAGTCAGACCACCTCTTTGCAATGTGCTTTGAAGTGTCTGGTCTACAGTACAGCCCAGTGAACTGTAAAACTCACCAGACTTGGCACACATCTGCAAGCTGTTTAATAAGAATGTGTTTAATGTTTTAATGTTAACATCCAGTGTTCTTAGATTCTTGACCTGCTTACTCACTGTGATTTGTCAACTGTTATTAAATTAACAGAATATGAAAGTAAAAAAAAAAAAAAAAAAGAAAACCTATGTATCCCTCCAATAAATAAATAAGTAAACAAACAGAAAACCAGCCAAGTGTGGTGGTACTTGCCTATAATACCCAATTACATATGTCTGTGTCTGGGGAGGCTGAGTTATCTCAACCTCCCTAACAGTACAAATTACCTCACTTCTTCTTTGCCAAACTATTTGAAGATTTCATAACCTTATACCACCACCCATATTGAAATATAGAAATTAAGGCAAAGCTTGACTGTGATTGACAGCAGCACAGGCAGGGGGGCACTCCCAGTATCAGGAAACTTCAAAAAGTCATGTTGCAGGGAAAACACAAAAGGGGATTTGTTAAATTTATAGGTTTATAGGTTTTATTTCTTTTATTGGTACCAGGGAATAAAACCAAGGGTGCTTAGCCACTGAACCACATCCCCAGTCCTTTTTATATTTTATTTTGAGACAGGTTCTTACTGAATTGCTTAGAGCCTCACTAAATTGCTGAGGCTGGCTTTGAACTTGCAATCCTGCTTCAGCCTCCCCAGACACTGGGATTACAGGCATGTGCCACCACCACACTTGGCTGGTTTTCTATTTATTTATTTACTGGGGGGATACATGGGTTTTCAAAGTCTTTTTTTTTTTTTTTTTTTTGGCACTAAGGATAAAACCCAGAGACTTCCACATGCTAAACCTGTGATATATTCACTGAGCCACACCCCTTTTAGGAGTAAGTGAGGAAAATAACCTGAAACCACTTCCCTAGAGGATTTGTACACACCTCTCCCAGAATACTTATGTAAGAAAAATCATAAACTAGGTATGGTGGTGCGCACCTATAATCTCAGTTATTCTGGAGGCTGAGACAGGAAGATTGAAAGTACAGTCTCAGCAACTTTCTGAGACCTTCAGCAACTCAGTGAGACCCTGTCTCAAAAAAAAAAAAAAAAAAAGGCTGGGTATGTAACTCAGAAGTCAAGTGCCCCTGGGACAAAAAAAAAATTCTATATCTCGATATGGATGGTGGTGAAAGATAAGTTTATATTAGTATTAGTCATTGCACTTTACATCTACTTTTTTTAATCTATATTCTATGTACTACTACGTGTGTTATATATATATATTTTTTGGTACCGGGGATTGAACTCAGTGGCACTAGACCACTGGGCCACATCCCCAGACCTTTTTTGTATTTTATTAGAGACAGGGTCTCACTGAGTTGCTAAGTGCCTCGCCATTGCTGAGGCTGGCTTTGAACTCGCGATCCTCCTGACTCAGCCTCCCAAAGTGCTGGGATTACAGGCGTGCGCCACTGCGCCCGGCTGTGTGTTATATTTCACAATAATAAGTTTTTAAAAAAAAAATAAATGGTACTTATCACACACACACACACACACACACACACATGCGCGCACAGAGAATAATCTTAATTTTAGATGATGTCAGTCTCCTGGTGTCCTTTCTTGAGTTTGGCAGACAGGGTTACCAGAGGAAATGCATTGGTGGAGAACAAAAGCAACAGTGTGGCCTGGGGAGGGCATGTGGCCACTGCTTCGGTTGACCATTGTGCCAGCAAGAGCGGTGCTCCTTCAACGTCAGTGTGCACAGGTGTCACACAGAGGCTCTTGCTAAAATGTCAATTGGAGCCGGGTACGGTAGCGCATGCCTATAATCCCAGCACTTGGGAGGCTGAGGCAGGAGGATCGTGAGTTCAAAGCCAGCCTCAGCAATGGGGAGGCACTTAGCAACTCAATGATACCCTGTCTCTAAATAAAATAAAAAAAGGACTGGGGATGTGGCCCAGTGGTCGAGTGCCCCTGAGTTCAATCCCTGGCACCCCCCCCCAAAAAAAAAAAAAAAAGAAAAAGAAAAAGAAAAAAATGCCAATTGGATTCAGTAGGTCTGGGGAGAGGCCAGGGATTCTGCATTTCTACAAGTTCTGGTGTGGTCCATGCTCTATAAACCACCCTTTAATAGCAAGGGGTTAGAACATTTCCATGTGGAAAGTCAGTAAAAGATGTTTTTCTCCTCCTTCCCCTGTGAACCCATGGCTTGGTCTATGGCTAGGCAAGTGCTCTGCCATTGAGCAACTTCCTAAGCCCCAGTATAAGTTTTGTTGTTGTTTGGTACTAGGGATATTGAACCCAGAGGTGCTCTACCATTGAGTCACATTCCAAGCCCTTTTTAAAATTTTATTGTATTATTTACTTTTGGGGGTGGTACCAGGGATTGAAGCTTAACCACTAAGCCACATCCCCAGCTTTTTTTTTTTTTTTTTTTTTTTTTTTTTTTTTTTTTTTTTTTTAACAGGGTCTTGCTAAGTTGCTTAGGGCCTTGCTAAATTGCTGAGGCTGGCTTTGAACTCATGATCCTCTTGCCTCAGCCTCCCAAGCTGCTGGCATTAGAGGCATGTGCTACTGAGACCAGCCTTTTATTTTTTATTTCAAGAGTGCATAGGTCCTGTCTAAATTGCTGAGGCTGTCCTTCAACTTGTGATCCTTCTGCCTTAGCCTCCAGAGTTGTTGGGATTACAGGCCTGCACACCACACCCAGCAGACTATTAGAAGGTTCTACTAGTGGGCAGAGGATATAGCTCAGTGATAGAGTGTTTGCTTCCTGTGTATTGAGGCTCTGGGTTCCATCCCCTCAGCAGTGCCAAAAAATTTTTTTTCTACTTCTGAGGTGAAAAAGTCCCATTTGCTCACAATGGTCTTTAATTACATATCACTTTGAGTAGAACAGGGAATATATAAATCAACAGGCTCAAGAATATAAAAGGAATATTCTGGATTAAGGGCAACAAGTTCAACCCCTTGTGTACAGGGTGTGGAAGGTGAATGGCACCTCTTTAGCATCTCCTGCTGCAGCTACAACAGAAACTCCTGCATGGACCTGTCCTGGAGAATTCTACTGACAGGACAAGAGCAGTGTTTTGGGAGGAGTTAACATAAAATGTCATGTTAGTAATAAGTGTAAGTGCAAAGAGAGCATCTCTTTCTGTTGGAATTATAAATAGAGCAGTTTAACAGGGCAATTGTTAAGGATCATTTGAAGCCGGGCGCGGTGGCGCATGTCTGTAATCCCAGCACTTGAGAGGCTGAGGCAGGAGGATCACAAGTTCAAAGCCAGCCTCAGCAATGGCAAGGCACTTAGCAACTCAGTGAGGCCCTGTCTCTAATAAAATATAAAAAAGGGCTGGAGATGTGCCAAAGTGGTAGAGCGCCCCAGAGCACCCCTGAGTTCAATCCCCGGTACCAAAAAAAAAAAAAAAAAAAGGATCATTTGACCGAAGCAATTTTCATATCTGATGTGCTAGGAGCCAGAGGATATCCGTTTTTAGGATGAGTGTTGTCACAGCAAGCCAGTCTCTGGTGGAGCAGGCCCTAGGGAGAAATGCATTCTGTAACCCATACAGCTGCTGAGCTTACCACTCAGAAGCAAAAGGGCAGATTGATTACCACTGGGGAATTCCAAAGAGGACACAGCTCCGGTCTTATAAAAATATTTCCAGAGACCTAATAAAGGGGGAACACCCTCATGTCATTTTAATGCAGCCAGCACAAACTTGACAAAACCTGACAAGGACAGGCTGGGATGGAAAATTATAAGTCAATCTTATGCATAAAAATACATACAGCAATCTTTTCTGTTTTTCCTCTTTCTGCACTAGGGATTGAATTCGGAGCTACAGCCCATCTTCAAAGCGAGAAATTTTTTTTTTTTTTAGTCCTGGGGATTGAACTCAGGGGCACTCGACCACTGGGCCACTCCTCAGCCCCCCCCTTTTTTTTTTTTTTTTTTTTTTGTATTTTATTAGAGACAGGGTCTCACTGAGTTGCTAAGTGCCTCACCATTGCTGAGGCTGGCTTTGAACTTGCGATCCTCCTGCCTCAGCCTCCCAAGTGCTGGGATTACAGGCGTGCGCCACCGCGCCCGGCTCAAAGTGAGAAATTTTTAAGTAGAAGCTTTAGGAGCCATTGTGTGGTGCTGCCACTGATCTTTCTGTGATGTAAGTAGGGTGTCCAGATAAGGACTCCTCCTGTCTGGGTTCCAGAATGAAATAAACGGGAATAGCTGCAGCCAAAATTTTTTTTTTTTTTTGTCTTTTTTTTTTATTTTTATAATTTTTAATATGTACAACTCATAGTGCATATATTTAGTATCTTTTTACATACAACTGTTTGTATACAAAGTATATTCGTACAATTTAGGTCTTCAAACATGCATTTAGGAAAATGATATCCGTCTCATTCAACCACCTTTTTTTCCCCCCTCCCTCCCCTCTTGCTCCCTCCCTTACCCTCCCTTCCCTTGACCATTCTAGTGTTCCTCTAATCCTCCTATGTACCCCATCCAACAATACTTTGAAATAGCCTCCTTATATAAGAGAGAACATTTGGTACTTGGATTTTTGAGACTGACTAACTTCACTTAGCATTATGTCTTCCAACTTCATCCATTTACCTGCAAATGCCATTAATTTATTTTCTTTTATTGCTGAGTAAAATTCCATTGTGCGTATATACCACATTTTCTTAATCCACTCATTTACTGAGGGACATCTAGGTTGATTCCACAACCTAGCTATTGTGAATTGTGCAGCTACAAACATTGAGATAGCTGTGTCACTGTAATATGCTGTTTTTAAGTCCTTTGGGAATAGACCCAAGAGTGGGATGGCTGGGTCATAGGATGGTTCCATTCCCAGTTTTCCAAGAAATCTCCATACTGCTTTCCATAACGGTTGCACCATTTTGCAGTCCCACCAGCAATGTATGAGTGTGCCTTTTTCTCCACATCCTCTCCAACATTTATTGTTGCTTGTGTTCTTGATGGCTGCCATTCTGGCTGGAGTGAAGTGAAATCTTAGAGTAGTTTTGATTTGCATTTCTCTAATTGCCAGCGATGTTGAACATTTTTTCATGTATTTGTTGATTAATCGTGTATCTTCTTCTGAGAGGTGTCTTCTCAATTCCTTAGCCCATTTATTGATTGGGTTATTTGTTTTTTTAGTGTAAAGTTTTTTGAGTTCTTTATATATTCTAGAGATTAGTGCTCTATCTGATGTGCATGTATTAAATATTTGTTCCCAATTAGTTGGCTCTCTATTCACCTCACTGATTGTTTCTTTTGTGCAGCCAAAATTTTGTGTGCACTAGAAATAACTCCTGTTACCCGAAACCACTATGATCTGCTGATTATCTGTTACTGCAGAACTAGAGAAAGTGTTAGGAGAAGGCAGATACTCAACCTACAAGTCTTGGGTTTTGTTGGATGTCACTGGTGGGCCTTTTGCTTCTAATGGGCTATATGAACAAAGGAACTATACATAAGTATGCACACCAGTCTAAAAAGGCTGACAAACCTCTGTTTATATACGCACAGGCTCAGATAACACTGGTACAGTTAGGGCAAAATCCAAAGATGCTCAGTTCCCTTATATAAAATGGCATAATATTTGTACTAAACCTGTATACATCCTCCTGTATACTTTAAATTATTCTTTGATTACTTACAATACCTAATACAATATAAATATATATATATATATATATATTTTTGGCCCCAAGGATTGAACCCAGGGGCGCTTAACCACTGAGCCACATCCCCAGCCTTTTTTATTTTTGTTTTGAGACAGGGTTTCACTAAGTTGCTTAGGGCCTTGCTAAATTGCTGAGGCTGGTTTTAAACTTGTGATCCTCTTGCCTCTGCCTTCCAAGTCGCTGGAATTATAGTAGTGCACCACCACACCTGGCTCACAATGTAGTTACCATCTAAATAGTGACACCATATTATTTAGGGAGTAATGACGCAAAAAAAAAAAAAAAATGTGTCCACACTCAATCTTTATTTTTATTTTATTTTATTTTTATTTTTTTACTGGGGATTCAACTCAGGGGCACTCGACCACTGGGCCACATCCCCAACCCTTTTTTGTATTTTATATAGAGACAGAGCTCACTGAGTTGCTAAGTGCCTCGCCATTGCTGAAGCTGGCTTTGAACTTGCGATCCTCCAGCCTCAGCCTCCCAAGTGCTGGGATTATAGGTGTGCGCCACCACACCCTGCCACACTCAATTTTTTTCCTAGAATATTTTCGATTCTCGGTTGAATCTGTAGTTGTGGAATCCACGTTTAGGGGAAACTGTGGATACTGAGGGCCGACTTTACCTAAAATCCAGTTTAATCCTCATCTTTCCCCACTCCTTCACTCCCTCAGGTCAGACTTTGACAAAAGGAATTTACAGAAAGGATAAGGTGTGGTCTGCTTTCCTTTATTTTTTTTGGTGCTGGGAATTGAACCCAGGGGCACTTAACTGCTGAGCCATGTCCCCAGCCCTTTTTTATGTTTTAGAGTCAGGATCTTGCTGAGTTTCTTAGGGCCCAGCTAATTTGCTGAGGCTGGCTTTGAACTCATGATCCTCCTGCCTCAGTCTCCTGAGCCACTGGTATTACAGGTATGCACCACTGAACCTGGCAGCTTTCTTTCTTTTTTAAATTCAAGTGGACCAGAAGAAAAGAGCAATTATTAAGTGAATAATTATTTCTGTCTTGCCTGGCACAAGTACAGAAATGAGCCTCTCTGAGGATGCATAGGAGAGGGGAATGTAATGGTGGTGATGGGTTTTTGAATAGGATACTAGAGTTTTCAATTCCACTGTGACTGGATGGCTGATGAGCCTGCCCAAATATTAAGGCACAGGAAAGGGAAACGGGACCAACCAGGCTAAAGGAGCGTTTGGGTCTCACCTTTCAACAAACCAAGGACCTGCTCTTTTTCTTTTTGTGGTGCTGGGGATTCCAAGGAACTGCTGTGTGGAGTCGCTTCCTTTCCCAAGACCTTCTATCTGTTCTCCTGACTTTACCTAGTAGTGAATTTGAAGGCTTCAAGAGACAGATAAACCCACACTAAAAAAAAAGTTTTGCTTAGAGATTCTAGATTTCTTCCCTTATATCCATGCTGGGAATTCAGCAGAGGAGGCTGTCCAATGTCTTCTGTTGGGGACAGTCATGTCTTGTTGATTCTCCAAGTGAATCCCAAGAGGCAATAGATTTTTCTTTTTCTTTCGGATTTCTTGTTTTTGTTTCTGGTTGTTGGCCAGGTCTGTATGTCTGGGGCTTGTCTAATTTAAATTTTGAGTTATGTCCTGTTCCATAGTGAGTCCATAAATGACCAGTAGGATAGGCTAAAATTGCTGAGAAGGTAGCCTGTGGATTTAAGAGCCTAATTTGTGCTTTCAAGAGTATTCAAGAGGGCCAGGCATGGTGGTGCATGCCTGTAATCCCAGAGATATGGGAAGCTGAGGCAGGAAGATGCCAATTTGAGACCAGCCTCTGCAACTTAGCAAGACCCTATATCAAAATAAAGAAGGGGCCGGGCGCGGTGGTGCACGCCTGTAATCCCAGCACTTGGGAGGCCGAGGCAGGAGGATTGCGAGTTCAAAGCCAGTCTCAGCCATGGCGAGGCACTTAGCAACTCAGTGAGACCCTGTCTCTAATAAAAAATACAAAAAAGGGCTGGGGGTGTGGCCCAGTGGTCGAGTGCCCCTGAGTTCAATCCCCGGTACAAAAAAGAAAGAAAGAAAGAAAGAAAAGAAGAGAGAGAGAGAGAGAGAGAGAGAGAGAGAGAGAGAGAGAGAGAGAGAAAGAAAAGAAAGAAAGAAAGAAGAAGGACTGGGGATGTAGCTCACTGTACAGTGCCCTTGGGTTCAATCCCCAGAACCAAGGGAATAAAACAAAACAAAACAAAGAGTATTCAAGAGGGCTCAGGTGTAGCTCAGTGGTAGAGCACTTGCTTAGCATATGTGAGGCTCTAGGTTCACTGGGGGGTACCAGACAGTATTCAAGAATCTAAATGAGTTTTCCCCATGGGTAGCGTCAATAGTTTTATAGTTTGACCATTGGATGTGTCTACTCGAGGGATGGTAGGACCTAGTTTCTGTTGAGTGAGCGATGGTAGAGAATATGGTTTATTAGTATTTCTTTTTTGGGGGGGGCGGGGTATTGGGGATTGAACCCAGGGCTGCATTCTAGTTAGGCCAGAGCTTTAGCACCAAGCTACACCCCAGTCCTTACTCTTTTTGTTTGTTGGATGGTTTATTTGTGAGCTCAAATCACTTGAAACGATTTTGTGCCCGTTGGGAAGAAGAAACCTTTGTGATCCCAGCTGGTGAGATTCTGCAGCTGTGTCTGCTCTGACTAGTGTTGGAGCTGTAAAGCCACAGCTGCAGACACTGTGCCTCTGCAGCCTGTCACTGAGACAAGCCTTAAATCTCATGGTGAGCGTGCAGTATTTTCCGCCTTCCTGAGAGCATCAACAAATTAGATTATAAAGACTTAAAGGACCTTTGTTCTGATTGGTTTATGGAGACTAATAAGAGCTTAATATAAATCCAATTTTGCCCAAACTCCCAGAAAACAAAGAAGCTAAACTTCTAATACTCTAAATGGGTTAAACAATATAAAACAAAACCCTTTCTCATAGAAGCTGTTAGCTCAGAAGTGATTTTATAGAAGAATCCAAGTTGATAGTTATACAAGGTTTAATCCTTGAACAAGTCAGATTGGATAATTTGCCCTAAAAACAAATATCTTTTCCTGATTTTATCACATGTACTTTTCTTCCTTCTTTTTTTTTTTTTTTTTTTTTTTTTTGGTTGTTGTTGTTGTTCTAGGGATAGAACCCAGGAGCACTTTACCACTGAGCCACATCCCCAGCCCTTTTTATTTTATAGTTTGAGACAGTGTCTCGCTAAGTTGCTTAGGTCCTCACTAAATTGCTCAGGCTGGCCTAAAACCTGAAATCCTTCTGCCTTAGCCTCTCAAGTCCCTGAAATGACCAATGTGTGCCACTGCACCTGTTACTCACCTAGTTTTAATCACCCTTGTAACTTTTACCAAAGCAACTAAGTTTTATTTCAAAGAGAGAACTAGGAAGCAGGACATGGAGAACAATTTATCATGAACAAGCATTTAAACAAACCAACAGAATTTATGGGAACATATATTTTCACCCCCACAGCCATATACATCCTTTTTGTCCCTTCTTAAAATGGCAATTGTTTTTTTAGATTTTTTCATTCACAATTTATTGAGAGCTATGATTTGTCTCTTAAGAATATGCAAATCTTAAGCAATCATTTCAAGAAGAAAAGGTTGTATCACTTGTGTGTTAAATACTTTTGAATATTGTTTTTAATTTCTTTTATCCAAAATGTGTTTATGGGGGATGGTTTTCTCATTCATTTTGATTCAGGTTGTTTTGCGTGCTGCTTCCTCCTGAAGGAACCTTCTTCTGTAAGTCTTGCTTGTCTTCCTTCCTGTAGGCTGGCAGAAGACAGCCAACACAAATCTACTATTTGTGCATGACTAAAGACTGTGGTGATTTTTACAGCATCCTGGGCTTTTCATATCCATGAAATAGGAACTGAGGCTCTGTACCAGGTGCTTCTTCTTGTGCTTCCTCCTCTTCTCTTCTGGAGAGATGAAGGAGATCCTTTTCCTGAGCCAGGTTCTTGTGGGAAGTGTCACTGCCAGAAAGCTGGGAGGGATGGGAGAGGCTCCAGGGAGGAATGCCACAGACTTCCATTGTTCTTGCTTGAATTCCAAAAGTTTTTCTTGAATAAGTTCTTCCTCTTCCTCCTCTTCTTCTTCTTCTTTTTCCTCATCTCCCTCCTCCTCCCCTCTTCCCCCTCCTCTTCTTCTTGGGAGGGGACAGTTAAGGGTATTCAGCGTAAGAGCAGTCCAGAGGTACACAGTGGCAAATGGCAGGTGACTGGACAAGGCAAGGCATGCATGGGGCAGGGATCATGCTCTGTAAAACACTAGCATGTGTGAGGCACTGGGTTCGATCCTTAGCACCACATACAAAAATTAGCAAATAAAGGTATGTTGTCCATCTACAACAGATGGCCAAGGGGGTGTCCCGACTTTACTGAATTCAGTTTCCTTTTTTCCAAGGGAACCCAGTGGAGCAACCTGTCTCCTAACTCTCCTAAGTTATTTAACAAGTTCACCAGCCACCTTTGCATCCTCAGCATGGAAGTGGGGTTCCTTGGACAGCCAGGCCTGCCCAAGAAAGCTGAAACAGGGGCTGCTCTTGGGTCCTACCTGGAGTACCAGATTTGTTACCAAATGCTAGATCCTTGTCCAGTTTCAGAGGTCTTAGAGTCCAGAGAAGGCTGGTTCTATTCCTCAGGCTTGAGGTGAGGCTGAACTCATGGCAGGAGAGTGTGGTGGAGAGAAGCAGCTCACAACATGATGATCAAGAAGCAGAGAGAGCCGGATGCAGTGGCACACACCTGTAATCCCAGCAGCTGGGGAGGCTGAGACAGGAGGATTGCGAATTCAAAGCCAGCCTCAGCATCTTAGTGAGGCACTTAGCAACTAGCAAGACCCTGTCTCTAAATGAAATATAAAAAAGGGCTGGGGATGTGGCTCAGTGGTTAAGCACCCTTGGTTCAATCCTTAGTACCAAAAAAAAAAAAAAAAAAAAAAAAAAAATCAGAGAGAGAGAAAAATGGCAATTACTAACACAGTCATTAAAATGACCCAAAGAGGGCTGGGGATGTAGCTTAGTGGTAGAATACCTGCCTAAAATATGCCAGGTCCTAGGTTTGATCCTAATAATGAAACAAACAAACAAACAAAAAATTCAAAGCTGGGCCAAGTGGCAGGTGCAGTGGCACACACCTGTGAGCTACGGGAGGCTGAGGCAGGAGGATCTCAAGTTCAAGGCCGGCCTCAGCAGTGTAGTGAGGTCTTAAGCAACTTAGTGAGAACTTGTCTCAAAATAAATAAATAAATAAATAAGGTCTGGGGATGTAGTTCAGTTGTAGAGTGTCTTTAATTCCAAATACCACATATTCCCCTGCCTCCCCAGCCCAAAAAAATATATTCAAGTGGGAATTTCCTAGGATAAGGAGCAGAATTAATGTTCTGAGAGGTATAGTGAATAGGCAAAAAATGAAATGGGAAAACAGTACAGATAATTGAGGGATGAAAAATAAAGACTTTAAAAAATTACACAAAGGGGCTGGGGCTGTGGCTTAGCAGTAGAGTGCTTGCCTAGCACGTGCACAGCCTGGGTTCAGTCCTCAGCACCATGTAAAAATAAATGCATTATGTACAACTAAAGCAAATAAATAAATATTTTTTTAAAAATTACCCAAAGATTAAACTGTTTCATAATAAATAAAAATAAGAAGCAAAGGTACTTAGTATTTATCCCAGGTTTTAAAATTAACAAAAGACCTTGGGAATTATATTTAAACTAATGTATTAGCCGAGCGTGGTGGCGCACACCTGTAATCCCAGCCCTTTGGGAGGCTGAGGCAGGAGGATCGCGAGTTCAAAGCCAGCCTCAGCAATGGCGAGGCACTTAGCAACTTAGTGACACCCTGTCTCTAAATAAAATACAAAAAAAGGGCTGGGGATGTGACCCAGTGGTTGAGTGCCCCTGAGTTCAATCCCCAGTACCACAAAATAAATAAATAAATAAATAAACTAATGTATTATAAAACACATAATCTCAATGTTTTTCTTAATCTTACCATCTTAAGTATTTATCATTCTCCTGAATTTTTTTTTTTTTTTTTTTTTAAGGAAAAGGGGAGAACTAGCTGGATGCAGTGGCCCACACTTGTAATCCCAGTGGCTCAGGAGGCTGAGGCAGGTGGATTGCAAGTTCAAAGCCAGCCTCAGCAATTTAGCGAGGCCCTAAGCAACTAAGCCTGACCCTGTCTCCAAATAAAATATTCAAAAGGGCTGGGGATGTGGCTCAGTAGTTAAGCACCCCTGGCACAAAAGAAAAAGAAAAGAAAAGGGGAGAAATGTCCCCACTTTTCTTTTAAATTTTTGGTACTGGAGACTGAGCCCAGTGGTGCTTTACCACTGAATCACATTCCAAATCCTTTTTATTTTTTATTTTGAGACAGGGCCTTGATAGGGCTAAGGCCATGAACTTGTGATCTACTAGATATTATCATACTGCATGAATTCCTTTGCAACTTACTTTTTTTCTTTGAGCTTACATTTTCTTCACACCTTTTCTTTCTTTCTTCTTTTCCTTTTCCCTCTTCCCCCTTACCCTCTCTCTTTCTTTTCCTCTTTGTCCCTTCCTTCTTTCTTTCCTTCCCTCCTCTTGCTTGCTGTGCTGGGGATCTACCCAGAACCTTGAGCACACTAAGGCAGTGCTCTACCTCTAGCTTACATTTTTTTAAAATGACCTTTTTTTTTTTTTTTTTTTTGTACCAGGGATTGAACTCAGGGGCACCTGACCACTGGGCCACATCCCCAGTCCTTTTTGTATTTTATTAGAGACAGGGTCTCACTGAGTTGCTAAGTGCCTCGCCTTTGCTGAGGCTGGCTTTGAACTCGCCTGCCTCAGCCTCCCAAGGGCTGGGATTACAGGCATGTGCCGCCGCGCCCGGCTCCTCATGTCCCTTTTTTATTCCAGGATCTAACCAGGATATTCCATTACATTTAGCAGATCGCCACTTTTAGACTTATGATACATAACATTTTAATTCACCCATTCTAATTAAAGTTATAGTTCCATTGTTTGACCACACCATAATGTATTTGTTCTCCTATTGGTAGCTGTTTAGGTTGTTCCAAATTTCTTTTGCTATTACAAACAAATCCCTGTATTTTTGTTCTTATCTTTACACTGTCAGGAAACAAAGAGAACATCTATCTGTAACTTACAGTGAAGAGTAAACCTGTACCTTCAAAATCTGGCTCCGACTTTCTTTTTTAGCTGCATCTTTCCCCACAGCCTAACCTCTACGTTCATGACTGGCTTCTCCAGCTTTCTCTAAAGTTTTTGTTTTGTTTTGTTTGTATAGTCTTTTTTTGGTCCTGGGGACCGAACCCAGGGGCTTTTTACCCCTGAACTACTTTCCCAGCCCCATTTATTTATTTATTGGTACTGGGAATTGAGCCCAGGGGTGCTTTACCACTGAGCTACATGTGCCCCCCCAACCCTTTTTTTTTTGCTTTTTTTTTTTTTTTTTTTTGGTACCGGGGATTGAACTCAGTGGCACTCGACCACTGGGTCACATCCCCAGCCTTTTTTTTTTTTTTTTTGTATTTTCTTAGAGACAGGGTCTCACTGAGTTGCTAAGTGCCTCGCCATTGCTGAGGCTGGCTTTGAACTCGCGATCCTCCTGCCTCAGCCTCCCAAAGTGCTGGGATTACAGGCATGCGCCACCGCGCCCGGCTCCTTTTTGCTTTTTGAGACAGGGTCTTGCTAAGTTGCTTAGGACCTCACTAAATTTCCCAGATTGGCCTCAAATTTGCAATCCTCCTACCTCAGTCTCCCAAGTCACTGAGATTACAGGTGTGTCACCTGCCTGGCTTCTCTAGTGTTTTCTACATCTGCCCATTGCTTTCCTGTTTTCCAGTCTGATCTTTTCTGGATCCATCCCTCACTGCACATCTATCCCAATCTTGTTAGAATGTTCTGCAATTTAAGAGCAGAATGGGGTTAGTAAGGAAAGCTTAGGTTTGGCATGACATAGACTTAAGGTTTGTACTTGTCTACCTCTTCATCTGACAGAGTTAGGAATTATCTCCCATGTGCCAGACACTGGGCTAGGGACTCTGAAGTTAGTCCTTAGCCTCTTCTCTCCACTATTCTCCCAGGCTATCTTATTCATTCTAAGTGGCTTCAAGTCTGAAATCTACAACACTCTTGCCTAGACTTTGATTCCTAAGCGTCTAACCCATCCAACTGCTTCCTGGACATTATTCCCATTTAAATATCTCATAGAAAGCCTCAAGCCAACCTGTTCAAAAATAAATTCATCACCCATACACGTCTTGAATCTGCCCCTCTTCTGGCGCTACTTATCTTAGGTAATGGCATCAGCCACCTCCCAGGAACTCAGATAAGCACTTGTCTTCCCCAGCATTAGCCCAAAGCAGCACAAGTTCTGTCAATTCCATTACCTTTAAAGCCTTTCATATTGGCCAACTGCATTCACTGATTTATTCATTCTGCATTCATTCGATGTCTTTTTGTGCTTGATTGTCCTAGGTTTGGGGAAAATAAAGCTAAACAGGCCCTGTGCATCTCTCTGCCCAAGCGCCACACCAGTCCATCCTGTTCACTTCACTGCGGCCACCTGGCTTTCATGTTTTCCTTCTACCAAGGTTGAGTTCTTTCTTTCCTTAGACTTCTCCATTTTCCTATGGTTGGTTCTTTTTTTTTTTTTTTGGTACCGGGGATTGAACTCAGGGACACTTGACCACTGGGACACATCCCCAGACCTTTTTTGTATTTTATTTAAAGACAGGGTCTCACTGAGTTGCTAAGTGCCTCGCCATTGCTGAGGCTGGCTTTGAACTCATGATCCTCCTGCCTCAGCCTCCCAATTGTTGGGATTACAGGCGTGAGCCACCCCTGCCGGCCCTATGGTTGGTTCTTTTTAGGCATTTAGTTCTCAACTCACATTTCCTGTTTTGTTCTCTCCAAACCACCATCCAAAAGCATGTTAATTATGGCCTTTGTTATTCATTGCTTGTCCGCCCATTTAGGATGGAAATCCCTGAGAGCAACGATTTTGTTCTTTGTCCTGGTAGTATCCCTAGTTCCCTAGTTTCAAAAACAAGGCCCAACACACAGAGGATACTCAATATTGTAGAATACATAAATTGCCTGGAGGAACTTCCTGACTTTGATTTGTACAGAGAAGGGACAGAGGGGCCCAGCAGTAACAGAAAAGATCCAAGCCCTCCAAAAGCTTATGGCCAAGACTTGGGTCTGGTGGGGTGGTGTCCCTCCTGTGTGCAGAGGCCCTACGCTTGGCCCTGTCACTTTCTCCAGCCTTTCCCTTATTTCTCCGCGCCGAGGTCAAGGAGGCCTGGCTGGAGTCTCAGACCTCAAAGTCCCCAGAACCTCCTGGGATGGACAGAGTTGCTCAAACTGAAGGTTGGGAGGTGCAGGGGTGTGTGTGTGTGTGCGCGGGGGTGGGGATAGGGGACACGTAATAACGTTTAGTAATAAAGATCTGGGAACTCCTGTTGACCCTGCCTACTTGGAGGCAGGCTGAGCAAGGAGGCAGCTAGGAGCTGGGCTGGGTGGGGGCCGCCGCTGAGTGGGTGGGGCAGGTGCGAGCGGCCTTGACCCCGCCCCCTGGCGCAGCCGGGTAAGTAGAAACTCAACCAAGCGATTGTGGCGTACTAGTGCTGGGACGCCTGCCTGCCGCTGCGTCTGGCCTCTGCCCTGGCCTGAAGCGGGTCTGGATCCCTCGCAGTCCCAGGGAGCCGGGGTTGAGATGGAGCAGGAGGCTGAGGAGCTGGGACGGTGGCAGACTGCGCACCAGCCGGTCCTGGTGAGTTGGGTTCTGGGCCCAAGCGCTGGCCGCTGGTTGGTGGAGTGGCGGGGGAGCGAGTGAAGGATGAAGTGGAAAGAAGCAGAAATTGGGGTGGGGTGGGGGTTTACAAACAAATGGGGAGTGGTTACAGCCCGAGGGAGGGGTAGGAAAGGGAGGGATGGGTGATGGAGGACATTTATTCAATTCACATTCATCGGGTATTAGAACCTGTGCTGGGTTCTGCGGGTAGAAGGGTTCCAGGCAACTTCCCGTAGTCTGGGAAGCAAAGATAAGTTAGCAAGACAGCGTACAGGACAGGAAGGAAAACCTTATTTAGGCAAGATTATATCATCTCATTTTATTTTACTTTATTTTTTGTGTTACTGGGGACCAAACACAAGGCCTTGTGCACGCTAGGCAAACACTACCACTGAGCTACAGCCCTAGCCCTCATTTATTTTTTTAATGGTGCTGGGGATGGAACCCAAGACCTCATGCAAGCTATGGTAGGTAAGCCCTCCACCACTGAGGGGGACATCCCTAGCCTATGCCATTTTATTAGTAAATAATTAGCCGAATGATAGAAGTATGCAAATTGCGATGAAGAAGTACAAAGAACCTCAGGAGCAAGGGACAGTGGTGTTTGATCTCACTTAGGAGGTTGGAAGACAGGTCAGGATTTGGTCTGGAACTAGAGAACTGGCTTCCATTTAGAGGAAATGAAAAATGGGTGGTGAGACTGAGGCGCAGAGAGTGATGGGAAGAGTGGCCTCCGGGTGGGAGGCCTGGAGCCTGAAGCTATTCAGGGTCATGGAGTACGTTATTCCAAAAGCAGCAGGAAAACTCCTTGAGTTTAAACTTTATCTACCAAGGCCAAACTTAGAAAGCTACTGTGATAATTCAGGTGAGAATGAAAATGGCAGCCTAACTAGAGAAGTGAGGGTGGAGAAACTGAATAGATTTGGAGATGTTTTGGAGGTAGAACCACAAGAATTGGTAATTATATGTGTCTTTCTATATCAGAGCGTTCTGCAGCTGCAGATTCAACCATCCTAGGATTAAAAAAAAAAAAAAAAATCAGAAAAATAATTGTATCTGTGCGGAACATGTACTGAAGGCAAAGTATGAGATGGAACAGGGTTAATAGGGTATTTTTGGGGAAGGAGTGGTGGGCCAGAAGAATAATAAGTTTTAGATGCCGAGCTGTTTGAAGTGCCTGTGGGCTATCCAAATGGACACAAGCTGTACGCAGTGGAAAAACCAGGAGAGATCTTCCCTGAAGTTACAGATTTAAGAATAATTGATTACAGATTTAAGAATAATTGAAATGTAAGTAGAAATTGATCCATTAGCATGAGAATGATTGCTCCTAGAGAGCCCGGTAAGGGCCATCTGCAAGAGACTGGAGGAAGGGGCCAGACTATAGGGAAAGAGAAAAGCCAGAAAAGTGTGTGTCCCTGTGTTGGTGGCCAAGGGAAGGATGCATTTCAAGAAGAGTGTGGCCAATAATCTCGGAAGCTCCGGGGAGGTCAAGCAAGAGTCAGAAGTGTTGCTTGGATTTAGTGAAGACTGATGGAGATGGGAGAGATGGGAGCCAGGGCAAATTTGGGAGAATGATAAGGCAAGGTGGTGGTGAAGCTGTATTTAGGCAACTCTGAAACTCGTGAAAGAAGAGCATTCTTGAGCAGGAGTGGGAAAAGGCTGAGTACCCCAGAAATACCTACCTAATAGTCTTGAGCTACTGAGGCTTAAACCCAAAGCTTCACACATGCTGGGCACACCCAATAGTGTTATCTGGTGCTTGCTGTGTGTTGACCTCATGTTGTTTGCTGAGCATTTCGTGAGGAATAAAGCAGATGGGATCTCCCTAGGTCTAGAGTTAAAAAATTTTTTATTCCTACATGGCCAAAGCATGATCAAATCGGTCAAAATTAATTTCTTTTCTTTTTTTTTTTTTTTTTTTTGTGGTACCAGGGATTGAACTCAGGGGCACTCTACCACTGGGCTACATCCCCAGCCCTTTTTTGTATTTTATTTAGAGACAGGGTCTCACTGAGTTGCTAAGTGCCTCGCCATTGCTGAGGCTGGCTTTGAACTCGCAATCCTCCTGTCTCAGCCTCCCAAAGTGCTGGGATTACAGGCGTGTGCCATCGCGCCCGGCAAAATTAATTTCTTTATAGCATCTTATATTCAATCCTTATTCACAATTCTCTTAAGTGGCCCTTTAGAGCAGATTTGTCCAAACCAGGATCCAATTTCAAGACAACATGCTGCATCTGGTTTATGTCCTTTGAGCCTCTTTGAAAACTACAGTGTTTTGTTTGTTTGTTTGTTTTTGGTTCTGGGGATTAAACTCAGGGATGCTTAACCACTGAGTCACATCCCCAGCCCTTTTTATTATTTTATTTTATTTATTTATTTTTTTGGGGGTACTGGGGATTGAACTCAGGGGCACTCGACCACTGGGCCACATCCCCAGCCCTGTTTCTGTATTTTTTTTATTAGAGACAGGGTTTCACTGAGTTGCTAAGTGCCTCGCCACGGCTGAGGCTGGCTTTGAACTCGCGATCCTCCTGCCTCAGCCTCCCAAGTGCTGGGATTACAGGCGTGCGCCACCACGCCCAGCTTATTATTTTATTTTGAGACAGGATCTTGCTAAGTTGCTGAGGCTGGCTGTGAACTTCTAATCTTTCTAACCTAGAAAAAAACAGATTGATCTCTTCATTCAAATTTACCTTATATCTTTATGGTCAGAAAAAAAATTTCTTTTTATTTATTTATTTTTTAAGGCAAGGTCTAAGTTGCCCAGGGCCTTGCAATTTTTTTCTCCATGAGAAATTTTTATTAGGGAGTTGCAAAATAATAATGATCCCAGCATTCCTTTTAAATTCAATAGTTTATATTCTTCTACTTGTAAAGTAGGACTTAACTGGAATAATTTAGTAATTGTTATTTTCATTTGTGGTGTTGGGAATCAAAAACAGGGCCCAGAAAGAACATGGTAGGCAGGGGCTCTACCACTGAGAGACATCCCCCAGCCCTGGCTTATCTTGTTGCCCATTTTTTTTTTTTTTTTTTTTTTTTTTTGGTACTGGGGATTGAACTCAGGGGCACTCGACCACTGGGCCACATCCCCAGCACTTTTTTGTATTTTATTAGAGACAGGGTCTCACTGAGTTACTAAGTGCCTCGCCATTGCTGAGGCTGGCTTTGAACTCGCGATTCTCCTGCCTCAGCCTCCCAAGTGCTGGGATTACAGGCGTGCGCCACCACGCCCGGCTGCCCATTTTTTTGAGTTTGGATTTGTTTTTTGTTTTGTTGTTCAGTTTCAGGAGTTCTCCATATACTCTTTTTCTTTTTTTTTTTTTAATTTGTTCTAATTATACATGACAGTAGAATGCATTTTGACATATTGTACACAAATGGAGCACACTTCTCATTCCTCTGGCTGTACGTGGTGCAGAGTCACTTCAGTACTCCATATACTCTTTTTTAATTTTAAATATTTATTTATTTGCTTTTAGTTGTACACAATGCATTTATTTTTCGTGGTGCTGAGGATCGAACCTGTGCCACGCATGTGTTAGGCAAGCGCTCCACCATTGAGCTACAACCCCAGAATTCCATATACTTTTTTTTTTTTTTTTTTTTTTTTGGTACTGGGGATTGAACTCAGGGGCACTCGACCACTGGGCCACATCCCCAGCCCTTTTTTGTATTTTATTAGAGACAGGGTCTCACTGAGTTGCTAAGTGCCTCGCCATTGCTGAGGCTGGCTTTGAACTCGCAATCCTCCTGCCTCAGCCTCCCAAGTGCTGGGATTACAGGTGTGCGCCCAGGATACAAAACAATTTTTTAATTTAATTGTGTATGTGTGTTTGTTTCTTCATTTAAAAAAAATTTTTAGTTGTAGATGGACACAATACCTTTATTTTATTTATTTATTTATTTATTTATTATGTGGTGCTGAGGATCAAAACCAGTGCCTCACATGTGCTAGGCAAGCACCCTACCACTGAGCCACAACCCCAGCCCATTAATTTTTTTTTCTTTCTTTTTTTTTTTTTTTTTTTTGATGCTGGGGGTTGAACCCTGGGCCTTGTGCGAGTGAGGTAAGCACTCTACCAACTGAGCTATATGCCCAGCCCTCGTTTTTTCTTTTTTTGAAGTGCCTTGCCATTGCCACGCACGTGCTAGGCCAGTGCTCTACCGCTGAGCCACAATCCCAGCCCCCTGCCTCATTTATTTTGATGGTCTATTATTAGGTACATAAATGTTTATGATTGTTGCTTCTTGCTGAATTGGGCCCTTTACTAATACATGTCCTTTGTCTCTTGTAATTATTTTTTTAAATTTAAAGTTTGTTAATATAGCCACCTCCCCCTTTTATTGTTTGCTTTTGCACGGAGTATCTTTTCTTTCACTTTCAACATATTTGTGTCTTTGGCCTTAGTATCTAAATTGAATTTTTGGGGGGCTGGGGTTGTGGTTCAGTGGTAGAGTGCTTGCCTAGCACAGAGCGCTTACTTAGCATGTGTGAGGCACTTGGTTCGATTCTCAGCACTACATATAAATAAAGAAAATAAAGGTCCATCAACAACAAAAAAAATATTAAAATATAAAAATAAATATATTGAGTTTTTTTCTTTTTTGTGGTGTTAGGGATTGAATCCCGGGCCTCACATATGCTAACCAACCACTCTACCACAGATCTACATCCCCAGCCCTAAATTGAGTATCTTGTAAACACCCAAATATATCATGTTTTTAAAAATCCTTTCTGCCAAATTGTCTTTTGAAGAGTATAATCCATTTACATTTAGATTGGAGAGTATGATCACATTTAAAGTATTTACTGACAAGGAGAGATTTAATTCTTTTTTTTTTTTTTTTTTTTTGGTGGTACCGGGGATTGTACTCAGGGGCACTCGACCACTGGGCCACATCCCCAGCCCTTTTTTGTATTTTATTTGGAGACAGGGTCTCATTGAGTTCCTAAGTGCCTCGCCGTTGCTGAGGCTGGCTTTGAACTCGCGATCCTCCTGCCTCAGCCTCCCAAAGTGCTGGGATTACAGGCGTGCGCCACCGCGCCCGGCTAGATTTAATTCTTTTGATTTTTTTTTTTTTTTTTAATCCCTCATCTTCACCATTATGTCTTTTTTATTTATTTATTTTTTCTGTAGTGAAACTTAAACAGTTCCCTCATTTTCTTTTGTATCTCTGTAACTATTTGTTGTTCCCATGAGGATTACACTTGATATCCTAAAGTTATAACACTAATTTAAATTTATACCAGCTTAACTTCACTAGCTTAACATAATTTTATAGCATTATATTTTTATGTATTATATGCTCAGAAATACGGGTTCATAATTTTTATGCATTAGTATCCTAAATTATGTAGAAAACAAAAAATGGAGTTAAAAAACCAAAGTTACGCCAGGCGTGGTGGCTCACACCTGTAATCCCAGCACTTGGGAGGCTGAGGCAGGAGGATCACGAGTTCAAAGCCAGTCTCAGCGCTGGCGAGGCACTTAGCAACTCAGTGAGACCCTGTCTCTAATAAAATACAAAAAAGGGCTGGGGGTCTGGGGTTGTGGCTCAGCGGCAGAGTGCTCGCCTTGCACGTGCGTGGCCCGGGTTCCATCCTCAGCACCAGGTAAACATAAAATTCATTGCATTGTGTACAACTAAAGTAAATAAATAAGTATTTAAAAAAAAAAAAAGGGCTGGGGATGAGGCCCAGTGGTCGAGTGTCCCTGAGTTCAATCTCCAGTACAAAAAAAAACCAAAAACAAAGTTATAATAATCTTACTTTATTTATTTATTTATTTTTTTTTGTGGTGCTGGGGATTGAACCCAGGGCCTTGCACATGTGAGTCAAGCACTCTACCAACTGAGCTATATCCCCAGCCCTAATCTTACTTTTTTAAAATTGTTCATATATTTACACTTCACAGAGATCTTTATGATGAATTTCTCTATGTGACTTCACACTACTGTCGTGTGTCCTTTCATTTTTTTAAATATTTATTTATTTATTTTAGTTGTACACAATGCAATGCATTTATGTTTATGTGGTGCTGAGGATCGAACCCGGCCCTGGCACGCGCGAGGCAAGCGCTCTGCCGCTGAGCCACAACCCCAGCCCCTGTCCTTTCATTTTTGACTTGAAAGACTGCCATTGAGCTCAGGGCCACTCAGCCACTAAGTCATATTCCCAGCCCTATTTTGTATTTTTTTTAAATTTTTTAAAATATTTATTTATTTACTTTAGTTGTACACAATGCAATGCATTTATGTTTACATGGTGCTGAGGATCGAACCCGGGCCGCACTCGTGCTAGGTGAGCTCTCTGCCGCTGAGCCACAACCCCAGCCCCCTATTTTGTATTTTATTAGAGAAAGGGTCTCACTGAGTTGCTTAGTACCTCACCATTGCTGAGGCTTACTTTGAACTCGAGATCCTCCTTCCTTAGCCTCCGATGCCACTGGGATTATAGGCCTGCTCCTTAGCGCCTGGCTGCTGTTCACATTTCTTTCAGGGCAGGTCAAGTGGGAATGATCTGTCAGTTTTTGTTTCTCTGGGAATATCGTTTTTTAAAAAAAATATTTATTGGGGCTGGGGTTGTGGCTCAGTGGTAGAGTGCTCGCCTGGCACGTGCGCAGCCCAGGTTCGAACCTCAGCACCACGTAAAAATGCATTGTGTACAACTAAAAGCAAATAAATAAATATTTTAAAAAATATTTATTTATTTATTAGTTGTACACAATGCCTTTATTTATTTTTATATGGTGCTGAGGATCGAACCCTGGCCACACACGTGCTAGGCAAGCGCTCTACTGCTGAGCCACAACTCCAGCCCTGGGAATATCTTTTTTTTTTTTGGTACTGGGGATTGAACTCAGGGGCACTCGACCACTGGGCCACATCCCCAGCCCTTTTTTGTATTTTATTAGAGACAAGGTCTCACTGAGTTGCTAAGTACCTCGCCATTGCTGAGGCTGGTTTTGAACTCGTGATCCTCCTGCCTCAGCCTCCCAAGTGCTGGGATTACAGGCAGGAATATCTTAATATCCATTTTTTTCGGGGGATTGGGGATTGAACTCAAGGGCGCTTGACCACTGAGCCACATTCCCAGCCCTATTTTGTATTTTATTTAAAGACAGGGTCTCACTGAGTTGGTTAGTATCTCACTGTTGCTGAGGCTGGCTTTGAATTCATGATCCTTCTGCCTCAGCCTCCTGAGCTGCTGGGATTACAGGCATGCACCACTGTGCGGGTTTAATATCCATTTTTTTAAAAAGGCAGATTTGCCAGATATACAATTCTTGATTGATAGTTTTCCCCTTTAGCACTTTAAATACATCCAACCCCCTCTCCTCCCAGCCTTTTGGTGTACGTGGTTTCTAATGAGAAATCTAGTGATGTTTTGAGACAGGACTTTTCCAAGTCAGTGGAGGGTTTCCAACTTGTGATCCTTCTGCCTCAGCCTTCCTAGTCACTGGGATTAGGCATGTGCCATGGCACCTGGACATAAATTCTCCTTGGTGTCAGATCTGTTCACACAGTCCCCACTCAGGAGACCCTCTTCTGTAGGTAAATATTTGCAAATGGTGAAGTTGGGATCCATCTGAAGCCTACATTCTTGATGTCTTTGAGGATTTCTGCACTTATTCTGCTGGTTTGAGATGTTTGCACCTTCATACATATAATCTGGAATTTGAGTGTGTTTTCAGAGTTTTGCTGAAGGTGTAGATTATGGAACATTTTGTTTTTGTTGCTTTGTATGAGATAAAAAACAAACATGCCAACAGGAAGAGTGGCACAGGTTACACCTAGGCTCTATCGTACTTCTCCTGTCAACAAGACCTGCTTCATAGCTCAAGAGAATAGTCTGGAAGCAGGATAATTCGGACCAAAGATGCTGGAAGCTTGGATTAGAATGGGATCTTGGGATGGGGAAGAGGGACATGTGGAAGTGGAATTTAACCTTTTTTTTTTTTTCTCTGTCTCTCTTAGGATAACGAGAGAGCAATGTCCATCTTGGATATGTCTCTGTCTTCCAGAAGTAGCGGAGTGCACACCTCTTGGAACCCTAGCCTACCAGACACTGAACACTTTCCTCAGGGCACAGAGATGTTGGGGACCTTTTTGGTGTCTGCTGAGGCACCCAAGCAGAACATGGGCAAAGTGGGGTCACAGTTCAGTATGTTTCTACCTGAGCGCTGTGTGAACTTTTGCCCCCCCAGACGGCTCTCGTCCCTTCCCAGATGACTTACTGTCAGGGAGTGTCTCCTTCCCAGCCAGGGATGATGATGAGCAAGGAGCCCCAGTTGATGCTGCCCTTAGGAGAGCCCAGTATTCCAGGAATGGCCAGGAGCTTCAGTGAGAATCTAAAGATACCCCCCAGCAGGCTGCCAGTCTCAGATTCAAGTGGCATCTCCGTGTCCCCCACCAATGCCCCAACAATGCCTTATTCTGATTCCCAATTAGTAGCTTCTGTCAGACCCTCTTTAACTCCTAAAATGTTATGGGCCCCAAACATGCCCTCCACTGAGACTCAGGCTGTGCTCCCCTCCATGGTTCAGATGTTGCCACCTAGAGATCCCTATGACCTTGCAATGCCCCCAGATAGGGCCCAGTCTTTGCCGACCTTAGGATCCCTTGACACTCTAGTGGACCAGTCAGGCTACCAGAAAGACCGCTTCCTACTTGAGCAGCCCACCCAGGCTCCAGGGAGAGCAGAGCACTCTAGTGGCCAGAAAGGGGCACCCAGGAGGAAATCCCCACTTTCAAGGCCTTATTGCTGTCAGTATAAGAACTGTGGAAAAGCCTATACCAAGCGCTCTCACCTCGTGAGTCACCAGCGCAAACACACAGGTGAATGAGGTATCAGGTGGGAGGCGATAGAGGAGTCTTTGAGCTTCCAGTCTGTGCTGGAGCAGAGATTCATAATTTCTCAGGATTTAACCCTTCATCTTTCAAGCTTGGACCCAAGCTACACTGACCCCACCAACTTGCCATCCAGAATGACTGCCAAGATGACTGGTGTGGCACTGATCACTCTTGTCCCTCACTGGTTTCCTGGTTCTTTCCTTTTGATTCCCTGACCTTGACTGCTCTTGCTCATAGTTATATCTCTTCCATCCCACCTTTTGGCTTCATCTACTTACTTCCATCTCTCCCTCCTCACTCCCCAGGTGAGAAGCCCTATAGATGCAACTGGGAAGGCTGCATGTGGTCTTTTTTTCGTTCTGATGAGCTTGGACGACATATGCGGATACACACCAGGTATCGACCATACAGATGTGATCAGTGTGGCCGACAGTTTATGAGATCTGACCATCTCCGGCAACACCAAAGGATTCATCAGCGGCTGCCAGGGCAGGCCAGCAGTGGACAGACAGATGGTCCTCTTGCTCCTGGTCTTTAGGTCCATCTCTTCCTCTCAGTTTTGCTTTTCTACCCAGATGCTGCTTGCCTCCAACCAACTCATCCCTTGGTAGGAGCAGCTTAGATGAAGACGAAGTTTAAAAGGCAACATCAAAGCCCAGATGAATTTCTGGACTCCATCAGAGTTTCCTCAAACCCCTCAAATCCTGTCTTAAATGGCCTCGCCTCGCTGGGGACACCTACTATTGAAGTTTTGCCAGACGGGAAGATGAGCACAATGGAGATCGAAAGCTGTATTTAAAAGCTCTTTATCATGTCACTCCCTGGCTTGAAACCTTTTAGTGACTCTCCTTTGCTGCTACATAAAATCCAAGGTTTGGTCTTCCACAGTTTCCAGAGCCAGACTATGTTTAAATCTTGAACTTTCCACTCACTAGCCATGTGACCTAAGGAATGATCTGTGATCACTATGCCTTATTTCCCCTTCTGGAAAATGGGAAAGACAGTACTGGCCTGTGTTGGACATGTCATATATATTGCATCAGATTCTTTGCTTTTGTTTTTTTGGTGGTTTTATTTTGTTTTTGGTACCAGGGGTTGAACCCAGGGGCGCTTAAACTGAGTCACATCCCCAGACCTTTTTATTAATTTTTAAAAATTTTGAAACAGGGTACTTGCAAAATCTTCCTGCCTCAGCCTCTCGAGCTGCTGGAATTACAGGCATGCGCCACCACACCCAGCTGCATTAGATTCTTTTTGTTGTTCACCATCCTCATGCTCAGAGTTTGTCTCTTCCAGACTCCTGGAATGTCCCACCCCAGGGCATGGGGTCTGGCATCCCATGTAGCCACAGCAACCTTGAAGTGTGGGGCAATTAATGCTCTAAGGGGAAGATTTCTTTTTGTGGTACTGGGGATTGAACTCAGGGGCACTCGACCACTGGGTCACATTCCCAGCCCTTTTTTGCATTTTATTAGAGACAGGGTCTCACTGAGTTGCTAAGTGCCTCACCATTGCTGAGGCTGGCTTTGAACTCGTGATCCTCCTGCCTCAGCCTCCCAAAGTGCTGGGATTACAGGCATGTGCCACCGTGCCGGTTTAAGGGGAAGATTTTGAGTAATGGGAAATGGGAGGTAGGAGAAAGCCATGCAGGTGAACTCTACCTTCTCTCCCTTCCATGAATTGCTATAAGGCATTATTTCTCCCATACAGCATAGCCTCTGGGGAGGTTCCCAAGTAGCCAGGGCATATGCCTGCTGGGCCTCTTCAAGGCTTGTCATGAAGCAGTGTCCAGCTTGGAAATCATCACTGCATTACCTCCCATTCACCCCTGCCTTGCTTCCATTTTCTCAATCCTAATGCCTTGGGTTTGTACCTCCAAAATAAAACATCAGTATTTCATTCTTGCTATAGGCTCTGTTTTCTAGGTAAGTTGGGTGGAAGAGGGGAGGACGTTAGCCTGGGGTAGAGAAGGACAAACCCCAGGCATGTTCACTTCTCTCCCACTTGGTACCTGGATCACCAAGTATTAAGTAGAGGCCTATCCTGCCCTGCTCTCCTGGAGTTGAGGAAAATGATTATCCTGGAAACATCCCAGTAGTTTAGAACTTTATTTCTGGACTCAGCAGGTAAACTAATAGTAAGAAAGGAACTTGATAAAGCTATCTAATGGCAAAGCTGGGACCCCAGCCAGAGATGGATCTCTTCCTAAAATGGTACCTTCCATAGGTGTTGGCCTGAGTACAGTATAGCCAACCACTGCCAAGTGATGGTGCAGAGGTGAATCAGATCTAGTTCCTATGTCGAGGGACCTTGATCTAGGGGCAGAGAGGTCCACCTAGATAACTGGCTATGAGGAAGAGAAGCCCCTAAAAAGGGGGGTCAGAAAGGCTTTTTGGAGGAGGTGACCCTTGAGCCCAAATAAGAGTGTAATACTAAAACACCCTCATGTCAAGAAACCTAGCTGGTGAATAAAGAGGGAAGAATATCCCTGGAAGAGAACACAGGCAAGTGCTCCTGGTACAGAGAGCACCAGGCTTTGCAGACCATGGGTGAGGAATGCGCAGACAGCTACAGGATGTGTCAGGGAAAGACTTCTCAGAGGTACACAGTTCAGACCCAAAGGCTTCAAGGAGGTTAGCCCTGCCTCCCATTTAACTAGACTCATACTCTTGGTTGTGCCCTGTGCTGAGCTCTTAAGGGTTCAAAGGTACAGAGAGGCCTGCTGCCTCCATTGTGGAATAGAAATATAATGGACAAAACTTCTGAAAGTGTTTAGTGCTGTCAAGGAGAGAAGCAGGACCTCTATAGGTTCAAACATTCTGGTGCACAGAAGTCCTGCAAATTTGGCCGTGCTGGCCGCCTATCCTCCTTGCCCCCCCAACCCCCAAATACTGACCCTATTCTGTATGACTGCCTTAGACTGTGCCACTAATGGCCCTAGATTACCCAGGGTGGGCATCTAGATGCTCTTTACCCAAATTCAGAATGCACATATTTGACAAAAGGCAGGTGGAGCTCACTTTCTTCCAAAGAGTACAGGTGAGGAAATTGAGTAATTTTACAGTAAAGAAACCTGACAAGCACCACTACCTTAGCCAGGTGACCAAGGTTAACAACGATAAGTAACATTAGCATCCAATCGCTGGCTCCAAGGACTGAGGTCTTTGGTGCTGAAAGTCTTGCAGCTGGGCACCAGGTTCCTTTCATGGAATAGGCCATCTTGGGTTCATTGGACCAGAGCTGCTCTCATTCTTGTGCCCAACTGGCTTGAACACAACTTTGGGGAGGGCCAGATTGCTTGTAGGGATGCAGGATGGAAGATCTGGTTGGTGACCCATCACTTGCTGAGGAATGGAGGTGGGGAGAAAACCAGAGTGCACAGTGGTGCCCCAAACAGGCTCCTGCCCCTGTAGAGGTCATGACCTAGTGGAGGAGAGGGGTGTTATTAGAAGGGCTTATGTTGTAAGTAACAGAAGAAGAATGGATGAGCTTAATGTTTTTTTTTTTTTTTGTTGTTGTTGTTGTTGTTTTTTGTGGTACCGGGGATTGAACTCACGGGCACTCGACCACTGGGTTACATCCCCAGCCCTTTTTTGTATTTTTTTTTTTTTTTAATTTAGAGACAGGGTCTCACTCAGTTGCTAAGTGCCTTGCCATTGCTGAGGCTGACTTTGAACTCGCAATCCTCCTGCCTCAGCCTCCCAAAGTGCTGGGATTACAGGCATGCGCCACCATGCCCGACGAGCTTAATGTTCTATTGTGACATCTATCATACCTGAAAAAATATTTCATATATATGCCATTTAAACAACGATGAATATTTACCCTTTAGGACACTTGAGAAAAAGAATTTTTTAGTACATTTGAAGATTTGTTTTAGTCCTTCATTCTTTTTTTTTTTTTTTTTTTGTATTTTATTTGGAGACAGGGTCTCACTGAGTTGCTAAGTGCCTCGCCATTGCTGAGGCTGGCTTTGAACTCGCGATCCTCCTGCCTCAGCCTCCCAAAGTGCTGGGATTACAGGCGTGAGCCACCGCGCCCGGCTGGTAATTTCTTCTTCTTCCTTTTCCTCCTCCCCCTCCTTCTCCTTTTTCTTCTTTTGGTATTGGGGATTGAACCTGAAGATGAATCAGAGAGCCCCACCACTCTTACTTGGACCTCTTGACTTTCAAAAATAAATTGTGACTGACAGGTGCAGTGGTGCATGCCTGTGAAGCCAGCAACTCTGGAGGCTGAGGCAGGAGGATCACAAGTTTGAGGTCAGCCTCAGCAATTTAGAGAGACCCTAGGTAACTTAGTGAGATCCTGTCTCAAAATAAAGAGGTCATGTGAAGTCCTGAGGGGGCTGAAGGATAGGGACTGAGCAGAGCTACCAAGGGGTTGGAGGTACTGATGAAGTCAGAGCACTGGTTTATTGAGAACAAATGAGGGGCTGGAGCTGCGGCTCAGTGGCAGAGTGCTTGCCTAGCACATTTGAGGCACTGGGTTCAATCCTTAGCACCACATTAAAAAATAAGCAAATAAAGCGGCTGGAGTTGTAGCTCAGCAGTAGAGCGTTTGCCTCACACATGTGAGGCGCTGGGTTTGATTCCTAGCACCACATATAAATAAGCAAATAAAGGTCCATCAACAACTAAAAAAATTAAAAAAAAAACAAGCAAATAAAGGCATGCTGTCCATCTACAACTATGAAATTCACACCATTTGTGACTTCATACATGCACTTAGGGTAATGATATCCATCTCATTCTACCATCTTTTTTTTTTCCACCCTTTTTTCCCCTCCCTTCCTCTCCCTCCCCATTGGCCATTCTAGTGTTCCTCTAATCCTCCTGTGCTCCCCGTCCCAACCCCATTGTGAATCAGCCTCCTTATATCAGAGAAAATATTTGGCATTTGGCTTTTTGGGATTGGCTAACTTCACTTAGCATTATATTCTATAACTCCATCCATTTACCTGCAAATGCCATGATTTTATTCTCTCTTATTGCTGAGTAATACTCCATTGTGTGTATATACCACATTTTCTTTATCCATTCATCTACTGAAGGGCATCTAGGCTGGTTCCACAGTTTAGCTATTGTGAATTGTGCTGCTATAAACATTGATGTGGTTGTGTCCCGGTAGTATGCTGTTTTTAAGTCCTTTGGGTATAGATGGAGGAGTGGGATAGCTGGGTCATAAGGTGGTTCCATTCCAAGTTTTCCAAGGAATCTCCATACTGCTTTCATATTGGCTGCAACATTTTGCAGTCCCACCAACAATGTATGAGCGTGCCTTTTTCTCCACATCCTTGCCAACATTTATTGTTGTTTGTATTCTTAATAGCTGCCATTCTGACTGGTGTGAGATGAAATTCTTAGAGTGGCTTTGATTTGCATTTCTCAAATTGCTAGAAATGTTGAGCATTTTTTCAGGTATTTGTTTTTTTTTTTTTTTTTTTTTTTTTTGGTACTGGGGATTGAACTCAGAGGCACTAGACCACTGGGCCACATCCCCAGCCCTTTTTTGTATTTTATTAGAGACAGGGTCTCACTGAGTTGCTGAGTGCCTCGCCATTGCTGAGGCTGGCTTTGAACTCGCGATCCTCCTGCCTCAGCCTCCCAAAGTGCTGGGATTACAGGCGTGCGCCACCGTGCCCTCAGGTATTTGTTGATTGATTGTATATCTTCTTCTGAGAAGTGTCTGTTCAGTTCCTTGGCAAAGAATAAGAAATATTAAGAGAAAACTCCCCCTGCACTTCCTATGTCTCTCCCTGGAGATGATGCTACTTTCTATTCTATGCCTCCCAGACCTGTTCTGCCTATAGCACATAACTAGCTTATTATTCACGCCATTGGTCTCTTGCTGTTTGCACTTATTGGTACATCTCCAAGATTGCTTTATGTCAGCAAATATAGAGCTACTAGAATCTTTTATATTGAGCATATAATTCTATTTTATGGCTGTACCATATTTATTTAATCAGTCTTCTGTTAAAGGATGTTCAGCTCATTTGCAATCATTTGCTATGAAACAACGCAATAATCTTGAGAAAGTTGGTTTTTCTTTTATTTGAGTTTATCTCAGTTGCTGTGATAAATGTTTAATCCTACTGACTTATTTTATTGTCTTTTGGGGACTTAAACTTTATTTAAACTTTAGAGAAGTTTTAGAAAAATAGGGAAGACAGTATTGAGAGTTTTCCTCTGCATTTGGTTTCTCCTATTATTACCATCTAACATAATTTTTTATAACTTTTTTTTATATTTATTTATTTGCTTTTAGTTGTACTCAATGAGTTTATTTTTACATGGTGCTGAGGATCGAACCTGGGTCGCACATGTGCTAGGTCAGCGCTCTACCGCTGAGCCACAACCCCAACCCTCCCACCTAACATAGTTAATAACCCACTATTGATAAGTTTTATTAACTAAAGTACCTTTGACTTCTATTTTAGTTATCTTTCTATTGCAATAATGAAATAACTGACAATTAATTTATAAAGAAAAAAGTTTGATTTTGGATCAGTTTTGGAGGTTCCAGTCCATAATTGACCCCATTGCTTTTGGGCTTGGAGCAAGAAAACATATCATGGTAGGAATTTGTGGTAGAGCAAAACTACTAACCTCATGGCCAGGAAGCAAAAGGGACTGGGGCCCCAGAATCCCCTTTGAGGGAATTGCCCCCAGTGGCCCAAAGACCTCCTATGAGATCCCACTTTTCAACCTTTCAACAGCAGATACTGGGGATTTAACCCAGGGGTGCTTTACCACACAACCATACTTCCCAGCCCTTTTTATATTTTTTTGAGACATGATCTCTCTAAATTGCTGAGAGTCTCATTATATTGCTGAGACTGGCCTTGAACTTGCAATCCTCTTGCCTCAGCCTCCCAATGGCTGGGATCACAGGTGTGTACCTCCACGTCTGCTATCATGCAGCTCTTGACCTTTATTAATATTGAATTACATTGATTTTTGGGGTGTGAAGCCAACCTCATAATCCTGGGAAAAACTCATCTGGACATGGCATACAATTTTTTTTGTGTGTTGTTGGATTTGATTTGCCAGTATTTTGTTGAGAATTTTTAAAAATCTATAATAATAAGGCATATTAGTATCTAGGTTTTTTTGTGATAATTTTGCCTGGTTTTATTATGAGAATAACTGTCTTCCTAAATTAAGTGAGGAAATATTCTCTCCCCCCTTCCATTTTTTGAAAGAGTTTGTGATTCATATTAATTCTCCTTTAATCTTTGGTAGAATTTACCAGTGAAACCATCTAGCCTAGACTTTCCTTTTGGAAGTTTTTTTTTTTTTTTTTTTTTTTTTGGTACCAGGGATTGAACTCAGGGGCACTCGACCACTGGGCCACATCCCCAGCCCGTTTTTGTATTTTATTTAGAGACAGGGTCTCACTGAGTTGCTAAGTGCCTCACCATTTCTGAGGCTAGTTTTTTTTTTTTAATATTTATTTATTTGCTTTAGTTGTACACGATGCGTTTATTTGTAGGTGGTGCTGAGGATCGAACCCGGGCCGCACACGTGCTAGGCAAGCACTCTAACACTGAGCCACAACCCCAGCGCCTGAGGCTAGTTTTGAACTCGTGATCCTCCTGCCTCAGCCTCCCAAGTGCTGGGATTAGGGCGTGCACCACCGTGCCCAGCAAAGTATTTTTTTATTTTTTAAAGTGGTTATTATTATTTTTTTAAATTCCGTTTAGTTTTTTGTGACTTTTTAAAAAAATATTTATTTATTTGCTTTAGTTGTACACAATGTGTTTATTCTTATGTGGTGCTGAGGACGGAACCCTGGCCACACATGTGCTAGGCGAGCACTCTACCACTGAGCCACAACCCCAGTCCTAAAGTGGTTATTATTAATTCAATATGTTACAAGACTATTGAGATTTTCTAGCTTTTTTTTTTTTTTTTTTTTTTTGCACTGGGAATTGAACCCAGGGCCGTTAACCACTGAGCCACATCCTCAGCCCTTTGTATTTTTTATTTTGAGACAGGATCTCACTGAGTTGCTTAAGGACTCGCTAAATTTTGGACGCTGGCTTTGAACTCCCAATCCTCCTGCCTCAGCAGCCCAAGCTTCTGGGATTACAGGTGTGTGTGATGCACTAACTGTGTATTGACTTTTTTTTTTTTTTTTGGTACTGGGGACTGAACTCAGGGGTACTCAACCACTGAGCCACATCCCCAGCCCTATTTTGTACTAGAGACAGGGTTTATTTAGAGACACTGAGTTGCTTAGTGCCTCTCTTTTGCCGAGGTTGGCTTCGAACTCACGAACCTCCTATCTCATCCTCCTGAGCAGCTGGGATTACAGTCATTCACCACAGTGCCGGGCTGTGTTGACTCTTTACTGGATTCAGAACTAATGCAATCAGGGTATGTTTGCTGTGGTGTGTAAAAGAAAGTAATTGGCATCCAACACTGCATGGTATCATTGTGTATTATACACTGCCATGTCTATTAATGAGTTCATTAAGTTTTAAATAAACATGAAATTGGGGGTTTTAATGCTTTATATAATGTGAAATCCTTGGCAGATTGTTATATAAAAGTTTTAGTGAAGTTTGAGAAAACTGGTGTTTTTGGATGGGTGAGGACATGTTATTATTTTTTATATTTAGGTTAATGGAACACAGACTCCCCTTGTCTAAAAATTCATGATCCTGCAGATCAGCTCTGGATAACAACAGACAGTTGTATTATCTTTTTTTTTTTTTTTTTTTTTTTATAGTTGTTGCACTTAATGTAAACCCAAATGCAATCTCACATTTCCTTTGTTTCTCATCCACTTCCTCAGTGTGTTGATAACATAGAAAAAGTTTTGTTTGGGGTTATTGTGGATTCCTTTTCGTTTTGGTTGCTATTGATCTTTTAAAAAATTTTTTTTAGTTGTAAATGGACACAATATCTTCATTTTATTTTATTTATTTATTTATATGTTGTGCTGAGGATAGAACCCAATGAGGATAGAACACACGCAAGGTAAGTGCTCAACCACTGAGCTACAACCCCAGCCCCACTATTTTTTTTTTTTTTTTTTTTTGGTACCGGGGATTGAACTCAGGGGCACTCAACCACTGGGCCACATCCCCAGCCCTTTTTTGTATTTTATTAGAGACAGGGTCTCACTGAGTTGCTAAGTGCCTCGCCATTGCTGAGGCTGGCTTTGAACTTGCGATCCTCCTGCCTCAGCCTCCCAAGTGCTGGGATTACAGGCGTGCGCCACCGCGCCCGGCTCCTTTTTTATTTTTTATTTAGATACAGGGTCTCCCTCAGTTGCTTAGGGCCTCACTAAATTGCTGAGGCTGGCTTTGAACTCGCAATCCTCCTGCGTCAGCCTCCTAAACCACTGGGATTACAGACGTGTGCCACTGTGCCTGGCACAGTTTGGCTTTTTTTTTTTTTTTTAAATATTTTTTTAGTTGTCAATGAATTTTTATTTTTATTTATTTATTTGTTTGTTTATCTATTTATTTATATGTGGTGCTTATAGTTGAACCCAATTTCTCACACATGCTAGGCAAGTGCTCTACCACTGACCCCAGCCCACTGTTTGGCTTTTGAATCAAATAAATTCCTAAACAGATACATACTCTTTGAGCCATTTTATTGGCTTGGTAAGGCTTTCTGGTACCTCAAATTCTCTGATCTTATTCATGTGGACCTGATACATTGCCACAACAGTGTTCTGCAGAAACAAAACACCTCCCTAAATGCCAACTATCTCCTGTTGAGATGGGGTAACCAGAATGGACAGGGGATGTGGGATATACCATTAGGGCTATTTTGGCCAATATGGTAGTGGCTGTCTTCCTTATTCCAACCAAATACACTGTTATTTGTCAGGTCATTTAGTTAGAAAAGGTTGTACATTGCCTACCCTTTACCTCCTCCAAGGTTAGTAAGGATAACCCTGTTGTCCCTTTGGAGCCACAATACACCAGCCCTAACTTCTTGGCTTGAGTAGCGCTGATTTTCCTCACAGCTCTTGTACTCCTGCTGGCCATCCCAGGAAGGCTCTGCAGTTGCCAACACCTGGATCAATGGAATTGGCAAACCAGAAATCCATTAAGAGGCTTAGAAGTCCTCCTGGCTCTTTAGAGCAGACCTGAATGAGCTATGGGACCCCTCTCCCTGGCCTGGCACCAGTTGGAGCTCATTACTACATTCCTTTCTTCAGGAAGACCTCCTCCTCCTCAGAATAACTTTGACCATGGCCCTGGTATGCTATTGTCTTGGACTGATTAACCAATTTTGGTTGTAGCCCCTCAATATCTAGCTCACTTGAGTCCATGATAGAGTATCCTATGATTCTTGCTCAGATCTTGAAGGATCAAGGGGTGGAGCTGAAGAGTTCAGTTCCAGGCCAAAATCATGTGTGATCTTTCAGACCCAACCATAGGTAATTACAAGACTACCTGGCCGGCCTTATGGGGAGGGAGGATCTGCCTTCCCCACACCAGACTTATTTTCCGAGGGAAGCTGCAGCCAAGGGCTCAGTGTCCCAACTGTGACAAGTTCACTGTGCACTGGTTACCAACTTGACTAAATCCAGTGAAACTGAACCCACCCACATACAAATTATATGAAACAAAATTTATTACTTAAAAATGGGCAGCAAGGGGGCTGGGGATATAGCTCAGTTGGTAGAGTGCTTGCCTGGCATGCATATGGCCCTGGGTTCAATCCCCAGAACCACAAAAACAAAACAAAACAAAACAAAAAAAAACAGCAAGTGACAAGAGAAGCCTAGGTGTCATTGCTAATTGATTATCAAAGTCTTGGGAAAGACGTCTGGGTAGGCAGAATCTCGACCACAGGTTTCCTACTTGCACTGTAGCCAAGGCATCTTGGAACATGGCCCATCCTGGATTTCATGCCCTGGAGTCAGGTGATTTGCTGGGCTGATGTGTTGAGAGAGTCTGTTCCTTGGGTATACAGTGACAGAGCCTGGTCTATTCTAACCCATTTAGCTGTATCTGAGGATGTTGCATTCCTAGCACATTTCACAGTTCTAAACTACAAGAAAGAAAGGGGGACAGATTAGGTCAGTTCAAGGCCACCCAGAGAACTGTCCCGTATCCCCCACCACCGGCCTACCATTCCCAAGTTCCTCCATTCAGTTCTCAGTATTCTGAAAAAATATTTTAATGTTATTTTTGAAACATGAAATAATGTATGTAAGTTATAAGTATAAAAAATGAATATCTGCAAAAATCTTTTCTTTAAAAGGATCCTTTTGTTCAGAAGTCCTTAGGAACTTCTAGAGTTTGAATTTTGAATGTCTCTATTTGAAAGTAAGTTAGGTCACTGAGGGAGTGCCCTTGAAGGGGCTATTGGGACCCTAGACTCTTCTTCTTTCTCTCTTTGCTTCCTGTTCACAGTGAGGTGAACATGCCTCCACTGCCATATGCTTCCACCATGATGCCCTGTGCTGCCACAGGCCCAAAAGCAACAGGGCCAAGCAACCATGAACTGAAACCTGAAAGTGGAGCCAAAATAAATCTTTCCTCCTTTGAGGTTATTATCTCAGTTATTTTGTCATAGCAATGGAAAGCTGACATAGCAGCCTTGGCTAAGGCACTTTCTCTCATCTGATTCATTACTTTTCCCTTTCTCCTCTTCCTCCTCCAGCTAACCCTTTTCTTTAAAAGGAAGGAGCCTTTTGTTCCAGGTTAATTATCTTAAGATAATTAAGGTAATCCTACCTTAATTCTTTCCATAGGGAAAGACAAAGCATCAGAGAGCCAGTCCCTCTTTTTGTCTCTTACTGTGTAGTCCTAAGTAAAGGGCTGATTATCAGTCTTTTTAAAAAATATTTATTTTAGTTGTAGTTGCACACAATACCTTTATTTTGTTTATCTGTTTTTATGTGGTGCTAAGGATGGAACCCAGGACTTTGTGCATACTATGTGAATGCTCTACTGCTGAGCCACAACCCCAGTCCCTGATTATCAGTTTTTTGGGGGAGGTACTGGGAATTGAACCCAGGGGCACTCAACCACTGAGCCACATCCTCAGTCCTTTTTATATTTCATTAGGATCTCACTGAGTTGCTAAGTGCCTCCTAAATTGCTGAAGCTGACTCTGAATTTGCAATCCTCCTGCCTCAGCCTCCTGAGCTGCTGGGATTACAGGCATGCAACACCTTGCCGCCAGGGTCTGATTATTGTTTTGTTTTTCGCTTTATCTGAATTGGCCATCTTAGCACCTGATTGCATGACACTGGGTGATGGATTTTTGCAGATATTCAGTTTTTTTTTTTTTTTTTTTTTTTGGTACCAGGGATTGAACTCAGCGGTACTAGACTACTGGGCCACATTCCCAGCCCTTTTTTTTTGTATTTTATTAGAGACAGGGTCTCACTGAGTTTCTAAGTGCCTCGCCATTGCTGAGGCTGGCTTTGAACTCGCGATCCTCCTGACTCAGCCTCCCAAAGTGCTGGGATTACAGGCGTGCGCCACCGCACCCGGCTCAGATATTCAGTTTTATACTTATAGTTTACATACACTATTTCATGTTTCAAAAATAACATTAAAATATTTTTTAATATTTATTTATTTTGGCTGGGTGCGGTGGCACACGCCTGTAATCCCAGCACTTGGGAGGCTGAGGCAAGAGGATCGCGAGTTCAAAGCCAGCCTCAGCAATGGCGAGGCACTTAGCAACTCAGTGAGACCCTGTCGCTAATAAAAATACAAAAAGGGCTGGGGATGTGGCCCAGTGGTTGAATGCCCCTGAGTTCAATCCCTGGTACTAAAAAAAAAAAAAAAAAAATTTATTTGTTTGCTTTAGTTGTGCACAATGCCTTTGTTTTTACGTGGTGCTGAAGATTGAACCCAGGCCGCGCACGTGCTAGGCGAGAGTGCTCTACCACTGAGCCACAACTCCAGCCCTAAAATATTTTTTCAGAATGCCATTTTGATACCTCAAAGACTTAGGGATTGAATTCTGGTGTCTCTGGATGAGAAAGTGGGCAGGCCAAGAAGAATCTCAAATGTTACAGGGAAAATTGCAGCACTGGGGCTTTGTGGTCTACTCCCTTTTAGGACACTGGGTAGAAGTCACTTTGCTTTTCAAGGTGCCCCTTAGGAAATGAGTGGGATGGATCACATCCTTGACTTTACCTAGAACTTTCCATCAGGGAGATAGTACATGAGCAGAGTGTTGGATGGAGTCAAACCAGAACTCAGAGAATAGATCTTGGAGAACCTAGTCAACAGGGAAAGATGGATAAAATCCTCAGGAACGATTATCAATCCAGGCTTCTGCAAGAATAGAAAACAGATCACCCCAGCTTGGACATGTCAGCAGAAACAATAAAAAAATGCTCACGAAGCAGGTAGGAGTCAATTAAAATATACTGGATTGGGACAAAGATTTGTAAACTGTGATGAAGTGACTAAATCATATGGGGAGGCTTAAAAGCATAAGAGTTATCTGAAGTTTATACAATATTATCCTGATCTCAATTTTTTGTCATTGACGGACACTGCCTTTTCTTGAGAGTGTATTTCACATGGGAATTTTATCCTCATTTTTAAAGAATCATTGCAAAGATTGAGGTGGTCTTTTTTTTTTTTTTTTTTTTTTCATCTGCCACTTTTCAAATGTCTTTAACCTAATATGCTAGAATAACACATTTTAACCCTTTCATTTCCCCCTATTGGAATTTTACTAGAAATTTCACCTATTAAAAGCTGAGTTGGTGGCTGTAGAAAGAATTGGTTAAGTAGCTGTGGAGCTTGGGAAAGGAGTTCATCCAGGTAAGGATAAAGACAGAAGGAGTTTCAAGAAGGGAGGAGGAGGGTCAGGAGACCAGTCTCAGCCAGCTAGATGATAATTTGCACTGAGCAGTTTTTTGAGTTCTAATTGCACTTTGAAGCCTCAATGTGCCAATTGAGATTGTTTAACCTTATAGCTGTGGTCTTCTAATTTAGTTCTAAGAAAAAAACAAGCTTGGGGAATTTGAATAAAAGGTCATTGGAACTCTAAATTATCCTTTGTGTAGTGTGTCCATTGGTTAAGTATGCATGACAATAGGCCATGATGTTTAAACACATAGCCAGCTGGAGTCCCCAAAGGCAGAATGTTCTGGCATGCCTTAGCCATTGAAAATCCATTGTTTTTAATTCATCTTTTGAGAGCAAAAGAAAATTCAATGGGCCTGGTTAATCTTGGTGTTTCAACCCAGGGATGCTTTGCTACTAAACTGTCTCCCAATCCTTAAAAAACAATTTTATTTTATTTTTTTTTTTTTTGAGACAGGGTCTTGCTAAGTTGCTAGAGCTGTTCTTGAACTTGCAATCCTCCTGCCTCAGCTTTTTGTGCTGCTGGGATTATAGGCGTGGGCTACCTTACCTGGTTTATCTTATCTCTTTAAAGATGTTCACACACTTAGGAGGCTGAGGCAGGAGGATCGCAAGTTCAAAGCCAGCCTCAGCAATGGCGAGGCACTTAGCAACTCAGTGAGACCCTGTCTCTAAATAAAATACAAAAAAGGGCTGGGGATGTGGCCCAGTGGTCGAGTGCCCCTGAGTTCAATCCCTGGTACCCCGCCCCCCCCCAAAAAAAGGCTGGGGATGTGGCCCTGAATTCAATCCCTGGTACCAAAGGGGCGGGGGGGGGGGGAGATGTTCACACACACATACACAGAAAAAGAATAAGAGCCAAACCATCTATAGAGGTGTGTAAACAATCAAACCAGAGTACTTATGAGAATCAGAAAGATGCACTGTCTTGGGACTTTCCAGGAAAAATAAATCCTTTATAGTTCCAGAAGGGATGAAATTTCCTTTATTAAAGTAGTCTTATTCAAACCAGATTCCAAATAAAGGCATGGAATTTCTCCCAAAAAGCAGCAGCTCATCCTGAGAAGACTCACAGGGATAGAAAAAGTGAGCCAAGGAAGTGGAAATCACATAGACCTCAAGTGGGTACCACACTCAATTCTAAGAGCTGCAGTTTCCTGTGAAGGGGATCTCACTTTAGATCCCACATCTGACACCACACTATGTCACCCTAAACAGCAAGAGAGATTCTAAAGAAAAATGAGTCTAGTTGGAAATGAGCAGGCAATTAAAATCCAGGATATGTGTGTTATGACAGATAAGCATATCTAAGGAAGCTAGGGCAGGGCTGGGGCTGGGGCTCAGTGGTAGAGTGCTTGCCTGGCATGTGTGAGGCACTGGGTTCGATCCTCAGTACTACCTAAAAATAAATAAAATAAAGGTATTGTGTCCATCTAACTATTAAAAAAAAAAAAAAAAAAGGAGCTAGGGCAAAGGAAACTTTTAAAGGTAAAAAGGGGTTCACATAAGCTGTCCTGAGACAATGCTCATTAGCCACAGAGGCTCATTGTAGGAGCTGGAGCTGGAAATTACTAATTGGCAACATCCATATTGCTGGAAAGAAGCAACTTTTATTGATTTTTGGTGTGTGCTGTCAGAATTCTTTTAATACTTATTATCAAAAGCATTTGTGCATAAGGACCTTCAGAGAGTGTAACAGTTCTCAGACATACAAGCATGAGACTACCCTCCCTCCTCACTTTCTGGCTCCATGTTGATTGTTTGGTTTTGTTGGTATTAGGGATTGAACCCAGGGGTACTTTTATCACTGAGCCACATCCCCAACACTTTTTGAGACAGCGTCTCTAAATTTCTGAAGCTGATCTTGAACTTGCAGTCCTCCAGTCTTATCCTCCTGAGTTGTTGGGGTTATAAGCACCACCATGTTCATCTCCCATGTTGGTTTTGATCCATTGTAGGAATTGACAGTTTACACAATACATTTTATTTTTTTTGGTACTGGGGATTAAACTCAAGTGTGCTTAACCACTGAGCCACATCCTCACCCCTTTTTATATTTTATTTACAGACAGGGTCTCACTAAGTTTCTTAGGGTCTCACTAAATTGCTGAGGCTGGCTTTGAACTCCCGATCCTCCTGCCTCAGCCTCCCAAACTGCTGGGATTACAGGCATGCACCGCCACACCCGGCTCAATACATTTTTTATAAGTGAACACACAGAGGTCAATGCAGAGAAAGATCTAGAAGGGCTTACAGCACACCGACAAAAGCAGTTATTCTATAGAGAAGAGTGGATGAAGAGTACTTCTGATTTTATTCAGTTTTGTATTATCCAGTTTCTATATGAAAATACATGTTTTCCTTGTGTGCTTTAAGAAAAAAAATGAAAAACTTAAAAAAAAAAACTTTACAAATATTAAATATCCACTATGTGCTGGCACAGTGCTGAGTACCAAAAAAGAAAAAAAAAAAGTTTTACAGAAAATTTCAGCTATACACAATTGTGAAATTTATCTGTGGACTCTTTCATGTTGCCTTAGGTGATCTGATCGTGCAAAATTTTTATTACATCGGGTGCACAGGTAGGGCCGTTCCCCGCTGTGCTTTCTTTTGTGGCGTCGGAGCTCATCTGAGCGGGAGAATTTCCATGTGCATCCCATCACGTTGCAGGCGTAGGGTTTCTCCCCTGAAGCAGAGAAAAAAGAGACTTTTAATACTTCAGGGTCAGGTGGGACAGGGATTTTTTTTTTCTTTTCTTTCTTTCTTTTTTTTTTGTTTTGTACTGGGGATTGAACTCAGGGGCACTAGACCACTGGGCTACATCCCCAGCCCTTTTTTGTATTTTATTAGAGGCAGGGACTCTCTGAGTTGCTAAGTGCCTCACCATGAGGCTGGCTTTGAACTCTCGATCCTCCTGCCTCAGCCTCCCAAGTGCTGGGATTGTAGGCGTGCACCACTGCACCCAGCTTGGGGCAGGGATTTTGAAAGTGAAGAAGGAAGAGGTCGAGCACGTTGGAGTGAGAGGACATTAGTGGGGGTGAAAGTGGAAATGCTGATAGGCAGCATGAACTGGAGGAAAACTGTAAAGGACAGAAAGAAAAAGAAAAATAGGAGGCGAGGTAGAGGTTAACAGGAAAGTGGGGAATAGGAAGAGTGAAAGAAGGGGTATCTTCAGTTTATTGGGCCTTACTATCACCATGAAGTGATAGTCCCAATTAAGGTAGAGGCAAGAACCTCCAAGCTAGGCCTGGTGGCATGTACCTGGAGTGTCAGGCCAAGAGGAGGTGGCAAAAATCTCAACCAATGTCAAAGTTTTGTAAATGCCACTTGCTCCTCCCCCAACACCTGGGCCCTCACTTACCAGTATGTTTGCGCTCATGGATTTGGAGGTGGGAAGACTTTGTATAAGATTTCCCACAGTCCTGGTATGTGCAGATATAGGGTTTCAAAATGTCAGGATTCTTCTGGAAACGACAGCTCTGGGTCTTGAAGTTCCACTTATTTTCTAGGAATTGTCCCTGAATCATAGGGGAGCTTGAAACGTTTAGGAATCCTGGGTATGGCAATGATGAGGACTGATGGGGCATCATCTGACTCCCATATAGGGTCTGGTCGCCGCCGGGGGTTGCCATCGGACCCCCATAGAAGTTCTGGTCGCCGCCGGGGGTTGCCACCGGACCCCCATAGAGGGTCTGGTCGCCGCCGGGGGT